>CM030363.1:290590711-291810774 GCA_017893485.1 Hemerocallis citrina
TTCGATCCCTGGCGAGCCCTACGCCCTTCGCCATGTGGGGTATGGACCTTGTGGGGCCCTTCCCCCCAGCGGTAGGGCAAAAGAAATTCCTGATTGTCGCCATCGACTACTTCACCAAGTGGATCGAAGCCGAACCACTATCCAGCATCACCGAGCGCCAAGTGCAACAGTTCTTTTGGAAGAACATTATTTGTCGATTCGGGATCCCCCGAATCCTCGTCACGGACAACGGAACCCAGTTCCAAGGGCAGAACTTCCAATCTTTCTGTGAGGACATCGGCATCCAGCAGCGTTTCTCCGCCATTTGCCACCCTCAGTCCAACGGCCAAGCGGAGAATGCGAACAGGCAAATCCTCGACGGCCTCAAAAAGCGCCTTGACAATTCCCCCAAAGGGCTATGGGTTGAGGAGCTGCCCAGCGTACTATGGGCACACCGAACCACACAGAGGATCCCCACGGGGGAGACGCCATTCAATCTGACCTATGGGACCGAGGCAGTCATCCCCGTCGAGGTCGGATTGCCTTCTCCCCGGATCTTAGCCTTCGATGAAGACGACAATGCGTCCGCCCTGAGGGCTAACCTGGACCTCGTCGCCGAAGTACGAGAGAAGTCCGCGGTCCGAAGGAGCATTTATCAGCAATGGATCGAGAGATTTTACAACAAGAAAGTCCGCCCCACCAGCATCCAGGTAGGGGGCCTGGTTTTGCGAAAGCTATCTGTCTCTGATCCAACCAAGAAGAGGAAACTGGCTCCCAACTGGGAAGGCCCATACCGCGTAGTCGAGGCTGTACGCCCTGGTACATACCGACTGACGGATATGAACGACCGACCCATCAGCCGACCCTGGAACGCTGAGCACCTCATGAAATTCCTGGGAGAGCAAGCTTAGGTTCTAGCATGGCTTAAGTAAATTAAAACTTTTGTAAACATTCATGTGTAAAGGGCCGCTTCAGCGACCCCCCCCCCCCCCCTGTCTGGTATAAAAGAAGTCTCTTTTTGTCAAAAGTTAAATACCTCGGCAACTCCGACCCGGTACCGGGCAATGGGGGCGGCACCTGGGTTCTCACTCAGGTCTCATCCCCAAACGCCTCGGCAGGTTCGACCCAACTCCGGACCGGAGGTCACCCTGTCGCCCCGCATCGATCCCTCACGAATCGGCGGAGCCCAACCTCGCCTACACCGCCCTTCACCACCCCGCTAGCCAGAGCAAAGAAGGAAAAGAAAGCTTTATTCATACTCTTTTATTTTGTGCGGAGAAAACAAGCAAATACCGTTACAGGACCACTCCACTCATCTCAAACTAAAGGGAATCGCCGACTTAGGGCCCTTCGGATCCGGCAAAGGGCGGAATCACTCCGACCAAACGACTTGGAACTCTCTCTTCGTCATGACGGTCCTTCGGTTCTGCCACAGTCGACACCCCGGCCACGGAGCTCTGGGCGTCCACGGATCGCATGCATTCCATCAGTTGCAACGCCGAGGGAGCCCCCTCTGCTCGCCGACCCCTCGAGGAAGATGTCGAAACACCCAACATAGTCCTATAACGGTGTATCTCCATCTCCTTCTCCACTATCACGTCGCGAAGTAGCTTCTCAGAGGAAGGCCTCTGCACCGAGGAACTTGACATGGTATATCCAAGACCAACGCCCCCTAGCTCCTGATCCACCATCGCCCTCCTCAGCCGGCTCGCCTCCTCACTTAGGGCTTCAGACTTGTTCCTGTAATAATGGAAGGCCGCATCAGTGTCGCGAGCCCTCTTTCGATACCGAACCAAAGTGGCCTCTAAGGCCTCAACCTTGCCCCGAAGCCACGCCACGTCGGAACGAAGGGGGTCCACCTCAGGAAGGGGAGCCGTAACCTACAAGAGAACCAGCCCACTCAAGACATATAAGCAAAGAGGTTCAGAAATTCTTCGAAGTTGGAACACTTAGCCAGCCAAAAAACCCTCTTTTTATAAATTCAGTTTCCCCATACAAAAAATGCGGTGGCCAATCTGCGGAAGGCAAATACAATCGAGAGAAGGAAAAAGAAGGACAAAAATTATACAGCTGGTTTTCCCACCTTAATGTCAGCCGGATCCGTAGGGGGGTCGGCAACCGGTTTATCATCGGACCCTTGTCCGCCAGGGGTCTTCGGTGTCCCCTCAATCTCCATATCATACTCGAGGTTGGACAGGTCGATAGTCGGATAAAAGTGCCTCACATGGCTGAGGGCCTTTGCATAACTGCTATCCTGGGCTTTGATCACCAGGATCTGACACGACTCAGTTACCTCTTTCTTCTCCTTCTCCGACATCTCCTCCTGAGCCACCCTCGCCTTCGCCCATTCCTCCTTCTCCTTGTCAAAAGCAGCCTTCGTCTCCGCCTCCTTCTTACGAGAGCCTTCGAGCTCTCCCTTCAATTCCGTCACCTCCTGCTCGGCCTTGTCAGCCCGGTCTCGCTCTCGCTGCAACGCCGCCTCGTAGAGGCCCCTCACATGGCCCCCCTGCACGGTCGCCTGCCACAGCCAGACACTACTAAGAAATCTTTCTTAAACAACATAACCCGACAGCTAGGGGGTTCGATTGACTTACCAGCACAGTGGCCTGCGCAAGACGCACGTACGCCTCGTCCAGGGTCTGGGACTTCATGTCCGATCGGTCCCGAGGGGTCGCCAGCTTATCTGCAACCTCCACGGCCTGGCGCCCCCGGACCAGGCAATCACCCTCGCGGATCGACCAATCCGGCACCCACCTTCGCCGAAGTCTCTCCTCTAGTCCGGGATCCACCAGGGGACCCTTCCCCTTATCGAGGTCGGCGGCCGTACCCTGATCCGGACCCCCCTGGACCACCGCGTCCCCACCCGTCTCCGACCGAGTCCTTTTCATCCTCGGCTGAATGGGGGCCTCGGAGACCACCTGGGACAACTCGGTCGTCTTCGCCACGACATCCTTCTTCTCGGCCTTCTTCTTCTTCATGGCGAGCCTCAGCGCCTTAATCGACTCTTCATCCATTTCTGTAAAAAGATCCATTAAGAACAAATGAGCAAGAAAGTACAAGAGGAGTGAGAGGAAAGAAACAACCACGTACGAGGCACGGCCGGGCTAGGGCTCAGTCCGACGCTCGCCAGATGGGCCTCCAATTGATGCTATACGACAGGCGGAGACGCTCAACGAGTCTCCACTCCTCCGCCGTCAAGTCCCCCGGCCCCGGGGCTGCGTAGCTCGGCTTAGAATGGTTCCACCGAGTAGGGATAGCCCAAGGATCCTCACTCCGGATCACCAGATACTTTTTCTTCCAGAACTTGATGGAATCTGGATGACCGTGGACAACCTTCGCCTTACCTCGAGACGAGATATAGTATACTCCTTCTGCCGATGAGCCGATCAACAACATCGCTCGGAACACGCTCAGCCGCAGGGGTACCCTCTGCTCCTCGCACAACAGCACGAAGCAGATGATCTGCTTCCAGGAGTTCGGCCCAAACTGCATCGGCGCCAGGGACGACCAATTTAACACCTCCCGAACGAATGGATGGATGGGCAGCCTCAGGCCGGAAATAAAGGCGTCCACAGGAAAGATACAATACCTATCCGGCAGGGGATCGGTCGGCCGAAGAGTAGAACTCGGCAGCATAAGCTCATAACTGGGCCCTATGTAGTAGGCCAACTGCAGAGCCCCCAAGTCGCTTGCCTCCAGAACGGTCAGGGATGCGTCCACCTTCAACCTCTTCCGACTTGACGACGACGGCTGGACCCCCGAGGACTCCTTATCTGAGAGATCGTCGGGGTAGCGACGGAAAGACCGGGGTTGTGCAGACGACCCTATCACCGAGTCGCTCGGGCCGCCAATCCTCGATCCCTTCTTCTTCGGAGCCCTCCTCCTCTTAGTCCGTTCCGGCGAAGGTGTAGACAAACGCCCCAGAACGGGTGGATTCCGAGACCCTGCGGAGCCATCTCCCTCGGAGCCACCCTCCTCTCCGGAAGCCAACCCTAGGGTCCGGACTTCGTCTGAACTACCGCCCCCTCCTCAGAGTCGCTGCTTTCCACCACGAAATGCCTCCGAGATCGCAATGGCTTCACATTGTGTACAACCTCCTCCTCGCCTATCGGCCCCTCCCCAGAGGTCGACGCCGACGAGCCAGACTAAGCCCTATCCATCTGTGCCTAAGCTAAACGGGGTTACCAACTAACCTGGGATCACCTCGAAAAAATGACCTTGCTGCAGGAAACTGAAGGGACGAGCGCTGAAGAGTTGAAGGGTTTTTTGAAAAGTAAGGAGCAAGAAAGAAATGGGCAATGGGAGGAGAGGGGGGAACATTTATAGGGGATAGGAACAACTCCTCGATTTTCGCAGTCACTATTCACCGATTGACGTGCAACTGCCGCCTAGGAAATCACGCCACGTCCTCGAAACATGTGCTGCTGACGTCACCCAGTGCCAGACTGGCCGCCCGGTACGAGGGTCGGTTCGGGCAAAATAACGGCTCGCCTTCGCCGGCACTAAAATACTCTTCTTCGGAAGATCCACCGGCTGGCCATCACCCTTACCAGCCCGTAATTCCCCCTCGTCTCGAGGTTCGGCTTGGCACCGGGGTACTCTTCTCAGGAAGAAACAACGGCTCGCCTTCACCCTTACCGGCCCATAATCCCTCGCCAGCTCGAGGTCCGGTCTGGCACCCGGGTACTCTTCTTCGGAAGATCCACCGGCTGGCCATCATCCTTACCAGCCCGTAATTCCCCCTCGTCTCGAGGTTAGGTCTGGCACCCGGGTACTCTTCTCAGGAAGAAACAACGGCTCGCCTTCACCCTTACCGACCCATAATCCCTCGCCAGCTCGAGGTCCGGTCTGGCACCTGGGTACTCTTCTTCGGAAGATCCACCGGCAGGCCATCACCCTTACCAGTCCGTAATTCCCCCTCGTCTCGAGGTTAGGTCTGGCACCCGGGTACTCTTCTCAGGAAGAAACAACGGCTCGCCTTCACCCTTACCGACCCATAATCCCTCGCCAGCTCGAGGTCCGGTCTGGCACCGGGGTACTCTTCTTCGGAAGATCCACCGGCGGGCCATCACCCTTACCAGCCCGTAATTCCCCCTCGTCTCGAGGTTCGGCCTGGCACCGGGGTACTCTTCTCAGGAAGAAACAACGGCTCGCCTTCACCCTTACCGACCCATAATCCCTCGCCAGCTCGAGGTCCGGTCTGGCACCCGGGTACTCTTCTTCGGAAGATCCATCGGCTGGCCATCACCCTTACCAGCCCATAATTCCCCCTCATCTCGAGGTTCGGTCTGGCACCCGGGTACTCTTCTCAGGAAGAAACAACGGCTCGCCATCACCCTTGTCGACACATAATCCCTCGACCTCTCGAGGTTCTGTCGAACACCAGGGTACTCTTCTCCGGAAGAGACAACGGTTCGCCATCGCCTTCACCTACACGTAAACCCTCGACTAGCTCGAGGTCCTATCCAAGCCTCAGGGCAGCACCACCAGGAAGGCCCTGTGATTCGCCCTCCCATTTTTTCTACAACCATAAGCACTCCTCCACGGCTAGCTCCCGCACCCCCCACAGGAGTGGGGGGCTTGTGTGACAGGGTAAAAATGGCCTGAGGCCCAACCAGGGCCCAATACAATTCCCACTCAGAAAGGTAAAGATAGCAACCTGGTTCGGCTCCGAACCACTTCAGGGTCGGCGCCGAACCTCGTGTTTGCCCTCACAGTACTGGCCTCCTCGTACCGACGAGCCTCAGTAGCCCTCGGAGTCCGATCCGGGACAGTCCCCCGGGCCGTCCCCCCTCTCTGGTGGGGCAGAAGGATGACCTGGCGCAGCCTAGGCCTTCCTATTCCCCCCCGCAGCACAGGAAACCTGCGATCAGCCACGTCAACTGCAAATACCGCCAAGGGTTTCGCCACGTCAGCCCTATACCACTCCTGGTATTGCCACGTCCGCCCTAAACCCCCTAGGCCTTCTGCCACGTCAAGCCCACGGGCTTTCGGATCCAGACCCGGCCCCCAAGTGGAACCAAACCCGGTTGGGATTCTCTATAAATACTAGACCCACACCCACCTTTTGAGGTAATGAATCTTTTGCCACTTAAATATACCTAGTTATTGCTACTCTCTCACAGAGACTGACTAGAGCGTCGGAGGGTCCGCCACCGGGACAAACCCCGGTGTTTCAGGACCATCTGCAGGTACACAAGACCTCGGATCCGACCCTTCCGATCCGAGCCCAGCCTTCAACATCTTTCCGAGCTCATCGTTGGTCCCAGAAGGTCAACCGAAGGTCGGCAGACGAGCGGCATTCTCCTTCAATACAAATTGAGTCCGAACTCACACCTGGTGCATCCACACGTCTCCCAGAAATAAACAGCATCAGGTTGGCACCGTCTGTGGGAAACAGCTGCTCCAGAAGCCGATCCGACCCAGACCCTCAAAGGCCATCGACAGCCGAACCCTCATGGCCTCCAAAGGCAAGGGGGCTGCTTCCTCCGTCAACCAACGGGACTCGCCCCCACCCACTGATAAAGCCAGGCCACGCACGTCGAAACACAAGGCTCCCCCTCGGGAGTCCCAAAGGAGCGTCGGCTGGCCAGCCCAGCCCGACCTCCGGGGAGTAATCCTCAACCGCAAGATTACCCACAGCGGGGGAAGGGCCGCTTCCAACCCGGCCCCGAACCATCCGAGGCAGACCCACAGGGACGACGGCCCACGGGGTCGGCAAGGTGATAGGAACCGGGGATTATCAACCCCGAACCCTAACCCAAACCGCACCCAGGGTCAGGATCCCGAATCCGAGGTATCCATGGATACGCCATTCACCCTACACTACATCCACGGGAGGATCCCGAATCCGAGGTATCCACGGGGGGCCGGTGGTATATTATATAATAATAATAATATAATATAATAATAGCATATATAAAATAGTATATATATAATACTAATATATATAATAAAAATACAATATAATAATAGTATATATAAAATAATATAAATAAAATAATAATATATATAATAATAATATATCTAATAATAATAATAATAATAATAATGTAATAATAATATAATAATAATAATAGTATATATAAAAAATAGTATATATAAAATAATGATATATTATAATAATTGTATATTATATAATAACTAGGTTTGTCTAATTCCTCCACGCTAATCCAATCTATAATATTATAACGGGAGAAGGGGTTAGTGTTATTTGTAAATCTATCAACCCAACTTTCAACTTTGACAACACTATAGCACCATTAAAAATATAGAAAAAATTATTCAAAGTACGTGAAAAACAAAATTTCCCAAACTATTTGTGACCACGTGCATCGCCTGTACGGAACATTTTTTTTATTAAAAACGTGTACTACCCATTCTCTACTGACTTACATTTACCTCCAACCTTTCATCAAAACGTTTATCGCATGCGAAAAATACCACTCTATATAATATCATATACCCCATTGGGTATATGTATATCAGTATATAAATGGGTATATGTTAGATTTTGTACTCTATAATTAATGACAAATCAGCCAAATCGAAAAGCGAATTGGAGCCCACCGCAGTTGGCTGGAGTAGGGTGTTGCAAACAATCCATCATTTCAAGCGACAGAATTAGACAACTAATTAAATTTTTCGGGTTTAATTGGTGGTAAATTGTATTGAATCTTGTTTTTGGGATTTGAATTTGAGTTTTGCAGGAGGGGAAGGAGGGATGTGTTTTGTGAAGTTAAATCTAGGCCTTTAATTTTTGGAGAATAAAGGAGAGCCACTTGATAGCTTTCTTTGTGTTTTATTATATAGATATGAAATAATTTATTATAAACACATTTAATTATATACATACATATAATAACATATAATAATTATAATAATATATATATAATAAAAATCTATTATAATTATATATTAAACAATTTATTACAATAATAATAAATTATATAATAATATATGTAATAATTTATAATAGTAATACATAATAATAATAATATATATTATAATAATAATAGAATATTATAATAGTATATATAAAATAGTATATATGAAATAATAATATATATTATAATAATATATATGAAATAATAATATATTATATTATAATAATATATATATATGAAATAATAATAATGTAACAATAATAATAATATATATTAAAAAATAAAAATAATATAATAATAATAATGTAACAATAATATATAATAATAATAATATAATATAATAATAGCATATATAAAATAGTATATATAAAATCCTAATATATATAATAAAAATATAATATAATAATAGTATATATAAAATAGTATAAATAATATAATAATATATTATAATAATTGTATTTCACATAATAATATAAAATAATTTATTATAATAAACATATTTAATACTATACATATATATAACAATATATAATAATTATAATAATTATAATAATATATATGTAATAATAATATATTCAAATTATATATTAAATAATTTATTATAATAATAATAAATTATATAATAATATATATAATAATATATAATAGTAACATTTAATAATAATAATATATATTTTAATAATAATATATTATTTTAATAGTATATATAAAATAGTATATATGATATAATTGTATATATAAAATAGTATACATATAAAATAATAATATAATATAATATAATATAATATATATAATAATACTATAATATAATAATAGTATATATAATAATAATATAATATAATAATAGTATATATAAAATAATAATATATACAATAATAATATAATATAATAATAATATGTATATAATAATAATATATATAATAATAGTATATATAAAATAGTATATATAAAATAATAATATATATAATAACAATATAATATAATAATAGTTTATAGAAAATAGTATAAATAAAATAATAATATATATAAAAATAATATAATAATAATAATAGTATATATAAAATAGTATATATAAAATAATAATATATTATAATAATTGTATATTATATAATAATATAAAATAATTTGTTATAATAAACATATTTAATTATATACATATATATAATAACAAAAAATAATTAAAATAATAAATATGTAATAATAATATATTATAATAATAGTATAATATTATAATAGTATATATAAAATAGTATATATGAAATAATAATATATATTATAATAATAGTATATCAAAAAATAGAGAGGAAGCGTTAAGAAATGATCCCTTTGGATTTTTCTGATAAGTGAAGCAAAAAATCGCTTCGAAAAGAGAGTAACCAAACGTTTTTTTGGTTTTAGAAAACGAAAAAATGGTTCAAAACAATTATCCAAACACACCCTAAAGATTTTTAAGATTTCAGGTTTGTAAACTTTTCAGAATTTTTATATTTTTTTATTGAAAATGTTATATTGAAAATAACAAATATCTCTTCAACAGGTAAATTTCATCATTTTCCACCCTTAAAGTTCTAAGAAGTTGGATTGTACACCCTCATTTTATTTTTCAACATATACTAATAGAAACATTGACTTTTAATTAGAACTAATTATTGTCATACTATTCAGACTTGAACTACAAAATTGTTGTTTTACTGTGTACAGAGCTTTTCGTGTGTTGTATCGTTCTGAAGACGTGTCGTAGGCACGTCCCCACGGGCAAATCTAGTCTATACAATAAAACACAAACAAAGCTATCAAGTGGTTCTCATTCAATAGGGTTGAAATCAACTGTCCAGATCTAACATCACAAAATCTATTTTTCCGTCCAAATGTTCTCCCCCAAAACTCAAATTCAAATTCCCCAAAACAATTCCTTTGTTTATTTATCTATCTCTCTCTCTCTCTCAGTTTCTCTCATTTTCTTTCTATTTACTTAAAAATTTATATTTTTAGATTTCAGGTTTGTAAATTTTTTGATTTTTTATGCATTTTTTATTGTTCATGCTACATTCAAAATAGCAAATAACTCATCAATAGTTAAATTTTATTATTTTCCACACTCAAAATTCTAAGAAGTTAATTTTATACCCTCATTCAAAATTATTTTTCAACATATACTAATGGAAACATGAACTTTTATTTACAACTAATTATTGTTTTACTATTCAAATTTTGAATTACATAATTGTTGTTTTACTGTTTACAAGACATTCATATGCTGTATCATTCCAACAACGTGCCGTAGGCACGTGCCCACGGGCAAATCTAGTATATATATACATATTCACATAGCAAATTCGGTCACATTCCACTCTAAAATCAAAATCACGAAAAATGTATGGGCATAAATTCAGTAATGGTCGGACATCTTATATATTTATAGCGTCGTCTGTTAATGCTAAAATATAATTTCGAAAAAATTGAAAAATGTGGAGTCTGTATTTATTAATCACACCTTCGTTTGTTTGTGAACTAATAAGTCCAGGTGTTTATCATAACAGGTGTGTTTCATTCACAGTTTTTTTAATATTATTTATAAGGGACAAAGGGATATGAACAACTTGCTCATACCGTAAATAAGCAATTGATGATGTGACATACATGTAATTGAAAATTTTTAAAAGGGTTAGTTGTCCAATGTATCACATGTATGCCACATAATCAATTGTTCATTTACTAAATGAGCAAGTTGCTCATATCCCTTTTACCCTATTTATAAATGTACACATCTATATGACAAATTCGGTTGCAATCCACGCAAAGACAAAAATTAAGAAAAATTATCTTCACATGTTTCCGAGTGGAAATTTTAGTAACGATCGAACTCATTCTTTTTCTACAGTGTTATAGCATCCACATTCATTTGCTAAATTTGCATATTATCCATATTTTAGCAAATACCCTTCCGCAGTCGTTGGCTATTTATTCATATTTTGACAAAATCGACAGAGAAGGTTGCTATAATTGAGAGGCGATTTGAGAAAATGCAGATTATAGAGGACAGAGCTTGAAGGTCCGTCTCAGATAAAAAATGAGATCGGGCGGAACTTGAAGTTCTGTCCGATGAAATTAGATATTTTTTTATAAAAAAAAGGTTAGAAATTATTTTTTAAAAAACCTTGTCAAGTTCCGTCCCATTCAAAAAAAAATTGATTGGACGGCACTGCCGTAGTGCCGTCTCATGAGAAAAATGTGCCTGACAGCACTTCTGATGTATTTAATATCTTTTATTTTTTCCTCCGGCGGAGCTTCAAGTTGCGTTCAGAAATATTTAATGTTACATTGCCATATTATAGTATTTCACCACTGCGGGCAAAATCCAATTTGCTATTTTTTAACAATCACGACTATCAATGCTAAATTTAAGTTTGAAAAGGATCGGACTATCATTGCTTAATGCTAAATTTAAATTTGAAAAGGATCGAAATATGAAGTCTGCATTTATTAATTGCTGTAAAATATTTTTTTTAGGTGATAATGTATTAAAGAAAAAGGAAGTGACATGATTTGGATGGGTCATTATCAAGAATCAAGATATAGGAGAAGCAAACAAAAGGAGGGGTGACGTAGGAACAGTAATTATATATAATAATTATAATAATATTAATAATTCATTGATCATTATTATATGCTTAACAATAATTAATTAACAATATATTCTCTTTTTATTACAAGTTGGAACTCAAGTTGCAAGGATTGGCAAAGCACCCATTTGTGCAGAGCTCTCATTAGTTCTCATATACTCCACTGATGAAGGGAAATTTTAGATTAAGGTCCTTAGCCCAACACTGGAATTTTATTAGGTCCCTTGACCTTTTTCACTTTGTTAAAAAACCCATCTAATAATGGGTAATCGCCAACACCATGAACAAGTAACAAGGGTTTTTTTTTTTTTTTTTTTAATATGAGAGAGAAATAACTGAGATATTATTCAACTAGAATCACTTACATCAAAAACTTATTTATCTCTCAAGATTCAATATAAGTTACTTGTTGTTTACAACGAAAAACTCTTAGATGAAGTAATTTATACTTTTGGCACACCTCTGTTTGGAAACCAATTACAATGTATATATAGAGATAGTTCTAGAGAAACCATAGATTTAATCATACAATAAGAGTTATACGATCTAATCTAGAGAAGAAGTTGGGTTGAAATTAGATCACTCAGAGTACTGCTAAACTGCCTACTTGCAGTCGACTACTCAAAAGAGAAGTCAACTGCTAAGGACTCCACCAAGTCACAGAGCACCCAAGAGATATGCAGCCGATCGCTAATAAAAGCAGTCGACCGTTCTCTGTTTGTTGCTGTTTCTGAAACTGTTGTTATTGCTCTCTTGTTCTTCCAATATTCGCTTCGAATACCATCAAATCTAGTATGCAATACATAAATTCAACAAGTCCTGCACGAGATGTCTCATGCAATGACTGAGTTATTGCATTACTTTTTTTTCTTTCTTTTTTTTTTTTTGATGCACCCTCCTTTCTCCATTTCCGCTCCACTGTACATGATATCACATACAGGATAGAGTATAAACTATATCTCTAGATCTCTCCATTAACAAATATGTGGAAATTTCTATATTATTACTTTTTATTTTGTTATTATAAAGAGATAAAAATTAGATTGGGTGGTGTTGAGATATGAGCTGTCATGAGAGCATTAGATGCTTTAGCTGACACCCACCTGCACTGTACGTCTGGCTGCTGCCCAATGTCATCTGGATTCTAGAGGGAAGAAGGAAGCACTAGTTAATAAATGTATTTTTTTTTTTTCTTCAGAATTTTCTGCTACCATATGCTTTCAAAAACATTTACTATTTACTGTGAGAGATGGTTGCAAGAAATTAAAAATAGACTTCCCTAAAACCCCCTAGTTTTCAAGCGTTTTAGCACGTAATCTTTTTGAGTTGTTGAACTGATCGTCCCACCTTTAGGACTGCAAACGGGCCGAGTCGAGCCGAGTATCTTGAGGCTCGAGCTTGGCTCGTTAAAGAATCGAGCTCAGTTCGAGCTCGTCTCGAGCTGAGTAGTTCGCGAGCTTAACCTAAAATCACAAAAAGTCAAAGTTCAAGCACGGTTCGTTAAGCTATCGAGCTCAATTTTCGAGCTTGTCTCGAGTTGAGCTTTGACCGAGGTTGAACCGAGTAGCTCGCAAGTAGCGAGATTCGTTTGCACTCCTACCCACCCCATCGGACTTGTTTCTTAGCAAGTAACTTTTAGCTATAGATAATTTCTAGAGTGAAGTAACTATTTTTTCATTCAAAATTGAAGAAGGTTTAGTGTTAAAATTTGTCCCACAAAAAAAAAAAAAAAACTACTAGGTTTAACAAGTTAAAACCAGGGTGCCCCTATGATATAGGAGGGGATATTAGTGGAGAACTTTTGGGGATTTGGATCGCATATTATGGGGATGTCTGCTAAATGAGTTGGAACTTGGCAGCCCTTGTTTTTAAAAAGGAAACAAAACTGGATCGTTTTGTCAAATTTAGAGTTTTATTTTTTCTTTCTTAATTACTCCATTAATTATTAATTGTGAGGTCTCTGCTATTAGTAGACTAGGAGTCTATATCTATCATTCTTTCCACGGCCCCACGAGTGGCCTACATCTGCCTTCCCATTGACAGTGAAAGAAGAGAGAGAGAGAGAGAGAGATTAATTCGAGCAAAAATTAGTTTTGTACCCATTTTTAGAAAAATAATTTTCGTTTTTGACTTTTATATGTTGTGTGCACAAGAGAATTCCTATACAGTATAATGTATCTCTAATCCAGGACTGAGGCTCCTGATCACTAGATGATGTTGCAATGAAGGCTCCAGAGTAATGAAATTAGGTTAATGATATCCTGCAGATGAGTGCAGAACCACATGCTGAGGAGCAGGACTGGCTCCACCCTTATGGCAGGTGAGGCAACCGTCTCAGGCTTTCGGATTTTTTACAATTTTAGAGATTCTAAAATTATATTCTCCTTATAAATATAGGTACATATTTTATACGTAAATAAATTATATTACTATTAGAGGCCCTAAAAATAATTATTTAGATCTTTAGAAGTTTTTGCGTTGGACTCCCGAATGGGATCAGAAGCAGAGCTAGGCAGACAAGCCAGCTAGGTTCAAGTGTGGTGCTCATAGGGGACTCTTAATATTGATTAACGAGTTTCTAATAAGTGAGATACTTAAACAACTGTTAGAGACAATTAAAAGCTTAGGAGCCAACTGTTTGCACTGGACAGTCTAGCTAGTACGTATGATTCATCTGTTGACCTATACTCAACTATTTGTTGTATATATCATATGTGCACAAAAACAAAGGGATTTCAAAACAGGGTGTGAACTCAATTTCCTTAATTCCAACTAATAAATGAAGAAAGAGAAAGAGAGAGAGAGAGAGAGAGAAGGTGTAGGATTTTTAGGGTTTAGGTTCAAAACCAAAACCAAAACCTAAACTAAAACCAACTTCAACTTGCCCTTCTCCTTCCCCAATCCCCCTCCTCTCTCAGAACCCACCCACCATAACCCCACAAGTCACAACCTCCCCATCCATACTCTGCACGTGCTTTCCCCTCCCAATCCTCCATCAACCTCATAAAATATTCACAAAAAAAATAAAAATTTTTTGTTGTTGCAGTAGTTGCTTGAAGTCTTACTGATTATCAAAACCCACTTATTATCCACACCAAAAGTAGGAACCAAAAAAAAAAAAAAAAAAGATGGACCAGTCCGATCATCATCATCATCATCTTCATCTTCATCACAGACCGAATCTCAAAGCCGGCGCTAACGGCACAAACCCAGAAGTTGGCTCAGATCCTCCTCCATCTACCTCCTCCCCCTCCAACACCACCGCCCTGGTGGACCCCACAAAGAATCCACTCACGGTCGCCGCCTCCTCTGGCGTCCCGAAACGAGCTTCCAAGGACAGACACACCAAGGTGGACGGCCGCGGCCGCCGCATCCGCATGCCTGCGGCGTGCGCTGCGCGTGTATTTCAGCTGACACGCGAGCTGGGGCACAAGTCGGACGGGGAGACGATAGAGTGGTTGCTGCAGCAAGCGGAGCCGGCGATTATCACTGCCACTGGGACTGGGACGATTCCTGCCAATTTTTCGACGCTGAATATTTCACTGAGGAGCAGCGGGTCTTCGTTTTCGGCACCTGCGTCCAAATCGGTCCCCTCTCACTTCAATTCCTTGGCTTTGGCTACGAGACAGCAGCAGGACGAGGAGCACTACGGAGCTGGTGGAACCGGCCATTTTCATCACTTCCAATACCACCAGCTCCTCTCCGAAGCCACCGCTATGCAAGCTGCTGGAACCAGCGGCGGCGGCGGAGGCGGAGGCGGGGGAGATAATTATCTGCGGAAACGATTTAGGGAGGATCTATTCAAGGAAGAAGAAGATGGTCAACAACATCACCAATCGTCGTCTCCGTCTTCACCTCCAAAGCAGCAGCAGCAGCAGCAGCAACAACAGAACCGGCCGAATCAAGAAAGTAGTAGCGCTGGTGCTGGAACTATCCTTCCAGCCCCTGCAATGTGGGCAGTAGGTCCCACCAGCACAGCTGGTGGTGGGGCCTTCTGGATGCTGCCTGTGTCAGGCGGGCCTGCTGTGCCAACAGTCGGCGCAGCAGGCCCGTCTGAGCCTTCGATCTGGCCGTTCCCGACAGTACCAGGCCAGTATCGGACGGCTAACGCGACGATGCAGGCACCGCTGCAGTTCATGACATCAAGAGTGAATTTGCCCGGAGCAGGGCTGCCGATGGGGTCAATGATGATCCAGCAGCCCGGGCCGGGTTCGGCCCAGCATTTGGGGCTGGGCATGAATATGAATGAGTCCAATCTTGGAATGCTTGCTGCTTTTAATGCCTACAATCGGAGTTCACAAACCATGGATCATCATCATCATCATCAACAACAACAACAACAACATCAAGCTCATAGTCAAGGGACTCACAGTGGAGATGACCACAACCAATCAAGTTCTCAGTGAAATCTCTTCAAGAACTTGTGTCCTTTAAATTATTATTATTATTTTTTGAATTTTCTTTCTTTCTGTGAGATGTTTTGAATTGGGTTTTTTTAAGAGCTAGCTTTAAGAAGAGCCATTGGTGAGCTTTTAATCTAAGTTAGATTATTAATTTGTGGGTCCAAAAAAGATGTATTGGTCCAAGAAGAGAGAGTTTGTACATTGGATTCGATGACTTTAAGTCAGTGTGTAGTAGTAATTATATTTTTTTTTATAAATTTATTTGGTGTTCTTCATGGATTTCAACACAGTTTGTTATTAAATTACTCAGTCTTAGTTAATTAGTTCTGTTCTTTGCTTTTTTTAGGTATAAAAGTCATCTTCTGAGTTCTTGAGCGTGGGTTGTAATGTTGTTGCGTTCTTTACTATTCTAACGTTCAGACCTGAGAGCTATGAATTGTGTGCAGTACAGTTTGTGTTTTTCATGTGAATGGGAAAGAGCTAGCAATGGGATTGGCTCAATTGACTCTTCCTTTGGATTTTGTTTTGTATTGTGGTTTTCACTTTCATTTCTATACTTGGACCAGCATCAGGTATCAGGTGAGACTATGAGACTGACCCAATTAAGCTTCTACTTGTATGGCTCTATTTGGCTTTGAGATTCGTAAATTTTGGCATATAAGAAGTACAGATACAGACACATCGATACAGAGAAAAGATTTTGAAAAACTAACTTGAAATATGCAACTATATGTTGAATTTGGATGTCAAAAATGTGCGCAACACAATACGGTACCAAGTAGAAGTGTATGTAGAACATAGTATCGCATCAAGAGTGTAGACAGTGAGTGTATTGCACGTAACATGAATAAGACCTAAGAAGCTAAAATCTTACATGAAGTTCAGATTTTTGTTTTTTTTTATAGAAAATATTGACCTACGTTATCGATTTCATTAATAAAAGATTAACAAAATACAAAAGTAATTATAACAAATCTAAACTAGATCAGTCTTTCGCCTGAAGACAGCAGAATACACCAAAATAGCATAACCAAAATACATCATAACACCGAGCCACAAGAGAGTAAGGCTACATGACCACCGTATTTGAGTTAGTCAGCACCCTCCAATCGCAGCTTCTTTGTTACCCATGAAGATCTCTGCTGGTGCATTACTCATTGTCCATGCACAACTTCTTCCTAGCCCCTGTAGTACCTGCCTAAGCATTACTTAGAGGCCAAAATTTACTAATCAACCAACGAAACGAACAGTTTATGTTACGAAAGCATGAATTATTTCTATCTAGCCACACACTTCATAAACTAGCCGCAACAGTAATATCCCGCATGCTAAGCTTATCCCCACTAATCTATTTTTGCCTCCAACTATCCCAAATGTCGTCAATACTACTGGAAATCTCTACCGTACCAAATCCCAAACCCACCGATTCCCAAGTTAGTGTCGTCTTAGGACAAACAAAGAATATATTGTTAACATCCTCTTCCTCCGCGTAGCACCAAGGGCACGTAACATCAATCAGAATGTTATGTTTCCTAATATTACGAAAGCATGAATCATTTCCTAATATTTGCTTTGTTGAAGTTCAGATTCTTGTTTGAACTACGAAGAAAGGTTTTCAGAAATTTTTGAGAATGGGCGATGACCGGTACCCTAGTACACAGTTGATGATATGGATCATTTTAGGATGACATTGTTATGCTGGTCGAACTTTCAGTCATTTCCGATATTAATCCAACACAAAGATTGATCGTTTTGTAACGAGTTATTAATTAGGTTACCGTTAGCTGTAGAAAAATATATGTTACTAATTGATAGATACATGTTGTTTTTAACTAAGAGGATGTTTCTTTTTATCGAGGAATATGTATACCAAAATAAAGGGGGGGGTTTAAAAATCACATTTTTTATTGAAATCAGACACAAGAAAAGGAGAGGAAAAAAAAAGTGAAACACTGCAGATACTTTGATGGTGCAAGAATTTTTTTTCATATTTTAAAGCAGAACACTGTAACTAAGTAAAAAACACTGCCACTCTCTCCATCACTTTTGGAGTAGGAGCTGACATGCAATAAGGAGAGGGAGAAGATGAAATGGTAAATTTCAAAAAGTAATTAAATAAAAGAGCATGCACAAGGTAAAAGTATAACTCCAGATCCTAGGGGGTAAAAAAAGGGTAAGAGGGGCCCAATGGGCCCTAGGGTTTAATGATTGCTAGTAATGAATTCATTTCATATCATATCAAAAGCTAGTATGTATATATGGTACTATTATAGGTGCCAAATTGCAAAAGTGGTGCACATGCATGTGATGTGGGTTCCAACTTTCACAAGTTTTACCCATGCAATTCCAAGCAAGTGAAGGGATTGGTTTGAGGTTTCCCGTTGACACTTTAGTGTTAGACTGGGTCAATGTCACCTGGCTTTAACGTATGGGACCCACATGTTGCATGCATGTTCAGGGTTGGGATCGCTAGCAAGTTTCTGAGTAATGCTGGTTATATTTCTAGAACCGTAGAGTTGCATTGCATTCTTCACTTTGAAAAATAGGCCAATATCTTTATGTAGGTGTATTATCCCTGGTCGACTTTCCCTACTTCCCTGTGAAAAGTGGAGAGAAATGGAATCTAAATCTTTAATTAGGATTACAATGGAAAAATTGGACTTGTTATTTATAAACAAATAAATTCGTATATTGTCCGTGCATAACTATTATAGATTTAAGCTCTAGCTATACTTTAGAATTTTATTTGTAAAAATCTACTGTATTTATTAATACGTGCATTGCACATGTAAATTACTAGTATATATAACTGAAACGATAGGGTGAAGTTCATGAAAATCTCACGCCTAGCCCTCTCATTTTATCGTTCTCTGACCTATGAAGTCATGTCGTCGTAGTATACAATCATGCATGCTCGATTTCCAAAGGTTATTCAGAGATGATGGTCATGTTGAATTTCGCTCGCGTCGGATTAGTATTAGTATAGCATTTGGACCAATCGTTTGTGAATTTAGGATTAATTCTGAATTTTATATTTGAGTTATTAACTACAAATCAAAGTTTCACAAAATGCTCATCAATATCACAGAACACAAAAAATGGTTAGTATTCTTGATATGACTAAGGTTGATTTTGTATAGATTATCAATGGTTTTAGAGAGCATGAATGAATCGTTTAGGTTTCAGAGAGAAAGGACTGACTATGATCATGACTTATTTGATGAGCTAGCACTGCTCATTAGTTGCATTATTGTCCTCCTCTATATGATGATAGCAGTGTTCTTTACAGCTCTCAGTGTAGCAAACAAAATAACAAAGGTCAATAAAGAAGAAAGAAAAAAGAGAGAAAGAGAGAAAGAGAGAGAAATATAACTTACATCTACTTCTGATCTACTGCATCTTACTGCTCGAATTTTTTCCCAAAACGATCTTTTTTGTTAAGTTTTTTTCAAGCCGCCCTACTTTTTTTTTTAATTTTTCAAAGCGTCCCACTCGGTTTTTGGAAGACCGAGTCTAGTTAAAATAAGCTCGGTCTTTCAAAGACCGAGTCTTAATTGCACTTTGAAAAATCAAAGTGCAAGACTCGGTCTTTCAAAGACCGATCTTGTTTTAACTACCGAGTCTAGGACTTTGGCGTTTTTAATTGCGCAGATCCTCTTTCTTCTTCTTCTCTCGAAACTCTTTCTTCTTGGACTCGGTCTTTGAAAGACCGAGTAGGGCGCTTTGGAAAATAAAAAAAAAGTAGGACGGTTTGGAAAAAACTTTACAAAATAGGGTCGTTTTGGGAAAAAATTCCTTACTGCTCTAAAGTGAGTCTATTGCTGATGAACCAATTAGTCTAATGCTGATGAACCATCGTTGACCGGAGGACGCATACACATCAGTATAACTGTGAACTGTAGAAACTATATTAGTGTAAAGACGGTATCGCAAAATATATATATAGTTTTTGGGGGTTCTTAACAAAATTTGATAGTATGTTGTGAAAGACCTTAGCAGGAGACTAATAACTTCAAAACTCTAAAGTTGTGATCAGAATTAGAGGTGTCGAACCTTGATCTCAAAACTTCCAAGTTATGGTATCCTTTGTGAGAAAGTCAATAGGATTACAGATAACTGCTTAAGTTTGTTGGTTGGTCAGGGTCAAGTAAAGCATGCATATATTAATCTCTACATTTTAATCAGCTGGTTGAGATTTATAACAAACAAATTCTAACTTTGTAACTATATAAACACGTATAATATATGTCTAAACTATATCCAACAAATATAAATGTGCACCGCACATGTAACCCAAATTAAAAAATTTAAATATAAACTATTTTTTTCTTATTCGATATATATTCATTAAATTTGATGACTTTACTTTTTTAGACGTGCACCGCATGTACATTATACTAGTTACTTGTTAATATTAGGGTCCGTTTGGTACGCAGTAATGTACAAGAGAATTTAGGATTATCCTCTGTATTACTTGGTTTGGTAATATATTAGTATAGTTTTGGAAGAATTTTTAAATTCACATGGAATCAAAATCCTTTGCTTGGAATGATATACTTTCATCTTTCAAATGGTGGGATTTGTGAATTCCTCCACATAAAAAATAAATGTGATTATCACGTTACAAAATCACCCTAAAAAATTTTGATAATCTTTCTGCCTTGTCATATTGTCGCTCTAGGTTTCCTTCAACAATTTTTTACTCTACCTTATCAGGTATATGTTTTAGTATAATGTATCAATTTTAACAATAATACCCACCATTATTAATATAAAAAATTAAAGAGAAAACCATTTGTCTACTAAATCATAAATAATATATTTTATTGATAATTATAATTCATGTATGTCTAAGATCATGTGTTTGTACTGCAATCATATTTTTATCTACCTGGTTGAAATATATTAGAATCATTATGTAACTTTTTTCATCATCTATTTGTTAATGTACTCATATTTTATAAGATTTATATTAATATTGGTTTTGCACCGTGTTATGCATATGCATCGATTATGATTTTATTTTTAAAATAAAACCAAAAGTGTATTTTCGGTAATGTCTATTATAGCGAAGGATTGATGAAAATGAATTTGTCTATATCAAACACAGTAATAAAATATTTTATGGAATACAACATTTGTACCAAACACAATATTACAATATTCAAGAGAGACATGGTTCCTACCCTCACATTTTCGGGAATCTGCTCGTTCTAGTGAATTCTCCCCTTCCCCCCCCCCCCCCCCCCCCCCCCCCTAATGTGTTATAGTTTTTGAAGATCACATTATTTTAGGGAAAAGTTTGGTGAGTCAAAGGGATTTGGAAATTGGAAGCAAAGGTCCAAGGCATGTTACATACAGATAATCATAATAATTGTTTATATTAATTAGTAGTTCTTATCCTTCTATATTAATTAGTAGTTCTTATCCTTCATTATGATAAATATGCTCACATATATAGTGGAATGATAGAATGTTCATTCCACATTTGTATTAAATGCAAATCTTGACATTATAGTGTTCTTAAGAATTGATTAGTGAAGTTGGTAGTGATTGCCATCTTTGACTAAAGCAACCAAGGTTTGATATAGAAAAATGTTTTGGTTGTTGGGCAATAGGACTGGGCTTATGGTGAAAGTGAAAGTTAGCATTTGCTAGGCCCATGAAAGCTCATGAATATAGTGGATCTGGGTTCTCTTTAGTTTACTTGTTCGAGAGTAGTCATAGTCATAACCAGTAAGAGGTTCCTTCGGTTAATTTATAGGGCAGAGGGAGGGGATCTCATTTTCAGAGGAACATACTCAAATTTCCTAATCATGATGGTCAAGGGCATAAGTAGCTTGCATTGAGTTTTTTCTGGAGAAAAAACTCAATATTAAGTTTTTTCTCCAGATAAGTTTCCCACAATGGCATCTGAAGCAACATGTCCCACAAGCTCTTCTGCATACATTCTTCCTTGATGATTTCTTGCATCTTTTTGCACATGCATAGCTACAATCTACATATTATTCGCAAAAATCAGTATCTGATTAGTATATATGTTTACTCATGATAAGAGAATTGAGCAAAGAATAATATAATGCTATGTGTTAGTTGTGTATACTATGACCAAAAATTTTGGGTTTGATCTTCAATGTTCATGAAATTACTTGGAGAAATAGTGTATTTATAATGCAAGGTTGCCAAACGTGTCCTAAGCAAAGAAGCCTAATTGCATGCTCGCCTCTTAAACAAAGAAGAAGGTTGGTTTATCTTATTATACCAAACCTTGTGCTATTCAAATCAGTATAATTAAGAATGGAAACCCACATAGTTTTGATTTAAAATTGTGTCTACTTACCAATCTTGGGATGTTGATGATTAACTTTGGCAAGATTAGCCACACCTCCCACATCCTGCTTAATAACATCAACACATATGAAATCCACTTTCATGTTCAATTCTCAAAAACCAATGTTATTCTTTGAACTTTGTGTGAAAATGTAATGACTCACATCGAGTTCATTGCCAAGATTGGCAAATGCTTCTGCTGCTAACACCTGAGCAAATTTAAAACAGTGACAGACATATAATTTGCTTAATATACCGAAATAGTTTCTGAGGTTAAAGGGAGTACTTGGAAGAGGAGGAAGACAACAAGGACACAGAGGAGCAAACTTTTTGAGGTATAAGCCATTTTCAGAGATAGCAAAACCGAGCTACGATAGGAAATTAAGAAGAGAAGAGAGGGACTGTTTTTATAGCTGAAAATTGCCTACATTTTTCTTTCTTCGTTTTATCTGTCATGGTTTATCTCAACCTCTCTTTTCGCCTGCATCACGATTTTATAATTTTCAGATGGGGACACAATTAGCAAGTCTAGTATCAGATCCTATCAAGTATAGGAACATTAGCTTTAATAATTTTCTATTAAAAAAAAATCTGTTCAAATAGTGAACGGCAGCTAATAAAAACCCAGGACCGGCCCTGAGTTTCCGGGGGCCAGAGGCGAAAGGCCCAAATAATTATTTTTGGGGTCCCCTAATAGCAATATAAATTTTTTAACGCCCAAAATACATGCCAATATTTACAAGGAAAATACAAATTTGGAGGCCTCCAAAATTGCAAAAAATCCGAGAGCATGAGACGGCAATGTGTTTCAAAACTAGCTTCGTGTAGGTTTTTACAGGGCCGTCCGCCTCCGGCTAAAAACCTACACGAAGCTAGTTTTGAAACACATTACACATTTGTAATTATATTCCACTGATACAATGATCGACTGTTTAAAAAGAAAATTAATCGAAGAAAAGTTCTAGAATGTAAATAAGAGCTACCATGCAAAGTAAAGATTACATTTTGAGATTCTGCATGTTTTCTTCTGTCACATGCAGTGGGCTTTTTGTGATGCAATTGGAAGTAGCTAGTTGTGGCTTTATTAGCTCACTACCTAGCTATCTGGTTTTTTTTATGAGCTGTAGTATATGCTTGTCTTTTCGATATAGTTCATTCAGTGAAGCTTATCCTTTGCTTGTTTCATGCGTGCATGGATTGAGCTAGCTTTTGATGGTTAATTTTCTTGTAAGATAGGGTAAGTTAAAAGAGAGATTGAGAGAGACATATGGTCCCAATCTTGATATGTAGTTGATAAGTTTGCACGAATTAATAGTGAAGGAAATTAAAGAGAATGTCATTTTCCTTCACATTTTAGATTGGCTAGCTAGCATGCATTCATTAATTGGTACTAGATGATAATTTTCCAACTTCAATTGCGAGTAATATATATATATATATATATATATATATATATATATATATATATATATATATATATATATATATATATATATATATATAGTAAGTCTATTAAGAGCTCAGAAGCTGAATGCCTTATCGGAAGCTGGGAAGCTCAGCCGTCTGATCGAACTTGATCACGATCGGACGGCTGAGATCCCTCTCCGCCTTTCTTCAGATTAGCAGAGGGGTAAAAGGGGTATACCCCATTCGATCTGAAGATACCCCTTATCTCTAATCTTCCTTATCGATTAAGCCTTCCTCTCTTCTCTCCCGCTCTCTCTCGTTCCAAACCCTAATCGCCTCTCCCGCTATCGATTCCCGCTCTCGAAGTTCAAAGACGATCTCTTTGGATTCCCCTCTTCTCTTCTCACCCTATCTGAAGAGATCGGCATCTTCGAAACCTTAATCGAAGATCTCTTCGAAACCCTAATCGATAAGGAAGTGAAGTCGAGCGCGCTCTTCTCTCCCGCTCTCTTTCTTCCTCACCTGTGTAAACCCCTATCTCTACCATCGATCGGATCCACACTTCGCTTATCTTCAGATCTGTCGAGGGGTAAAAGTGGTATACGCGATCGATTTCTTCACCTTCGGGAGCTGCACCTTAGAAGAGCACTTACAAGTTCGTTCTCTCCTTCTGACGGAGAACCCAAACTGCGACAAGGGTTTCGATTTCTCATCTCGAATTCAAATTTTATTTCCTTTATAAATGCTTCTAGGTTGTTGTTTTATTTTTAGCGCTTAAATTATGCTCTGATAATATTCGCACTAGTATTCGGGCTAGTACATTTAGAATAGCAAATTTTATTTTTGTACTGGTATATGGAATTTTTAGATGTGGACATGACACATGCATATAAGCACCCAAATTCCACGTAAAATCCATGTAAGAAGCTGTAGATTGTTTGCCATTTAAATGTTTCTCCCATAAAAGAAAAAAAATTGGACTTGTAGATCAAGAATGTATTATGTTGGACTTTTTCGTTTGTGCTAATTTACGGTTGTAGCTTTATTTTTAATTTTTGTTGTCTCATTCTCCTATGAAGGATGGAGGTTGAAAATCAGGAATTACTAAGCCAAGATGTTCAGTCCAGTTGGAGGGACGTTGATGATGCTTCTAAACCATTTGTTGGTTTAGTATTTGCAACATTAGAAGACGGATATGAATTTTATAAAATATATGCAAAATTAGTTGGTTTTTCAGTATGCAAGTTTGCAACGATGGTTGATACTACCGCAAAAGAGAGATATTCACATCAATTTGTTTGCTCAAAGCAAGGCAAGCCGGTTGATACAACTGTTGTGAATGTTGCCAATAACGAAGAATCTTCTTCTTCAAATTTGATCAAGAGAAGGAAAAGGGCTGTGACGAAAGAAGAGTGTATGGCTCAAATACGAATCCAAAGGGATGATGACGGGAGATGGTCAATCCGTAGATTTGTTGAGGAGCACAGCCATATTTGTGTCACACCTAGAAAGCAACAATTTCTAAGATGTAATAGAACTGTCTCTGAAGCGCAAAAAAGTTTACTCAGTACTTTCAAAGAGGCTAACATACGGACTTCAGAGTTTATGTCCTTCATGGAAATAGAAAATGAAGGTTACAGTAACATTAATTGTACTGAAAAAGACATTAGAAATTCATTGCAAAGAGATAAGGATGGTATGAGACCTTATGATGTTGATATATTGCTGGAGCACTTCCAAGAGAAAAAAGAGATGAATCCTTCTTTCTGTTTTCATTACATGGTTGATGAAAACAACAAATTAACCCATGTATTATGGGTTGATGCTATTGCCAGGAAGGCTTACAAGCATTTTGGTGAAGTGCTAATTTTTGATACCACATATGATACCAACGAATACAAGTTGGTTTTTGCTCCGTTTACTGGAGTTAATCATCATGGCCAATCTATAAATTTTGGTGCGGCTTTTATAAATAAAGAGACCACCGATTTTTTTGTTTGTTTGTTTCAAAAATGGGGTGAAACAATGGGTGGGTCTCCACCAAAAGTGATCATCACAGACCAAGATCCTGCAATGGATAATGCAATTCGCATGTGTTTCCCTGGTTCGAGCCACAGGCTTTGCATGTGGCACATTCTTAAAAAGCTTTCCGATAAGCTTGGTGGCCCGGGCTTGAATAGTGATTTTAGCATTCCATTCCACAGTTGCATCTGGGAATCTGAGACCCCAGAAGAGTTTGAGATGAGATGGAATGACGTAATGCATGCTAATGTGCAAATTGCAGGTATTACTTGTTTCAATAAATTATTCTTATGTTTCAACTTTTTTGTGTACTATTAGTACTTGATACATATTATATTACAATAACAGGCAATCCTTGGCTTTCTGACATTTATTTGCTTCGTGAGAAGTGGATACCGGCTTATGCTAAGCATATTTTTACTGCTGGAATTCGCACAACCCAGAGATCAGAAAGCATGAATGCTTTTGTTGATAAATATGTTAATAGCAAAAATTCTTTACATGAATTTATGACGAGATTTGAAAGGGCAATAAGGAAACAAAGACAAAATCAGTTAGCAACTGACTACACCACTTTGCATACCAAACCAAAGCTGCAGACAGATTTTGAAATTGAGTCCCAAATGTCTGAACTGTACACTAGATCGAAATTTCATATATTTCAGGCTGAACTAGTTGAAAGCTTGAATTATGCATCTTTAATGAAAACTGACGATGGTAGTGTGCGACACTATATTGTCAGGAGAATGGGAAAGTCGGTACAATCTGATAAAACAAGAAATGTGTTCTACAAGGGGATGGATATTGCTGGGACATGCACATGTAGTAAATTCGAAGTGGAGGGAATTTCTTGTAGACACATCCTTGTGGTATTGAGGAATGAGTTTGTTGAGTCCCTGCCTCAATGTTATATTTTGAAGAGGTGGACCGCTTCTGTGACTACCGAGATTGTATATGATGATGCTGGTGATGAAATAATGGGTAGTTACGGTAGTCCACAAGATTTGGACATGGTGAAATTGTCCAATGAAATCAACAAAGTGATGATGATTGCTCGCTCATCAAAGGAGAGGTGCCAAAAGGCTAAAACATTACTAGTTGGTGTTGTTGCAGAATTGCAACAAGATATGCCCCAAGAATTACAACAAGCAACAACTAGTTCACTACCTAGAACAGTCCATATTCAAGTACCCAATATCGCAAAAACCAAGGGTAGTAGGAAGCGCATCAAAGGGGGTAAGGAGAAAGCATTGGAGAAGGCTGCGAAACCACTGAGAAAGTGTCGCTTGTGCAAGAAGCTTGTTAATCATGACAGTCGTACTTGTCCTTTAAAGGAAAGGTTAGTAATTAAATACAAAGTTTATACTTTATTTTCTTTGTATATAGTATAATCTTAATTTCATTTTGTGAACATTAATCGTGTAGCTCTACTATAAATGAGTCACAAGTTTCTACTACAGTTTCAACAATGCAACCTATAACAGAGGATGCTCCGAATATAGCATGAACTTTGTTGATTTATTTCTGTGACTTTTGCAAGGTAAGTGTCATACATATCTGCCGTTATATTAGTTTAATACATTATAACACATTTGTTAATTTGACGCTTTTGTCTTGTTTGTTTGCAGGTAAATTATTGATGGAAAAAAATTGATGCTCGATAAGCAATTTAGTTCCTGAAAAGTTGGTAAAAAATTTCGGGTTTATAGTTTATATTTCCACTTTTAGTAGGCAATGATGAAAAGTATATGCAACTTGAATTTTGTTCTTGGACACTAGCCGGTGTGCCTTAATAAAGCGGCCCTGGTGACAAATTCAAAATTTCAAATTTGACTCATTTATACTTGATTTAATATGCGGCAGTGATGAAAAGTTTATGCATGATTTCATACTTCATGATTATTGGATGGTGTTCAACTTCATGTTCATTTCGGTTTTGTTTTGAGTTGGGAAGCTGAAATTATTTGCCACTTCATGCTCTGTTTGTGTTGGGTCTGAGCTTACAAATTTTCATTTTCATTTTGAAAATGCATCTTTAACAATGGTTTTACCGGATATTAAAGTTGATGGTGGTGTTTTTCTGTGAATTTTTTATTCCGAGTGAAAGATATAATGTTTTCTGTTGCACTTGTTCTGAGCCTACAAGTTTTAACCATGTTCAACATACACTCTCCAGGAACATGCCACATACGTACTTGAATTTTCTTCTATTTGATGAATCATTTGGTGCAGGAATCGAAGAGAAAGAACGAGATGTTCGTTAGCGACACACCGGAGATACTTCAAGTTATGTTTCTGTTTGTTTTGGGCTTACTCCAAGCTGACAAAAATTGGATACTTCATGATCTGCACTCGACAAGATTTGATTCTTCAAGTTCTGTTTGAGTTTGTTCTGAGATTACACAATTTGATACTTCATGATCTGTATATAATTGTTGTGAGCTAAGATAATTTGTATACTTCATGCTCTGTTTGTGTTAGCTCTGGGCAGGAAAAAAATTGATACTTCATGTTATGTCTGTGTTGATTCTCAGCTTACAAATTTTGCATACTACATGCTCTGACTGTTTTGGTTCTGAGCTTACAAATTTTGTTCATTTCATGATCTGCCTGTGTTTGTTCTGGTCTGGCAAAATTTTTATACTTCATGCTTGTCTGTGTTAGCTCTGGGCTGGAAAAAAATTGATACTTCAAGTTATGTCTGTGTTGGTTATGATCTTACAAATTTTGCATGCTACATGCTCTGTCTGTGTTTGTTCCCAGCTTACAAATTTTGCTTACTTCATGATCTGTCTGTGTCTGTACTGGGCTGGTAAAATTTTTACACTTCATGCTCTATTTGTGTTTGATCTGGACTGCCAAAAATTGATACTTCATATTCTGTCTGTGTTGTTTATGAGCATACAAATTTTGCATACTACATGCTCTGTCTGTGTTGCTACTCAGCTTACAAATTTTGCATACTTCATGATCTGCCTGAGCTTGTTCTGGGCTGTTAAAATTTTTATACTTCATGCTCTATCTGTGTTTGATCTGGAATGCCAAAAATTGATACTTCATATTCTGTCTGTGTTGTTTATGAGCATACAAATTTTGCATACTACATGCTCTGTCTGTGTTGCTACTCAGTTTACAAATTTTGCATACTTCATGATCTGCCTGTGCTTGTTCTGGGCTGACAAAATTTTTGTACTTCATGCCCTATCTGTGTTTGATCTGGACTGGCAAAATTGATACTTCATGCTCTGTCTGTGTTGTTTCTGAGCATACAAATTTTGCATACTACATGCTCTCTCTGTGTTGCTTCTCAGCTTACAAATTTTGCATACTTCATGACTAGCCTGTGTTAGTTATGAGCTTTACAAAATTTGTTACTTGATGCTCTGTCTGTCTTAGTTCAGAGCTTACAAAATTTAGGTACATGATGCTCAGTTTGTGGTACTTCTGAACATGAAAATCAAATTGGATACGCCATGCTGCGTAATACACCCAAAAATACACAGAATTTCAATCATTACATCAAGACAATAACGAACTGAATATTTGGAAAAAATTGGATCATCATAGAATTGCAAAGTAATAGTTCACAAAAACTCTACAACATAAGAAATGTACTTGACATCTGACACTGTACAAAGAACTGAAACATAAATAATATTTTACAACATAGTACATTGTTTAATAAATTTCAAGTACATGAAAAAATTTAGATAAATTGCTCCGAATTTCAAATTTTCCCGTACTGCAGTCTTCAATGGCTCCAAAATGCACTTCACGCTGAAATCAACCTGAAATCAAAAGTAAACTGAAATTATTGAACCTGGAGAAGACAAAATAAATTAAAACAGGTAGTCGGTTCAGAACGCAAAAAATCTTCAAGTAAATATTGTAGGCTCAGGAAAACAGAGGTTGAACATGAAGTTCAAAAGTCATGAAGTGTTAAATTTTCCTCCTCGATCAGAACCAACACCAAAAAAGCATGAACTATCAAAATTTGCCAGCACAGAAACAACACAAACAGAATATGAAGTATCAATTTTTGCCAGCCCAGAGTAAACACAAAGAGAGCATGAAGTGTAAAAATTTTGCCAGTCCAGAACTGACTATAGACAGATCATGAAGTATGCAAAATTTGTACGCTGAGAAGCAACACACATATAGCATGTAGTATGCAAAATTTGTAAGATCATAACCAACACAGAGAGAACATGAAGTGGCAATTTTTGCCAGTCCATATCAAACACAAATAGAGCATCAGGTATAAAAATTTTATCAGCCCAGAACAAACACAGGCAGATCATGATGTATGCAAAATTTGTAAGCTGAGGAGCAACACAGACAGAGCATGTAGTATGCATAATTTGTATGCTCAGAAACAACACAGACAGAGCATGAAGTATGACAAAATTTGTATGCTTAGAGCTAACACAAACTGAACATGAAGTATCAAATTTTGCCATTCCAGATCAAACACAAATAGAGCATGAAGTATAAAAAATTTACCAGCCCATAACAAACACATACAGATTATGAAGTATCAATTTTAGCCGGTCCAGAACTAACAGAAACATAGCATGAAGTATACAAATGTTGTTAGCTCAGAACAATCAGATACATATCATGAAGTATCAAAATTTGTAATCTCAGAACAAACAAAAACAGAACTTGAAGTATCCAAGTTTGTCGAGTGCAGGTCATTAAGTATCCAATGTTGTGAACTTGAAGTAAGCCCAGAACAAACAGAAACATATTGATGAAGTATCAAATTTTGTTCACTCAGAACAAACATAAAATGAACTCTTTCAACATGGACACGAAGTACCAAAATTTGTGTGCTCAATACTAACAGAAGCTTGCCATGAAGTTTCAAACTTGGTATAGTGTCAGAACAACAGAAACTGAACATGTGGTTTAAATAAAACTAGTAGGCTCATAACACACTATTCATACCTAGGGCTGCATTGGGGTGCCGTGCCAACTAAGATATGATAGATATATGATCAAGAATAAATACAACAATCTTGAAGTAAATATTCAGATCATAAACTGTTTTGCATCACGGCCTACACCAACAAAGCATTTGAGAGACTCAAAGACCGAAAGGCTTAGATGAGTACCCAACACATACACATCCAACGTCAGTTACTATAAAGTCTAGTTTTCTGTTGTTTGGAGCTTACAAATTTTGCATACTTCATGCACTGTTTCTGCAGTTTTGAACTTATTGTCAACTGTCTTTCATAAACAAATAAAAAAACAATAGGCTCGGAACACACTATCCATAACTAGGGCTGCATTGGGGTGCCGTGCCAACTAGGATATGATAGATATATAATCAAGAATAAATACAACAAATTGAAATAATTATTCAGATCATAAAGTGTTTAGCATCACTGCCTAATATACAGTTTTTTTGTATACTTCATGATCTGTTTGTGTTTGTTCTGGACTGACAAAAATTGATACTTCATGTTCTGTCTGTGTTGGTTGGAGCTTATCATCAACTGTGTTACATATATAGAGTAAGTCTATTAAGAGCTTGGGAACTGAATGCCTTATCGGGAGCGGGGGGGTTTTAGCCATTCCTTCGCGATTGCATGCGATGGAACGACTCATATTTGATACTGCTTATCTTCAGAATGTTTGGGGGTAAAAGGGGTAAAATCAAATACCCCTATCTTTTATCTTCTCACAATCAATCGACCAAGCTCACATAATAGACTTACTCATGAATATATATAGACTAACGAAAACCAATAGGCTCAGAAAACACTAATCATAAGTAGGGCTGCATTGGAGTGCCGCGCCAACTGAGATATGATAGATATATAATCAAGAATACTTAAAACATGATTGAAATAATTATTCAGATCATAAAGTGTTTTGCATCACTGCCTAAACCATTGTGAGTCATCGGTGCCAAAAATTTTGGTGAATTGAGCTAGTCTCAAAACTCATAAATGTAAAGTTAGTGTTGAGGGCATTGGACATTCAAACACCATACTTTCAAGCCTTCCTCTCTTCTTTCCCGCTCATACCCAACATGTGTATTCAAATTTGAATAATTATCATGGCACACAATCAAATACCCTTCAAAACAATAATTTCAATGCCCCAAAATTTTGTAACCAACTAATATCCAAATCAATCTCATCATTGCCTACAAACAAAACCGAAAGAAAATGCAAGAAATTAAACAGATATCATTAAAGCATTTATGAGAGTCAAATACTTCCCTCCGGAATATGAGAGAGGAACAACCCAATGAGCCGAGAAATCCAAACCGGCAGCCCTGAAATCAATCGCGTATACCACTTCTACCCCTCGACAGATCTGAAGATAAGCGAAGTGTGGATCCGATCGCGTATACCACTTCTACCCCTCGACAGATCTGAAGATAAGCGAAGTGTGGATCCGATCGATGGTAGAGATAGGGGTTTACACAGGTGAGGAAGAAAGAGAGCGGGAGAGAAGAGCGCGCTCGACTTCACTTCCTTATCGATTAGGGTTTCGAAGAGATCTTCGATTAGGGTTTCGAAGATGCCGATCTCTTCAGATAGGGTGAGAAGAGAAGAGGGGAATCCAAAGAGACCATCTTTGAACTTCGAGAGCGGGAATCGATAGCGGGAGAGGCGATTAGGGTTTGGAACGAGAGAGAGCGGGAGAGAAGAGAGGAAGGCTTAATCGATAAGGAAGATTAGAGATAAGGGGTATCTTCAGATCGAATGGGGTATACCCCTTTTACCCCTCTGCTAATCTGAAGAAAGGCGGAGAGGGATCTCAGCCGTCCGATCGTGATCAAGTTCGATCAGACGGCTGAGCTTCCCAGCTCCCGATAAGGCATTCATCTTCTGAGCTCTTAATAGACTTACTCTCTCTCTCTCTCTATATATATATATATATATATATATATATATGATAAATGTGAGCTTCATATTTATATGAATTTTTTTTCGTCATACAAGATAAATATATTCACTTGATGAGCTCACATGGAAGATCCACTCCGTCCATCATATTTATCATGTCAATGGATGTATGTAGAAAAAAAAAATTCAAGTTATTTATGTTAGGAATTTCCCACCGAAAACCCCTCTCTAGGATCTTGTTGAGTTATTCGATGCAATCAACACAACCCACCAAGCGCATATGAGATCATACCAAACACACCAAAGCACACAAATTTGTTCCAGTTGGGGCTTTCGCCTTAATCCGGGGGAGAAGAAACCGAAGATGTTATTCAACTAGAGAAGATATAAGAAAATTACAATTCTCACCACGACATTCTCTCAAGCCTCATCAGCAAGTACTAGTTGTTTACAATTAGATAATCACTCAATCTCTCCTTCAATGAAGTACTCTCTCTCTTTTCTCTCAATGGAGGCCAATAACAACAATATATAGAGATCTAGAGTAAACCTAGTTTGATATCTCGATACAATAACCATTGGATATTTCTGAAGAGACAACCCTATGATAGGAGCCGTCAGATCTGACTTGACGAACAAGTTGGGCTTCTCACGAATCACCAAGATCCGACCCAATAAATCCATCAGCGCCGCTGTCGGTCGACCTACCCTCAAGGTACGGTCGACCGCAACCTTCTAAAACCAACCCGAGAGCAAACCGGTCGACCGCGCAGTCGACTGTTGCCTCGCTGCAGTAGGGCAGTCGACCGACCCCTAGGTACAGTCGACTGCAACTCCTCTGGCCTTCTGCTGCTGACTGTTTTTCTTGCCTCCACTCCGTCTCCGATCGTCTCCATTCATCCATCGTCTCATCGTCTTCTTATCCAACATATTATGCAAGACATAAACCCAACAATTTAGAGGCCATTTACCCATGCATTATGTGGATCCAATTTGTGGTTCGATATGTATTACTATTGAAATTGTTTAATTTTCAACCACATGATACATTGGTGAATGACCTCCAAACCACTTGATTTTCTTTACACATAGAATTATTAGCATGATAAATATGTTGAACGAAGCGAATCTTCCATAAGAGCCCCATTAATCAAGTATAATCACTTAGTATGAGGAAAATTTTTTCGTACTCTATATGAGGCTCACTTTTTTCTCTCTCTATATAGTTGGTACATAGAGTATGGGTTGCTTTAAGATGCACGCTCCTTCGTATTTAAAATAAAGATAAGAGAGTAATTTGTATCAGCTCTACTACTTTCATAATCTGTTAAGCGTAGAATCAGGGGCAAAGCCACAGAAAATTTACCCACAAAGTTAATTAGTTTTAAAGTTTGTCGAGAGACTAATGTAAAATTAGTAATATGTGGGGTACTAATATAAAATTTCAATACTTGGGGACCTGTGTGGAAAGCCCAGAATACAGACAAAATGAGCCCAGGACCAACATAAGGCCCCGAACATTTTAACTATATAATTTCATCAAATTTCGCGCTACCCGTTCCGTCAAAATGTCAAACCAATTCATTTCATTTTAGCCCCAAATTTCAAAACCCTAAACCCCCCCCACCACCCACCAACCTAACCTTCGTCTTCAACCTCCGAAACCCCAGAAATTCTCAGACCTCGAAACCAATGGAGCGGGCGGCGAATAGCTGGCGCATGACGGTCAACGAGAAGAAGTTCATCGAGTCGGCTCTCCTGTCCGACCTCAGAGTCGACGGCCGCCGCCCCTTCGATTACCGCCGCATCACCATCAAATTCGGAAGGTATTGTCCAAGATCTCACCTTTATCTTCGTTTCATACATCGAGTTTCGAAATTTTGGTAGAAGTTAGTAAGATTGTGTTTAGTCGTCATTTGTGGAAGTAGAATCACTTTCAAGAAGCCCTTTGAAGGAAGTTAGAGGGAGGAGAAAGAAGTAGAATCGATTGAAAATATAATCTTTCATATTTTCATCGTTTAATCATTCGGCTTCTTACATTTATAGATTAATAGAAGTGAAATGTGGTAAAAGTTCAAATTTTCAAGTGAATGTAGAGGTAGTTTTTTCTTGGATGACCTAACTTAGTGTACAAGATAAGTGAATGGGGAGATGATATAGAAGCCACTGAAACATGATTTAACCATAAAACTTGGTTTTCAGATGAAGCTGCTTGAGAACCCCATTTTTGGGATTGAATTGTTTGGATATCTATAGGTGGTTGAAACCGGTCAAAGCATAAATAGATTGTTATGTTTACGATTTCATGAATGGGGTTTGGGACTTGAAGGCTATTTAAGTAATACTTAAGTGAGGGTTTTGGAGGTTCATGAGACGAAGAGAGTGAATTTTGTATCATGAAACCATCCTATGTGGACTCATGGAACCACCCGGTGTTACCAGGTCCAGGGCCGGCTCTGAGTTCCGGGGGGCCCGAGGCGAACTTCCGAAATGGGGCCCCCCTGCCCCATACTTTTTTTTAAAAAAAAAACATGTATAAAAAAAATTTGCCAAAGCAAAATATGTAAAATTTGCACATTGTTCAAAGCAAAATATGCAAAATATATATCATTGAATAACAATTTTTTTTTGATCATATTGAATAACAAGTTTCTCATAAGCATCATACATATATGCAAAATAGAGTGAAAACATATAATCAAATATGCAAAATCTGTCAATGGAAAGCTCTGATTGTATCTCATTTAATGCATGACGCTGCCTCAACAATTCACCTCAACATCTACATAGATGAAATGAAAATTATGAATTAGAAACAAAAAAGTATGAAATGAAAATGAAATGAAGTGAAGAAATGAAACATAGGAGAAACATAAACATTAAGGAGTTATACCTACATCATTAATCATCCCAGTGCATGACTTCTTCTTGCATTCCGTGCAGCAAACTCACTAATTAAATGTTCATAATCAAGCTTTTCTACCATCGCCTTCTCAATACATAGTGGACCTAATCCATTCAATCTCTTTTGAGACATGGTTGATCGAAGATAAGACTTAACAATTTTCAACTTCGAAAAACTTCTTTCTGCAGAAGCAACAGTAACTGGTATGGTCAACCAAATACGATACGCGATCCATGCATATGGAAATATACCATCCATCCTTTGCAAATAATTAAGCACATCAATTGCTCTTTTTACTTCCGATGGTACAATTATTAATCTGAGGCGCTTCAACTCTAAAAACAGATCATCCCTATTCATATCATAATGTGAGTCGTGATATAGAAACTCTTCAAGAGTGGCACAACAAACTTTCAACTCACCATCATGTAGACTTCTCAACTTCTCCAAATCAAACAAAAATTCAAAGATTTGTTCATATTTCACAAATTGTTCAAACCTACTGTTTAGTGAAGAAAGAGCTTGATCTACTACAATTATGAAGTAATGAATCCTAAATTCTTCTTCAGGTGATTGTGTTGTTTCTTCACTACCACTTTCATCAAATTTCCTCTTTTCTATGGACGACACGCTTCTTTACGAAAACAGGTTCAACTCCCAATTTCTCTGCAACTATTTTAGCTTTAGTCATAGCCTCCATAAAACCAGTTTCTCTGTACTCTTCAAATAATGCAATGAACCGTTGTTAAAACGGGATTAACAGTAATTAATCTGTTTTGCACACCTTTGTTCTTCCCCTTCATATTAGAACCGTTGTCATAACCCTGTCCATTCAATTTTTAACTTAATTAAGCAACTATTCAACTTAATTAACATAATTAACATAAAATTAAGCAACTCAATAACTCAATAATCTATTCAACTTTATTAACATAAAATTAAACTCAAGATGATTAAAAAACCTAACACAGAACATAAAAGCATTATCCCCCGCAAAACACAGAACATGCTATTTTTAATGATTTAAGACTTTTGATTACTAAAAGAATGAAAACGTAGGCGTAATTTAACTCCTAAAAATATCGGACATAGAACAATTGAACAAATGGTAGTTTCCATTCATTCAATCTCTCTGCTCATACTCTCGAAGAGTCTATTGTTCTTTTGCTTCAAGAGATCTTCCTTCCCCTGTACAAAAACAAAACCCAATATCTATGGGTAAACTCCTAAAACTCGCATAAACTCCCCCTTGGAAAAATTATACACCACCAAATCAAATTCTCAAATTTATGTGTATTTCTAGAGAAATGAAACTGAGTAGAGCATTTATCACAAGGAAACCGAACTACAGAAGCAGTGTATGAATTTGCCCTAGGAAAGATGCCTGGTCCCAGTGCAAGAATGTTCAGTGGATCGAGCTGGGCTTTGTGGGCAGCAAACAGGTCCCATTTCGACCCAAAATGATTAAAAATAGAGTTTTTTGAAATTTATTACCTTTGATTGGTTATAGATCCGGAGAGAAGAACCTCGGAAAGCGTGTCGCCATTGATCTGAAGGCGCCGTTCGGGATGGGATTCGGTCACCGTATGGGAATTGGGAGCAAAGAAGAAAGGCGTCGTTAGGATTTCGTTCGGGATTTTTGGGGAAAAAGAAGGATTGAAGGAACAGATGGAGAGTGGGAGTGGGACTTCGGGTTTGGGTTATCAGGTTTCGGGATGTAAATTGAATGTGGGTTTCGGGTTTTATATCCATTTAAATGTGGATTTGTTTTAAATCACTCAAATTTAAAACCTCAATTTCAATCAAGCCTTCCAGAGTACCCCCAAATATTTTTTTAAAAAAAATTTAAAGGATCAAATAATTATTTTGGGGCCCCCTAATAACATTTTTTTTACGCGCGAAATACGTGCCTATGCCTATATTTACAAGGGAAGTTCGAAATTGGGGGCCCCTAAAATTGCACAATCTGCGGGGGCCCAAGGCGGCCGCCTTACCCGCCTATACAGTGGGGCCGGCCCTGACCAGGTCTATGATACGTTGTGGTTTGTAGTACTAGTAAGGGATTGTGGGTGGTATGTATCTGTAGGGTTAAAGTGAGAAAAAGAAAATTAATATATAAGATTGTATGTTTAGTTGTGATGTATGGAAGTAGAAATTGTAGAATCACTTTCAAGAACCCTTTGTGTTAAGTTACTTTTCATCCCTAATTACAGGGAGATGATTAGTCTAATCCTTCGGTATATTTAAGTTAACTTTTTAAGTGAATGTCGAGGTATTTTTTTCGTAGATGACCTAACTTTGTGTACAAGATTAGTGAATGGGAGATGATCTAGAACCCATTGAAACCTCTTGTAGCTACAAAACTCATTTTTTTTTAGATGACGGTTACTTGAGAATCCCCTTTTGGGGTTGTAATTCTTTGGATATCTATAGGTGGGTGAACCCGTCGAAGCATAAATAGATTATTAGTTTTATGATTTCATGAACGGGGTTTGGAAACTTGAAGGCGGTTTAAGTAATACGAAAGTGAGGGTTATGGAGTTTCATGAGAAGGAGAGAGTGAATTTTGTTTCATGAAACATCCTATCTATACACATCGACCTATCTAGTGTTATCGGGTTCGCAGTACGCTACAGTCTAGGAAGCACAGGTATTTTCAAATAGCCAACGTACCCGTGTCGGGTGTGTATCGGGTGTCGATACTCCTTGGGTACTCTCGGGTGCGTACCCAAAGAGTATCAATTTTTTTATTATATTTTTGCAACTTTTGGACACAATTACGTTTAGATAAATATTTGGGGACCTAGTGTAATTCTAAAAACTTGATGTTCTAGTTATGCTCAAGCACAAAATAAGTACACCCAAAGTTTTATAGTTAGATTATCATTTTTTCTCTCTAAATATGCTCATAATTATAATGTATTCATATAGTTCTATGAAATGGTTCAACTATTTACATTTTTAACAAGATAATTATATTTTATTTGTATATATAATATAAGATATATTATATTTAACGTATCCACCAATGCACCCGTATTATATTTTTTTGTAAAATCACGTATCCCCGTACCCGTGTCGTGTTGTATCTGCATTTCGTATCCGTACCTGTGCTTCATACGTTACAGTTCGTGGATGGGTACGGTTGCGGTTTGATACCTGAGTGCTATGTGATATGGAGGGGGTAGGATGAGTTGGATGCTCACGAGGAATATATATGTATGATATATGTATGTGTAGGGATGAAGAGAGAAAGAGAAAATCGACATATATAATATCACCAACAACCTCCAATTATAAATATTAGAGTGATAATCCAATTAAACACCATGGTGAATTGAGTAGTGTTTGAAGAGTAGTTTGTGTAAATGAATCAAAGTGTTCTTTTTTGAAAATGTGGGAAAAATCATATATGGATTGCTATCTTAAGAGATCCAGATTGTGAACCCACCATAGCTCGGATTGCAAGACCTGGATTGTGGTTTAGAAGGGGGTGGGAGAACCCGGGACATTGAAAACCAAGTTTTATAAAGTTTTGTGGAAACAAGCATTATAGCTGTCTTCATGAAATTTGGGTTTTGTGGAGTTTATAGTTGAACTTTGGGTTTCATGTAGCCAAAGCAATGTTTCTATAGGCGAGGCGGGCTGTGAGGGTGCCGCCTTTATCGCCTAAGCGAGTGCTAACTGATTTTAATTTATAATTGAAATTAATTTTATATTTTATTTTGTAAGATTGAGAAAGTTCATTAAAAATCACAAAAAATCATGTTAATGCAAAAGAATTGTTCGAAATAAGAAAATAGTAGAAAATCATTGCAATTTATTAGAATTTTAGTTTGGGCACCAAGGTGGTAGGCATGTGTTCCATCCACCGAGGCGGTCTGGGTGGTTGCCTGACAAAACTAAGCCGAAGACACCTTTATACATAATATCGACAGATGAACTGGACACATCCTTGGATATGCTTTCTTGTCAAAGTAAAGAATAGTTATTAGCATTGGTTAGCCTAGATACTCGTGTTAATATGTGGATGTTCCAACAACCAGTGATGGTGACCTTGGGTATGAGTTACAGAATGGAGAATTATTTTGCCGTTGGGGTCGAGGAAATGGAAATTTCTCACCTTTGTGGAAAGAAAAAGATCTTCAGGAAATTTTGTTGAAATATAATTCCATATGCTCTCGACTCTCCCTCGCGTCCTCTATATTTAAGTTACCCGCAATTTTTTCATTGAATAACTTCTCAAAGTAATTTTGCATTCTTTCCTTAATTTTCCCATCTTTTACTAAAACTCTTGAATCTTCGCTCTTAATACACCTAATTGCATCCATATCTTTTGTTTTCCTATTCCTTTGTTTAGCAAGCTTATAAATATTATTATCTTCTTCTTTTGTTCATAATTTTGTGTATAAATCATCATAATTTTTTTCTTTTGCATCTCTTACCGCTTTTTTAACTTCTTTTCTAACGGTCTTATATCTCTCCAATATCTCTTTATTTCTACTATTTTGCCATATTTTGAAGGTTGATTTTTTTTTCTTTCACAATATTTTGGACTTCTTACCAAATGAAGGGGCAAAGACCACAATTAGAACAACCATATGAGAGACTAGTGATTTTTTAATTACAATAGGTTTACATCAAGATTCGGCTTTAAGTTCCTACCTCTTTGCTGTGGTTATGGATGAATTGACGCGAGAAATACAAGATGAGGTGCCTTGGTGTATGTTTTTTTTGCTGATGAACCAATTAGTCTAATGCTGATGAAACATCGTTGACCGGAGGACGCATCCACAGCAGTATAACTGTGAACTGTAGAAACTATATTAGTGTAAAGACGATATCGCACGCAAAATATAGTTTTAGGGGGTTCTTTTCAAAATTTGATAGTATGTTGTGAAAGACCTTAGCAGGAGACTAATAACTTCAAAACCCTAAAGTTGTGATCAGAATTAGAGGTGTCGAACCTTGATCTCAAAACTTCGAAGTTATGGTAACACATAATATCCTTTAATTTGTGATAAAGCCAATTGGATTACAGATAACTGCTTAAGTATGTTGGTTGTTGAGAGTCAAGTAAATCATGCATATATTAATTACTTGTTAATGTTAGGGTATGTTTGGTATACAATAATGTACAAGAGAATCTAGGATTACCCTCTGAATTACCTGGTTTGGTAATATATGAGTATAGTTTTGGAAGAATTTTTACATTCACATTGAAATCAAAATCATTTGTTTGGAATGATATACATTTCTCTTTCAAATGGTGGGATTTCTGGATTCCTCCACATAAAAAATAAATGAGATTATCACGTTATAAAATCATCCCCCAAAATTTTGATAATCTTTTTTGCCTTATCATATTGCCGCTCTATGTTCCCTTCAACAAATTTTTTACTCTACCTTATCAGGTATATGTTTTAGTATAATGTATCAATTTTAACAATAGTACCCACTATTAATAATTTTTTTTGAAGAGAAAACCCTTTGTCTACTAAGTCATAAATAATATATTTCATTGATAATTATAATCCATATATGCCTAAGATCATGTGTTTGTACTACGTGCATTTCCCCCTTCCTTTTTGTAAGCTCTGATACCACTTGTAAGCTTTGATACCACACGTCGGAGAAGTCTACTCCCAACTCGTAGTGCTAATAGCGGAAATGCACCACAAGCAATAGAAACTCCGAAGAAATAGATGAACCAAGAATAAGCCGCCACAATATATGGATCTCATAAGAACACAATCAATATGCAGAGATAACCAATACTTCTTATTCCCAAAGAAATACAAAGATTACAAGAAAGATTACAACGCTCAATTTCTCTCTCTCACCTTTGAAACACTCGGCACAATCTCTCTTGAAGTTGAATAATGATCAGCACTTGACTTACCAAACCCTAGAGTTTACGGCCATATATATAGCCCCCGAGCAAACCCTAAAAGATAAACACAAATATAGTAAATTGGGCCTTTCTCCCGTAAGCCCAAAAGAAACAATCAGCGTCAGTGTCGGTCGACTGCCCCCCAAGCCGGTCGACCGCATCGTGCAACATCAATCCAGAGGGCTGACCAGAGGGCTGACCGGTTGACCGCACCCCTAGTGTCGGTCGACCGTCCCCTCCTCTGTTGAACGCCTGCACTCGAAGAACTCCCAGTCGACTGGGTCGGTCGACCGCAGCCCTCCAGACTTGTCTTCTTCTACTTGCTGCTTGTCTTCTCTTGCTTCTTTGTCTTCTCTTGCTTCTTTGTCTTCTCCTCTTCTTCTCCAACTTCTAGTACCCCGTGCCTACGTGTATTTGAGGCCACAATTCCTAACAATCTCCCACTTGGACCAAATACACCACGCTTCAAAGTTATTGCAATCTTTCCTCGCATTATCTCTGCCATCTTCCACTTTCATGGAAGACCCAAGTACTCTCCACTCTCATGAAGAGCACTTCCGCCACTCCACCACGTGGAGTGCACCAACCACCCCTCATCGCTTCTTGAAGGATGTGCTCCACCAATCGCATAAAGCACGAATACCAGAGAAACAATCTCCTGTGTCGGATTCCGTGTTATGAGACTCCCCACCTTGCAAGATATCCATCAACAACGGACATGGTTCAAAGCCTCTCAATGTACCCTCCGCACTAGAAATCTCCATGGACGACACCTCCACAAACTCTGCAGACTGTTCAACTCCGACAGTCCCAATTCGGTTACCCTCATCGACATCACCCCGCATATCGATACCAGTGCTCTCTATCTCACAAGAGCAACTTGAAGCTTTCACTGCAAATTCGCAAAGTATCCTCTCCGCAGCAACGTCTTGCCCACTAGGATCACTTCCATGGCCAGCAGCTCCCACTAAATTAGTAACCTCTCCTCCACAACTGAAAGAATTCGGTTGCACCCCACACAACCTACTACTCGATTCCGACTGAGAGTCAACTACAGGAGAAACGCCCCTCACATCTCTAAGCAAATACAGCGTTCTCTCCCTTTTGCAACCACCCTTGAACCTGCAGCTATGCACCATTCTCCACTGCCAACTGTAGTAGACAACCCCTCTTTGTCTAGCCTTCCAATCGAGATAAGTGTTCTTTTAAGTCTGGAACATGCCTTGTCTCCAGCAAGACAACACTTTGATCATCAATGGTATTCACGTGAACAGTACCAATTCCACGTACAGAACACCGGTGACCATTCCCCACGATCACATCTCCAAAAGAACCCTCATCGTAGTCATCAAATACCTCTCTCCTCGGAGTGCAATGAAAAGAAGCTTCCGAATCAATACACCAATCTTGAGTGCCCAACTCCTTTCGAGCTGATAAGCATAGATTCTCAACAAGCCCCACTCGAGCTTTCTTTGGAGTATATCTCTTCAGTTTCTCCTGCTTCTTCTTCATATAAGCCTTACAACTGCGCATCATGTGATCTTTTTTGTGACAATATCAGTACTCAGGCCCATGTCCCCCATCGTTGTCATCAGACCCACTCTCAGATGAACTACTCTGATCCTTTATTCTTCGACTACTCTTAGATCTCCTACGTCTCTTCTCAACGTACATGGCAGAATCTCTAGAAGATGATGATGGATATCTCCAGTTTCTCACCCTTCTCACCTCGTTCAGAATGCTACTCACCACATCCTGTAGAGTCGTCGAATCGGTCATAGTGCCTGTAATAGTCTGTTCCACTGTACCATAACTATCGGGTAAAGTAGACAGAAGTAACAATGACCGCCCCCTCTCTGAAAACTTCAAACTTGCAGCTTTCATCTGGTTGTAAACCATACAGTAATTGTTCACATGCTCTGCTACTGAACCGCCTTCCTTCAACTTCATATTAACCAATTTCTTCAGATGAAGAATTTGATTAGATGCCGACGATTTCTCATACATATCCGTGAGAATCTCCATAGCCTCCTTTGTGGTCTTTTCCTTCAAGATATGAAATAATGCCTTCCTACTCAGCCCCAACTGAATCTGTCCCAGCACCTTCTGATCCAAACGATTCCACTCCGCCAAGACCTTCACATTCTTGTCTGCACCAACCGGCTTCTCATCAAACAACGGACCATCAGGATCTTTCTGACGAAGATACGCTATCATCTGAATCTTCCACATCGCGAAGTCACTCCCATCGAATCTCTCGATCTTCATCTTGTTATCGGCTATCTCGAACCAACTGCTCTAATACCACTTGTAAGCTCTGATACCACTTGTCGGAGAAGTCTACTCCCAACTCGTAGTGCTAATAGCGGAAGTGCACCACAAACAATAGAAACTCCCAAGAAATAGATTAACCAAGAACAAGTCGCCACAATATATGGATCTCACAAGAACACAACCAATATGCAGAGATAACCAATACTTCTTATTCCCAAAGAAATACAAAGATTACAAGAAAGATTACAGCTCTCAATCTCTCTCACCTTTCAAACACTCGGCACAATCTCTCTTGAAGTTGAATAATGATCAGCACTTGACTTACCATTTACCAAACCCTAGAGTTTACGACCATATATATAGTTCCCGAGCAAACCCTAAAAGATAAACAAATATAGCAAATTGGGCTTTTTTTCCGTAAGCCCAAAAGAAACAATCAGCGTCGGTGTCGGTCGACTGCCCCCCAGGCTGGTCGACCGCATCGTGCCACATCAATCCAGAGGGCTGACCGGTCAACTGCACCCTAGTGTCGGTCGACCGTCCCCTCCTCTGTTGAACGCCTGCACTCGAAGAACTCTCAGTCGACTGGGTCGGTCGACCGCACCCCTAGCCGGTCGACCGCAACCCTCCAGACTTGTCTTCTTCTACTTGCTGTTTGTCTTCTCTTGCTGCTTTGTCTTTTCCTTTTCTTCTCCAACTTCTAGTACCCCGTGCCTACGTGTATTTGAGGCCACAATTCCTAACACTTCTTGTTATGTTTTTTATCTACCTGGTTGAAATATATTAGAATTATAATGTAACTTTTTTCATCATCTATTTGTTACTGTACTCATGTTTTATAAGATATATATCGATATTGGTTTTGAATGTGTCACACATATGCATCGATTACTAAAGTCGATAACAATTATATTGGGTTTATTTTTAAAATAAAGTCAAAAGGGTATTTTCGGTAATATCTATTATAGTGAAGGATTGATGAGATTGAATTTGTCTATATCAAACACAGTAATAAAATATTTCATGGAATGCAACATTTTGTACCAAACGCAGTATTACAACATTCATGAGAATCATGATTCCTACCCTCACATTTTCAGGAATCCGCTCAATACAATGAATTCTCCAATCCGCTTAATACAATTATATTGGGTTTATTTTTAAAATAAAGTCAAATGGGTATTTTCAGTAATATCTATTATAACAAAGGATTGATGGGAATGAATTTGTCTATATCAAACACAGTAATAAAATATTTCATGGAATGCAACATTTTGTACCAAACGCTGAATTACAACATTCCTGAGAATCATGATTCCTACCCTCACAGTTTCAGGAAGTCGCTCAATACAATGAATTATCCAATCCCCTCCCCCACCCCCCCCCCCCCCCCCCCCCCCCAAAAAAAAAAAAAAATGTGTTACAGCTTTCAATGTTCACATTATTTTAGGGAAAAGTTTGGTGAGTCAAAGGGATTTGGAAATTGGAAGCAAAGGTCTAAGGCACGTTACATACAGATAATCATAATATTTGTTTATATTAATTAGTAGTTCTAATCCTTCATTATGATAATTATGCTCACATAGTAGAATGATAGAATGGTCATTCCACACTAGTATTAATAGCAAATCTAGACATTATAGTGTTCTTAAGAATTGATTAGTGAAGTAGGTAGTGATTGCCATCTTTGAATAAAGCAACTAAGGTTTGATATAGAAAAATGTTTTGGCTGTTGGGCTATAGGACTGGGCTTATGGTGAAAGTGAAAGTTACCATTTGTTAGGCCCATGAAAGCCCATGAAGATAGTTGATTCGGGTTCTGTTCAGTTTACTTGTTCGAGAGTAGTCTTAACTAGTAAGAGGTTCCTTCAGTTAATTTATAGGCGGAGGGAGGGGATCTCATTTTCAGAAGAACATACTCAAATTTCCTAATCATGATGGTCAAGGGCATATGTAGCTTGCATTGAGTTTTTTATCGAGATAAGTTTGATAGGTTTCTGTATAATATTCTAAATGTAACATCCGCGAGTAAGTACTTTTTAGACAAAATGGTGCAATGGCAAAGACATTAAAATTCCATAGAGATAGTATTTGCATCAAACACCATGTATTAACACTGAGACAAAATGGTGCCTGCTGATTTCTGCAGGCTATGCGATGTCATCTTAACAAAGAACACTGAGATAGTATTTGCATCAAACAGGACTTGTATTAACACCAGATAACCCCAAAATGATTATCTTATTATCGATCTTACAGAATTTATTCGACACTGTTACTATATGATGTCCCTTATTATCCATATTACAGAATTTATTCATGAACAACAGCCATGTGAATTTAGAGAGAGAGAGTTTATTCTTACATATATATAGAGAGAGAGAGAGATACAATGGAGGAGAATATAATGCTATGTGTTAAGAGAGTTGACCAAAGAATATAATGCTATATATGTGTTAGTTGTGTATACTATGATCAAAAATTGTTGGTTTGATCTTCATTGTTCAAGAAATTACTTGGAGAAATAGAGTGTATTTATAATGCAACATTGCCAAACGCCTCCTAAGCAAATAAGCCTAATTGCATGCTCACCTCTTAAACAAAGAAGAAGGTTGGTTTATCTTATTATACCTAACCTTGTGCTATTCAAATCAGTATACGAATAGAAACCCATGTAGTTTTGATTTAAAATTGTGTCTACTTACTAATCTTGGGATGTCGATGATTAACTTCGGCAAGATTAGCCACACCTCCCACACATCCTGCTTAATAACATCAACACATGAAATCCACTTTCATGTTTAACTCTCAAAAACCAATGTTATTCTTTGAACTTTGTGTGAAAATGTAACGACTCACATCGAGTTCATTGCCATGATTGGCAAATGCTTCTGCTGCAAACACCTGAGCAAATTTAAAACAGTGACAAACATATAATTTGCTTAATATACCGAAATAGTTTCTGAGGTTAAAGGGAGTACTTGAAAGAGGAGGAAGACAACAAGGACACAGAGGAGCAAACTCTTTGAGGTATAAGCCATTTTCAGAGATAGCAAAACCGAGTTATGACAGGAAATTAAGAAGAGAAGAGAGGGAGTGTTTTTATAGCTGAAAATTGCCTATATTTTTCTTTCTTAATTTTGTTTGTCATGATTTATCTCAATCTCTCTTTTCGCTTGCATCATGATTTTATAATTATCAGATGGGGAGACAATTAGCAAGTCTAGTATCAGATCCTATCAAGTACAGGAACATTAGCTTTAATAATATTTCTTTAAATAAAAATCTGTTCAAATAGTGAACACAGCTAATAAAAACCTACATGAACTCACGAAGCTAGTTTTGAAACACATTACACATTTGTAATTATATTCAACTGATACAATGATCTACTGTTTAAAAAGAAAATTAATCGAAGAAAAGTTCTAGAATGTAAATAAGAGCTACCATGCAAAGTAAAGATTACATTTTGAGCTTCTGCATGTTTCTTCTGTCACATGCAGTGGGATTTTTGTGATGCAATTGGAAGTAGCTAGTTGTGGCTTTATTAGCTCACTACCTAGCTAGGTGGCTTTTTTGTATGAGCTGTAGTATTATGCTTGTCTTTTCGATATAGTTAATTCAGTGAAGCTTTTCCTTTGCTTGTTTCATGTGTGCATGGATTGAGCTTTTGATGGTTATTTTCTTGTAAAGATAGGGTAAGTTAAAAAGAGAGATTGAGAGAGACATATGGTCCCAATCTTGATATGTAGTTGATGAGTTTGCACGATTTAATAGTGAAGGAAATTAAAGAGAATGTCTTCACATTTTAGATTGGCTGGCTAGCATGCAGGGCCGGTCCTGATATGTAGGCGGGCAAGGCGGCCGCCTTGGGCCCCCACGGAATTCGCCATTTTTGGGGCCCCCGATTTCAAACTTCCCTTGTAAATATAGGCACGCGTTTCGCGCGTAATTTTTTTTTTTTTTATATGGGGCAGGGGGGCCTCATTTCGGAAGTTCGCCTAGGGCCCCCCGGAACTCAGGGCCGGCCCTGCTAGCATGCATTCATTAATTGGTACTAGATGATAAATTTCCAACTTCAATTGCGAGTAATATATATATATATATATATATATATATATATATATATATATAGGGATTTCTTCCATTGCAAACGCAAATGTTGTGCAAACCCGTGCACACCACTTAACCCGTCATTGGCAATAACGGGTTAAGGCATAAGGCAAAAATTTATATTTTGCCTTAACCCTTCATTGGCAACGACGGGTTAAGTGGTACGCACAAATATTTGCGTTTGCAATGGAAGAAACCTCATACACACACACACACATATACTACGGAGACTATGGGCTGCTTTAAGATAAGAGAGTAATTTGTGTCAACTCTACTACTTTCATAATCTGGTACGAGTAGAATCAGGGGCAAAGCCACAAATTTTACTCACAAAGTTAATTAGTTTTGAAGTTTGTCGAGCGACTGATGTGAAATTAGTAATCTGTGGAGGACTGATATGAAATTTCAATACTTGTTCGGGTCCTATGTGGAAACAAACCCAATATATGGCCCAAAATACAGACAAAATGAGCCCAGAACATTTTAACTATCTAATTTCATCAAATTTTGCGCTATCCGAACCGTCAAAATGTCAAATGTCAAACCAATTCATTTCATTTTAGCCCCAAATTTCAAAACCCTAACCCCCCCCCCCCCCAAAAAACCTTCGTCTTCAACCTCCGAAACCCTAGAAATTCTTAGAGCTCAAAACCAATGGAGCGATCGGCGAACAGCTGGCGCATGACGGTCAACGAGAAGAAGTTCATCGGTTGGCTCTCATGTCCGACCTCAGATTCGACGACCGCCGCCCCTTCGATTACCGCCGCATCACCATCAAATTCGGAAGGTACTGTCTAAGATCTCTCCTTTATTTTCGTTTCATACATCGAGTTTCGAAATTTTGATAGAAGTTAGTAAGATTGTGTTTAGTCGTCATTTGTGGAAGTAGATACACTTCCAAGAAGCCCTTTGAAGGAAGCTAGAGGGAGGAGAAAGAAGTAGAATCGATTGCAAGTACAATCTTTCATATTTTCATCGTTTAATCATTCGGTTTCTTGCATTTATAGATTAATAGAAGTGAAATGTGGTAAAAGCTAAAATTTTCAAGTGAATGTAGAGGTAGTTTTTGATTGACCAAACTTAGTGTACAAGATAAGTGAATGGGGAGATGATATAGAAGCCACCGAAACCTGATTTAACCATAAGACTCGGTTTTCAGATGAAGCTGCTTAAGAACCCCATTTTTTGGATTGTGATTGTTTGGATACTTATAGGAGGGTGAAACCGGTCAAAGCATAAATAGATTGTTAGTTTTACAATTTCATGAATGGGGTTTGGGACTTGAAGGCTGTTTAAGTAATATTTAAGTGAGGGTTATGGAGGTTCATGAGATGAAGAGAGTGAATTTTGTTTCATGAAACCATCCTATGTGGACACATGGAACCACCCGGTGTTTACCAGGTGATATGTTGTGGTTTGTAGTACTAGTAAGGGATTGTGAATGGTATGTATTTGTAGGGATAAAGTGAGAAAAAGAAAATTAATATATGAGATTGTATGTTTAGTTGTGATGTATGGAAGTAGAAATTGTAGAATCACTTTCAAGTACCCTTTGTGTTAAGTTACTTTTCATTCCTGATTAAAGGGAGATGATTAGTCTAATCCTTCGTATATTTAAGTTAATTTTTTAAGTGAATGTTGAAGTATTTTTTTCGTAGATGACCTAACTTTGTGTACAAGTTTAGTGAACTGGAGATGATCTAGAACCCATTGAAACCTCTTGTAGCTACAAAACTCATTTTTTTAAGATGAAGCTTACTTGAGAAACCCTTTTTGGGGTTGTCATTCTTTGGATATCTATAGGTGGGTGAACCCGTCAAAGCATAAATAGATTATTAGTTTTGTGATTTCATGAATAGGGTTTGGAAACTTGAAGGCGGTTTAAGTTATACGAAAGTGAGGGTTATGGAGTTATCATTTTTTTAAGATGAAGCTTACTTGAGAAACCCTTTTTGGGGTTGTCATTCTTTGGATATCTATAGGTGGGTGAACCCGTCAAAGCATAAATAGATTATTAGTTTTGTAATTTCATGAATAGGGTTTGGAAACTTGAAGGCGGTTTAAGTTATACGAAAGTGAGGGTTATGGAGTTTCATGAGAAGGAGAGAGTGAATTTTGTTTCGTGAACATCCTATCTGTACACGTGGACCTATCTAGTGTTACCAGGTTGTAATACGCTACAGTCTAGGAAGCACAGGTACTTCCAAATGGCCAACGTATCCGTGTCAGGTGCGTATCGGGTGCCGATACTCCTTGGGTACTCTTGGGTGCGTACCAAAAGTGTATCCAATTTTTTATTACATTTTTGCAACTTTTGGACACAATTATGTTTAGATAAATATTTGGGGACCTAGTGTAATTTTAAAACTTGATGTTCCAGTTATTTTCAAGCACAAAACAAACCAAAGTTTGATAGTTAGATTATCATTTTTTAATCTAAATATGCTCATAATTATAATGTATGCAACTATGCATATAGTTCTATGAAATGGTTCAACTATTTACTTTTTTAACAAGATAAATATTATTTATTTGTATATATAATATAAGATGTATTATATTTAACGTATCCACTAATGCACCTGTATTATACTTTTTTGTAAAATCACGTATTTCCGTACCTATGTCGTGTTGTATCCGCATTTCGTATCCGTACCTGTGCTTCATAGGTTACAGTTCGTTGACGGGTACAGAGTCGCGGTTTGATACCTGAGTGCTATGTGATATGGAGGGGGTAGGATGAGTTGGATGCTCACGAGGAATATATATGTATGATATATGTATGTTTAGGGATGAAGAGAGAGAAAATCGACATATATAATATCACCAACAACCTCCAATTATAAATATTAGAGTGATAATCCAATTAAACACCATGGTGAATTGAGTAGTGTCTGAAGAGTAGTTAATGTGTAAATGAATCAAAGTGTTCATTTTTGAAAATGTTGGGAAAATTGTATATGGATTGCTATCTTAAGAGATCTAGATTGCGAACCCACCATAATTCGGATTGCAAGATTTGGGTTGTGGTTCAGAAAGGGGGTGGGAGAACCCGGGACTTTGAAAATTTTATAAAGTTTTGTGGAAACAAGCATTATAGCTGTCTTCATGAAATTTGGGTTTCACGTATTCAAAGCAATGTTTCTGTAGGCGAGGCGGGTTGTGGGGGTGCCGCCCTTATCGCTTAAGCGAGTGCTAATTGATTTTAATTTATAATTGAAATTAACTTTATATTTTATTTTGTAAGATTGAGAAAGTTGATTAAAAATCACAAAAAATCATGTTAATGCAAAAGAATTGTTCATAATAAGAAAATAGTAGAAAACCATTGCAATTTATTAGAATTTTAGTTTGAGCACCAAGGTGGTAGGCATGCGTTCCATCCACCGAGGCGGTCTAGGTGGTTGCCTGACAAAACTAAGCCGAAGACACCTTTACACATAATACCGACAAATGAAGTGGACACATCCTTGGATATGCTTTCCTGTCAAAGTAAAGAATAGTTATTAGCATTGGTTAGCATGGATACTCATGTTAATATGTGGATGTTCCCACAACCAGTGATGGTAACCTCGGGTATGAGTTACAGAATGTAGAATTATTTTGCCGTCGGGGTCGAAGAAATATAAATTTCTCCTCTATGGAAAGAAAGAGATCCTCAGGAAATTTTGTTGAAATATAATTCCATATGCTTTCGACTCTCCCTCGAGTCCTCTATATTTAAGTTACCCACAATTTTTTCATTCAATAACTTCTCAAAATAATTTTGCCATCTTTCCTTAATTTTTTCATTCTTTACTAAGACTCTTGAATCTTTGCTCTTAATACACCTAATTGTATGCAGATCTTTCGTTTTCCTATTCCTTTGTTTAACAAGCTTATAAATGTTATTTTCTTCTTATTTTGTTCCTAATTTTGTGTATAAATCATCATAAATTTTTTCTTTTGCATCTCTTACCGCTTTCTTAATTTCTTTTCTAACGGTCTTATATCTCTCCAAATTCTCTTTATTTTTACTATTTTGCCATATTTTGAAGGTTGATTTTTTTTTTCCACAATATTTTGGACTTTTTGCCAAATGAAGGGGCAAAGACCACAATTAGAACAACCACATGAGAGACCAGTGATTTTTCTATTACAGTAGGTTTACACCAAGGTTCGGTTTTAAGTCCCTATCTTTTTACTTTGGTTATGGATGAATTGATGCGAGAAATACAAGATGAGGTGACTTGGTGTATGTTTTTTGCCGATGATGTCGTCTTAGTGGACGATACTAGAGCTGGAGTCAATGCTAAATTAGAATTGTGGAGAGAAATTTCGGAAGCTAGAGCTTTAGAATAAGCAGAACTAAAACTGTATATAGTGTAATTTTAGTGATATTCGGAACACAACTGAGGAAGTAGTGAAGTTTGATGGTCAATAGATACCTAAGAGAGACAAATTTCGATATTTAGGCTCGATTATACAAAGAGAAGGGGAGATTCGTGAAGATGTTATACAAAGGATCCAAGCATGATGGCTTAAGTGGAGAAGTGTCGGTGGTGTTTTGTGTGACAAACCTATATCTTTAAAGTTGAAGGAAAAATTTCAGAGTGTTGGGCAACAGAGAAACAACATGTCCAAGAAATGAGTGTAGCGGGGATGAGGATGCTAAGATGGATGTGTGGTAAAACTAGGATGGATAGAATTGGAAATGAGTATATTCGAAACATGCTAAAGGTAGCTCATATCCAAGATAAGTTAAGAGAGAATCGCCTCAGGTGGTTTGGACATGTCACACGTAGACCTAGTAGTGCCTCTGTTAGAAATAGTGATTTGATAAGTATTGAGGATAGAGTTAGGGGTAGGGGAAGACCTAAACTTATTTGGGTGGAAACGGTGAGAAAAGATATGATAGCTTGTGACCTTCTAGAAGATATTGTGCCAAACCGAACACAATGGAAAACCAGAATTCATGTAGCCGACCCCAACTAGTTGGGAAAAAGGCTTTGTTGTTGTTGTTGTTGTTGTATAATTCTTAGTGTAGTAGTGTATCAACTGACTATTAATAAGCAAGACCAACAGTTCCTTTAAAATTGATTTTCTTTATAAAAAAAATTCCTCTTTCATGCCTAGCTCCACCTTATCTAGGAAAAAGTGGATATTTCTTGTAGCTTTTATAATCCATCTTTACTAAAAAAAATTTATATGTAATGAAGAGTAAGTTGTGCTCTATAATAACATGTTTTTGCACAATATGTTTCTCCACATACAAGCAAGTTTCTCACTTTGTCTGCATCTTATTTTCTTTTAGTCAAAACTGAAATTTGTGAATTGTGAAATATATATTTGGAATTGCTTATAATTTAATGAGTATATGTAAATTTTCTGTTCTCTTATACATTAGTAGTTGAGGTTTCTTCTATCTGCAGCAGGGATGGTTCATCAGAGGTACAACTTGGTCAGACTCATGTTATGGGCTATGTCACTTCTCAGTTAGTCCAACCATATCGAGACCGGGCTAATGAAGGGATACTTCAGATTTTTACTGAATTTTCACCAATGGCTGATCCTGCTTTTGAGGCAGGCCGTCCTGGAGAGTTCGCAATTGAATTAGGGCGTGTAATTGATCGTGGCCTTAGGTGGGTGCTTTCATGTTATATAAGTTTGATTGTGTTATATGAAAATGATTCTGATTATATGCATGATATGAATGTGGAAGAATTTCAAAACTCGTATGATTTGAAACTTGTTCATCTTGGCTCTTCTAAGGAATGAAAATTGCATTGCAGGGAAAGTAGGGCAGTAGATATGGAATCATTATGTGTTATTGCAGGGAAGTTGGTATGGGCCATCCGTGTAGACCTTCACATTCTCGATAGTGGAGGGTAAGATATAATATTGGTAATTTTGTGTAGTAACTTCTGTCTTTTAAACTGTGCTAACTAGTGTGTATTTGATAACTCAGGAATCTCATTGATGCCGCTAATATAGCTGCTTTGGCTGCTTTGTTAACATTTCGAAGGCCTGAATGTACAGTAGATGGAGAAATTGGACAGGATGTGATTGTACATGATCCTGAGGTAGGTCAATATCTTCCACAAGCTATATTATCTGAATCACAATCGGCATCTCCTGTTAGTATACCTGATTGTGAAGTTTGAAATATATATAATGATACCGAACTATGGTTTACATGTCTTTCACCTCTTTATCTTATAAATGGTCCTCGGTGGTTTAACTATTAGAATATCATGTTTGTTTTATACTTGACTCATCCCATTTTTCCTCTTATGTTATGTACAGGTTAGGGAACCACTTCCCTTGACAGTACATCACCTCCCCGTGGCAGTAACATTTGCCTTTTTTAGTGAAGGTAACATCATGGTATGATGACTAAATTCCTTGTGAAATTGTGCAAAATATCTTTCTCCGTCCTCCAGTTCTACATGCCCCTGTACCTAAAACTCTGGTAGTGTTCTGTAGGTGATTGATCCAACCCACAAGGAAGAAGCTGTTATGGGAGGAAGAATGACTACTACATTAAATTCAAATGGAGACATTTGTTCTATTCAGAAAGGTGGTGGAGAAGGAATAATGTCGAGTGTAGTCATGCAATGCTTGCGGATAGCTGCTGTAAAAGCTGCTGATATTACAAGTAAAATTAAGAATGCGGTGAGTTAGTAGTATTTTCTTTTGCAACCTAGATTGGTTGTTTATTGCTTGACTTTTCCTTTTTTATTATTTACATTTAGTAGTATTTGTTTTGCGACCAGGAGTGGATATTTATTTCTAGATTTCCATTTTTTTAGTTTTTTGGGTTCTTAATTGCGAATTGATTTTTTTTATAAGACACTTTTGGAAAATATTTGCAGAAGGAGGACACTTGCCTAAGTATTTGCGCTCATGGACTCAACAACTAAACTAGCCATTCCCAACGGCGAGTTTAGTTGTTTCATCCTTGCCGTTGGGAAACAACGTGTTTAGTGCTAATTTTTAGTTCAAAATTTTCAAAGAAGACTCGCCGTTCCCAACGGCCAGGACATTTATACTAGACTTGCTTTTGGGAATAGTGAGTTTAGTTCAAAATTTTCAAAGAAGACTCGCTGTTCCCAACGGCGAGGACATTTACACTAAGACTCGTTGTTGGGAATAGCGAGTTTAGTTCAAAAAAAATTTCTATGAAGTTTATTTCGAAAATTCACTAAGTCCAATAGAATGTTTCACTCTGTAAAATTTCCTACATCCTTGCAGTTCCCAACAGCGAGTCTGGTATAAATGTCCTCGCCATTGGGAACGAGTCTTCTTTGAAAATTTTGAACTAAACTCGCTGTTCCCAACGGCGAGTCTAGTATAAACGTCCTCGCCCTTGGGAACAACGAGTCTTTTTTGAAAATTTTGAACTAAAAATTAGCACTGAACATGCCGTTTCCCAACGGCGGGATTAAAACAACTAAACTCGCCGTTGGGAACGGCGAGTTTAGTTGTTGAGTCCATGAGCGCAAATACTTAGGCAAGTGTCCTCTTTCTGCAAATATTTTCCAAAAGTGTTATAAAAAAAAATTAAATCCTTAATTGCACCTTGAATTTGATAATTCTTTTTTGAAGCTGTCGCAGTGCTGTTTATGCTTAGTTTATTCCATGGATGAATAATTGAATATTTAGTTGATGGACTTGTCCCCTTTTGCTTGGAAGCATAGCTGCATGCGTCAGCTAGAAAGAGATGCATAGGACTTTATGAATTATTCCTTTTATTTACCTATGCTTGTGATCTAGACTGATTTTTTCTTGTTGTAATTTGATAATGTAATTTTTTACAATCTGTTATTGTATTAAAACCACAGATAAGTGCATGCATTAGTAAACAGAAACTTCTACTGATCTTCATTTCATACACTTGGCATAAAAATTTTAGATGAAAGATTTTGCACAAGCATTCCCATTTGAATGATTCGTAAACTTCTGGAAAGTATTTTAGATTCTTGAATATAGAGGATGATAAGAAATTTTCATTATGTATTACTCTCCTAGATGTTGAAGAATGAGTTATATCGCTTAATATATCAGTAATGACACCTTAAGCTGCTGAACAAGAGAGAGCTAAAATCCACATAAGGATCCAGGAGGGTGTCATACAGAAGGCCAACTGAACCTGCTTGCCCATACTGACATGAAAAATAAGCTGTATCACTGCACTAAATATTAACTACCATTCTTTAATTGATGATACTTATTTGCAAGAATATATATTCCTTTTAACACCACTATTTTGTAGAACATTACAAGATAACTCTTGACCGTTACATTTGCGTGCCTTAATCTTCTGAATTTTAAGAAACAGAAGTCACACATTTCTAAGTTTGATCGTGTGTTTGAGGGATGCTACGTACATGGACACATGAATAAATGATCGTTTTGGATATCATCACATTTATGATACCCAAAAGGTACTGGTGGTTGTAATACTAGTAGTTGTAATATCAACAAACAAATACTATGGTTTAAAAGTGAAGGCATCTCAAAGTGCAGTGAGGGCTTATCAAAATCAGTGATTAATACTTTGAATGAACTGGTCAATGATCAAGGGAAGTGTGAAGGTTTTTCAGTCAAGGGAAGTATAAAAGTTTTCCAATCAAAGGTTTTCTTGAAAGCAATAAGGGCTCACATTAATTTATGCATTTCTTTTGCTATTCTTCATTCTTTCCTTTTGTATATATATGGTTGTAGCTTTGCATAATTAGAACCAACAAAACCACTTTATTAGCTTGCTTGCTCTTCCATTATTCTCAAATTTTGTCCTCCAATTTAATATGGTATCAGTGCCATATATCAATTCTCATGTCTAAAGAAGATCAAACATCACCAGAAAGCTCCAACAACAACTCCAGTATGGACTCGTCAAATCCATACTACCTTCATCCTTTAGATCATCCTGGTTTTATACTCGTCCCGATAAAATTAAATGGTGTCAACTATCAATCATGGAGTAAATTCATGACCCATGCTCTCACAGCCAAGAACAAATTTGTTTCATTAATGGTTCTATTGAACCTCCCTTTGAAGCAGAACAACCAATTGAATTCGGTTGTTGGAATCAATGCAACAGTATGATTCTATCATGGATCACTCATACCGTTGAACCCGATTTAGCAAAAGGGGTTGGTCATGCCAACACAGCCCACAAAGTTTGGGGGAACCTAAAAGATCAATTTTCTCAAAAGAATGTACTAGCGATTTATCAGATCAAAAAATCCTTGGCGTCTCTTTCACAAAGCAACATGACCGTCTCAGCGTATTATACGAAGCTTAAAGGCTTATGGGATGAATTGGAATCATATAGGACCGTGCCTATTTGTAACCAAGCCACGACACACATGGAGCAAAGGGAAGAGGATCGAATGATACAATTCCTCATGGGTCTTAATGATACTTTTGGTATTGTTCGCAGCAACATTCTCATTATGTCACCGCTGCCGAATATTCGTCAAGTTTATTCTCCCATTATTCAAGATGAGACTTAAAGACAAATGACATCCGAATCCAGGGAAAACTTCTCCATTGCAGCAGCGTTTCAAAGACGCCATGGAAATCAGAACAACAAATCTAAAGACAAGCATTGTGATTATTGCAACAGGGATGACCACACGATTGATACTTGTCGCACATTGAAGTTTCATTGCAAATATTGTGATAAAAATGGACATAACGAAGATCGATGCAAATTCAAGAATGACACTTGGACTTCCAACAATCCAAGAGGCCAAGGAAGTCATAATAGGCCTCATGGTAACGACTTTCACTCTGCCAATGCAACGGAGGCCTCACAAATCGCACATGACCCTTTACATGGATTCTCGACATATCAACTTCAACATCTAGCTCGTGCAATATCTCTGATGAAATCAACTAACTCCAACGGTAATAGCAATACTTTGGCAAATGCAGGTTCGTCTTTGTTTTCTAATGTCTAGTGTTCTAAAAGTCGTTAGACGGTAGTCGGGCGGCCGATGAGGGCCTAGCGTCTGTAAGCGGGGCCTAGGCGGCTAGGTGCTAGGTATTTTTTATTTATTTATTTTAGTTTAGTTTATTTTTACCCAAATTTATCTTTTGGTTTTGTTTTGTTGTCCATCATGCATTATCATGCTCTTTATTGCTCCTCATTCTTACTCTTGATCTTTCTCCTTGTTATTGCAAGATGAGCTTTAGATAGTCTAAAAGACACAATTGCATCAAGATGTTGGTTTTTGTAACAGATTTTGGTAGAACAATTATTTTTCAGGATAAGGTATTGCTTCCCATCAGAATTTTTAATGTCTTAATTAAATGTATCGAGAAAATAAACTATTATACTAGTTCTAGTCTGTCCCTTTTGAAATATGGATTGACTTATCTTTTCATAATCAAAAGTATGAGTAGATTTGATATCTTGGAGGCAAACAGTGTTTGTACTAGTGGTTTTCAGTGAACTTCAACTTTCAATTTGTAATGTTGGGTTGTGTGATCTTCTATGAAAACAATTTTGGGGAAAAAATAAAGAAGTCATCTCTTCCTAATCTGATGATTGTCTAAATATGTAGTAGCTATATAAGTATATATATTTGAATATAGAAAGATTGTTGTCATCCCGTTTCATTGATAAGTTGATATCGGAATAATAACGCTAAATCTTCAAGATGAAAACAAACAACCAGACCACACCTACTACTACAAGTAAAAGACACCACCTAAGAACTATTACTACTACTACTACTACTAATATGAACCAAGTCTTTAACTCCGTCTAGACCCGAAAATTATTTTTAAACGGATCTGAATTGGGTCAGATCGGGTTAAGCTCTATTTTATAATCCGGGTCCGCCTAGGACGCCTAGATCCACCTAGGCCGCCTAGGCCCGCCTGGACTCGCCTAGACCCGCCCAATAGGCCAAAATAATTTTTTTCAAATGCCTAAGGCCTAGGCGGCCGCCTAGACCGATTTTTAGAACAGTGCTAATGTCTCAATTAATTCAATTTTCACTAAACGTTGGATATTAGACAGCGGAGCGACAGATCACATCACTTCCGATTACACCTTGTTGTCCACAATAAAATCATCCTCCACACCATTTGTTAACTTACCCACTAGTTCATCAGCCCCCATTACTTCCACTGGAGATATTTTTTTTAGTTCCGATATCAGTCTCAGTAGTGTTTTATGTCTTCTTTCATTTCATTTAAATTTGATGTCTGTTAGAAAAATTACCACAACCTTAAATTGTGTCGTTTTCTTTCCTTTTGTGTCTTACAGGACTTGGCTTCAGGGAGGATGATTGGTTCGGGTAAACAGCGAGGTGGTCTTTATTATGTCTCAAATATAACAAATACCGATTTCCCATCAGGTCTCTCAACCTCCAAATATGTGGCACATGCGTCTCGAACAACCATCTCCAGGTCATCTTAAATTAGTTTCTTCTTTAGTATCTTAAAAAATAATGTCCTTTGATAAATTAAACAGTTAAAATCCTCGATTATGCTCGATTAATTACTAATCGAAGGCTAAGCAATTATTTTTTTAGCGATTTATAATATTTCAATAGTTAGCGATTTAATCGGGAATAATCGGCCGATTAGTGGTTAATCGGCCGATTTTAACTGGTCGATTAACCGATTAAATCATCTCCTCTAATTTCCATGCATATTTGCATTATTTGGGCTCAATCCAGCCAAACTCAAATCCAAATTTAAACCTCTTTCGGTCCTCGCGCAAACCCAAGCCTAAACCGATTCTCTTCAAACCCAAACCCAAACCCAAACTGGTTCTCTTCTTCTTCCTCGAGCAAACCCAAACCTGACCTGTTGTTGCTCCCCCTGCGCCGTCGCATACTTGACTCGGCCCGCATCTGCTGCACCTCCTCTTGCTGCTCATGCTGTTCCTCCTCCCCTATTGTTTTGTTTGATGAAACCGACCAGCAAACCCAACTCAACCCACATCCAGAATCTAAACTCAGCTCAAATCAAGTATTCTTCTTTTTTCTCTATAACTATATTTCCCTATTTGATAATTTCATAATAGTTTTATGTTAGGATTTAGGGTTGCTACATAATGAGAATATATCTTTTTTTTAATATATATATATATATATATAGAAAGGTTCGGGTGAGAACCATTCCCTGGGGTGAGAACCTAAGGGCCTATCCCAGCCATTCATTTGTGTAATCTTAACGGTCAAGATTTTTTAAAATTAAACAATAAGATTAATTAATTTCTGCATTAAGATGTCAATCCCTTTAATTAAGGGATGGGGACCGCGTAATAAAAGGAATGAAAGATCACAGATTATTAGGCAACATATATTGCCTTTTTTATTTTATTTAAAAGGAATGTAGATCACAGATTATTAGGCAACATATATTGCCTTTTTTATTTTATTTTCAGCCGAACCACAATCTTCATCAAGATGAACAACATTTGTTGCTACGTACAATGTTGCTAAATATGAAATTTTTATCTACTTACAATACAGTCAGTTGCTATATAGTGAACGAATTGGTGAAGGAACGAATTGGTGATGATTCTGAAGTTGCTATTAAGTTGGGATACAAAATCTTCTCGAATAGCAACTGTAATAATTATAAATAGCAACTGAAATAATTATAAATAGCAACTGAAATTGGTGAAGGAATACTATAAATAGCAACTGAAGTTAAAATTATAAATAGCAACTGAAGTTGCTATTGTATCTACTTACAATACAGTCAGTTGCTATATAGTGAACGAATTGGTGAAGGAACGAATTGGTGATGATTCTGAAGTTGCTATTAAGTTGGGATACAAAATCTTCTCGAATAGCAATTGTAATAATTATAAATAGCAACTGTAATAATTATAAATAGCAACTGAAATAATTATAAATAGCAACTGAAATTGGTGAAGGAATACTATAAATAGCAACTGAAGTTAAAATTATAAATAGCAACTGAAGTTGCTATTGTATCTACTTACAATACAGTCAGTTGCTATATAGTGAACTAATTGGTGAAGGAACGAATTGGTGATGATTCTGAAGTTGCTTTTAAGTTGGGATACAAAATCTTCTCGAATAACAACTGTAATAATTATAAATAGCAACTGTAATAATTATAAATAGCAACTGAAATAATTATAAATAGCAACTGAAATTGGTGAAGGAATACTATAAATAGCAACTGAAGTTAAAATTATAAATAGCAACTAAAGTTGCTATTGTATCTACTTACAATACAGTCAGTTGCTATATAGTGAACTAATTGGTGAAGGAACGAATTGGTGATGATTCTGAAGTTGCTATTAAGTTGGGATACAAAATCTTCTCGAATAGCAACTGTAATAATTATAAATAGCAACTGAAATAATTATAAATAGCAACTGAAATAATTATACAGCAATACCTGACCACTTAAACAGCAACCGTAATAATTATAAATAGCAACTGTAATAAACAGTAACTGTAAGGAACGAAATGGTGAATGATTCTGTAGTTGCTATTAATTTGGGAAACAAAATCTTCTCCAATATTTTACGGGAATAAATTATTTCTCTCTCCAATTTGACCAAATTTGCCTTAACCGTCGCACACAAAAAAAGGCAATTTATAATTATTCCTTTTATTACGCGGTCCCCATCCCTTAATTAAAGGGATTGACATATTAATGCAAAAATTAATTAATCTTATTGTTTAATTTTAAAAAATCTTGACCGTTAAGATTACACAGATGAATGGCTAGGATAGGCTTTTAGGTTCTCACCCCAGGGTTGGTTCTCACCCGAACTGACCCCTATATATATATATATATATATATATATATATATATATATATATATATAACAATTTTTCTGAAATAATTTCCGATTAATCATTAATCGCTCCTAGACCGTTTAGTTTCAAAAACCGATTTTAACTGCCTAATTGATAATAATTGTATTGTTTGTCCCTATGGCCAAACAAACTTGATTACCTTTCACATCAAGTTCTATAACAACAAAGTCTCCTTTTGATTTATTACATTGTGATATTTGGGGTCCTCATAAAATCCAAACACATTCTGGAGCACGATTTTTTCCTTACAATTGTTGATGATTTTAGCAGGTGACATGGGTTTATCTTATGCAATATAAATCAGAAACTCAAAAACTCCTTCAATCCTTCATCACCTTTGTAAAAACTCAGTTCCATGATTCTGTTAAAGCTATTCGTGTTGATAATGGTTTGGAATTTTTTTCAATGAAAGTATTTTCAATCTCATGGCATTGAATACAAGTGAACTTGCGTTTACACTCCACAACAAAATGGGGTTGTTGAACGCAAGCATCACCATATCATCACTGTTGCTCGTGCTCTTCTTTTTCAATCTCACATGCCTCTATTTTTTGGGGGAGAATGTGTTTTAACTGCAGTATTTCTTATCAATCACCTCTCCTCACCATTACTTTCTAGCAACCTTTTGAAATACTTCACCATCCTCCGTCACTTGATCACTTGAGAGTTTTTGGTTGCTTATGTCATGCCACAAATGTTCAGCCTACTCATAAATTTGATTCTCGAGCTAAACAATGTATTTTTGTGGGTTATCCAACTGGTCAAAAAGGGTACAAACTCTATGATCCAGACACAAAAATTCTTTGTTACCCGCGACGTCCACTTTCGTGAAACCACATTTCATTTTCCTTACCTACAACTCCCAAGCCTCATGATTCCTTTCACCCTCAGCTCTTTCCACTGGAATTTTAAGATAACTTACATGAACATAAAACAATCGCCAACAAACCTACCTTGGACGCCACACCACCTGCTACCAACCGTTGTGACGCCCTTGAACCAAATCATAATGCGACACCCGATTCTCCGCACCCTGACCATAATGTCGAACCTGACAATGACCTATCTATTCCCGATACTTCCCTACATGACCCTCTAGAACCATCAAACACCCTTCTGCGTCACTCCACACGAACCAAACAACCTCCACCATGGCATAAAGACTACATCATGTCTGCTCAAGTCCATATCCTAGCCCGTCGACAAGTTCAACAAAAGGTACTCGTTACCCTCTCTCTAACTTTCTTTCATATTCTCATTTCTCGTCCGCCCATTGTTCTTTTTAAGCTAACATCACAGGTCACAAAGAACCCCAATCTTATTCCCAAGCTGTTCTTGATCCACATTGACACGAGGCTATGAAATTTGAATTAGAAGCATTAGAGACGAACAACACACGGAGTGTGGTGTCTTTTCCCCCTGGACATAAACCTATTGGTTGCAAATGAGTTTACAAGATCAAGTATCGGTCTGATGGTTCTATTGAACGTTACAAAACTCGTCTTGTTGCCATGGGCTACACCCAAGTTACAGGTAGGGCTGCAATCAAGCCGAGCCGAGCCGAATATCTTCAGGCTCGAGCTTGGCTCGCTAAGGAATCGAGCTCATTTTTGAGCTCGGGCTCGGCTCGGTTCGAGCCGAGCTTTGACCGAGCTTTGACCGAATTCGAGCCGAAGAGCTCGCGAGCTTAGCCTAAAATTAAAAAAAAACCAAGCTCGAACTTGGCTCATTAAGCTATCGAGCTCGAGCTCGGCTTGAGATTTGACCGAGGTTTGACCGAGCTCGAGCCGAATAGCTCGCGAATAGCTTGATTTGTTTGCAGCCCTAGTTGCAGGCATAGACTACCATGAGACGTTTTCTCCCACTGTCAAGCTCACTACTCTTTGATGCCTTCTTACTGTTGCTGCTGGCCGTAATTGGTTTATTCACCAATTTGATGTTCAAAATGGCTTTCTCCATGGGGATTTACATGAAGTTGTCTATATGGAACCTCCAACCGGTCTTCGCTGACAGGGAGAGAATCGTGTATGTCGATTCAATAAGTCTCTTTATGGTCTCAAATAGGCCTCAAGAAATTGGTTTTCTACCTTCTCAGACACAATTCAGCAAGTTGGTTATTCACAACCCAAAGCTGACTACTTACTTTTCACTGCAGTTCTCATTTATGTTGATGACATACTTCTCACTGGCAATAATCTTCAAGAAATTGAATGACTTAAAAAATTCCTTCTTAAACACTTCTGCATGAAAGATCTTGGCGATTTGAAGTATTTTCTGGGCATCGAGTTTTCACGATCCAAGAAAGGAATTTTCATGTCTCAAAGAAAATATGCTTTGGATGTCTTAGAAGATTCACAACTCATGGGGGCACGACTAGAAAATTTTCCAATGGAACAAAATTTGAAACTCAATCCCACAGATGGTTCAGCATTAAGCGACCCGACCTAATACAGAAGATTAGTTGGAAGATTAATATATCTTACGGTGACAAGGCCATGTATAGTCTACGATGTCCGCACTTTAAGCCAGTTCATGCAGGAGCTTAGAAAGCCACACTGGGATGCCGCTCTTCGGGTTCTCAGATATATTAAGGGTATGCCTGAACAAGGTTTGTTGTTCCATTCTGCAAACAACCTTGATCTCAAAGCGTATTGTGATTTTGATTGGGCAGGTTGCAACTTCACAAGAAGATTGGTCACGGGGCATTGTATTTGTCTTGAGGATTCTCTCATTTCATGGAAGTCTAAGAAGCAAGAAAATGTATCTAGATCGTCTGCAGAAGCTGAATCAGAGCTGTGGCAACTGGCAAACACTTGTCTAGAGTTAACATGGTTACACTACATTTTAGAAGACTTGAGAGTTCCACAAACATCTGCTACACCTGTATTTTGTGATAATCAATCAACACTACATATTGCAGCTAACCCTGTGTTTCATGAACGCACAAAGCACATTGAGATAGATTGTCACATTGTCCGAGAAAAACCGCAAGCAGGATTGATTAGTCCTTTCGCACATGCCTACTCGCTCACAGTTGGCTGGCGTTTTCACAAAAGCTTAGGAAAAGACCAATTCATCACGTTGCGTAGCAAGTTAGGACTTCACGATGTTCACTCACCAACTTAAGGAGGAGTATTAAAATCAGTGATTAATACTTTGAATGAATTGGTTAATGGTCAAGGGAACTGTGAATGTTTTCTAGTCAAGGGAAGTGTGAAGGTTTTCTTGAAAGCAACAAGGGCTCACATTAATTTTTGCATGTCTTTTGCTATTCTTCATTCATTCCTTTTGTATATATATGGTTGTAGCTTTGCATAATAAGAACCAGCAAAACCATTTCAATTAACTTGCTTGCTCTTCCATTATTCTCAAACTTTGTCCTCCAATTTAATATGGCTAATATCCCTCCATATTCTTCTAAACTGCTGGAAACTTGTTAAAACTCAATGTTTATTGTCTACCAACAACAATGATATTCTTAAAGTATTTTGGTCATCGACATTAATTGAATGCAAGCCAGTCTTTAATGAAGAATTAAGTTACAATACATTAAAATTATACAGATTTAATTTCCTTTTGTCTCAAGATAGTGAATCTCTTGACACCCATTGTCATGTTTGTGTGCTTGACTATCCAAACATGGACTATGGCTGAGACTAGCAAGTTGTTGTCCCAACCCTAGCATAACAAACTCAACCTTCCTGACTTCTAAGCAAATTGACAACTTGATTGGCTGCTTATCATGTATGGCCTTTAGCCTGTTCCCGTTGAGTCTCAGTTGCCTTTCTTGTTTGCATTGTACGTTTTGATACACGATGTGAATTTAAAACCCAAGCAGCATCAATTAGCATTAATGTTACTGACAATAAATTATAATTTTTATAGATAATTAATATCTACCTATTGAAGAAGGCAACTCGAATGCTCCCTAGGAAGAACCAAAGAAGAAAGGCAATGAGCTCCTGAATTCCTTTTTCGAAACATCTGCCTGTAGGCATTGGAGGGTGTAGGGTGTGGTTTGGCATTGAAATATATATTGTGATTCATCAAGATTTCAGTTGGTAATTCCCAGTTGCTACTGCATATGGTGCGCATCCAACCCCAGACCTTCCACTTGGTGTTAGAGTATTCATGTCGCAGGAGCTAGAGCTCGATTGGCATGACTGGTCATTGACATTGGTGGGAGGAGCAACAACTACAAAAGCAGGAAGGAGATGGAATTGATAAGTAGTTGGGAGTGTCAAATGAAGGGAGTTAACAGGGCTGAGTATGATATTATTGTCAGTTTTGTTGGTAGTGTTGAATGCTGATTGGGCCAGAAGGGAGGAGCGGATTTGTATTTTTTACTTGAATTAGGACACATCACTTGGATTCTATCTAATTGAGTTCGGATGGGTTCACCAGTTTTCAAGTGAGCCAAATTACAGCTCGAACCCTTCAAACCAAGGACTTGAATTTAAACATAAAATGTAAAATATAGTTGCCTCAGTGGAGGTTCTAAACCAACGAGTCAGACAACAGATGCTCATGAGGACAAGAAACACTATTTAAAACAAACTGCAAAACACAACAGAACACCAAGGTTGTGTAGCCTTTACTTTCTTCTTGGAGGTTCTAGTTTCATGATATTACTGTTTATTATCATTATTAGTTTGTGGAATTCAAAGACCATCCGATTTTGAATATAGAGGAACTGAAAACGCATTAAAATGCGACAACTGACAAGATGAAGTAATTAAATCATATCTATTTACCTTTTTTTCTTTTCTTTCCACTTTCTTCCTTTTAACTTGCAAAATCGATGAATCTACTCGTGAGGCATCAAAATTTCCTGTATATCTCTGTGGACTTAATGTATTGTATTTTGCCCCTGAAAGCATCATTCTGTACACAGGTAGATGCTTACATTACTGAGAGGTCACTAAAGAAAGTGAAGCGCCATTCAGCACCAGTTGTACAGTTAGTGAGCGTGCCAGATGCTATCATAAAGGAGAGCCAATCTGATGATTTTGGAAGGCCTCAAGATCGAATGGTAGAAGATGAGACAGAAAGATGTAGTACTGGAGTTGACAATATCCAAAATGAATCTTCTTCATCTCATAAACAAGATGGAAATAGTATAGGCAAAGCATTCATTGGTGGTCCTTCGAATTGGTAAGTTGAAGAATACCTCACTCTGTATTGATATACTAGGCTTGCCCGTTGTCACGTGCCTACGGCACGTCTTCGGAACGGTGCACCTTATTTGATTATATAAAATAGTTTCGGAGGTCCAGCAAATTAATTGAAGTAGCAAACAAAGAGCAAAAAACAAGTTATTTTTAAAGTTTTTAAAGTTTTTAAATTTTAATTTTTTTTTAATATTTTAAATTTTTATTTTCTTAATTTTTTGAATAGAAGAGGGAGGGAGAGAGAGAGAGAGAAAAAAATAAAAAATAAAAAAAATATAGGAGTTGTTTTGGGTGGGAGATTTGAATTTGAGTTTTGGGGGGAACTTTTGGGGGGAAAATATATTTTGTAAGGTAAGATCCGAGCCTTTGATTTTTGGGGGATTGAATGAGAGCCACTTGATAGCTTTCTTTGTGCTTTATTATATAGATGTGTTCATCTTCTTAGTATTTAATAAAATTTCAATCTAATTGTGTCTAATTGTATCTTTTGTTGTTGTTTTGAAGGGATCCTTATTCAAAGGGCATTTCTATAACTTCTATTAGAGCTGCAGTTTCACTTGGTAATTTCAATCCTTCCATTTTTCCTAGACCCTCATTGAACTTATTTACATTCTGGTACTAAACCGTATACATTTTTTCTTATTATTCTTCTTCGATGGTGGAGAGGCTCTATTAGATTTTACGGCATCGTATGATCTTATACTAGCAAATATTTATTTTAGGAAGAGAGGAACATTTGATAACCTTTAAAAATGGGGCAAATAAGAGTCAGATTGATTTTTTCATTACTGGAAAGGTGTATCGCTTGACATGTAAAGATTGTAAAGTTATACTGGGTGAGTGTTTAACTTCAAAACATAGATTAATGGTGTTGCCGTGTTGGATGTTAAGATTGAAAAACACGTGTGTGAGGAATGAAACTAGGAACCCAAGAATTAGGTGGTGAGATTTGAAGGAAGAGAAACTAGAGGTTTTTAGAGATAAAGTTCTTAAAGGAGCATCATGGAATTCGAAAGGGGAAACAAATATGATGTGTACTAAAATGACTACGTACATAAGAGAATTTCAAAGGAGGTACTTAAAGAATCTAAAGGTAGAGTGGCAAGAAGTCCAAAATATTGTGAGAGAAAAAAGATCAATCTTCAAAATATGGCAAAATAGTAGAAATGAAGAGGATTTGGAGAGATGTAAGACCATTAAAAAGAAATTAAGATAACGGTAAGAGATGCAAAAGAAAAGCTTATGATCATTTATACATAAAATTAGGAACAAAGGAAGGAGAAAATAACATTTATAAGTTTGCTAAATAAAAAGATAGGAAAACAAAAATCTGGATACAATTAAGTGTATTAAGAGCGGGGATTCAACAGTCCTAGTAAAAGATGAGGAAATTAAGGAAAATGACGAAATTACTTTGAAAAGTTATTAAATAAAAAGGTTTTGAGCAACTTAAATATAGAGGACTCGAGGGGAAGTTGAAAGCATATGTTTTTTCGTAGAATTAGGACCTCGGAGGCTCGAAATGCTCTAGGAAGGATGAAAATAGAAAAGTTTTAGGACTGGATGGTATCCCATTGAAGTTGGAAATGTCTTGGGGATGTAGGAGTAGGTTGCCTAACAAGATTATTTAATGGAATTTTGAGGACTAAGAAGATACCCGATGAATGGAGAAAGTATTTTAGTACCTATATATAAAAATAAAGGAGATATACAAAGTTTTTCCAACTACCAAGGGATTAAATTAATAAGCCATATGATAAAAATTTGGGAGAGAGTGATCAAACCTTGGCTAAGACTAGTGTCACGCCCCGCTTCCCAGAATACGGGAACACAGGCACGTAACTGAGGCGCAGCGAATGATGCGAATACATCATTCATAAGCTGTATATTTAACTCAACAACAAGATAACAATGTCAACCACGCAAGCATGTAAAATCACAATAGAATAACATAGTACATGACATATTACATGACATAATACAGGACATAACCAACAACTGGAAAAGAAACATAATTACGGGTCAAACACGTCCGGATTACAACAAAGAGTACATGAATAAAACAAGAACTAAAGTAACATGAAATTAAACAAGACTAAAATCTTTGCTCAGCAACACCTTCGGGTAATTCTCCATCTGAACCTGCAAGTATATTATTACAAAGGAAGAGACAAAGAGGTATCCGTTAATGCAAGTCACGGGCCGCAAGTGGTACAAACAACGGGACAATTATAAAATAAAACAAAAGCAGGAAAGAACAAGGAATCAAGAATCATATAATAGGAAAAATATAACATGCAACAGAATCAAGAACAAGACATCGTGGAACAAGTGACATGCATGAAAACAAGTAAATCCAATAGAAACATGTAACATGTAAATGAGTAAGCAAGCAACGGGTCAACATGAACATGTAACATGTAAACAAGTAAACAAGTCATCATAAACATGTAACGTGTAACTGGATCATGCAAGTGTACGTGTTAATGTCATGTCTTTTATTAACCTAACTAGGTAGCACTTCATGCGTCCCATACCACATGGTTGCTACTCGCAATCAAGTGAACGTTTAGACTAGTGGTGGATTCTATAGGTCACGTACTCGAAAAAATTGTATCTTGTTCGAGATACGTGCAATGTGGAATATGTAGTGTAACCTGTAGCGTGAAACATGTCAAGTATATCTTGTATCGTGAAACATGTAAACCTGTAATTTAGCAAACTTGCAACTTGTAACTTGCAATTTGCAGCGAGGAACCATGAGCCCCCGTCCGAGTACGCTCTTCTATATTATCCACTACTAAATCTTTTCTCTTTTTTACCCCGACTTGTTATTTTTTTAATTTAATCAAACATGAACAATAACTACATGCAACAAGGACGAGTAACATAGCAAGAGTAACATGACAGGATCGGGTATCAAGACTTATGCAATGCAAGAAACATATTTCAGGACCTATAAAACACGTGGATGCGAATAATGGCATGTATAATACTTAATCAATAATAAAAGATATTATAACAACATGCAACCTAATAACAAGCAATTCATGCACAACATCATGTATAATTATAAGAGTATAAATGTGTATCGTGTTCATGCAATGCATAGGGTGACAAAGTATTCGTGATCATGTACGAATACGGGATCAATGGACTATATATAATACGAATAGAGTCAAAGAAATATACTTGCGGTATTTTGCAAAAGAGCTTGTACTAGACCATCGAATTTGTACAAGGGGATACTTGCCTGTTAGTTGACGACGATGAAATTAAAGACAGAATAACGGGATCAGAATCCCGGACAGCAAAACACGTGCGAGGTATTTGGCAGTGAGTTGGAGCAGTGGCGAGCGGAATGGGGCGGCGAGCGGTGAGCGCTCGACGAGCGGAGACGGAGGCGGAGGTCGACTGGAGGGGTTCGACGGGGCTCTGCGGTAGAGGAGATGGAAGACGATGACTGGGCTCGAAGGATGAGTGGGGCGTGCTCGACGGAGAAGACGATCGAGGAGCTCGGCGACGGAGCTCGGGTGAGTTGGCAATGGCGGCTGTGGGTTCGCGAGGAGAGACGAGCGAAGCTTCGGGGTCTGTACACTTCGAAGGAGGCTCGAGCGAAAGCGGCGAGGCGAGGTTGAAGATGGAGGGAGAAGGCGAGCGATCGAGGGAGGAAGACGATGCGGGGACTTCGAGCGGAGACAATGGTGATGGAGGAGACGGCTGGCGGAGGGTTCTCGGAGGGCTGCATCGAGGAGCAAGGCGAGGGTGTTGCGGAGATGCTGCGAGGAGCTTGTGGAGTCGTCGAGGCCGGGGGTGACAACGAGCGGAAGAGGATGACTGGACGGAGCTTCGACGACTGGCGGAATCCGCGGAGCTCGAGGGAGGCTCGAGAACTCCGACGGCAATGGCGGAGCGGCGGCACTAGTTGACGCGACTGCTTGAGCGAGGTTGAAGGCGAGCAAAATGGCGGGGAGTGGTGAAGGCGAATGGAGGAAGGAGGGGAGTGGGTTCGGGGTTCTGCTCTGTTCTTGGTTGAGAACAGAGAGGGAGAGATTGAATGGGAGAGAGAGAAAAAGAACGGGAGTAAGGGGTTCAATGTAATATGATATATAAAATAATGAAGAGGGGGAGTGCTCTGTTTTAAACAGAGGGGAGAGAAAGTGGGGAACGTGGTGAGAGAGGCGGGGGGGGTTACAATGACATGGGAGATTGTGCATATGCAGAAGTGGGGAGGAGTTGGAGTACGGGAATTGAAAAAGTTGGAAGTGAATAAATTGTATACGGGTAATTGTGGAATAATAATCTGTACAAATATGGGTACTGGGTTTGGGCTTTAATAATGGGCTCAAAAATATTTAAATGAAATAATTAGGGTATTGGGCTAATCAATTGGGCTCAGATTAAATATAATAATAAAATAAAATCAGAATATGGAATTGGGCTTCTGATAACAACTGGGCTCACATTAATAATCAATAAAATCAAATGCAACTTGGGCTTATAATAAACAATTGGGTTTCAGAATAATAAATACAAAATTGGGTTCATAAAATAGTTTGAATAATAATATAATCAATTAGGGGAAAATACTTACAAAATACTAATGATTTAAAATACAGAAGAAAAAAATACTTGAAAATTATGTATTAATGAAAACAGGGGTTACAACTAGAAACTATAGTGCTTGAGAATTAGTTTGGATTTATGTCTGGGATGTCAATAATGGAAGCAATTTATGTCCTGAGGAGACTTATGAAAAAATATAGGGATAATAAGAAAGATCTACATATGGTGTTTATAGATCTAGAAAAAAACATATGATAAAATCCCTAGAGATAGTATGGTGGGTGTTAAATAATAAAAGAGTAACTATTCGGTATATTGAGGTAATTAAGGATATGTATGAAGGAGTAAAGACCACAATTAGAATAACCACAGGAGAGACCAGTGATTTTTCTATTATAGTAGGTTTACACCAAGGTTCGGCTTTAAGCCCTTACCTCTTTGCTTTGGTTATGGACTATGAAGCACCGATACGGATACGGCGCTACGCATACGGGGACACGGGTACGGGGGATACGACAATTTTCCAAAAAGTAGGATACGGGATACAGCAGGGATACGGCTGTGTGTGTGTATATATATATCAAAAAATATGAATAATTACACAACTAAATAATCTTTCTTGTTGGTAAGGAAATGATAAATATCTTTCATTAAACATAAATAAGTTAATCCATAAAGGCTATAATAATTATTTACAAGCATTAGCAATAACATAAGTAAACACAGCAAGTTCATAAGCAATATAACATAAGTAGACAAATCAAATAGTGGGACAAGATTTAGCCATATCAAATAGTCGAATAAGAAAAAAATGCAGGATACGGGGATGTACAAGATACGGGGACACGAGTATCGGATACGTACAGGATACGGGGACGGCACCCTCCGTGAAGTATCCATGCTTCAGAGGTTATGGATGAATTGACGTGAGAAATACAAGATAAGGTGCCTTGGTGTATGTCTTTTGCCGATGACGTCGTCTTAGTGGACGAGACTAGAGCAGAAGTCAATGCAAAATTCTAATTAGAAGAGAAATATTGGAAGCTAGAGGCTTTAGAATAAGTAGAATTAAAACAAAGTATATGGAGTGTAATTTTAGTGATATTCGGAACATAACTGAGGAAGTACTGAAGCTTGATGGTCAAGAGATATCTAAGAGAGAACATTTCTGATATTTAGGCTCGATTATATGAAGAGATTGGGAGATTTGTGAAGATGTTATACATAGGATTCAAGCAGGATGACTTAAGTGAAGTGTCAGTGGTGTTTTGTGTGGCATACGTATACCTTCGAAGTTGTAGGAAGTTTTTTTATAAGACGGCTGTTAGGCCATCTATGATGTATGGAGCAGAGTGTTGGGTAACAAAAAAACATGTCCACAAAAGAATGTAGCGGAGATGAGGATGCTAAGATGGATGGGTGGTAAAACCAAGAATGATAGAATTAGAAATGAGCATATACGAGACATGCTAAAGGTAGCTTCTATCCAAGATAAGTTAAGAGAGAATCGACTCGGGTGATTTGGACATGTCACAAAGACCTAGTAGTGCCTACGTTAGAAAGAGAGATTTGAGAAGTATTGAGGGTAGAGTTATGGGTAGGGGAAGACCTAAACTTGGGTGGAAATGGTGAGAAAAGATATGATAACTTGTGACCTTATAGAAGATATTGCGCTAAACCGAACAGAATGGAAAATCAGGATTCATGTAGCTGACCCCAACTAGTTGAAAAAAAGACTTTGTTGTAGTTGTATTCTTCTTTGTCCAAAATGATTGCCTTAACTCTGATATTATTTTTTCATGCCAATTATTTGTTGACTCAAATTATCTGAATTTGAAATCAATTACTAGAGTGTTGTTAGGCTGGAGCATACTTTTAACATATGTATATAGGATTGGTATTTGAGTTTTGCTTGGTAATTGGTCAAGTTATGAAGTCTACTGCATGACAGGTTTATTATAGAGGGAAGTAAAATCTACTTGTACCATTTTTTGGGTATATAGCTAATACTCTACATTATGTAATGGGTCTTCCTTCTTGAGAGATCTCGAAATTTTAAATTTCTCTCTTATTATGCCTGTAAACATTTGGCAGAGAATTTCTGTTTCACCCTGTAACCCATGTAACTTGTTTTGACCTTTAAGATGTGCTAATGATTTATATGCCACTGGTAGCTATTATCTTGAGAACTTACGGGAATAACTTTGGTGATGCTGTGGCTCTGGTTTCTCAAAGTGTAAGGTTATTGAAATTTTAAGTCTTGTATGCTTTACTTGCATATAAAGAACAGGAGCTGCCATAGTCTTTTTGGTCAGTGCTTCATAAAAGATTATGTTAAACATGTATTAAGAGTTACTAACTATTATTCATTGTCATTAACTGTTATTCATCGTTGATGTTATGAAACACTAGACTAAAACTTCGAAGTTGTAGGATGGGTTTGAGGGAACAACACATGTAGCCTAACATGTAGCATTGGTATCGGGTCGGGTCCTTCACTACCTGGACCCGGATCCGGCCCCCTACGGGTCCAAAAATTGGACCCGGACCAGTGAGAACCGGGTCCGGGTCCTATTAATATATTCCTACCCGTTTGGGTAGGAGCGGGGGTGTGAGTGGCGAGCGGAGGCGGCGAGTGGAGGATTTAGAATAGAAGAGAGAAGAAAAAAGCATGAGTTTTGAGTTTGTAAGAGGAAGATTTAGAGTTGAGGAGGAAGGAGGGGCGGGATGATGATAGAATATTTATTTTTATGTTGATTTTTTTAGATTTTTTTACCGGATCCGGGTCCGGTCTCTTTTGAGCGGACCCGAACCCGAAAGTACAACGTGCCCATTTTAGGACCCAGACCCGGATAGGCCGGGTCGGTTCCGGTCCAATGCCGGGTTCGGGTTGGATCCTCGTTTCGAGTATTTATACCAATGCTACTAACATGCCCCTATAGGCCGATTACCCATTCTTGCTGGGCCAAAGAAACAACACAAATGCCCAACAAATTGCGAGCCCAGATCTTAGATGTGCAGTGGTATAACTATTTTTCAAGAAAAATCACAATAAATAAAGCGCACCCATCGATACGAACTTCTAAGTTGGCTAGCTCGCATACCCTGCGGAAGACCCTGCCACTACAGTTAAACTTTCGAAGTCGTAGGAAGGTTGAAGGAATAACACTTGTATTTGTGATGAGGGCATCAGTTCGAGACAATTTGGGCGCTTCTATCAACGCAAACATCATCTAGGATGGCTAATCCAATAACCTAGCTATTTTAATTTTAGTACTTAGATTTGTTTTTGGCATTTTAGTCATGTGTTGTAGTTTTGTTATTTGCACCCTTATTTTCTGATTTTGGATATTTGTATTGGGTTCTGTTTTGAGCCTATATATAGGCCTTTAGACTAATGAGAAAAAATGCTTTTGATGGACTAAAAAAGTTACTGTGTGTTGAGTTGTTGTTCTGCATGTTTTTCTTGTGTGTGAGACCATAAGAAACTATTAGGGTTTGTGAGAAACCCTAAATTCTCATCTCCTTTATTCACAGCCGCCATTCCCCTTTTCTTTTTTTTTCTCTTTTTTTTTGTTCATTCCGAAACCCGAGCCCTCTCCTCCCTCCTGCTCCCTCTTCGCGAACTCAACACCCCGAGCCCCTCTCTCCTCCCTCCTGCTCCCTCTTCCTGAACCCAACAACCCGAGCCCACCTCTCCTCCCTCCCGCTCCCTCTTCCCAAACCCAACAACACCGATGCCTTCACCCTCCACTTGTAGCCTGCGTCTCCTCCAATACCAGTCAACCACCCCTCGACTTCTTCTTCCTCCTCATGCCTTCACCCTCCACTCGTAGCCGGTGTCTCCACCAATACCAGTCAACCACCCCTCGACTTCTTCCTTCTCACCTCCATCCCAACTGCCATCTCCCCCCTCACCACTACTTACCACACCCGAAACCCTCCACTCCAAATCCCAAACTTTCAATTCAAAATTCTAAATCCTAATTCCCAAATCTCCAATTCATTTCGTAAACCCAATCTTCATATCAAGCGGATGATTTGCGGGGGGTACAATGCTATTGATTGCGACGATTGGCATCTTCTTTCTTCATCAGTGGCTACGATCCGTTCATCGAACCCCGGTAATTTCTTTCCACTCTTCAATTATTTGTGATATTGCCAATCATTTATAGAATATTATCTGCATTTACTGTCATCCACTAATATTGAGTGTGCTTCTACTTGCTAATTAGAGTACGAATCTTTGTTGCATATCTTACATGCTAAGAACAATTAAGTATAATTGTTGTTTGTTAGATGTGAATCTTTAATTGTGCTTGTTAAACTTATTTCAATCCTTGAAAATCCATCAAACCAATTAGTAGTTTTAATTTCTAAATCGGCATTACATGTTGGTAAACTTAATCTTTAATATTCTTGGAAATTCTCTACTTAGGTTAAGTTTACATCAATTTGTATTCTAACAGATGTCACTGTACTTCTCTTTTCTGCATAATCTAAGTGAAAACTTAAATTGATTAGGCGCCGAGAGTCTGGTAGAACCAAAAAAAGTACTCAAATGATATGCCAGAGTGTGGATGACTTCTGGTTGTAATATGAAATAACGTAAACAACATTTTGGAGTCCTGATTAGCTGAACTCCTTGTTGTAATTCGAAATAGAATTTAGAGGGTAGATGCACAAGGAAGAAGCTATGCTGAAAATTGTTTGAAATGTACAGTGTTTTTGTGGCTATATGCTACATGAACAGGGTATTTCGGTTTAACTAACTCTATCCATGATAGGAGAAAATGAAAATAGTCATCTCGTTCATCATAAGTAGATAAGTCTGTTCATTTTCTCAAAAAAACATTTCAAGTTTTCCTTATGGTTCTAGATTATATTTTCATTATGAAGTTTATACTGCATCTTTCTGAAAGTTTCTGAGGTGGAACATGTAGGCCCTTCAATATTAAATAAGGAACAAGAAGCTATGGACATTGAAAGGTCAATCGAACCTGATTCTGAAGGGAAAACAAGCGTTAATGCTTCTGGTCCCACTAGAGTTGATGGATCAGGTATAAGCCAACAAATTGATACTCCAAAGAGTCTAAAAGATGCTGTGAAGACAAAAAACAAGAGGAAACCCAAGTCATCCTCTGTGAATGACAGAAACTAGTCATGCAGAGATAGCCTTGTAGATGCCTATCAGGTACTATAATAGATTTATAATTTACATTTTATTTGATGTGGTTCAGATTACAGATTGTTTCTCCTGAAATTTCTTGATTTTTAGATTTGTAGTGCATGCCTTGTAATTTAAGTTATAATTTACATGGTTAAAAGGATTTTTGAATAATGAAGCTCAATCTAGAGTGTATGACGATGGAATTAAGATACTACATTAACAACTTGCAAATTATGACAGTTGCATATAACTATTGGTTTATTCACAATTGTGCAGTCATCCTTAGTATTGCTGCTGCTATAAACTGAGAACTGGCTTATATTTCTATAGGTGTTGATCTGCATCATAAATTCAGAGTAATACTAGCTATCGATTAATTCTGATTGTCTCTCAGATCTGCTGTAAGATACATGCCCGGGTGCATCTACCTTGTTTGATATTAAACCAAATTTTAATATTCCTTCCTCTCCTTACAGTTTATAGAACTCTATACTTAAGGTAATAAATTTGATAACGTGTGTTATCCCAATTGTCGAACATTTTGGGAAATATCTTTGTTGTCGTCAAGAGAGTTTGAATGGTCCATTGTCTCATTTGTCATGTCTAGATAACCCATATATAGTGCACCATGTTATTTGAATCATTTCATTAATGAGGGGTTTATTGAGAAAACAGAATGTTATTAAATTGTGACTTGCACCTACTTTGACAATATGATTACTATTGACGACTGTCAAACATTACTTTGGTATGAATTGGGTTTTCTACCTGATTGGTGTATGTTATGTCTTTTAAGTTGTAACTGCATGGATTACGTGTTATTTCTCATATTTATCAGATATCTCTGCTGTTACTGGGTGCTTTCTCTTGTTAGCTATGTGCATGTTTCTATCAGCCATAATATCAAATTTTCTTTCCTTCTAGTAGGTCAAAAGCCATAATATAAGCATGATCGATAAATTTGTTGTATTTATCTTAACATGTACTTTGGTACTGATGTGTTCAATCTACAGGTTTAACTGTTGCGGCAGCTTTTTCCTCACCAAAATTGTGTTTGCTGCCATTTCCAAAAGCTTGTCGGTGGTGATTGGTTAATTTTAATATTGCACATCAGACTTTAGGGCCAATACTAAATAGATGTGTTGGAATCTGAATAAGTGAATATTCAGTCTAATACATTTTGCAAGTTTTGATGGCTGGGAATCGCTGCACTAGTACAATGAGATTGCTCAGTGACCCCATAACCATGGGGGACGTGTGAACCATTTTCAAAAGTTGAGTTCTTTGAATGTTTGTATAAAAAGAGATGTCAGCTCATTCATGTTATGTTGGGCAGTTTGTACTTGTAACCTTGAGATACCACGGAGTAAATGCCATGTTACTTCTAGTTCATTGCAGCATACTGTAATACATTCAGATTGATTGCATTTCTTCTGGGGCTTGAAGGCGATTGATCAGCTGCGATGTTTTTTTTTTTTTTTTTTTTTTTTTTTTTTTTGATAATAGGATGACCGAAGCCATCGTTTCATTAAATGAGGATTAAGGAAATAAAGTATTACAAAGTACCAATATTACAGATAGGCTAGCGCATCGGCGTAGCAAACAAAACAAACATAGTCAAAGCATCAAAATAGAACTACAACAGAAATAAAAGTACATAAAACGTCCGAGGCATCTCCAGTCGGGTCTTCTCTCACTATGCGCCTAACTTGCTACTCTCCTTCGCTGTTCTTGGTCCTCTTCACTGTCTTCTGAGCAGTTGCCCAGAAGGAAAATTTTATTCACAAATTAAGGAAATCATGAATCATCTGCGATGTTGATGTGGTTTTTGTGCACTTGTTGTTTTTATGATATGATTTCCGGTCTCAGAGTTTCAATTCGTATCGCTGTTCTGGTTGCTATTCAAATGATGGTTAAAAGGAAATAATGTAGCTCAAATTAAATAAGATTAAATAAATTTAAAATAGAAGCAAAAGGCATTATTACATAAGGTGTAATTTGTACACTCATTATTTTCAACCGGAAATAATCTGTCTAAAAAGGAATCGGGTAGAGATGGCATCAGGGCCGGGCTGGCCCGGGACCGGCCCGGCCCGGCCCGCCCGGGCCTAGACCCGGCCCGGTCCCCAAAATATGCGGTCCAGCCCCTGAACCGGCCCCCCTATAGGTGGGCCTGGTCCGGTCCAGTTTTTTCCCGGTCGAGCCCGGTCTAGCCCGGCCCGCGAATGAACCGGGACCGGTTGAACCGGCCCGGGCGGGCTCGGGCCGGGCCGGGCCTACCGTTGTGATTTTTATTTATTTATTTATTTTTTCCAGAAAATTATTTTTAAAAAAATTTAAATTACCAAAATACCCCCCAACGGATTTAAAACGGCTAGTTTTGGGGGGTACTTTAGGAAATCAAAAAAATTACATTTCCTATAAATACAACACCATTCCTTTCATTTCTCTTCACCAATTCACTCAACTATCTTTCTCTCTACTATTCTTTCAACAATCTTTCAAGGGATCAAGTTCAAGTTTGAAGGAGGGCAATCAACAACAATCAAAGTGATCAACTCATTCAACAACAACAACTCAAGTCTCATTTTTCTCTACAACAACAACTCAAGTCTCATCTTTCTCTACAACAACAACTCAAATCTCAACTTTCTTACGGTATTTTAGTGTAATTTTAATTTGTAGAATTACCATATCATACTACTTCTTTTAGTTCTTTATTGTCATATAATTTGTGTTTTCTTGATCTTCTTTCTCTCAATTTTTTTAGATTTTCTTTTTAATTTTGGTAAAGTGGCATAAGAAACATACACTACTCATTTTAGTATAATTTTAAATTTTAGAACTAACATAGCATAATACTTCTTTATTGTCATATAATTTGTGTTTTCTTGATCTTCTTTCTCTCAATTTTTTTAGATTTTATTTTTCATTTTGGTAAAGTGGTAATAGAAACATACACCACTCACTCACTACTTTAATTTTATTTATTCAAAGTTAAATGGCCTCTAATCGATCACGCGGTGGTGGTAGGCATAGTAGTCAAGAATCTACTAGTCATCACCTTCCTTCCATTCCTAACCAATATATAGATAGTGAAGACACATTTGTTAATTATGATAGTTTTCCCGATTTGAATGAAACACATTCAAATCCTATAGAAATAGAAGATAATGTAGAACCACAACAATCGGAACAAGGTCCTTCTCTAAACTCAAGGAAAACTAGAGGGACTACTTCGGAAGTACACAATTTTTTCAATTTTGTCCCTTCACAAAATGATAAGAGTGTAGGACTTAAAATATGTAAGAAGTGTCAAGCCCCGTATAAGTTTAAAGTAGGATCGGGCACGGGTACACTACAACGTCACTTAAACAAATGTCAACCACAATTTTCGAAAGATCATCTCACACAACTAAAAATACATCCTAAAACCGGTCAAGTAGATAGTAGTACATATGATCACGATCACGTTCGTAAGGGAATCGCGAAATTGGTAATTAGGGGTGAATTGCCATATTCGTTTGGTGAACAAAAATATGTAGAGGATTTTGTACAAGACACCTTCACCCCCCACTTTAAAAAAATTGCTAGGAATGTTGTTAAGGGTGATTGTAAATTAGTTTACAACGAGATGAAGGATTTTTTGATAGCAACACTAAAATCACTAAACACTCGAGTATCATTGACATCGGATGGATGGGTAGGAGTAAACGGGGTTCCAATGATGTGTGTAACATGTCATTGGATAGATTCGGATTGGTTACTTCAAAAGAGAATAATTTCTTTTGGATATGTTAGGTACCCACATAAGGGTGAAATTATAGCCGAACACATTATGGAAGCATGCAATAATTTTTATATTTATGATAAAGTGTTGGCTATTGGTTTTGATAATGCATCCAATAACACTAAGGCAATTGAGAGTTTAAAAATCACTTTAGATCCTGTGGAACCCGAAATTTTTCATGTTAGGTGTGCTTGCCACATTTTAAACCTTTGTGTGCAAGATGCACTAAAATATGGAAACGATAAACTAGAAGCTATGAGAGATTGTGTCCATTATATTACATTGAGTGGTCCAATTTATCAAGCTTTTCATGATTGGTGTAAACTTAGGGGCATTGTATGTAGACGTTTTCCTAGAGATGTACGACATCGTTGGAATTCAACCTTTGAATTATTAGGTGTTGTTCTTCATTATCGTTATAGTCTTAGAGATTTTTGTGTCGCAATGGGTATGCAAAATTGTATGTTAGATGATGATTTTTGGTTTTTTGCCGATAGTTTATATAAATTTTTACAACCTTTTAACGATGCAACTTTGCAATTTTCGAAAACATATACATCTACATCTAGTGGTATTTTACTTGAAATTGTGACTATGATGACAACAATTAAGGATTTACAAAATGACCATTTTATTGGAGATATGGTTAATGCGGCATATGTTAAGTTTTTGAAATATTTTCATCCAATTCCCATGTTATATTGTTTAGCTAGTGTAATGAATCCTATGATTAAATTAGAAGGTACAAAAAATTTAATAGATATTTTCTACACTTATGCCCCACACGATGCAATACTAGATTTTGATCATATTGCTTTTACTCATAAATTTGAGAATGTTTTGACTAGGTTATATGATTCTTATGATAGGATTTATTCAGCTAACACTACTCAAACACAAACACAAAGTGTTCAATCTTCTTCTTCTTCTTCCTCCACATTAGCAAAGGGAAAGAGTCAAGCTAGTCTAGGTATTTTAAATCTTATTAAATCGAAAAAGGCTAGGACCAATTCTCCAAATGAGCTGAATTGGTATAATGCACAAAGTGCAGTTGAAGATGTAGAAGATGTCTTACAATATTGGAAGACTAATGAAGCAATTTTTAATATTCTTTCCCGTATGGCTAAAGACCTGCTAACAACACCGGTGTCAACTGTTGCATCGGAAAGTGCTTTTTCTAATGGTGACAGGATAATGAGCCCGAGCAGGACAGCAAAAAATTTGGAGATGCTAGTGTGCGCCGAAGATTGGATGAAAGCGGAAGAGAGGACCCAAGACTTACTTGAAGCACAAACTGGAGGTGGATCCACAAGCAGCGATGAATGAACTATTAAATTTAGTTAATTTACTTTAAATTGTTGTTCAATTAGAGTTGTAATTAATGGGAAAATTTAGAGTGATGAGATTCTATATTTAGGTTAAGTTGAAGTGCACGACAGTAGTCCACTGCCTTCTCTTCAATCTAAGTAGAGGCCATCTCGATCTTTAAATTCAAGTAATTCCCTTGATTTGTAATTTTATGATTTCTATGAATTTTATTAGACAAATTTGTATGAATTTTATTCATGTACTTAGTTCTATTGTAGAAGTTCAAATTTATTTAACCATGTACTTTATTTATTCGTGTACTTCAATTAATTTTTTTTTTGGATGAAGATGTAATTCAATTATTTATGAAATTTAACTTTTTGAAATTGTTATACAATTGCAAAATCATACACTTCTTATACAATTACAAATTTATGCACTTCAATCTATAATGGGTAAAAAAAAAATAATTACAAGGGCCAGGCCCGCCCCCCCCACTAAGGGTTAGGGGCCAGGTCCGGGCCAGGGTTCTTCACCGCCAGCCCGGCCCGGCCCGGCCCGCGATTTGAGGAGCCCGGCCCGGGTAAGCCCGGGACCGGTCAAAACCCGGTCAAACCCGGCCCGGCCCGGCCCGAACGGCCCGAATGCCATCCCTAGAATCGGGCCATAAAAGAAATTTCGGCCTCATTTAGTAGTTCATTGTTTGCAGTTAATAATGGCCCACAAAGAATCTCGGTCCAAAAGAGAGAGATTCTCAATTCGAGTCTGAACACCATTGGTGATTGTACGTATACTCACCGCTTGATTTATCTACCAGAAAAAATTCGAAAAGCCATTTTTGAATCTCTAGATCGCGGAGTATTGTTACCTTGCTCTCACCGCGAGTGACCACATCATAAGCCTGCTAATCTCGGGCCAAGCCCAACCCAACTTGCTATTTCGATTAAAGTGGGCCTCATAATCTTTTTATTTATTCATTTAATTCAACCGGAATTAATCTCGGCCTATTAGATCAAGGCCCAAGCCCTTGAATCAATACAGCGCGCATCTCAAAGTTTGCTAATCTGATGAGGAGGTGGCCCGCTACTTGCTTATATTTATATACGCGTGTACACCCATAACAAATTTTATGCCACAGGACATTTTGGTCTTTTACTAATTAGGAAAATCATTACCTCTTCATCAGTCAGTTGCTTTCGGAAGCAAAAATAAATAAATTGTGGGAAATTAAAAGGAGATTTAGCAAAATACCACTGGAAATGTTTATAATTACGAATGTGCCACTGTACGGTGTTTTTACTTTTCGCTCACGAACTCAGAAAATTTGGGTGCGGTAATTAAAATCGAAATCAAACCCAATAAATAAAATAAAATAATAATAACCATAAACCCTCGTTATCAAATTTATTAAAAAATTCTTTTGTTACAAATTAAACTTACAATTTCTTTTGGAATAAATACATCCTTTATCGAAAACAGAAATTTTCATGCAAGCCAGTATATTTAAACAAAATTTCACATTTACATATGAGAACAAAAGCATTAAAAATTTACATTTTAAAGAAAAAGATTACATCTTAGCAAAACAGTATATTATTATTGGACTATTTTCGTCAACATAAAAATGGAGGGTTGTATAAATTTGTCGGTAGGCTTATAGTCCATCATTATTAGGACATTGCACAGGTTTACGTCATGATCATGAGTCGATGGATGTCTCGTTATTCTTTCAAAGCATAAGTTATCATCAATAGAAGCCTCATTTATTCTACGTGCAACATAATAATTACTATATCAGCTTAAAAAGGAACGTAAATTACATATTATAGTTTAACCGTAACCGTCTGCATATCCCGTATCATTCATCACGTGTAATGTACATGTAAAGATTGTTCTTTAATTCTCAGCATATACATGAAAATTGTAGTGATAATACTAGGTGTGAAGCTTTCCTTTTGTTTTTCAGCATCTTCTGTCTCTTTTTCATCCAGAATAAGGGAAAAGAATGGAATAAACACATTAAGAAAAGAAAAAATGTGGTATTGAATATAGTCAATAATATTCAAAATACACAAAGGCCATCTCTCTCTTTCCACCAAATTGTTTTTCAAGCCCTCGATATTTAAAGAATTTTTTTCTTCTCGGAAAGTTTCACCATTGAAAGTTGTTTGGCTAGAACTCAGGTACCGTTAATTTTTTTCTACCTTGAAAGGCCCTTGGCAACCTTGTTCCATAGCCATGCTCTCTTTTGGGTCCTCAAATGAATTAACCTTCTTCATCTGGAAAACAAACAAGAAATCATCCAATAAGTTCAGCAACAGTAGTAAGTTCTAGAGACATTTCACCCGGTATTTAAAGGAAATATCTTCTCATAATTAAACGAGGTGGAATCACCCCAATATATTGACAAAAAGTTCTAATGGAATGAATATAGTTAAAATATGCAAAAGTTGAAAGTAAGAAAAAAAACACGACAATCTTGAAATGTGCTGCATTAGAAACTTGGATGGTAAGGTCCGTGAGGTTATCAGAACAGAGTACTTTCATCTTCTTGGACCTGTTATGATCGACTCAACACATTTTAGGTTGGGTTTGTCGGTTAGGATGAGCTGCACTTTCTTGTTTTTGATATTTTGATATTTCTTCAATACGAATATCATGATAATTGTCTCCCCATTAGCATTGGTATAAATACCCGAAACCCAGATCCGAACCGGACCCGGCGTTGGACCGGAACCGACTCGGCCTATCCGGGTCCGAGTCCGGGTCCTAAAATGGGACCCATTGTAGTTTCGAGTCCGGATCCGGGTCTGCTCAAATGAGGCCCGACCCGAACCCGGACCCAGACCAGTTAAAAAAATCCCAAAAATCAACATAAAAATAAATATTCTATCCTCATCCCTTGCCTCCTTCCTTCTCAATTTTAAATCTTCCTCTTCCAAACTCAAAACTCATGCATTTTTCTTCTCTGCTCTATTTTAAATCCTCCACTCGCCGCCTTCGCTCGCCGCTCACACTCTCGCTTCTACCCGAACGGGTAGGAATATTTTCATAGGACCCGGACTCGGTCCTCACGGGTCCGGGTCTGGGTCCAATTTTTGGGCCCATAGGGGACCAGGTCCGAGTCCAGGTAGTGAAGGATCCGACCTGACCCGATACCAATGCTACTCCCCATCATTCATCAAATCTCTCCTGCATCAGAAGAAATTAAAATATCATCGAACCTAAGTTTATGGCATGTGCATTTCACGTGCAACCTGACTAGTGACATAGTTTTCATGCACAGGCGAAGATTTGTGTGAATCTGTATTGTATGAGCTTCTTCACTCCCTAATCCTCACAGCTAATTTCATGCACACATAATGTCTTAACGGATTTACGTTCTCTAAGAAATTACTAATATTGATTCTATAATTGACTTAACTGCTTTGGACTTACCATTCTCAGAAGATGAGGTTCTTAAAGCCATTAAAGATATGCTCCTAGTCCTGTCCTGATGGTATTCCTACTTTTTTCTATAAGACTTTTTGAGAGGATTTGAAGGAAGATATTATGGGCATTTTTTATGAACTTTAAAATCATACTTTGGATTTTGATAGATTTAATTATGCTCACATTATTTTAATTCCAAAATTTGCCGGTGCTAATTTTGTCTCTAATTTTAGACCCATCGGTCTTCTTAATGTCATTTTTAAAATTCTAATGAAAGTTCTTGCCAACAGACTGACTTCTATTATTAGTGATTTGGTTGACATTGAATACTCAATCTGGATTCATTAAAGATAGATTTATTCTTTGATAGTGTTGCGGCTGCTCAAGAAATTATTCATTCTGTTCATCAAAACAAATTTGAAGGTGTTCTTCTCAAATTAGATTTTGAGAAGGCTTATGATAGAGTGAACTGGTCTTTCCTTAAGCAGATTTTTAAAGCTACAGGTTTTGGTGATAAATGGGTTAATTGGATTTTTAATAGTCTTCATTCTGGTACCTCTTCTATCATTGTCAATAATGTTGAAAGTGAAATTTAAGTGTAAATGGGGTTAAAGACAAGGGGATCCTATTTCGCTCTTATTGTTTGTGTTGCTGATATCTTTAATAGAATGTTATCCCTAGCAAGGAGTAATAACCTTATTGAAGGCCTGGGTAGTTTTCCATCATTCAAGGGTATTCTTAACCTCCAATATGTTGATGATACTATTCTTTTCTCTTCATGTGATGGTATTAAGCTTAGGAATTTGAAGTTGATTCTCTATTGCTTTGAGAGTATTTCTGGTATGAAGATTAATTTTTCTAAGTCATCTAATATTTGGTTAGGAGGTGATACTGATAGACAATTTGAACTTGCTGCTTTTTTAACTGCCCTAGGGGTAGTTTTCCTTTATCTTATATGGGGATTCCACTTAGAATTGGTAATCTTTATAAATTTGATTGGAACCCTTTTATTGAGAAGATTGAAAAAAGACTTAATTCTTGGGCTGGCAAATCACTTACTAGGGGTGGTAGATTGACCCTTATTAATTCTGTTTTGTCTAGTATCCCTTTGTACTTACTTTCTTATTTTTATATTCCAGTTTGGGTTATTAAGAAAATTGATCATATTAGAAGGAAATTCCTTTGGATCGGCAACATTTCATTTGGCCTTAAAAAATTTGTGGGGATGGCAGGACTGTTAGTCCAAATTTTGGACTGATATTTGGATTAATAATTATTCTCTCGCCACTTCTTTTCCTAACCTTTACAGGCTTGCTTCTAACCCTGATGCCATTGTCTTCTCTCTTTATCATAATAACAATTTCGGTAAAATCTGGAATATTTCTTTTAGACGTTCCTTAGCTTTATCTCAAACTCATGAGCTCAATGAATTGCTGCATTTGCTTAGTAATTATGACTAGGAAGTGAGAAATGACTTTAGATAGAGATGGAATAAGAATGGCACCTTCATTGTTAAATCTTTTTATCAGTTTTTGAATTTCGATGGACAATTTTGTCCTTTCTATAAAATTATTTGGTAGAACACTACCTCTTGAAAAGTTAGAATTCTTGTTTGACTTACTATTCATAATAAAATTCTTACTGTTGATAACCTCAACAAGAGAAATCTTGCTATGGGTCAAAAATGTGTATTTTGTTCTACTGATAATGGGACTACCAATCATCTGTTCATTAAATGTAGACTTGTGAGGCGAATCTGGTTTATTTTGTAGGAATCTTGGAACATTAAAGGTTATCCTTCTTCAGTTAAATCTTGGTGGACTTTGTGGAGATAAAAAACAATTAAACCTTCCTTTACAATCCAATGGGATATTGTTATGATGGCTACGATTTGGGTGATTTGGAAGGAGAAAAATCAAAGAATTTTTTGTAAGGAAAGTTCCGTTATTATTGTTATCCTTGAATATATTTATTATTTTGCTAGTTCTTGGTCTGATATCCTTCCTGCCAATAAGAAGCCGAACATTGATTTTCACTGCATCAATATTGCTATTCATCGGTTTGTTAACTCTTTTGCCTATTCCAGATCCTAATTTGAGTTCTTCTCAGAATCCTAACTTTGCTTATCAAGAGGCTTAGGATTCTCTTCCTCTTTTGCCGTGTCAAGATGATGCTATTATTATTTCTGACTTTTTGATGAATAATGTTACTGCTTATGGTGATGTTGATGTTGCTGATAACTTTGTTGCTTCTAATGCTGATTCTGGAGTTGTTGCAGATGTTGTTGATAACTTTGTTGGTTCTAATGCTGATTCTGGAATTGGTGCTGCTGCTGCTGATGGTGATCCTATATCGTCTACTCTTGAAACTATTGCTGCATTAACCCCTCATCAATAAAAATTCATCTCAGGCATTCTGCTGGTTACTTCTCTTCAAGCTGCGTACAAGAGGAATGAGATTACTAATGAGGGGAATCCTTTGGTGGTTTTGGATCCATAATATCCCTTTTCTGCTATGTTTGTATGTTTATCTGTTTATCTCTATAGTGCTGCTACTATCTTTCATTCTGGATGCAATTTTGCTTTGATGTGGCTTTGCACCTCATTTTGCTCCAGTTTGTAACCTTAGGGTTTCGGTTGTATGAACTTTTTTTGGTTTAATGGAAGTTCGGCGAGAATCCTAAGGGATTCTATCCTTTGATAATAATAAAAATATTGGATACCTAATAAGGAGCAGAAGAGGGTTTCAAGCTAGAAGAGGCGTACTTTTGGCAGGTTCAAGGCACATGTGATGTTAATAGCCACCACATAGCCTAGCCACAAATACCTTTTGAACTTATAGTAGTAAAGATAGAGGGGCAAATAAATTATTCTAATCAAAATAATAATTTAGGCAATCACTTCACACAAATAGCAACTGAAAACATGAATATCCTATTCATGAATAATTGAATAAGGATTATTCTATGAGATTATATGATAAAAGGAAAGTGGGTATCTATACATACCACTTGGAGTCAAAGGAGTCAATGGAAGAAAGATTTGATGGAACAGGCCACACTTCAGATGTTGGAACTGATGATGCGATGATACCAGTGCCACCACCTCTATCAAAAAGAATTATACTTTGATGATTCCATGCATCATCTTGGGGACCATCACCATTACTAGCCTGAAAACAACAGTCATTCGGCCCAGTTAACAGGAAAAACAACCGAAAGGCATGTAAAACTTTTTTTTAAATGAATATCTGAAATAAATACAGTTGATTCTTGAGAAAGCCTTAGTGCTGATGTTTTCAGTAGGTTTCCCCAGTTGATTCCTCTGAAAAAAAGGATGAAATTTAAGTGCAGCATAACCAGAAAGGATTATGCTTTCTTTTGGGATAAAAAAAAGGATGAAATTCCAGTCCAGCACCAAGCCTTCTTTTGGGATCTTTATCCTGAGAAGAAAAAAAAAAGGATAATAACCAGAAAATAAAAGGATGGTCGTATAATAATAGATAATGCAATGTGTATTCTATAATTGTCATGCATAATCATAAAATGGAAGTAATTTCGGAAAATTTATGTTTTAAGAATTGGAAATATAAGGTGATACTTGCATCAATGCGCTTGAACATCTTACTACCGTGTCAGCTATCAAAGATACAGTAATACAAACACTATGGAGTCCACTCTCCTCTTCACTGTGTCATCATTTCTACACACGCACACAGAGGATGCATGCCCAACTGTAGAGAATGTATATTTGGCATCCTTAGGAAAGTGCAATTGGGTTATAAGAGCATCCACAGTCGTCATTGTTTAAAAAATGCATATAGCATTTGGCCAATTCGCTGCAGTCGTCATTTGGTATTTTTCAGCAATTTAATATATAAAAAATTCAGACGGAACTTCAAGTTGCGTCGGACGAATTTTTAGGATTTTTAAAATATTTATTTATTAATTAAAAACGTTATTTAAGTTTTTTTTAATTTTAATTGTGGGCCCCTCCGTCGGACGCAACATCATGTTGCGTCCAAGGAGGCCCTGGCTGTGGAGTTTTTATTAAATTATTTTTTATTTAAAAAGTCGTCGGATGCAACTTCAAGTTGCGTCGTCGGACGCAACTTCAAGTTGCGTCTGACGAATTAAAATTTATTTTTTTCGTCGAACGCAATATCAAGTTTCGTCTTGTATATTATGCATATAGTTATATCTTGTGCCATATATAGCAATCTACTGTAGCAATTTATGCATAAAATGCATAAATAGCAAACGACTGCAGCTAGTCGTTTGCTATAAAATGCATTTTATGCATAAATAGCACACGACTGTGGATGCTCTAAGGAAGTGTTATGATTTAAGTAGACAAACTTAATTTGTTCTCAAAATTAATAAAACCGATGTAAATTCCTACTCGAATTTAACCGCAATTATATTGTTTCGCAAATAGTAAAATTCACTATGAACAAAGAACAAAAAGAAGATTATGTATCTTCAATTCGGACCATGATAATCGTGAACTAATAGTTTCGTTTCGCAAACAGCACATTTCACTATAAACAGAGAACAGAAAGAAGATAATTTTATCTTCGATTTTGACCTTGAAGATGGTAAACACATAGACTAAGGCTTGTTAATGAAAAACAATGTCCTCACGACGTTATTTCTGCCAAGGTGCACACAGTTGATTAGCGGCCGACTCCCAAGATACAACAGTCCGGACTCCCTGGACTCCCTTAACTGGCGAGATGGACATGACTGCATTGTCTGATCAAGTTATCATTGGTTATGGTGTCCAGAAAATGGAATGACGAATTGATCAGAATCATTTCTATTTATAGACTTACACCTTGAGTAGTTTTTCGCGATTTTTTCAACTGTTTGGGAAAACTGTCATGTGACTGCTGCAACCGCGCATGCTTTTAAAAATAAAATAAAAATTATTATGTAACAAAAAATAAGTTATGGTTTCACAACCAAAAGCCCAAGCCCAGCCTGGTCTGACCAGCGCGCGCGTATTTCAAACCGAAGCTCAAGTTGGGTATGTTCTCCCTCCGAAGAAAATCTTCGTACCTCCAAAGGCACAACCCTTTGGCTAATTTATAACTTATTAATTTGCTTGCATCTTTGCTCTTTTCCAATATGATACTAATATTTAATGCCACATACCAAGCAAAGAATCTAGTTCTTCATTTCAACATGCTAACTTCGGAGGAGAATATTTCATTCATTTGAAATCCGTTTTGGACATGTGAATACATCATTTTATTCGTGTAGATGAGTAGAATAAGCTAGAACTGATTTCCCACAGGTAGTTCATAAATATCTTGTAGAAGCCAAAAATAATTTTGATAGAAAAAATTGGTGTTTGAAGTGGTTATCGCTGCAATTCAGCAGTTTACTCATTAAGCAAGAGCACAACAAGAAGAAAAACAAAATTTTGGCACATTTTGGGTCACTTTATTAAGGCATTTGATAGTGGTTTGAATTATAGTAGCAGAAACCATCTCCAAACATATGGTCAAACTGAGCAGGTGCATCGTACATTGGGTAATTTGATTCGAAGTATTCTTGGGAAGAAACTTATGCAATGGGAAAGCTTTAGCTCAAGAGGAGTTTTCCTACACCAGCACCATCCATAACTCTATTGGAAGATGACCTTTTTCTGTTGTATATCAGAAGGTTCTTAAGCATGTATTTGATTTGGCTCCATTACCAAAGGTTCAAGGTAATAGTCTTGCAGTATAGAGTATGGTTGAACATGTGCAACTATTCAGACATATGTGAGAAACAGGCATGAAGCGTTTAATGAAAAGTACAGAGTTATTGTAGATAAGCATCGCAAGTTACAGTTGTCTAAAGTTGGTGATGAGGTAATGGTCTTACGTGAAGAAAAAATTCCACCTGATACTCATCACAAAGTTGAAGCAGAAGTATGGGGCGTTCAAAATTATAAAAAAATGACAATGCTTACGTGGTGGACCTTTGTGCGGATTGGAGCATGTTGAGTACTTTCAATGTTGCAGATCTTTTAAATACCATGATCCAGGTGAGACTCTCTATTCAGTTGAGGGCAAGGCAAGTTTCTCTCAAGTGGGAGGGTATGATGCGGAGAACCATTGGCAGCTAGGGGTGGTACACCGTACCGTACCATCAATGCTCTACCGTCTACCGTACCAGAATAACTGGTACACAGATTTCTATACCATTACAATGCCAAGATTTCGGTACTACCGAGTCCGGTAATACTGAAATATCATTACGGTAATGGTACGTGGTATTATCATTACGGTAATGGTACGTGGAATCCTCACATTATTTTAGCTTAAGGTCATATATTGAAAGACATATATGCAAAAAGTAAAATAGAACTTTTTAATATATTCACAATAACATTTGTGTCTATTTCGGCTGATATTTCGCCAATTTCGGCAATATTTCGACCGATATTTCGGTAATTTTGGAGGAATTCTTCATATTTCGGTCCAAAACGATGTAGAGTATAAAATATGTGATTTCGTATCGGCAAGCTAGACGAAACGAAATATCGGCCGAAATTTCGGCCGTATCGAAGGAAATTTAAAACAGTGATACCAAAGTAGTACCGTACCTTAAAATATATAAGCATGGACATTTGAATATTAAAGCAACACCAATTACATGAAGGCAAAAAGATAAAATTAGTCATGGAAGTTTCAGCATAACATTAACATTCATATAATTAGCTCCAAAAATAAACATTAACATTCATATCATAACATTAGCACAACATTAACATTCCAGGCATCAATTGGCATAACATCCACTACAAATTAGCTAAAAAAAATTGTAGCATAACATTCACTACATATTAGCATAACATTAACATTCCAGGCATCAATTACCTTAAAATTGCAGCACAACATCCGCTACAAATCCACTACAAATTAGCATAACATTAACATTCCATACATCAATTAGCTCAAAAAATTAACATCCATATAAATAACAAAAGAAGTTTCAGCATAGCATTCATATAAATTTACATCCACTACAAATTAACATTCATATCATACCAATTCTAAAGAGTCCCAACATACATATATATACAAAGAAATTTCAGCATACACAGAGTTTATACAATCAGCATACACAGAGTTTATACAATCAACATAGAGAAATGATGCACGACATATAGAGCATCAAATACAGCAACATACAACTCAAGGAAATATAACCACACAGAATCTAGACTTAAGGATTGATTTAGTATTCAACACATCAACATACAACTGAAGGAATGATTTAGCATTCAACTGGAGCCAAAAGAACATACAAGGTTTTAATTGCCAAAAGAACATACAACCTGCAATGCTACCATGAAAAAGCAGCGAAGCCAGAATGCACAAACAAAAGCAGCCAACCTGCAATGCCGCTAGGAAAAAATATATCAGAACCAATAGTATACAAATTAAGAACTATCGTAAAGTAGTATACCTTCTATGAATGAGATTGAGATGTTGAACTAGGAGGCATTTCACCAGTAGATTGAGCATTTTCCAAGCCTAAATAAAAAAAATTAAGAACAATAAAAGATGTTACGTGTTAGTATTCATAAATAGTCAAAGTTACATTAAAAAATTCCCTTAATAAATAGAAGCATGTCTTACTTGAATACATTTCTTCCAATTTGTTGTAGAATTCAAGTGCATCTTCTGTTGAGCCCTTGTAGAAACAAATGCTATCAGCCCTTAACCAAGCAGAAGTGTACACTAATGCCTCGATTTTTAGAGTCAACAATGCTCTGAAGGGATCCACAATCCTTCTTCCCAAATTAAATGTACTCTCACTAGCAACCGTAAAGGTGGGAATTGCAAAAAAATGTCCTCGGCAATTTTTGACAGAGATGGTAAATCAATTTCATTTGTTCTCCACCAACTCAAGAGATCAAAATCCTTTTTAAGGGGGTTTTGAAAAGGAGCAGCGAGGTACTTGTCCACTTAATTGGTTATCTCGGTAAGGCGTTGATCCCTTCTTTCATTAATAAGTGCCAATAACATGCTATTTCCCACACCGTCACTACCTTCACAACCATCCACCACCTCATTCTCTCTTGACTATTTTCTTCCGATGTCCCAACCATAGGATCCCCCTTGTAGGCTTGTACATATGATGCAAGTCGAACAAGTTTTTTTAATCGCCTTGTGGATCTCATCTATCTTAATTTGGTCTCATCCAAACGTTTTAAGGTGTTTTGTAATCATTTGAAGCTTGAAACAAGAATTAAGAACTTGACCAAGATAGATGAGAGGATTAACCTTATCAAGACTTCCCCAATACTTGTCAAACTTCGCTTTCATTGAAGAAGTCACCCTTTGCAAAGTAGGATTGCTCATATCCCTCATTTTTGCATCAATCTCTATTTTTGTCTCTACAATTGAATTCCAAAAATGGTTGGTCGTAGGAGTCTTAGATGCACTAAGCGTAAGAGTATAATTGTAGAACTTCATGAGAAAGTGAACAAAAGACAACCAAATTCCAATCCCCTTCCGTAGGAGGCCCTACTCTCTTGACCAGATTTTTGTGGCTATCTTTTACTTCCTCGAGAAAATATAACTGAAATTGCACATTTTCCTCTGCCATCCTTGAAAACACCTTTTGAATCTTATAAGCATTTTCAAGCATCTTATAAATTGAATTCCATCTCATAGAGAGTCAAAGACATCCATAGGCATACGTGGAATCTTATTCATCCCCAATAAGATTGCAGATTCTCTAAATTTATCCAACCTAGCACTGGATAGTGGATGTACTTCACACAATTCCTAATTCGATCAATTGAGCTAGCAAGCTCCTTCAATTCATTCTTCACAATTAAATTCAAGATGTGACGGGCACACCTCAAATGCAAATATTTCTCACCAAGCAAGAGAGTACTCATCTCCTCAAATCTCGTTTTCATATAATCAATTGCAACATCGTTGGATAAAGCATTGCCAACCGTGATGGTAAAGACCCTCTTTACTCCCTAACTCTTTAAACATCCCCTCTAAAAGCCTTCCAATGTCTTCTCCCTTACAACTTGTGATCTTCGTGAAATTTATGATACGTTTGTGCAAATTCCAATCATTATCTAAGAAGTGAGCAGTAACCACCATATAGTTTATGTTTTGCACTGAGGTCTAAGTATCAGTTGTAATACTTATCCCTTTATCACGCATCATAACAAATATCTTAGACTTCTCTAGTATGAACAAGTCTCATACCATAGTGGCAACCTTTTTGGAATTTTAAATCTTGGTACGGCTTCATTCATCATGTCAACAAAACCCACACCTTCAACAACCCAAAATAGTTGTTCATCCTTAATTACAAACTATACCACTTTTAACTCAAGCCTCTTTTGATTAAAAGTATGAGGAATAATTTGGTCACCCATCGTCTTATTTGTTAAGACCGGTTGGGTACTGTCACTACGCCTCATATAGAGTGGAGAAGCTTTGCAAACCTTCCTAAGATGATGCAAGACACTTGAAGTCCCATTTTTAATCGGATGGCAATGTGACTCTGCTTTGCAGTAATTGCATATTGCAAGGTGACTCACTTCCCCTTTATTATTCTTTCTTGGAACCGTAACGCTATGTAGCCATAGCTCTGACTTCTCGGGAGCCCTAACCACAACACACTTGCAACTATCTTCATTACGACTACTACTTTCATTAGCAACTATTACTTCAGGGTTAGGGGTTGTGGCTGGATCTAAGCTATTAAAATCCAATGAATCGCTCGATTAATTCCCGATTAATCGCTAATCGGAGACTAAGCGATTATTTTTTTAGCGATTTTCAATATTTCAATAGTGAGCGATTTAATCGGGTATAATCGGCCGATTAGTGATTAATCGGCCGATTTTAAGTGACCGATTAACCGATTAACTTCTCATCCTTTAATTTTCATACTCGTTCGACGTTTGCATTAATTGGACTCAATCCAGCCCAAAGAAGTTCTCGCACAAAATCCAAATCTGACCCGTCGCCGCTCTCTTCTTTCTCGTGCAAACCCAAACCGGGTACACCAATGCACCCCCTGCTCCGTCACAAACTTGACCTGACCCGCATCTACTGTATCTCCTCATCTTGCTGCTCGTGCCCTCTCCGATTGGTTTTGTTTGCTGGAACCAACCAACAAATCGCTAATTGCTCCTAGGCCGATTAGTTCCAAAAATCTACCTAGGGCTGGATACTAAGGAGGAAGTGATTCAACTTGCAATATGCAATTACTACTTTCATTGTCACAACCCCTCACCCTGAAGTAATAGTTGCTAATAAAAGTAGTCGTTGTAATAAAGATAGTTGCAAGCATGTTGCGGTTGGGACTCCTAAGAAGTTAGAGGTATGGCAACATACCGTTAAGGTTCTAAGAAAAAATAATAAGGGGGAAGTGATTCACCTTGCAATATGCAATTACTGCAAAGCAAAGTCACCTTGCCATCCGATTAAAAATGGGACATCAAGTGTCTTGCATCATCTTAGGAAGGTTTGCAAAGCTTCTCCACTCTATATAAAGGGTAGTAACAGTACCCAATCGGTCTTAACAATTAAGACGATGGGTGGCCAAATTACCCCTCATACTTTAAACAAAAGATGTTTGGGGCAAAAGCGGTACAATTTCTAATTAATGATGAACAACTATTTCGGGTTGTTGAATGTGGATTTTGTTGAGATGATGAATGAAGCCGTACCAAGATTTAAAATTCCAAAAAGGTTGCCACTATGGTATGGAACTTGTTCATACTAGAGAAGTCTAAGATATTTGATATGATGCATGATAAAATGGTAAGTATTACAACTGATACTTGAGCATCAGTGCAAAACATAAACTATATGGTGATTACTGCTTACTTTTTAGATGATGATTGAAAATTGCATAAACGTATTATAAATTTCACGAAGATCACGAGCCGTAAGGGAGAAGACATTGGAAGGCTTTTAGAGGGATGTTTAAAGAGTTGGGGAGTAAAGAGGGTCATTACCATCACGTCACGGTTGACAATGCTTCATCTAACGATGTTGCAATTGGTTATATGAAAATGAGATTTGAGGAGATGAGTACTCTCTTACATGGTGGAAAATATATGCATTTGAGGTGTGCCTATCACATTTTGAATTTAATTCATTAATTGTGAATAATGGATTGAAGGAGCTTGCTAGCTCAATTGAGGGAATTAGGAATTATGTGAAGTACATCCACTCTTCCGGTGCGAGGTTGGATAAATTTGGAGAATTTGCAATCTTATTGGGGATGAATAAGATGTCACGTGTGCCTATGGATGCCTCTAACTTTCTACGAGGTGGAATTCAGCTTATAAGATGCTTGAAAATGCTTGTAAGTTTCGGAAGGAGTTTTTAAGGATGGCAGAGGAAAATATGCAATTTCAGCTATATTTTCTCTAGGAAGAAAAAGATAGCCACAAAAATATGGTCAAGAGAGTAGGGCCTCCTACGGAAAAGGATTGGAATTTGGTTTTATCTTTTGTTCGCTTTCTCAAGAAGTTCTACAATTATACTCTTACACTTAGTGCATCCAAGACTCTTACGGCCAACCATCTTTAGAACTCAATTGTATAGACAAAAATAGAGATTGATGCAAAAAATGAGGGATATGCGCAATCCTACTTTGCAAATGGTGGTTTCTTCAATGAAAGCGAAGTTTGACAAGTATTGGGGAAGTCTTAATAATGTTAATCCTCTCATCTATCTTGATCAAGTTCTTAATCCTTGTTTCAAGCTTCAAATGATTACAATACACCTCAAAACGCTTGGATGAGACCAAATTATGATAGATGGGATCCACAATGCGATTTAAAAAATCTTGTTCGACTTGTATCATGTGTACAAGGGGGACCCCATTGTTGGGACATCGGAAGAAAATAGTCAAGAGAATGAGGTGGTGGAGGGTTGCGAAGGTAGCGACGATGTGGAAAATAGCATGTTATTGGAACTTATTAATAAAAGAAGGGATCAACGCCTTACCGAGATAACCAATTAAGTGGACAAGTACCTCACTGCACCTTTTCAAAACTCCCTTAGAAAGGATTTCGATTTCTTGAGTTGGTGGAGAACAAATAAAACAGATTTACCAATTCTCTCAAAAATTGCCAAGGACATTTTTGCGATTCCCACCTCTACGGTTGCTAGTGAGAGTACATTTAGTTTGGGAAGAAGGATTGTGGATCCCTTCAGAGCATCGTTAACGCCAAAAATGGTCGAGGCATTAGTGTACATTTCTGATTGGTTAAGGGCTGATAGCTTTTGTTTCTACAAGAATCCAACAAAAGATGCACTTGAATTCTTCAAGGAATTGGAAGTGGAATCAAGTAAGACATACTTCTATTTATTAAGTGAATTTTTTATGTAGCTTTGAATATTTATGAATACTAACAAGAAACATATTTTATTGTTCTTTAAAAAATTTATTTAGGCTTGGGAAATGCTCAATCTACTGGTGAAATACCTCCTAGTTCAACATCCCAATCTCATTCATTGAAGGTATACTACTTTACGATAGTTCTTAGTTTGTAAACTATTGGTTCTGATATATCTTTTCATGGCGGCATTGTAGGTTGGTTGCTTTTGTGCATTCTGGCTTCGCTGTTTTTTCATGGCAGCATTGCAGGTTGTATGTTCTTTTGGCAATTAAAATCTTGTATGTTCCTTTGGCTCCAGTTGAATGCTAAATCATTCCTTCATTTGTATGTTGCTATGTTGAATGCTACATCATTCCTTCAGTCTAGTTTCTATGTTGTTATATTACATTCAGTTGTATGTTGTTGTATTTGATGTTTTATATGTCGTGCATCATCTCTCTATGTTAATTGTATAAACTCTGTGTATGTTGAAACTTCTTTATATATATATATTTATGTTGTGACTCTTTAGAACTATTATGATATGAATGTTAATTTGTAGTGGATGTTAATTTATATGAATGTTAAGCTGAAACTTCTTTTGTTATTTATATGAATGTTAATTTTTTGAGCTAATTGATGCATGTAATGTTAATGTTATGCTACAAAATTTTTAAGTTAATTTGTATTGGCTGTTATGCTAATTGATATCTGGAATGTTAATGTTGTGCTAATGTTATGATGTAAATGTTAATATTTATTTTTTTAGCTAATTATATGAATGTTAATGTAATGCTGAAACTCTCATGACTAAGCTTATCTTTCTATCTTCATGTAATTGGCGTTGCTTACATATTCAAATGTTCATGCTTATATATTTTAAGGTACGGCAGTACTGTGGTATTACCATTACTGTACCGATATTCTGGTATTACCGAACTCGGTAGTACTGAAATAATGACATGGTAATGGTATAGAAATTTGTGTACCAGGTATTCCAGTATGGTAGACGGTAAAGCATTGATGGTATGGTACGCTACGGTATACCACCCCTACAGTACAATACCGAGATTTCGGTACGGTATTATCGAGTTTTCGGTAATGTCCGGTTGGGTAATAGTAGGGTAACGGTACGGTAATATGGTATTTGTTGACACCCCTATTGGCAACAACACATGTACAAGCAGACGGTCGACCGCCCAAAAAAGGCAGTTGATCGCAACAAATAGTCGTCCGGGCCGTCTAGCCAACAATGACATGCAAAAAATATCATAAGATACATCACATATCACCTAGTCTAGCTGATTAGCAGAACCCTGATTCACTCCAGAAGTACCTAAACTACATGGGACCACGAAACTTTAACCAAGTAACCAACACAAAAAGTGCATATGATGAAACATCTAACACCAGTCATCCTTAGAAATCACAAGCAATGAAATATATTTATGTGCTGAAAACTGAAAAGTTTGAATCATCGTCTCAAGTGATATGCCAAAATATTTTTTTAACCTACTTTTACGATAAAAAAATGCAGGAGTCCTATGATTAGGAGATTTATTTGCAAAACATACCTCCCTCCCCTTCTCAAACCCAATCTAATCCAAACCTTAAACCCTTAATCACTCCCCGCCATCTCCTCCACTCCATTTCAAAACCAACCCACCCAAACCCGAACCAAAACCCAAAATCCAGTACTCAAATCCAAAACCACTCTCCTCCATCTCTCCCTCTCTCACCCCAATTTGAAACCAAACCGAAAAACATTTCCCTTCATCCACCCTCTCTCTCCTTTCTGTCTCAAACCCATCCCAACCCACCGGAATCTGAACTAAACCATTACTCAAGCTTGGCCCGTTTGGGGAATCACTTGATGTAACACCCCGTACTTAAGCGGGTATATATATAATATTATATATAGAAATGTATATAATATATATATATATATAATAAATGAATAATAAAAGAGATGGATGGATTTGGTTGTTGGTCCATAAAGAGATCCTATGGGTGTTGATCAAAAAGGATGGATGGTGTGGCCTATAGGATCTACTATGGGGCCATGCATGGAATGAATGAATGAAAGAAATGAATGCATGCATGCATTGGTTGAAAGTGACGTGCATGACTAAGGGGATAAGTCCCATAACGGAAAATAGGTGGTGTGTGTGTATGTTTATATTAGGAAAACCAAGTGATTAAGGTACCTAAGAGTTAACCCACCTTTTGATGGTGCCTGTGGTGGGCGTGGCTAGAGTTTTGTGTCCGTTCTTTCGCGTGCGCGCACGTGTAGCCGCGTGCGCAGCTGAGCCGGGCTCGGGGCGTTACACTTGATGTTCACTAAAATACAACTGAACCAAAGAATCATGTCTACTAAACCTGCAACTTGACTATACAAACCAAAAAGGGTGGCATCACACAACCACCTTTGGTTATGATAATAATAATAATAATTAAATATCATGGCATATTGTCCACACACTTAACTGACTTAACTAATTAATAAAACCTTATCATCTGAATAATAGTGCATATCTTGAGTTATGTTTACTGAAGCATTTGACACAGAGGAATGGTGCAAGTGAGCTTGTTTTGTTGGTTTCAGGCCCACACCCACTGAGGGGGGAGGGGGATGATTGGAATGGGAAATCAAGATATGAGCACTACACATCTGAACAAACTCCATCTCCTCGAGGTTAGAGTAATGAAATCTAGTATAGACTACTGACAAATTCACATTATAAATATCTCAACTCAGATTTTTAAACAGCAATGCGTGCCTATTATTAAATATGTTGTCCTTGTTGTAAGGTTGAGCACCCACAAGCTTCTTCCCAGGATATTGCAATTGTTGCCTAGTCACACCATAGTATACTAGAGCACCATTCAAATGGTATTGTGAACACCAGTAATGCAATTAACATGAGATCATAACATCCAACATACAACAGAATGCAAACAAAGAAAATCAAAATTAACCACTAAACTGACCATCTCCTGCTTGCTGTCCAATGGGTAGATCATGTCGATCCTTGGCATCAGCATCAAATACATGGCAAACGAGAACATAAATGCTAAATTGGATGGCTTTAATTGGGTCCTGGATGATGGGACCATTGGAAATATCGGTTTGTAAATAATTAGGTTAGGAGTAATAATTGAAGCTTTATAAATAAACAAAACATGAAATCATATTAAATGTTTGGGATAATCCAAAAATTAAAGAGGCCCGAAAGATAAATGCAAAATATGATATAGAAAACACATATCTTAATTTTATAATATTAAAAAAGAAATATAAGAATTGAGTGCCCAAAAGTATAAATGGATATAGAAATCCCATATCTTAATTTTAATATATTAAAAAGAAAGAAAAGAATTGAGTCTTCAAACTCTTGACAAGGAAGACCAGCATCAGCAGAGTATTACAATAATCACTGAATACACAATGTTCAGGATCTGTAACACCTGTGAATGCCATGAAATGTTTGTGATCTGCTTGGTGGTGAAATATAAGAATCATGAAGCCCATGAATATAACAAACAAACAACAGACATATTGATGTGAAACCCGAACCTTATATTGTGAGATGAAATCACTGATAAAGATTGATTCCCCAGCATTAAAGATCTAATATGTCCCATTCCCATCATAATTTGATGCACTTGAAGATCCATCCAGTCCGTTTGGTGCACCAAGGGGTCTTCATGAGGTAAAGTCGAGTTCCGAGACACACGTTTTCCCAACCTTAGTTTGAGGACAGAAGCTGTAACCTTCAGTTCCCGATCCACTCAATCCCTCCCCCATCTCCCTGCGATGCAGTATTTCTCGGTCTCCGTTCGCCGCAGGGTAATTAATGAGCATCATCGGACCAGCACCAGATGCGCACCAAATTCCCCACCAATTCTTCCATTCCCTCAAAACCCCTCTGTTAACTCCTTCCAACAAAGCTAAGTGCCCGGCTCCCGTTCCCTACTCCTAGAAGCCTTGCAACTGCTGACCTCACTCACTCCCCTGTAACTTGGGGTTGTTGGCATTATCCGAGTCTAGACCATCGACTATTCTTTCAAATAAGCAATCGTCAACTGAAAATAATTATTAAAATAATCTATTAGCAATGAGTTATGAACGGGTGGAGATTTCCCCCATTGTATACCAATTCACAATTCATGCATATCACAAAAAGTGAAATACTACATTTCGTTTCAGTTTTGGCGGCAGCAAAAAAATGTCATTCACAATTGCCAATAAAAGCTGCAACTATGAAAACCTGTTTTTGTTCGACGTGTTTTGATTTGTTCCTATGTAGCTATTTCGAGTTTGTGACCCCCACAAGTACTTAAGTATACCTACAAAAAAATTGTGATCGTCAATGCTTATATGGCAGTCAAAGGCATAGACTCATCATTTCGATCTCAACCTGGCTTTTAGTTGAATCATTTCGTTCTCAATTTGTGATTGTTAAAACATTTCGTTCTCAATTTGTAATGTTATTTGAGCTAGTTTTTACAGCAGTAATCACATGATTAACACTCACTGTAACCCTAACCCAATCCTAATCATAGTAAACTGAATTTAAGACAAAACTAAAACTAATTGATGATCAAAGCACTGAAACCCTAACCCTAGTTACCTGATATACGGATATGCCAATCGAGTAAATGAGTGGCGTATAAGGAGGGTGGGTCATCTCGAACTGGAGCTTGTGCTTGCCCTGAGATTGGGGGTTGATCGACGACGGCGACGAAGAAGGATGGTTCGTGATCGGGGAATTAGGGATGGGGTTTAGGAATTTAAAATTCGATGCATTTAGGGTTTCGAATTGGGGATTTTTGAATGAAGGTGTGATTTTTTGTGTGTGGAGATGGAATCAAGCCGAGGTGGATTCGGGTAGGATCTGGGCCGTGCAGGTTGAGCTACTGGGCCCTTGATTATTGGGTAGTCAGGCGAATTTGTTATTTAAGGGTCATACCTGTTGGGCCCATTGAGGCTTTTTTTATCTATTTATTTTCTCTTTTCTTATATTCAACCGCCAAATAAAAGAGTATATATTTTCCTTTAAAAGATAGAAATTCATTTTTGCCTCCGTTCAAAGCACACGCCCCGCTTTCTAAAATACAGGAATACGAGTCTGTAATGAAGACCCAACGAATGATATTAACATCATCCATAAACTGTACCAGTCTTAACTCAACAATATGAAAAAAATAATAATCATAATTACGCAGATAAAAATAATCACATAAACAATAACTGAGATTCAACATACAGTGGTGTTGCCACTGCATTTTGTTAGTTGGTGCTCGATGCTTGTATGCCATATTGGGACATTGTCTCTAGTATTCTACATGGCTCGATGGGCACATAGCTCAATTAGTAGAGCTGCTCTTGCAGTTAGGCTGTTACGATTAATAGTTGAATGTCTAATTGTCCATAAAGTAATGATAATAGTATCGTGTACATTAACATATGACTGACTTTTTCTTATATGATTTAAATATGCCACCGAAGTGTGTTTGAATTTTGTATGTTTTTTTTATTTAAATAAGACTGTAGGCGCACACATGCACATTTCAAATGCTCGTAAGTTTCAAGTGCAATGCACTTTATAATAAAGACTTTGAGTTAAACATGCAATATACGAAAAAATGTGCAATATACGAAAGTCAGTAGTAATTAGTATGCACGATGAATGTCTTAATTTTTATTTTTTTTTAAACGTTGAAATTGAACGGACAATACTCTTAAGTTTTAAAGGATGCTGAAGAAAAAACTTTGATTTGTACGCGTGATGCACGTGTTAATAAATAGAGTTAGAATTGTACATGCGGTGCCCGAGTTTGTTTGATAAGAAGGTGATGTTTTATTTGAAAAGGTTGGAGTTAAACGGGTGATACACGTACTTCCAAAAAAAATTAAATAAAAAATGTAACACTCTGCAAATTTTAATACAATATTTTGAATTAATAAATAGTTTTAAAATCAATTTATTTAGTTGTTTATAATTTTGTAAAATTGTCACTTTTGCACGTGCAACTATTTTTGATGGGAAAATTTCTACTTTTGAATTGCTGAAAAAAATCTTCTATTTATAATTGAGTATATTCTAAATTTTTTGATTTTTCTGAATAAAGAAACTATTTTTTATAAATACATCGAAAGGAAGGGACCTTTTTTGTAAAAAGTTGTCTAAAGGTGAAAATTTCACTTAAAATTTGTTTTACTGCATTTAGTGCCAACTATTCTGTCTTGAGCTCTAAGTAATTAGATTATATCCATATTTGGTTGATTTAATTGAGTAAATATATAATTATGCAATTTTCAGACTAGTTGAGGACTTTATTGCAAATATTTTTCGTGAAGGATAAAATGTCAGAATTTTTTTTTGGAAAGTCCAAATTTTTATTATTAAATAATAATTCGAATTTTCTATATTTTTTTGAATATTTTATGGCTTGTTTGCAAATATTACAAGGAAATTGACTTTTGTGTAAATTTGCCTTTTGGGAGTATAAAATCCGAAATTTGAATTTTGGGCTGCAAGATAGGGACGGCCAGATCTGGATGGATGTAAGGGATTAAATGTTACCTTATTTTGTTTACCCAACTACCTAATGTGATGAATCTAAATATTTAAAGTTCCTAAAAAAATATATATTTTATAAAATCTCAACAAAAACCCTAAAGCTTTATCCCGGCCTATTTCTTCTGCCTCTACAGCCATTCTACTGTGGAGAACCCAAATTTAATTCCTTCATTATTATTTTGGTATTGGATCTTAAAGCTTTTCAAAAAGGAGGAGGAGGCCTTCTTATTACTTTGTTTCTTCAAATTAATCTTATTTAAAGGTGAGTGGTATTTTTATTTCTTGTTTTATTGAATATGATGGCTTGTCTCGTAGGATGCATGCTAGGAAATTTTATGCTTGATGCAGTAATAAATTTGATGAGTGATTGATAATTCCCTTGGTTGTTAATTATCTATATGATGAATTGATTATAGGTTGTGAAATAAGATGATTAATTGAAGAGATTGTATGTTGAGATCTTATAAAATTATAGATTAATGTTGATTTGTTATGAGATAAATCTAAGTTGATGAATAATCAAAACAACCTCTTCGTGAATAAAGTAGAAATCGATGTACGATCCTTCTTGTATAGTTGCTTGAAAAATTGACATGTCACAAATATCCTAATTTTCTTATACCATGCTTGATTGGTCATGTATGAATTGAGGTGGAATGTGTATGAGATTTATAGAATTTGACTCATAATCGATAGAGACCAGATTTTTACTTGTATGAGAGTTGTTTGACCTATATGCATGACAAATTATATCATGAGTGATTAGTATAAAATTCAGTGATGGTTTCTTGTATGCATAATAACGAATGATGAACTATTAAGCTGTTGTTTTCCCCTATTTTGTTCGCTGTTTTGACTGGGATTTGTTGTTGTTTGGGTTGGATCTCTTGAGAAAAAGAAGTACTTGAATTTCGTTGATCTCATGAGAAAAAGAAGTACTTAAAAATGTAAATCTTCGTTTGTTTGGATGATTAGTCTCAGATTTTCATGATCAGTTACTTGGGATTTTTGAGAGAAATGGGTGAATTTTGGTGTCACGCCCCGCTTCCCAAAATAAGGAAATACGAGCCCGTGACGAAGGCCCAGCAAATGTTATTAACATCATTCATAAGCTGTATCAGTCTCAACTCAACAATACTCAGTAAATTAAATCACACCCACGCAAATAATAACGTCACAGAACAATATCTGAATTCAAGAATTTAATAATCCAACATGATAATCAATACTGAGAAAACAAATAGTAGTTACGGGTCAAAAGCCCGGGATAGAAGTTTAATTAAATGAATTGCAACAAAATAAGAAAACATGAAAAGAAATAGTTTATTCTAATGCATCTCCTGCTCCATACAAGAAATACTGCTCGCCAATGCCTTCTGGCAAATCCTCAGGCTCACATGTAGCTGGGTTAACTAAAGAAGAAAAAGAAATGTCCTTAGAGCAAGTACGGACAGCAAGTAGTGAAAAACAGAGAGTAAAGAAGTAAGGTGCATGTAGGAATATGAATCAAGATCAAATTGCAAGGACAATAATGGTACTAATAGCAATGGTCTTAACCAAGTATATATACATGTCAACTAGGTATATTGTCAAGTTGTTTCTCCTATCTAGTGCACGTACTACTGCGTCCCATACCACAGATTCAGTGCACGCACAACAGTGTTCGTTTATACTTCGTGGTGGGGTCTACAGAGCGTGTACTCGGTGTATCACGACAACAAGATAACAAGATAACAAGTTCACGTCTCCACAAGTAATTCTCCACTTTCAATGTCAAGTTCATGTAACAAGATAACAAGATCACAAGTTCACGTCTCCACAAGTAATTCTCCACCTTCCATGTCAAGTTCATGTAACAAGAGGGTCATACCGAGTACATTTTCTGAGACTGTCCACTACTAGGTTAACCCTTAGAAACCCCGGCTTATTTAGTATTTTATTACTAAGTCATGTATGTACATGCAAGTAGTTATTAGAATGTCAAGGGGATGATAATAATGCAGCAACATGATGCATTGCACAAAATAAACAAGAAATAGCAAATCTGGAACAACCGACACAGTTGCACTAAAACCGGGATAATTCCTAGACTACAACTCCAAATTCGAACTTCCAGGATGCTGTGGACATCTAGACAGATAGAGCTACAATTTATGTTCAGTAACTATCTGCTATTTTTGACTGTATCTAGGTTTAAAACTCTATTCTTTGCAGATTAGCTGTTCTGGCAGCAACTAGATGTCAACTTTTAAGGGGTGAAAACATCATATAAATACACTATAAAAAACTACAAAAATTTGAGATGGACCCTAAGCATGTCTATAAAGTTCCTAGAAATTTTCATGCCATTCTAACATCATTTACATGGTATTTCACTGATAAAGGTGTCGATGTTGTATCAATTATGCAGTCTGAAAAATGCAGACCAATAGGAACTAAAAAGGTGATATCTCACAGCTCGTGACTCCGAATTAGGATCTGTCACTTGGGTTGGAAACTAGACTCAGTAGGATAAAACTCTCTTTTGTATCAAGTGTGCTAATTCTCAAGTTAACATGGTGGAAACTTCTGTGCAAAACAGTACAAGCAGCAAGATTCATAAAAGTTATTACACGTGTATTCATCAAGGCGGGTAATTAACGAGTTATTGTATCATGGATGTATCAAGACTAAGTACAAAAAGTAATGTGAATTTTTCCAGTATACAAGTCAAGTTTATCATGTCGAGTTCAAGTCACAAGATCTCAAGCAGCAACATGTATTTAATCACGATGTATTTTCTTATGTACAAGTTCTATTTATTTTATTTATGTCAAGTATGTGTCTAGGCTTGGGTTTGAGTCAATGGATAATAATAAGAAGTCAAGAGTACGTCGGGTTAGCTCGTGTAAACCCTCGATGCTCCTAACAGAAGGGCACAATACAAATTAGAATAACTGAAATGGAACTACTTGCTTAGGGATCAAAAATCTTGAACTAGAATAAATAACAGAGTTCAAGTGGACTTTACTTTTTTTTGTAGACGATTCGATAATTTAATAAGAATAACGGGATCAGAATCCCGGGGAGCAATCCCAAGAACACGTGCAAAATGTGCGCTAAAATACCAAACAGTAGATTCCACTCCACACCGGATCGGCCAGAACACGGGATGGCAAAACCAGATTTGCTGCGGCCAGAACACGGAACACCGAATCGGCCAATAAGAATTCTTCAACACACCCGATCTGATCCGAACACAGGACATCGAAAGTGGGATCTGGTGTGTGCCGAACACAGAACAGCCAACGCGACCAATAGGAAATCACCCTCGCACCAGATCCGCCCCAAACATAGGACAGCGAAGCCGGATCTGCTGCGACCGAACAGCGGACAGCGAAGTCGGCCAATCACTGATCGTCGTCTTCCTTCTTCTTTACTCCGATTGAGAGGGGGGGAGATTGCAGAACTGGCAACATGCGGCAGGGTTCGCGACGACTGCGGTAGAGGAGCGGCATCGTGACCACGGTCTGGAAGCGACGGCGGCGACACAACTCCGGCGAAAGCTCTGTTTTCGCGTCAAAAATAGGGGAAAGCAGTGACGGTGTCTTCGGGGCTTGGACAACGACGAGGAGGCAGTGGGGAGCTCGCCGTAATGTGGAGAATGCGATCGAGGTGCTAGGGAGAGAGCGACGGCGAGGTTGGAGGTGAAGTCGATGGGTTTCGGTGGGGCTTCGATTGGTTGACGGAGTGGGTTAATGGCGAAGGCAATTGTGATGAGGAAGGGGGCTAGGTTGATGAGGGTGAGGAGTCGAGGAGGTGAAGGCGACGGTAAGGTGGCGGTGATGGCAATGGAGGCGAAGGTGGTTTGGGTTTCGGTTGGTGAAGACAAAGTGGAGAAGGGGGAGTGGGTTTGGTTCCGTAATGGGTGTGATGAGGCGAGATGGAGACGGCGTGGTCAGGAGTGATGAGGCGGGAGATGGAGATGGTCGGAGTTGGGCGGCGGGGAAGGGGGTAGCTGGGTTGTTTTAGGTTGCTTTGGGTGAAGGCGAGAACGGGGAAGGAGGAGAGTGAGCGGGAGAGTTGAGGGGTTTGGGAAACAGGAGAGGGAAAGAGAACGGGAGAGATAGAGAGAGAGTGGGTTGGTTTATGGTAGTTGTGATTTTTAGGGGAGTAGGGGAGATTGTTATAACAGTGTAGAAGAGTGAATAAGGGGGAGTTAGAGATACGTGGGATTGAGCAGAGAAAAGGTCTGGGGTTTTAGTTAGGAGAAGTGGGTTTGGGTAGACTAGGTTTTGGATTCAATATCCAATAAGGGAGATGGGTTGGGCTTCCATGTGAATGGGCCAAAATGCAATAATACAATAAAACAATTGGAACTAGAAAGCCCACAATATGACAACGACCCAAATACAATAAATTAGGAGGAAAAAGATATCAATAAAAATACAAAGAACAATAATCCGTACAAACGGAAACATGGGTTGCATTTGGATTGGCTTAATTTTGAAGAAATTTCTTATTATGAATAAATTGACAATGAAATTAAGAGATTAAATGAAAATTTATGTTGTTACTTTGAGTTGTGAGTCTTTAGAGGTTAAGTGGGACCCTAGCATACCGGCAGTTGAGATTTTGTGGTTTATGATCAGTTCGAGCCTTAATGTTGTCTGGTTAAGTTAAGTTTGGTAGGGTACACCGACTCTAGGAGAACTCTGGTTAATTAAACGAACTTAATAAGTGTAAGGACACCCGCTAGGGGGAGATACGAGGAAATGAGAGCAAACGTGAGTTATGGACTCCAGGAGGATCCTAGGAGTGAGATAATCCCCAGTATTACGGGACGATGGCTGAAATAGGCCATAGAATGATTCACGTGTGTGGGATTGGTCTCCAGTATTCCAAGGACGAGAGCGACGCTCATAGAATGTTCGTGCAATGAGGGTTCCAGGATGACATGCAGAGTGAGACAATCCCCAGTATTTCGGGACGATGGATGAAATAGGCCACAGAATGATTCACGTGAGTGGGATTGGCCTCCAGTATTCCAAGGGCGAGAACCGATACTTGCAAAATGTTTAAATCTCGTAGTAGTCATTATAGTAGGATAGTTGCATAACGTGTGATCGAACCCTATAAAGTGGAGAACGACAAGGGCTTCCACGGGATCTATGTAGAGTGGGGAGCATAGAATCGTCAAGTATGCATTAGTTTTTATCATATGCATTTGTGTTTTCCTTAACTTGATTTATACTTGTTTTTTGCTTATGTACACTTGACACTTAGCCTAACTCACTTGATGATTTACGTTTCATGTATTGTTGTATCATATTTCATCTGTTATTATCATGTTAATATGTTGACTATGATTGTGTCTTTATGTTCATTTATGTTGCATTTCTCTTGAATATCACTCACACCGTTATGACTGACCCCTATAGTTTTGGGGGTTAGAGTTATCTTTAGCCTCATGTTTCACAAGTAGGTGCCTTAACAAGAAGTTGGAAGCATGTGGTAGATTGTTTAATGTATAGCATATGTTGTAAAAAGATTGATCGTAAATTTGAAGTTTTGTAATGTGTTGTCAAAATATTTGTAAATTCAAGGTGTTTAATTTCCGTTGTGCATGTAAAGAATTGTTGTAATTAAAGTTTTAAATTTTTCTGTATTTATACCATGTTTATAATTACAATTGGGCTAGATGCTGGGAATTGTGCCACGTATTTCTAAGTTTAATTATTGGAAATTTCTGGGCGCTACAAAAACTTTGAAAACTTTGATTTGAACGTGAGATATATGTATTAATAAATAGAGATAAATGGAGACGGAGGGGCGTGTGCGATGCATGGGCTTGATCGGTGAAAAAAATATTTTAAAAAATGTTTGTTTTGTTTGAAAACTTTGAAAATTTTGTTTTGCACGTGTAATACACGTGTTAATAAATGAAGATGGAGGTGTGCCTGTAACGCACAAGTTTGTTTGGTGACCAAAAAATTAATAAAAATTTATTTGTTTGTTTGAACCCCAACTCTACCATTAATATGGTAGAGCCCAACTCTACCATTAATATGGTAGAGGTACAGTAGAGATTTATTAATTGTTTTTTTTATTTTTTTACAAGTGGGAATCAAATGTATATTTTCTTACTTACAAATAAATAGGTTTACCAGTATATAGACTGTTTGACACCTGTAAGTAGCTCTCATGTTACTTGAAATTGAAGAATAAAAATTTAAATGTAAGAGATATATTTCAATAAATTTTGCACGAAATTTATTGTAATCACAGGGCATATGATTATCCAAAACATTTCAAATGATGAATCAATTTTAGTGTGATAACATATTATTGAAAATAAACATCTCTACTATATTAATGGTAGAGTTAGGGTTACCTTCAAAAACAAAACAAAACAAAATAAAAAAAATAAAAAAAATAAAAAAAATCCCACAAAAACAATAGTTACAAAAATCCGACAAATAAACATATGTAAGTACTGAATAGTTCATAAACCACCAAACAATATCTCTTGCTCAACCCCTTTCCTATTCCCATCTCAAGTTTCCATCATCTTTCCAATCAAAGCAATACGAATAAAAATCCAATCCTTTTCCAGAAGCTCAACCCCCCTCCCTCCTCCTATAAATAATCCCACAAAAACCAGATTTTGCTACCAAATCCTATAAAGAACTCCTCTTTATCTCTCCCAATCCAAAACCCATGAACCCATCTCCTTCTCCTTCCAAAACCCGCTTCAGCGGTGGCCCCACCTACTGACATGGCCGTCGCCGCCGCCCCCGGCTCACAGCACCGCTGTGTCTTCGGTGAGTCCCAAAACCCCATCAAAATCCCTTTTTGAGGGGGGTTTGTGCAAAAAGTTGGTGTCTTTGTGGTTTTTGTGCAAAAAAGTTGAAATATTGGAGGGCTTTGTTTTGCAGTTGGGAACATACCGTACGATGCGACGGAGGAGCAGCTGGTTCAGATATGCGAGGAAGTGGGCCCGGTCGTGTCGTTTAGGTTGTGAAACCGTAGATTCTGGATGTATTACTTGTGTCTTGAATTTTGTTGTAAATAGTTGGTTTTGTAAGTTGAAATCATGAAATTGAAGTTAGTATGGTTCTTTTGGTGTGACTGATTCAATTTCATTTAGTTGGTAAATTTTACTAAGTTCTGATTTGATCAATCCTTTTCTAATCTTATTTGCAATGAATGGATGAAAAGCGGGTTTTGGCAGAAATTGCTGCGAGTTAAGCGGGGTTTTGAGATTTTGAGGCATGGATTAAGGTTCTTAGAAGTTAATGAAGTTGTTGAGTCATGAATTAGTTGCTAATTGCTGTAATTCTTTCACTAATTTGCTAATTGCTGATTTAACCAATTGTTTATTTTTGTAATGAATTGACCGAATCCGATTTGGGTTTTGGTAATCTTTTGGGTGGATCAAGGGTTGAAGTTTGTATCCATTACATTTCTTCAGTTATAAGAAATTTAACTGTTTGTATCCATTAGTATTGAGGGTAGAGTTAGGGGTAGAGGAAGACCTAAACTAACTTGGGTGGAAACGGTGAAAAAAGATATGATAGCTTGTGATCTTACAGAAGATACTGCGCTAAACCGAGCAGAATGGAAAATCAGGATTCATGTAGCCGACCCCAACTAGTTGGGAAAAAGGCGTTGTTGTTATAAGAAATTTAATGAATTTAATGAATTGTATCAGCTGTTTGAAGACATGGATGAGGGATTTTTAACACCCTAAACGGCTTAGTTGTTTCTAGGTCTCTTTGTGTTCTTTGTTCCTGTTCTTGTGTTCTACCGAAACTACCTACTTGTATAATTATTGTTATTTATTTGTTGTTCTTCTTATAATGTCAGTGTATCATCTCAATTAGCCATCTCCTTGATTTGAACTATGCAAATCCTAATATCTTAAGCGAAACTTGCTTTCGATGTTAATCAGCATTCAGCACCAAAGTTTAGTATAAAGTTTTTATTTTGCAAGTGTTTCAGGTCATTATCTGTATTCAAGTGCTTACTCAGTATATAAATTCTAATATATCATTTGGAGACAGGTAGCTATGTGTAATGGCAAAACTTGAAGATTTATTTTACTGTTAAAATGTGTATGGATGCTTTTATGGACATATCCATTACTTGCCATTATAAGTAAGTGTCCAAGAGCATTTAATATGATAGCCGACATATTTGGTAATGCTTAAATTCTTGATGATTCTGTATATATTATCCTTGACTCTGAATTTTTAACTTCAATCTGAATGCAGGTTAGTAGTTGATAGAGAAACAGGAAAACCCAAAGGTTATGGGTTTTGTGAGTACAAGGACGAAGAAACTGCTTTAAGTGCTCGTCGAAATCTCCAGGGCTATGAGATAAATGGCCGTCAGCTTAGAGTTGATTTTGCTGAGAATGATAAACATGCTGATAGGAGTAGAGAGCAGGTAAATTTTGTTCCCTTGTATCTTATTCTCAGAATTAATTTATTGTTTTTTCATTTCAGTTACCTTGGTGTATTAGACATTGGATGAAACATATGTTGTTGGGAGAATTAATACTTTATTACCTGAACCGAAGTTTCTAATTAGTAATTACCAGCATATATAAGTTACTATTACATTCTAGGTCTTGTATTCTACAGCAACTTGATCACTATAATCCTTCTTGTATTAATTTATCTTGCGGTTAAGTTTGCTTGAATCTCTTGATTTGTATGATTTTTTTATTTTATTTATTTATTTATGTTTTTGTTTTGTTGTTGTTGCTGTAGGGGCGTGGTGGGCCAGGGCTGACGTCAATCACTGGTTGGTTTTCTCTTATCCTTCAAAATTTTGAATTTCATTCTTTCCTTTTTTGGATTTTCCCGTGCATCAGTGATTCATTACACAAGTGTCTTTGCTTATACTCTCGTGAAAATTTGTAGATGCCCAAAAAGCATTACCTGGAGCTCCTATTCCGGTGGACCCTTCTCTCCATCAACCTGTTGGTCATCAACTAGCAGCTACCGCTGCATCTGTCATGGCTAGAACATTGGGTGGAGCTCAGGCTAGCAACTTTCCGGCCATCCAAAATGGCTTGCAACACCCCTCTGGTTTGGGAAGTGATCCGTTGACTCAGTATCTGGCTAAAATGTCCAGACAGCAGCTGAATGAAATTATGTCTGAAATGAAGGTAGGATCTTTTTACAGATATTACAAGCCAAGTTTTTCCTTTTTCCTTTTTCTGTTTATTATTATTATTATTATTATTATTATTATTATTATTATTATTTGTACCTACTCAATATAACATACGATATATATTGACTTAATGACAGACCTTAGTTGCACAAAACAAGCCACTAGCTCGGCGGCTGTTTCAAAGGAATCCACCGTTATCAAAGGCTCTTTTTCAGGTTATTGTTCAACTTTTGCATATGTTGATGAACTATGTTATATATGATAACCTAGAGTCCTAGACAAGCCTGTTTCTGTTTTGATATTGATTATTAATTAGTTAATTATTTTCAGGCAGAGATAATGCTTGGTATGGTGCCACTACAATCGGTATGTGCAATTTACTTTGAAATATCCAGAATCATCTTGAGACTTATTGATGTTAGTGATACATAATTTTTTGGTTATTCCTGACTTTTTTCAGATGCAGATGCAGATGGCCAATACGCAGCAGCCTTCAAGTTCAATCCCACTGCCTTTACTTCAAAATAACATATCTAATCATAACCAATTACTTCCTTCTCAACAGAGGGAGGCACCGGTGGGGCCATTGACTAGACCTCCGGAATTGCATGTGTCAAACCCAATGATTCCCCAGCATTCGACAGTTCCACTACAACATGTCCCTCCACAACCTCAATTCCAACCACCCCTAATTCCCCAGGGACCTATTCATGGCAACCCTGTAGTTCCAATGCACCCACGACCATCTGGAAGCTCCCCAAATCAGCCACAACTTCCTCCTTTACCAGCGTCTAAAGGTTTGATGTCACAAGTGAGACCACCTTTTCCTACGCAGCATTCTGTACCTGGTCAACATAGTCAGCCACCTCTTTCCGATAATATCCAACAGTCATATTTGGTCCATCTTCCAGCATCTCAGGTAAAAGTACTAACAAAGTATTGATATTATGACTATAGTTTATGTGACCATGATTCTCATATAGGGCACATGAATACCCGCATGAGTACTACTGGACATGGCATGGGTACTAGAACACAACACTATTGCAAAAATAAGACACATGGCATTGTCATAATACTATGTTATAGTAGAATGCATCACTATTATGCATATAAGTGTCCAAATAACATCCAATATAAGTTTGAAGTATATAATCATATCTAAAATTTAGGGTCTCTAGAAAAGTAATGGTCTCATAGCAGATTAAAAAAAGTACAAAATATGATTACATGATATGCTCCATTAGGTAATAATGTTTACTAGTATCTAAAAAATGTGAAAAAGTGCTTGAGATCCATTATTAAGTGTGATAAGTGCTTGATACTTGTCCAAAGGAGTGTCTGTAAAGTTATGGTTCCAAACATGAGTACAATATTGGAGCATCTCCGTGTGAGAAGTGTTAATGCTACAAAATTCTCCTCATTTTATAGATAGATAGATTGATTGCCTATGAAATTTAAGGAAAGGTTTTACCGACTGATATTGAACCACTACTATAAACTGGACATCAAGAAAAGTAGTAGTAGAACTGTTAAAAGATATGATTAGAAATGAGTATTATCTGTAAGGAATTTCAGGTAGCTTTGATTGGGTATACAATAAGCGAGAACGGATTGGGAGGCTCCCTGGATGTGCAATGGAAACCAAAAAATGACTACTTTTAGGAAGAGTGGCATGACTATTTAACAGAGCAAAGAAGACTTGATGGACCAGAGTGGACCTGTATTGAGCAGTTAAAAAATATTTGATTATTGTTAATTTGAAAGGAAATTACCCTTATCTATCTAGCAACCTTTCCTGCCAGTAGTGACTAGCGAACTTTCCCATTGTTCATTCTTTAATGAGTTTTAAGGTTGTCCTGAAAATTAGCATGTGTTCAGGTTGTGATTTGTTTTAACTTTAGAACAAAAATCACAGTATAAGTTCACCAGTCCGGAAGTTTTCTGTTCATTTTATTAAGCTTTCCAATTTCCTCATTATTTCTAATTCGTTCTATTTATTCTGTGGTTCAGAATGGCTCATCAAATCAACCTGTATTGCTAAATGGAGAGCAAACAGGAAGAGCAGCTGACATGTTGGAAGTAAAAAACCATCCTTCAAAGCGACCCAGATTAGAAGACGGGGGTGGTGCCATTGGTTCTGGCCCAGCTCAATCAGTTGGCACTGTCTCAGGACTTGGAATCCAAATGGCGAACACTGATACTGAAAAACAAGTGCCTCAGGTATTGTTGTTTTTCAGAAGAAAAAATAATTGTAGCATACAGTACCTTGTATTAATTTCATAATTTCCATTCTGAGACATAGGGATTTGCACTTATCTTAAAGCTAGCCTAACACGAACGAATTAATGGAAAGCAAGACCTAAAATTAATGTATTTACAAATTTACAAGGCCATGCACTGAACATGATGGGGAAACAAAGCTATACCTCTCTAATCATAATTCTACTGCTTCAAAGTTCTAACAATCAGTTACACTGTGAGGCCTTAACAGTGTGAGCGAGAACTATCAAGATTTAGAAGGTTCCTATTAGGCTGTAGGATGATATGGGGGTAGAGGGCTTAACAAATTGATGGTTTGGTAGGCTATGTATTTAGTTGATGTTCTTGGTTCAGCTACGTGATTTCTGATATTCAATGGTGCCTTCATTTAATGAATTCATCAACACTGCGGTCCACTCTTTAGAACCATATTACCGCTCTCCCCTCCCCTCCCCACCCAAAATAAACAGACAGTATCTCCCGAGAAATCTTAACCTTAATTTCAGAAAGACGTGATTTTTGAATGAGTATCGATGCTGTTGTAATACACTCCTTCAAGTGCAAAGCTTAAACTGATACAGTTGCTTGCATCAGTAAGTTTATGCCATATGATTTTATTTTTTTTTACAGAAAAGTGAGCCTCATATTTGTAGATGGCAATTTCCTCCTACAAAGTGATGTGTCATGTCCCTTAGATTATGGTATAGATCAAAGGTATCTTTTGCAAATCAAAGGTGTTATTTATGGTGAATCTAGATACTTTAAATAACCTGCATTCTCACTCTCTCCCTCTCATTTCTCCATCCTTCTCATGCCTCAATTATCTTCTTTCTCAAGTTTCGATCCATCCTTTTCCCAAAAAAAAGGGAAAAAGTCTCTATCCCTCAGAACTTACCAAAACCCTGAATAAGGAAATCCCTAAAAAAAATTGTTAGAAACCATACGAAAAAGAACAACTATTTGCACAGGTTGTTTCAACATACGAAACGAAAGCAAGTATTTCCTTCATCAAGCTCTTTCACCACCGTGGTTAGTTAGATGGTAAACTTTGCACAGGTAAAATCAATAGGTCATACATTTGGACGTAGATCCTTCGTGCAAATATCACTGAAAACGTGTGTCCTTAATGTTCTATCGGTGTACGAATTGTCTCTGCCAATTTCTTCTTTGCAAGTACACAAACACTGTTAGAGAGTGGAGCTAGAGGCTGCAGATTAATATAATATTAACTTCATCATGCAACACAACCATCACCTTCCTTCCATTCCAACCAGCAACCTGCTTGCACTACCTATAACCCACCAATGCAATAGCCAAACACCATCAATAGTAAACAATCCAGAATAGCAAATACACCAATTAGCTTGCGGTAAACATGTTATTTTGTCCCGCAGATTATTCCATCACACAACCCAAACTTGTGTTGAATGATACCCTTTTCCAATGACTCAACAGAACCCTGCAATTTAAACAAAACCCTTCTTATCCACATCCACATATTGTACAACCCCCATGCTATGACTAGAAATTACAAGGGTCAAAGAAGAAAGAATGTAAATAAGAGACGACCACATATCAATTCCTAAATGTCGGTTCCACTAAAATTCACCGCTATATTACTGATAAATAAAGTATTAAGTGAGGAGGATGGTGGAAGAATTTGATAGTGCTTCTTGTTGGTTGGGAAAAAAATGAAATAAAATTATAGAGAATCCATTTCAGGACCTTACAACTGAAAAATCAAAGATCTGATATCTGGTTTACAATTTGGTGCATTAACTCAACGAGTTGCAATAGGAAAATTCACATTGATCAAAATAAATACAATAAGCTCATGCATAACTCATTAAGTTGTCTGCGGTTTTCATATCTTTCTCATGTGTATGATGAGATATATGTATTTATAATTTTTTCATGTGCATATAATTGAACACATTACTTGACTATCTGGATACCTTACAGTAGTTTTAAAATGAAAAGTTTTAAAGACATATTTAGCTTGTAGATTATGATGTTTCTGTATATTCATTGTTGCAAAATCCTTGATTTTGCTGCCTCTTGATCCCTAGGTAAAATATCCTCAAGATGTGAATTTTCATTTAGAGAACTTTAACGACATGTAGATCAAGATGAATCTTCAATCATTCTACACGATGGTTGGAGTAATTTTATTCTCTACTATACACTTCTAATTGTCGGCATAATTAAGCTAATTATGCCCTGTGAGATTAAAGTGTCTCCCATATAAGGGGCACTGCACCAATATGGATGTAAATAGTAAATACCCACTTTTTGTTAACCCAATTTTTATTTGGGGAAATTATCTTTGTATATTTCTTACTTCTTCCTTAGTTCTCCGTTGTCTTCTTTTAGGTGGTGAGCACGATTTTTTGTATATTATGTTACTTAGCTTATATTATCTGTTTGTGCAGCTTCCGCCAGAACTAGAGTCAGCTCTACTTCAACAAGTGATGAATCTTACTCCAGAGCAAATTAGTAAATTACCTCCAGAGCAACAGCACGAAGTACTTCAGCTCCAACAAATGCTAGCCAATCAAAACTTGTAGTTGTTTTTTTATTGATTCCTACCAATGCCACCCATCGGGCAATACACGCGAACTGTTGCATAATGAGAAGCTCTGGTAATTGTCGATCAGATGGCTTTCTGCATTTTTTTTCTCTATTTAATGTTTGATGTACAATTGAAAGAAAGAAGCAAAGCAGCCCATAGTTCAGTGGCTCAAGGTCATAGTACCTTGTATCAGTGTAACAGTATCAATAATTATAGAAAGAAATGTGCCCCCATATTCTATTGTTAGAATTTAAACTTTGCAACTTGATTACTCGTACTTTACTTTTCTCTGTTGCTAGTATCTCTTCAGTGTGAACTGATATTGTTGAATGGAAGTGAATAACACAGCATTTTTTTGTTGATCTGCGTTGCTGATTTTGTTGTTCGGACTTCTAATAGCTCTAATTGTCAGCGTATTCTTTGCTGGATTTGGAAATTGGAATGGGATTTTCCGTTGCCTTTTTAGTTTGTTTGTTTGTTTGCAGAGTTGTATAGTTCCTTTGAATCTGGAATTACCAAACAGAAATATCTGTTCGTTTTCTTTGTTTGTACAGTTATATTCCTTGTTGTCATTTTTGTGTTGAATTTCGATTGTAACTGTCTGTTGCTTCTTGGGTACATTGGTTTCATCAGCAAAGTTGTGTACATAGGATATTGAAATACCAAATCAATGTATCTGTTGCCTCCTGAGCTTTGAGTTCATTTGGTTTGCATGTGAACTGGCAAGTTCTTTTTCATTTTCTTCTTTTGATGAATGTGTGAATCTGGAAGCAGAATTATTTTGCTCAGTGTATAAGGATTGTTGGTTGTATAAATCTGGAAGCAGAATCATTTAGCTGAGCGTATCAGGATTTTGTTCAATGTATCGGGATTGTTGCTTGTGTGTGAATCTGGAAGCAAATCATTTTGCTCAGCGTATCAGGATTTTTCTCGGTGTATCTGGCTTGTAGCTTGGTTAATGTCAGGATTGCAGCTTGTGTGAATCTAGAAGCAGAGTCATTTTGATCGGTGTATCAGGATTGTTGCTCGGAGTGTACGTGTGTATCAGGATTTTGATCGGTGTGTGTTTTCCTATTTGAAGAACGGCCATAAGGTGCACACTTCTTACTCCATGTAGGAGATGGGTGCAATCAGCTCGAACTCCTGTCCTCTTGACCTCTTGCTTACCAGCGAATAGACTTTACTTTTACCTATTTAGTGTGTTGAGTGTGGAAGTAGTATCCAATTTTGTTCAGTATAAAATGGTTGATGCTGGCTAGTATTCAATATAAGTGTGTTCCTGTGAGCGCTGTGCTAATATTTCGGCATGATTGCTTGCACGTATCAGAGAGAGAAGATATGCAAGTGCATAAATTAGAGCCTGATTCTATTTCTGCACATTTCTCTTTCAGGATAGAAAGAATTCCAAAAGGCTTTACAACATAACAGGGTTTATTGACCATGGCATTCCATATGACATGCTCAGAACATTTCACATTTGGTGGCTCTATTTGAATTTAACAATTACCTGAAATGCTTTCAACGGAGTAGAATAGATAGAACAGTTTGAAGCATAAAACTATTTTTCAAATATTGGAATGCTTATTTATAGAGCTTGCATCAGATCATACGATAATAACAGATACTAGACCAAACTAACAATTCTGATTCAGGAGAAGCCACCGGAAAATAAATCCATTGGTCCAGACATCAAATTACACACGTGAGTTGCCCGATAAGTATGAATTGAAATTAAGGTTAAAACAAAAAATTTATTCTAATACGTGCAAAACATCCCAGATTCTTTACAATGATATATGTAATAGTCACTTCCTATTAAGAAACAAAATCCCAACAATAAGATGTCACACACTCAATCTTCCTTTTTTCCAGGTTGATAATCCTGGTTTCTTTCACCTTCAGAGATTTCTTGGTTTGCATCTTCAATCTCTGCCCTAATTGGTCTGGGCTGCGGGGTGGATACACTTTGACTGGTGAAGTTCTGGATGAGCATGATGACAGCCACGATGAAGACTATTAGGTAAACAGTTTTGATGCCAATTAGCGAGTTAACAAATCCCATTACTGAAGGGCCACTGTCTTTTTTCGGCAGTATTCTTCCTTCTCTATATCCTTCAAGAAACTGACTTACTTGAGAACCATAATCATCATTTGTCATTAAGGCTTTCTGAACCTTCAACCTTAACAAAGAAAAACCAATTAAGTTTAGTTTAGTCACTAGAGTCCATAACAACAGACTTTGTAGATTGGTCATAGTGTGCTGTGCCAGTAATTACACAAAAGCTAAATATAATAGTTAAGTTGAGAAAATACAACAAAAATCAGTCATCCATCCAATGGAACTACGTGAGAGTTTGACAGCAAAATTGATGTAGACTTCACCCTAAATAGAGAATTTCCAAAAAATTTAAAGGATTAAATTTACCAACACGTGATGCAGATTAAATTAAAAATTATAACTATTAATTGGTTTGATGGATTTCAAGATTTGAATTAATTTAACGAGCCCAGTTAAAGATTCAATCATATCGATCAACAATAATCCTTAATCGTTCTTAGCATGTAAGATATTCAATAAAGATTCGTACTCTAATTAGTAAGTAGAAATGCTCACTCTTAATATTTGTGGACGACAGATAAATCAAATAATATAATAGAAATGATAAGGCAGTAACACAAATATTTAAGAAGAGAAAAGAGTTTACCAGGGTTGTAGATTGTGTGTAATTGCGGAAGAGGGGCAGCGAGGTTGCAGGACTTGGCGGTCGACTACGTTGGCAATGATGATGGACGGCAACGCTGGTGGCAAAGTCGATAGGGGAGGTGGTGGCAGCAAGTGGAGGGGGAGAACCTCAGTTGACGAGGGTAGAGATGGCAGGTGGTGATTGCGTCGGAGGAGGCGGTGGTCGTGGTTAGGAAGTGACGGCAATGAGAAAAAAGAAGAAGAGGATATGAGGTAGAGGCGAGGAGGTGGCGGCGAGTGGGGAAGGTGGGAGGCGAGGGTCGGGGTGTGGGGGTGTCGGGATCGAATGGAGGAAGGCGACAGACGGGAAAGTCGGGATCGATGGCGACGAGAAGTAGGCTCGGTGGGGGTTGATGAAGGATTCAATCGGCAGGGGGCTGGCGGCGCCGATGAAGGTTGGGTTTCGGGATTCAAGAGGAAGAGGAAGAAGATGGTGGAGAAGGGGTTAGGATTGACTTTGAGTTGAATTTAGGGATTAGGGTTTGGGGAATTTTTTAATTTGGAAATTTGGAGATAGTTTTAGAGTTTATCACAAACCCTAAAATTTTATTAGGACCTCTCACAAACCCTAATAATTCTCTCAATTGTCTCACACAAAAAAGATGGATGAAGAGCAATAACTCAACACAATAATTTTGTTAATCAATAATAACATATTTTCTCATTATTCTCAAGGCCTATTGTTGCCGCTGGATTCTGGTGTGAGGGCAATAGATGAGATTTATAGGTTCGTGAGGAACTCGAACAGGCGGAACCCTTCTTCTTTCTTGTTGACTAGCTGACTCCTTGGTGCTCCCTTGAACCTGCACAAACGTTCGAGACACCGGGATGAATCCCGGTGACGAACCCTCCGACGCTCAAGTCAATACACAGAAAAAGTGAAGAGAAAGAGCTCAAGTATGCAAAGAGTGATCACCTTCAATAGTAGGAGGTAGGGGGTTTTATAGTCGCTAAGGAGATCTTTTTCAGGATAAGGGTGAATCCCTACTTCCAGGTGTGGCTGACTGGAATTGGTTACAACCATCCCCTCAAGATAGGGACAAAGCCAGGATCTGCTCATATCCTGTTGATCTGGTTCCTAATGGGTTGAAACCCGTTCTCTGCCAACCAGATCCGTTCATGGGCCAGCGGACCCAAGAGGAGAGACCCGGTACCCAATTCGGACCTGTCTACGGATGAAACTACCATCCTGCCCCTGCGACTTCAAGATTCGTGCCCACTTTGAACGGTTCCGATTTAACCCCATTTTTAGCCATATCACCTATATATAGGCTCAAAACAAATCTCAAACAAATCTAAAACAAATCTCTCAAATAAACTACATATTGCTAAATCTCAAAATAAAATTTTGAAGCTAACCACTTGAAAATTATATTATTGAATCAATATTTCAAGGCTGAATTATTCTCCATTTTTTTAAAAAAGCATTTCATGAAAGCTCCTTGTGCTTTAAGACACACCAGTAAAACCCACATACATCACTAAAGTTGAGATCATATTTCTACCTATACAATGGGGGGATCACACAAAAACAGAATATAAGGTTTATGCACCTTAATGATTTGTGAGTTAACAAAAAAAAGGTTCATTTCAACAGAAAAACCACATAATGCACAGAAAAGGTCCATTCCTCTACTCACCCCCTCTGGAAATGGTAGTAACTACTGCATCTTTATTATTCAAGTACAAAAAGTATTTACCAACATCAACAGCTTATCATAATTATTCTATTACAACAGAAAAAGATTCTAGTAATTTCTGTGCTGACGCAACAATAAATGTACTTGTGGGGTCCAATTCCCCTAATAAATCAATGGAATTTCAAATCATGTTATCATCCATACTATATATGCAGTATACTATATATAATGGTTGGACAACCTCTATTAGGCGATTAGCTCCAACATGTGTAACACACCATTCTATCTATATTTATCACATTGGTAAACAAATCGATGATCATTATACGTCAAGGGTATAACGACCTCCTACTCACTAGCACTATATAACAACAACAACGAAGCCTTTGTTCCAAAATTTTGGGCGACTAAATGAATCCTTCTCCACTCAACTCTATTGTGGGCAACCTTCTTCGTCAAATTGACACTTTAGAGCATCAGTAGTTGTTTGCCAATTACCCAATTTTTGGAAAAAATGGAGAAAAAAAATACTGTAGTCGTTGGCCATTTACACAAAATTTGGAGTCGCACGTGAACAGTCGCTGGCCAAATATAGCAGACGATTTGGCTTTTGCCAAATTATAGCTAACGAAAGATAATCTTTCATCCGTTAAAAACGTCGGACGAGAAACAATACATCGTCCCTCCAAATTCGCATACGACGAAGTTGTCGGACGAATGATAATCTTCCGTCCCGTTAATTAAATTTTATTTTATTTTTTAAAAAAAGTGAAGGATGGTAGATTGTCTACCGTCCAACACAATACAATTTTGGAAAAAAACAAAAAAGTCACAATCAACATTCAGTGCACTTTTGTGACTTTTATTTTTTTTTTCTTTTTGTTCTTTTTTTTTAAAATGTCACTGTTATCATGGTTTTTAAATTGATTTTTATATATATATAATTTTTTTTTAACGACAGACGGAAGATAATCTTTTGTCCGGCCAAATTTTAGCTACCAACGACTACAACGAAACCTATTTTTGCTATATGCTATAAGCCAAATTTGCAAAAAATTGGCAAAACGACTACAGATGCTCTTACAAATCTTTATCAATAGTTTCAACCCAAATTCGTTTGGGTCTCCCCCTACTCCTTTTTGCTCCCCTAACTTCCATCAAATCAATTTTCTCAACTGGAACGGTTGTCGGTCTTCGTTGTATGTGTCCAAACCAGCTCAATCAGTACTCCCGCATCTTATCGCCAATTGTAGCAATCCCCACTTTCTTATGTACACAATCATTTCTTACTTTGTCTTTCAAATATGCATTGTGGAAGTAATCACAACTCCAACTTTTCGACTGTGCTTCTCAGATTATTTCAACAATGACCCAATTTTCTAAAGCTTTATAACTTTTCATAAATTCTAATAAATTAACCATTTTGACTAATCCCAGTAAATTAAATTTAGTAACTAACACTTTATGGCCCTGATCATAAAACCAAAAAAGATCGATACTTTAACAGCCAAATCGGAATTTCCTCACCTCAGGTGAGAACCTCTTGCAGTGGCCGCACCACGGCGCGTAGAAATCGACGAGGATGAAGTCGTGGTCGGAAATGGCGGAGTCGAAGCTGTCGTCATCCAATTCCAAAACGCCGACTTCGTCGGTTAAAACCCTACAAGCAGTTGAGAGCAGGACTAGAAGAAGAAGAAGAAGCGATTGGAGAATCGCCATTCTTCGATTTTGGATTTTGGTTGCAATTGAAAAGGTGGTTTTTTATAAAAATTTTAATATGCCACTTTTCGAAACTGTTTCCATAAAAAATGACACTTGCCAAAGTTTTTGCCAGGGTAATGCTACACCTACAACCTTTACAACCTTAGGTGGCGCAATCTCATTGGAGATGTGTACAACCCACTACAATCTACTCTACAATACATTCCAACGAAATTATGCCACCTAAGGTTGTAAAGGAAAGGTTGTAAGAAAAGGTTGTAGGTGTAGCATTACCCTTTTGCCACTCTAACAATTAAGGGTTTTTTACATGTATACCCCTAACAAATATGATAATATCATATATACCCCTCATAAATGTATATTTTCATATATACCCCTAACAATTTACACTTCGTTTCATATTTACCCCTATGTTAGATATTAATAAGTTAACCATGATTTTACCCTTACGAGACAAATAGAAATCAAATTAAAATATCAAATTAGACAATCAAATGAGAAAAGATTTAACAGTTTTAAGGAAAATAAATGAAGAAGATTATAACTTATCATTAAAAAATAAGATTGATGGCAAGTTTGGAGAAGTAACGCGAGAAAAAATATGTAGTTTCTAAAATGCATTGTTAGTTTATCCATTTCTTGAAGAAAAATGAAGAAATTTTTAGAATAGTTAATAAGTCTCGGTTGGATTAATAATTACCCGGATTTAAAAGGATGAAGAAGATAAAGTTTGACTAGTAGAGAATAGAATATTTCAGTCATTTTTCATCAAGTCCGTTAAAAAAACTAAAAATTCTCGATTTTTTTGAGTTTTTTTAACTAGAGGGGTAATTAAGAGAAGTGGCATATATTGTTGGGGACAAATATGAAAATACATATTTGTCAGGGGCATACATGATATTCAAGTATTTGTTAGGGGCATATATGTTAAAAACCCAACAATTAAACTTGCAATTTTCAACAGCGAGTTTATTTATTTTATGCTCGTACATAGTACATAGTAAGTTTAGTGTGCTAAATTTTTTAGATACTCGTCGTTCCCAATGACGAGTTCAGTTCAAAATTTTAAATAAAAACTCGTCGTTCCCAATAGCGATGACATTTACATTAGACTCGTTGTTGGGAACAACGAGGACGTAAATATCCTTGACGTTGGGAACAGCGAGTCTTCCAAAGAAAACAAAAAACAAAAAACAAAAAAAATCGTCGTTCCCAACAACGAGTCTAGTGTAAATGTCCTCGCCGTTGGGAACGGCGAGTCTTCATTGAAAATTTTAAACTAAACTTGTTGTTGGGAACGACGAGTTTCTATTAAAAAAAATAGACTCGTCGTGTTCCAACGACGAGCATGAAACAACAAAACTCGTCGTTGGAACGGCGAGTTTAGTTGTTGAGTCCACAATCATAAATACTTTGACAACTATCCTCTTTATGCAAATAGTTTCCAAAAGTGACATATTTATAAAAAAAAAACAAAAAAACTGCCTCTTTTATTTTGGAGGTTCTTATATATAATTTTTAATAATAACAATCTCTAATCTCTAATCTCTAATCTAATAGATTATATAATATAATCTAATGTATAGTCTCTAATCTCTAATATTATAATGGGAGAGTTGGAGTTTTCCTTTGTAAACAAACAAACTTGTGTATCGTCCGTGCATAACTATTATAAAAGAGGTCGCAGGTTCAAGTTCAGACTACGTCGAAATTTTTACTTTTACAAAAACTATATTTATTAAGACGTGCATCGCACATGTAAATTACTATCTCTATAATAATATTATAATTGAGTTGGGGTTGTCATTTGTAAACGTTCAATCATCTAATCTCAACCATACATTTTTAAACGGGAGTTATATTAACCATTCATTTACTCAACTGCTGTTAGTTACCATAATACCCTCAAAGTTCAAATTTATTTACTATATAATTATTTACAAAAGTGTCACTCTTATAAAACTAATATTTGTGCCACTATGGGTAATTTGTAAAGAGTATGTGATGAGTAAAGGGATGTCTAAGGTTCGAAGTCATATTACTTCTAATTATTTGCTGCTATATAAAAAAAGAGTTATTAGAATGTGCATCGAATGTGCAGATTATTAATAATATTATAATGGAAGAATTGGAGTTGTCATTTGTAACATACCAACTTACATGCATCACCCGTGCATAACCCGTGCATAACTAATATAAATGAGATTTAAAGAAACGCTAACTTGGATCTAGAAAGACAAAAAGAGTGATAAATACATATGATGGTACTGTGAGAAGTGGCGTTATTGAGTTTGATCGAGACTGTCTCGTTGTTTAGCTTAATAAAAAACCTAAAACCAGCCCCAAAACTGAAAAAATATTGGAGCTAGAGAGACAAAAGGAGTGATAAGCACCTATGATGGTACCGTGACCAGTGGCGTTATTGAGTTCGATCGAGACTGTCTCATTGTTTAGCTTAATAAAAAACCTAAAACCATCCCAGAAACTGAAAAAAGGAGCATGAAAATTAAATTTTAAAAAAAACAAAATAATGCTAATAAAAAAATCAAAAAAATCAAAAAATCAAAAAAAAGATGGAGGTACCGGCCGTGAACAACAATCGCATTATTGAGTTCGATTGAGACCGTATCATTGTTCAACTTCATAAAAAACATAAAACCCATCCCCAAAACAAAACAAAAATGAAAATTAAAGAAATAAAACATAATAATGCTAATAAAAAAAACAAGATATCAAAATAAGAGAGGGAGCTACATTTTGTGAACAGCAATGGCATTCTTCAGTTCGATTGAGATTGTCTTGTTGTTCAGCTTCGTAAAAAACCAAAAATCAATCTCCAAAACTGAAAAAAGAACACAAAAATTAAAGAAATATAACATAATTATGCTAATTAAAAAATCAAAGAAATCGAAAGAAGATAGAGGGGTACCTGTCTTGAACAGCAGTGGTATTCTTGGGTTCGATCGAAACCGTCTTGTTATTCATCTTCATCAAAAACATAAAACCCATAACAAAACTGGAATGGGAAAACCACAAAAATTAAAGAAATAAAATATAATAATGCTAATAAAAAATTAAGAAATTGAAAGAAAAAAAGGGAGGTACTTGTTGTGAACAACAGTGGCGTTCTTCAGTTTGATCAAGACTGTTTCGTTGTTCAGTATTGAACACGATGGAGACTGATTTGAAGCGGAGTCGACAACGTTGGAAGAGAGGAGTGGCACGTCGAAGGGAGGCGGCGTGGGGTGGAATCAGATTGGAGTGGGGGAAGGCTGGGGGCAGGACCGGTCTTTTGGGGGGGGGTGTTGTGAAAGTAGGAGGGAAAGAGTTGTGAGATTTTGAAAGATGAGAGGGAAAAAGACAGTGTTGGAGGGATTTTTTTTAATATTTCATATATAATAAAAGCATATATAAAAAATTTAAAACTTTGACGCAATAGGGACTCAAACATGAACCTCTTTCATGTTAGTTATGTACGTGCATCACACACGTTGATATATTTATAAATGATACTAAGGCTTTCTCCTATAATATTACTAGTAATTTACACATGCGATGCACGTCTTAATAAATAGAGATTTTTTTAAGTAAAAATTCGGACGGAGTCTGAGTTTGAACCTAAAACCTCCTTTATAATAATTATGTACAGGTATTGCACGCGTTGATAGATTTACAAATGACACTAAGGTTTTCTCCCATTATAATATTAGAGATTATAGATAGATAAAATCATGCATAAGACACATGTTAGTTAAATAGGGTATCCTACTTTTTCCTTCTTCTTTTCCCCCCTTATTTCAAAATAGAGAAATGAGAGAGGGGTAAACATATTAGCCAGTATAATCTATAGTTATAATATATGAGTAAAAGGAAAATTGGTAGGAGGTGAAGGCTTGTCTGGTTGGAGCTTTGGAATAATTCCTATAGGAGTCTATTTCATTTTTTGCATTAAAAACAAGGTGGGTGATTTCTTTTACTTTCTATATATTATAATATGCATGTCTAATTGTACCATGATTGAAAATGTGGCATGTGTTTTTTAAATTTCTAATTTTATGTGTTGCATGCTGTATTGATAACTAAAAGTGGGATACGAATTAATGTATGCTAATTGAAAGATTTATTATAAAATTGTCATGATTAACAAATTGAAATTTTAGAATGAGTTTGGGTGCATACTAGTATATCATATTTAGATTAAATGAATTGGGTATAAATTCGTATACAAAGTCGTTAATTTATGCAAATAAAGTTGTTATAAGTTTTAGTTGCACATAAGAAAATCATATCTATTAAACTAGATGGAATCTAAAGCTAATTTTTTTATAAGAACATCTCGTATATATCAGAAACATATCTTTAAAATTTCAAAATATTTGGATATTGTTTACTATTTTAATAAAATCCAAAATTAGGACTGGTTGGCAGTTGACTAGTTGCTGAAAATTTGTACACATTTCGGATTTTGATCATTTCAACATCTTAGATGAAGTAATTTGAGAAAAGCCAAAACTAAGAACTTGAAGTAGACTCGTTAAACTTTCTGTAAAGTCTAAGAAATCAAAATTTCACAAATAATTGAACTTATAATGAATTTTACAAGACTAAACAAGTGGCAGTATTTCGATATTTCGACCATACTGTAGATTTCGAAGAATTCAGAGTTATGAATACAATATTTTGGAGAAACTTATAACTAAGAAATTTTAGTAAACTTGTATACATTTTGATCTAAAGAACAAAAAATTTCATGAAGTATATAATTTTCTATGATTTTTACATGTAGTATGAGCTGCAGTTTTCTGATTTTGAACTTACTATTTTGCAAATGAATTTATAGGAAGTAATTAAGGATGATTTTAGGTCATATTAACTACAAAGATATAGTAGACTCTTTTATGAAACTAATAAATCAATTTTTTGAATAGAATTGAGATTTATAATTGAAATACAGATTAACGTGAAAAGGGTTTATTTAATCGAAGAAGCTTTATAGCTTATTAAAGTGAATTGTTGGTTGTGTGATCAACCAATAAGTGTTACTTCATAGTTGATAAATAAGAATGAATTAAAGGATTGATTGAGATGTGAATAAATAAAATTGAGAATATGAATTATAAGGGTATGGGTACTCCATGATTTTTGAACATGAAATATGTTGACTCTAGAGGCTTAGTGAGATCCAGGTGCCGGCAAGTAGCACTGTCACATTTACCCGATACCCGGACCTGACCCGGACCCGGCATTGGACCGGAACCGACCCGATCTATCCGGGTTCGGGTCCTAAAATAAGACTCGATGCACTTCCGGGTCCGGTCCGGGTCCGCTCAAAATAGAACCGACCCGAATCTGGACCCATTAAAAAATACCCCAAAATATGAAATTTGAATAATAGAGGATATACATGTAAATAGTAATTGTTGAAGATATATGTGTAAATAAAATATTTATTCATGTACTTAAGTGCAAAAATTGTCGAAACCGTAGGGTATTGGGGGCAAAAATACGTAAGTACAAATATTTATTTCCCGCTACCGGACTTGACGGGCATATTTTTAAAATTAGGACCCGGACCCGGACCCGAACCCGATTCTCGCAAGTCCTGGTCTGGGTCCAATTTTTGGACCCGTGAGGTACCGAATAGTGGAGGACCCGATCCGATAGGACCCGATAGCAGCTCTACCGGCAAGTAATGTTAATGATATGATTTGAGGAGTGGCCAATATAGGCTGTCGTTCTCGGTATTTTTTTGTAAGACCGGTAGAAGGGTAAGCTAGCTCTATGTGGTATTAATTATTCATGTTAAAACTTATTGATAGGTATTAAGTGGAGATGTAATAGCACTTGGGCAAACTTAAGTGGGCGCCTCTATATAGTTTGACGGTGGACTCCACGACTGTTAACCCAGTTTGACGGTGGACTCCGGGACTGTGGTTGTTTGTAATAGAGACGAGCCTTAATTAAATATAGGGCTATGATTGATTTGATGGTGGACTCCAGGATCATGAATAGTCGGACGGATGGGAGGCCGTTCTCCAGTGTATATGCGTATACGGGACTAAAGGGGCACTTGCGGGATGTTCGCACAACAAAGATTTCCGTATATGCCTGACAGTGGACTCTAGGGCTGGAGTCCGTACTCGTGGAATGTCTAAAACTTAATTTGTTACCGAGTAGTTTCATGACGAGAGATTAAACCCTATAATGTGGAGTACGTAGGTGATTTCCCTCGGACCTATGTAGAATGGGATGCATAGAATCCGAACAAGTATGCATTAGTGTCATCATAGTGTAACATCTGTATTAGGCATTAAATTGATATCATACACTGACATGTTTAGAAAAGTCACTTTTATGCTTTATTGTGCATTCAAGTTTGTGTTTGCTAAAGTAAAAGAATCGTTATATTACAGCATAGTGAGGATCGATATTTTATAGTATTGCGTTAGTTGTATGCAACTGACGTGCCCACAGTTTTTCAGTGCAGGGTTTGGATTGATAAAAAAAAAAAAGAATTGGTGTTGAAGATTATTTTCATGATTTAAGTTTTTGATGTTAAAGTTGTATATATATCATATTGTATTTTCCACTGCGTTGATATAAAGAACTTGTTGTATAATCAAAAGTTTTATTTTTCTTGTAAAATTGTACGAATTTGAAGTAAAAGATCCTGTTGTGTTACGAATTACATGTAAATGAAAGTCGGGGTGTTACATCACAGTTTGAGCTTCTCATGCTTCTCCCACCATTCGCTCTCCCATGTGTGAGCTTCTTCACCGCTGTCCCCTTCCCATGTACCTCCAAGAAAATCGATCATCACTTATATATGTCTAGGATCGGTTCATTGTCGCTATACACTAGTTCACACTTTTTTCTTTTTCATGATGTCCAAAACCTGAACAAAACTCAATAGCTTGTATGATTTATCTCGTTATTATTATATAAAAAAATGACGTCTGATGCTGCTGATTTAGTGGTGGGAGCAACAGATGTGAGTTCTTGTTATTTATAGTGGAAGAGACAGGCGTGAGATAGATCTCAGCCTCATATTTGGATCTGGGATGTTGATTTCGTTTAGAGCAAGAGATTTAGTGCTGCTGGTAGTTGGCCGCCCCCGAACACTTGCACAACGCCTAGAAACAGAGAGATCTCGGTGGCAGGCCCTCCGGCAAACTTGTCAGCCACTGGAAGAAAAGGAAGCTAGAGTTCAGGTGAGGAAAAAATTCATTACGTTCAAAAAGAGAGATGGGTGATGGTATTTATAGGCAGAAAGAGTGGGAGCCATAACCCTAATAGACCGAGTTGACCCGGTTCTGTGGGCCTGAACTAGCAGAAGACCCATTGAATCCTCAAGCCTAATAATCAGAGATGGACGGATTTTGAGGTGATCAGACGACTCTGACTGCGTTGATTATTTACCCACAACAATGTCCTCGCGATTCTCCTCTTTTCCAAAGAGTTGCAAAATGCCTTGGTGGGCTTTTAAGGGCGGGAATTAAATTTGTTCTCCTCTATCTAATGAAGGTTAAATGTACATGGTTGTTGGTATTTATGGTTATAGTGTTTTATGGGATTTGTTTTCTCTCTTATGATTTAGCTAAATAGCAGTTGAAGGTGTAGGTACCGTTCAATATTTTCTATGTATTTTGTGGACAGTATGGCTAGCTAGTTATAGATAATCTTGCTTTTGTAATTCTTTGATAATGAAGTTTCTTTCTTCTTGTGCCAGAGCAGCGATTGGAAATAAAAAGAGGAATATAGAAGGACAACATAGGGATCGAAACTGGAGAGGAGATGCGTAACTGCTACATTTTTACTTGTATTGTGTATAACAACAATAGCTAGCTGAAGGTTATCGAGATGATTTGTTAATATTGTTAGTCATCGACTGGTTATATGATGCATCATTTGAAAGCTTTTGTTTATGCGATGTTTTGTGGCTATTGGGGAATGTTTTTGATGTTAGCTTTTATTTTGATCCTCCATCATGTACTTACACATACAAAGAAATTAATCCACTTTGCATATATGCTCTACTATTCAGATAAGAGATCATAAAAAGAGATCATAAACACAAGCTGGTTTTGGAGCTGGAAGATTGGTGGTGGACTGGGATACAAGATGAAGCTGAAGGATTGGGAAATGGAGCGAAGGGGTTGGCATGGTTGGAAACAGTGGCGGAGCCAGGATTTCCATCCAGTGGGAGCGAAATCACAAGAACTAAACGAAGAAGAAGCGAGCAGCAGAAGAAGAGGAAGCGGGTCGGGTGGTGTGAGGAGCGATTGTATGGGCCTTTACTTGTGAGCCACGCTTATGGGAGCGCTGCATGGACTTCCATTTTTTTTAAAAAAAAACTACACCTATACAAAGGGCATGTCCAAACTCAGAGGAAGCGGCCGCTCATCCTGACTTGGGTGTCGCTCCTCCCCTGCTTCCCCTGCTTGGGAAGCAAATATGTGATGAAGAATACCTAATAGCACCTCTTAGATCGAGAGTTTATAATATATGTACATCGTTTTTATTGCAATATTTGCTTTTGAGACCGTTACATTTAAAATAAAATAAAAAATTTCAAAATATCCACCTTGGACGCTATTGACAACCCCATCACTATTTCCATCTCTGACACCACTATCTCCATTTCCATCTCTGACACCACTATCTGCATCGTCTATCTCAGAGCAACTCCAATGGGAGTCTCTATTTCTCATCTCTATAATGGAATATTCCTGGGAATATTCCATTATAGAGATGAAGAAATAGAGACCCACTCCAATAGGACATCTCTATAATTTTTAGGAATTTGTAATTAGTTTTGTTATAAATAATTTTACATTAAATTGCTTATATTAATAATCTATTTGGGAAAATAAAAATTATGCTGTTGGAAATATCTCGCCGAATACTTTAAAACGAGCCTAATATTAGTACTTTTTGGAACTAATTTTAAATTATGAAATTTTTACTTGTATTAACAATGTAAAATAATCAAGTGTAAAATTACTTTGGAATTAATTTAATAATATCATATATAACATTAATCAAATAAATTTTCTAATTTAGTATATTTTAATATTAATTTTTGACAGAAATAGAAAATGCACTGAATGCTCATATTGCACTTAGAAATGCACTGATAGAGCATTTGTGGGCAAGACACGGCAATGAAATGGATTAAAAGTTGGGGATTATTAATGTTATAATTTTTTTTTTTTTTTATTATTCAGTTCTATGTATTTCAATGTCCAACGTTTGTATTTTCAATTAATGATTCTATGTATTTGTCGTTTATCTATTTCCAATTAATGATCACATTGTATGAGTGGGTAGTCTTTTTAAAATATGTTAAGCTAACACAAAATAACTAAATAATCTAGTGATTCTATAAATATTGTATCAATTATTTTTTTCAAACAATAAAAAAATATTGAAAATTGGTATCATTTTAAAGCTATCGTCGAGACATTTCCAACTGTACCAAAATAATAAAATTTTGTTTAATATTTTATAAGATACATTCACTAAATATACAGTACACATTTTAATTAAAGGATATGGAAGAAATTTTTATAAAGATATTTAAGTAATAAAGGGTAAAATGGGAATTAAAAAAAGGGAATAGTAATTTGGAGATGGGATGAAAGGTCTCCAAATTTGGAGACCTTTTTCACCCATCTCCATATTTGGAGATGGAGATAGAGCCCGGTTGGAGTGGAAACCATCTCCATATTTGGAGATGGAGATGGAGATAGAGGCCGGTGGGAGTTGCTCTCATAAACTCTTCTACATTGTCTCTCTCATAAACACTATTTCCACATCAAACTAAACATGAAAAATGCAATGTTTTGTTTTGGGTTGACTAAAAGTCATCCTTCATGTTATTTACAATAAAGTTTTTTTTTAAAAGAAAAGGTGGAGTATGGCCACCCTGTTTTATTAATAAGGAATTAACATAACAAACTCAGAGTACTGAGCCAAATACAAGGTCCTATAAACATAATAACAGTACATAAAGTCCACTCCAAATATGGAGGGTGGGACAAAAGAAGACCAGAATGGCCGCAACATACATGCGACTAAACAAAATACATCATATCCTCCCAACAAACCCTGGGGCGGTGGGTATATATCAGCAGTAACGGGCAAGCTGACTGTCAGTCGATCGTCGGACCGATCTCGACTTCCTCATCATCAAAATCCTCAACCTGGAATACGCTTGCTATCTTCCATCTGGGACCTGCTGCGGCCACATTAGCCTAAAATGAAATAAAATGCATAATATGAGTCAAATTACCAGAAATATTATTACAAGCTCTGCGGAAATAAAAGTTATTCCTGTCTAGCCAAAGAACCTAGGTCGTTGCGGCGATAGCGATGTACCACGCTTCTCTCATAGTTCTTCTCTCACTAGCAAATTTTGATCCTACCCACAGGTCCTCCTACTCACTAGGGTACTGATTTGTCCCCAGGGCGTTGAGTACCTCAACGAGTACCGCTTTGCTCCTAGGACACTGTAGGAATAGGTGGTCTCTAGTTTCTAGGGTATGGTGGCAGAACCCGCAATGGGAGTCCACATTCGGTTGGCGTTTAATGAGATTTTATCTAGTCAAAATTGCATCGTTCAGCACCAGCCATACGAAAACTTTGATTTTCAGCGGGGCTTTCGTCCTCCAAACGACGCATGCCTACTTTAGGGTACATCCCCTAAATTGAATGCAGTTATACAGGGAGCGAACGGTGAACGTGCCGTTCTTTTCCAATCCCCATGATTTCTTATCTGGACCTTGAGAGCAACTAATTCCAGCATTGGTGATGTATGTCTGAAGATCTATGAGTCTAATCTGAGAGCCCAGATCGAGCGATTGTTTGAAGGGTGGTTTCCAGGTGCCTCTTTTCCAGGCTGCGGCCACTACAGTGTGGTTGCGACGCATGATCATATAGATCGGGAAATAAGGCTCTAAGTGTGTGATCACCACTTATCCCACTAGAATCTGGTGAGTCTGCCGATAACTAATGTAACACAGCTAATGAAGGGTTCATAGGCCTTAGCGATGCCTTTCCATAACCAGGAGACACGTGGGCCTACCCTGAAGCCCAAATTTCTCGTTCCATTCCCATGCAGATATCCCTGAACAAAATCTTGCCACCATTCTCCATTATGGTGGAAAACCTTCCACCACCACTTACCCAGTAGAGCAAGATTCATATCTCGAAGATCAATAATATTTAGTCCTCCATGTATCTTTTTCATGCATGCCTTCTCCCATCTGATAAGGTGATAGCCGCCTCAATCCGGGTCTGTCCCTTTCCATAAAAATTGTTTCTGAGTCCGGTCAATTCTCTGAATTACCCATCGTGGCATTTCAAAGAAGGACAGATAATAGGTTGAAAAATTTGTTAGGACTGCATTAATGAGCGTGACTCTTCCTTCCAATAATAGGGCTTTACCTTTCCAACCTGCTAGACGGTTCTCAACCCGGTCAATAATGGGTAGTCAATCAGCCTTTTTGAGTTTCCAGGGTCTTAGAGGCAATCTCAGGTACTGAATGGGGAAACTCTCTGTGGAGCAGTTGATAATTGTGGTATGTTCTAGTGCCTCCTCTGTTGTCAGGGCAATGGGGATGAGAGCACTTTTGTGGAAGTTAACCCTTAGGTCAGACCATGCTTCAAAACTATATAATATACCTTTGAAGGTGGTTGTTTCCCCGATGTTGCCATTACCAAATAGAATAGTATCATCTGCATATTGGAGGATTGAGCAAGCTTGACGATTGACTCCCTTGGCCACCGGTATAATCCAACCTGCTCTACTGCAGTTAGCCATCATGGACCGAAGTACGTCTGCCACAATGGTGAAGAGAAGGGGTGAGAGCAGGTCTCCTTGCCTGAGGCCCCGTTTGCACGTAAATGGTGGCCCGACACCCCATTTATGAGAATTGCAGTTTTGTTGGTGGTAAGGCAAGTGTGGATCTATCTGATCCATCTATTCCCAAAGCCTCTTCCAGCAAGCGCTTCCAGGAGACAGTCCCATTCGAACGAATCATAAGCTTTCTTGAAGTCGAGCTTCAGGAGGTAGCTCTTACCATTCGATGTGTGGCATTGATGGATAGTTTCTTTAGCCGTAGCTATATTGTCCTGAATACATTGCCCTTTAATGAACCCCATCTGATCGTGGCTAATGAGACCATCCATCACCTTTTCCAGTCTATTAGTGAGAGTCTTTGTAATGATCTTGACAGAGCAGTTAATGATACTAATAGGGCGGAAGTCTCCCACTCGCCGGGAATCTTCTTTCTTAGGAATCAGCACAACCTTCGCAAAATTAATTCTCCCTAATTTGAGCTTATGGTCGCCTTGGATCATTTCGGCGTCTAAATGGATCGAGTGAATGGATCATTCTGTTATCCTTGTCGCCAATGCCATCTGATAACCTGTCACCTTGGATCATTCCAGAATCTGAATGGATCGAGTGAATGAGGTTAGATCTACACCGGGCACTGTCTACTCGATGGAAGAATGCTGTGTTCGTGTCTCCCTCTTTGAGTCACGAAATTCTAGACCATTGTTGCCATTTGATTTTCTCAAGCCTATAGAGTTGGTCAATTTCTTGTCTGAATTGGAGCAACCTATTCTGCTCTTCCTGTAGTAGATCTCTAGTTTCTTCAGTCTTCTTAAGTTCCTCGATATCTTCAAGAAGGGAGTCTTTTGCCCTCCAAATCAGCTCAAATCTAGTCCAGTTCCATTTCCCGAGCTTGCCCCTAAGTCTTCTGATTTTTTCACACCATACTGTGGTCGCTTCAATCCCCGTAGTGGGGCGAGACCAACTCTCGTAGACCATGTGGTGGAAGCCTTGGATTTCTAACCATGCCTTCTCGAATCTAAACTTTAGTGATTTCCTGGCTTGGCCTTCCCCGGATGATAGGAAAATAGGTACATGGTCTGAGGTGGGTTTAGGGAGTGATTTAGCCGAAGACAACGGGAATTTGGTCTTCCAATCAGTGGAGACCAAAATCCTATCTAGTTTAGCTAGAATGGGCGACGATTGCATGTTTGACCAAGTGAAGAGCCTATCAAAAATGGGAATGTCTAGCTGCTCCATATCCGTGATAACCTCATTAAATGCTTTCCTATCAGAGTACTGGCTCCTTCGCCCCTGTGTTCGGAGGCAAATCTAGTGATGTTGAAATCGCCCCCACCACCTAGGGGTGTGGCCAGTGTACTTGAATTGCTCTTAGTTCCGTCCAGAAAGCCATCCTAGTGGCAGAGGTGTGCGGACCATAGACCACCGTAATTGATTGAGTCCACAGGTCGGCTTTACGTTGGAGCAAGTTCGACAATGAAAATTGCCTGTGGAGCTCGTCGAGACAACAAAATGTTTCTGGGTTAAAACCAAGAGCGATACCCCCATATGCCCCAACAGATGGGGACATTTTTCCATTCAGGGATTTGATTTTCCCCCACCCTACTCAGTCTAGATATATGTGTAAGTTTGGTCTCTTGAAGACCAACGATGTCGGCTTTTGATTTGACAATGACCTCCTTAACCATTTTTCGTTTGCCCCGCCTGCCCAGGCATCTAACGTTCCAGAATAGAGCATCCATTAACTATGGCTGGATAAGGGATCGTGACTCGATATGGACATCGAGTTTGAAATAAGGTTAACCCTATCGTTCTCCTTCCCCCTAATCTTATGAAGGAGAAATTCATTCCGATCGATATCGCCTACTGCAAGACCACATATTTTTACTAAACTAAAAAACTCATTACCAGACATGAAATTAAAAATAGATGCTAGGAAGGAGCGCGTACCTCCATCGCTAGTCTTAGCTGATTTGGCCGCCGCAGCAATCTCAAGATAATCATCCAGGGACTCCTCCATAGTCCTCTTAGCCACTTTCTAAACTCTAAAACCTTTGCCGCCGCGAGTAGGGACAGGGGTAGTGGTTGTGTGGGAGGGAAGGTGGAGGGAACAAAATCAGGAGTCAGGCCCAGTGAGTTGTCATCAAACTCCTCTGCCTCTACAGACTACTCTTCTGAGTAGACAAAATCATCTTCGATGTTTAGCCTCGCCTTTGTATCATCATCCTCGTTGTGGTTTTATAGTGCGGAGTTCGAAACAAACTTGGTATTGTGCAATTCAACCCCAATGGACCTTACTTTAGGCCCACATTTATACAAACCCTCACACAAGCTAACTTGCTTCGTGGGCCCCTCTTTGGGCCCATACTCGTTACACTCAACAACTTGAGAGTCGGAGGACCCGTTTAAGCCAAATACTCCCTCGTGCTGCAACAGATCCCCTGCTCCATCTTCCGCGCCCGTTAGTGGGGCACGTGGCATGACCTTAGAGGTTGGCGCTACTGCCGAAGTAGTCGTGGAGACCGAGGCGCTCTCTTCATCCCTCTGTCTTCTTCCTTCACCAAAACAAACCTTCCCCAAATCGCCATTTCTAAAAATTTCCTCTTTTGGGGATGGCTCCCTGTCTAAGCTTAGGTCGTTGCTCGTCCTCATCCCCGAAGAGGCCCCTTCCATTGTAAGCTTAGGTCCCCAAGATTGCAGTTTTTTCCCAGAACTCCTACTTTCATCGTTTGGAACCTGCTCCTTGGTTTCGAACGACCCCCCATTTGTCTTCAACCCTAAAAAAGCCCACCCCTTTCCATGCTTTTCGTCCTGATGCATCACCTTTTTAGGTGTTTTGCTAACCCCAATGAACAAAAAAGGGGTCTTTCCGCTTTCAGCTCCCTCCTCCCCTATCTATAGGGTTTGATTTCTCAAAGCTTGCATCTTTTTCCCTTTTGGGGATCGACCTCTTTCAGCCAAGCATCTTTTTGCCTCCTCCCCCTGCTCCTTTCGCAATGACTCTTCACCTTGAGCTGTGGGTTGCCTTCTATTTTGGTCTTTCTTTTTGCTCCACTTTCCGAGGGAGGCAGATGGGTCAGACACCCCTGCCGAAAATGGGTCTGGAGCCAGATCCACTCTTTCCCATCCTGACTGTTGGTGGTTTTGTAACCCCTGTTTCTGATTATACGGATTTCCATTTTTTTTCTTTCTTCTTCATGTATTTTGTATTTCAATTTCCGTATAAATTATTCCCTGTTGCCGCTAAATTCGGTGTGGGGGCAAACAGATGAATTTGTGAGTTCTTTGGGGAAACTGAATAGGAGAACCTGTATACCTGTTCCGTTGAACTCTGATCGTCGCTCCCGCCGTGCACCTGAAAAAAGTGCGAGACACCGGGGTTGTTCCCGGCGACGCACCCTCCGACGCTCAAGTCAGTAACCAGAAATGATTATGAAAGAGCGTTTAACTAGAGAAAGGTTGATTACCTGTTAATGGAGATGGGTGGGGGGTATTTATAGGCGTCTTAGAGAACAATTTAGGGATGTAATCCGCGTAGTCTGATATAGAATAATCTCCTTGTAAACAGATTGGGAAAGTAATCTGATAAGGTATATTCTGGTAATCAGATAAGGAATTTTAATCCCTGAATCCCAGTGTAAAGATTGACGTGAATCATGGCCGTTGATTTAGATCTAATCATGGACCTTGATTGTGTCTTGCTGGATTGAGTTGGCAGCGGGTTGAAACCCGTGCCCCGCTGAGGTGGATCCGTTTGCGGGTTATTGGATCTGTGAGAAGGAGACCCAGTACCCGCTTCGGACCCGTTTGCATGTGAAATTACCATCTCGCCCCTGAGCTGTAGGATTCGTGCCCCATTCGGACGGCCTTGATTGAACCCCTGGTTTTGGCCATATCACGAGCCCCCCACTCCTAAAGACTGAGGGTGGTCAGTCTTTGAGGAGTAGTTTGACTAACTCAGCGGTCGGCGGAACTGTATCGCAGTCCGAATGGGTGATTTTTGAATCCTGGAGCACGGGGGTAGGCTAGTTCCTCCTTCTTTGATGCTCCGAAGCTGTGTCGAGTTTTTATCTATTTTTCCGGATGATTTATTTAATTTTGCGATGTGTTGGCTAACTGTTCGGGGGCTTTAACCGCGTATTCTAGGTAATAATTGCTCGTTCGGTGGCTTAGAAATATTCCCCGAATTTCTAATTATTTCCTGGAATTTTTAGCTAATTTTCCCGAATTTTTAGCGATTTTTCGCAATTTTTTAAATAAATAAACCGATTTAAATAAATAAAAACCAATTTTTAATACTTATTTATGGCGTGGCATCATCTGGGCCTTCGATCAAGATGGAGCGCGAATTTCGGAACGATCAGACGCTTCCTGCTCCTCGGAAGGATTTTTTTTCAAAAACGAGGGTCGGCACTCCGTCACCCCGGCCCGGATGCGTTGCGCCGCGGTTCGAGGGGTCGGCGAGTTGGTTCGAATGGTCGGTACCTCGGTTCGGATCATCCGAGGTACGTGGCACCATCTAGACCGTCCATCTTTAGCGGGGATCCCAATAGAACGCTATCTTGTCGTTTTGTGGACGTGGCAAGATCTGGGACGTCCATCATGACGAGCGCGCTTTCCTACGAGATCCAACGGCTCCTGAGGGTCGGAAGGATTTTTTCCAAAAAACGAGGGTCGGTACCTCGGCACCGCGGCCCGGATGCGTAGCACCGCGGCTAGGGGGGTCGGCGACCCGGTTGGAAGGGTCGGTACCCCAGCACCACGGCCCGGATGCGTAGTGCCGCGGCTTGGGGGGTCGGCGACTCGGTTGGAAGGGTCGGTACCCCAGCACCACGGCCCGGACGCGTAGCGCCGCGGCTAGGGGGGTCGGCGACCCGGTTGGAAGGGTCGGTACCCCAGCGCCACGGCCCGGATGCGTAGTGCCGCGGCTTGGGGGGTCGGCGGCCTGGTTGGAAGGGTCGGTGCCTCGGTCCAAAGCATCCGAGGTACGTGGCATCATCTAGGCCGTCCATCTTTGGTGTGGATCCCCATAAAACGCTATCTTGTCGTTTTGTGGACGTGGCAAGATCTGGGACGTCCATCATGACGAGCGCGCTTTCCTACGAGATCCAACGGCTCCTGAGGGTCGGAAGGATTTTTTCCCAAAAACGAGGGTCGGTACCTCGGCACCGCGGCCCGGATGCGTAGCACCGCGGCTAGGGGGGTCGGCGACTCGGTTGGAAGGGTCGGTCCCTCGGTTCGGATCATCCGAGGTACGTGGCATCATCTAGGCCGCCCATCTCTGGCGTGGATCCCCATAAAACGCTATCTTGTCGTTTTGTGGGCGTGGCGAGATCTGGGCCGTTTATCTGGGCACGCATCACGAGGATGGGGTTCAGATCACGAGAAAACGCTATCTTGTCGTTTTGTGGGCGTGGCGCAATCTGAACCGTTCATCAGATCCTGACGCGAATTTTGGAGAGATCCGACGGTGATTTTGATTCGGGAGGTTTTTTTGCCAAAAACGAGGGTCGGTATCTCGTCGCCTCGGTCCGCATACCTCGCGCTGTTTGCCGGGCGCGGAGTTGGGTATTTTTAGGCGAACTTGGTGGCTCGGCTCGGTGGGCCGGAGGCCGAGTCGTTTACTTGTCTTCTTGATGGTTCCGCCATTCCGTATTAAGTGGCTCGGTTGCCCGGCTGAGCTGTTCGGTGGCTCGACCGACCAAGCCGATGGCAAGCGGTTTGGAAGGTCTGCGTGGATGGATCTGGGCCGTTCATTTTGGCACGCATCACGAGGATGGGGTTCAGATCACGAGAAAACGCTATCTTGTCGTTTTGTGGGCGTGGCGCAATCTGAACCGTTCATCAGATCCTGACGCGAATTTTGGAGAGATCCGACGGTGATTTTGATTCGGGAGGTTTTTTTGCCAAAAACGAGGGTCGGTATCTCGTCACCTCGGTCTGCGTACCTCGCGCTGTTTGCCGGGCGCGGATTTGGGTATTTTTGGGCGAACTCGGTGGCTCGGTCACTGAGCGTTTTCGTTCGATAGCTCGGCTCATTAGACCGGTGGCCGAGTCGCAACTTGTGTTTTTTGGGGAGTTCCGCCATCCCTCTCATACCGCCGCCTCTCTCTTGTAGGGCGTTTGGGATTCTTAGTGGGCCTTTTGGATTCCCAAGGAGGCCCGTTATCAGTTGAGGTTATAAGTTACCATTCCTTCAACTCTGAGCTCATTTCTCACTTTTCACTCTACGAATTCACTTTTGTTCTCTAAGTCCTCTGCTAGCGGCGCTCTTGCTCCACGGTGTTGTCGTTAGCTGTCGCGTGGGCCAGGCGATTTCAGGCGAGCATTCTCCGACCGTGAACGTCACTTCAAAGGTTAGTTTGTCTTTGCCTTAGCTTTTTCAAAAGATGTCAAGGGTAAGCTCGGGTAGTGGTGCCTCGTCCTCGGGCGGTGATCGCGCCGGGGAGAGGAGTAGGGCGGAAGCTCGCAGGAAGGGGAAGCAGATGGCCGAACCGCTGGCTGTCGAGTCGAGGATCGGGAAGAAGAAAAGGACAGGGGAGACCCCGGCCCCCATAGGGGGGGTGATTGTGGAGAACCCGAAACGAGCTCCCGAGATAGGACAATATCCTTCCGTCCTGTCCGGGCATTCGGGAGTCAGGCAGTACGAGGGTGATCTTCTGGAGAAAGCGATCTACGGAAAGTCGAAGATCGTCGAGGAGCCTAATCCGTTCCATTCCTCCGAAGCTGACGAGCTCATTTCGTCGTTGACCGAGAAGGATCTTCTTCGGATCAGGAAGGCTTTCGCTATCCCGTCGGAGTACAAGCTGATGGTCGCTGGCCCCGGGGTGCGAGCAAACACTAAGTTGCCTTCGTCGGACATGTGCATGTTTGACGTCGACTCCTTGAACGCGGGACTGCGTTTTCCGCTGCACCCTTTCATACTTCAGATCCTCGGCTGGTATTGTCTCGCCCCTACTCAGTTCAGTCCAAACACTTGGCGTCATGTGAACGCATTCTTGCTTCAGTGTCACCGAGCCGAGGTAGCGCCGGATCTGTCAGTTTTCCGGGGCCTCTATCGGATAAACAAGCAACACGGCTCGGAGTACCGGTACTATTTGGGGCCGAGGAGAGGTGTTAAGATTGTAGAGAATCCCGACTCTCTTAAGGGTTGGAGGGAGAAGTATTTTATCGTAAGGGGCGAACCGATTTGGCACATTCCGTCCCGGTGGAAGGTGGAAGTGCCGAAATTTGCGCGGGGCGACCCCGCACTATCTGAGGCCGAGGAGGAGGTAGCGAGGAGGATCACGGCCCTTCCGGTACTGAGTTGGAGGGAGTTGACCGAAGAGGTGTTGTTCGGGTCCGGACTAAGCCCCATCGACCCGAGTACGCTCTTGACATCTCATTCATTTTTTTTTTTCTAAGTCTTCAATTCGTCTGTTTTGATTCGGTTTTCTCCCCCTCTTTTTTTTTTGTTGATGCAGAGTCGATGAAGATTGACTTTAAAGCTATGATGGCCGATAGGTCCAAGCTGACCGGGACCAGAAAAAGGAAGAGGGCGGCCGAGGGTGCGTCATCGGGTGTTCAGCCCGCGGTCGCCACTAACGTTGCTCCGCCTCCCCCGGCTACCGAGGTGCCTTCGGAGGTGGTGGTGGTGGAGGAGACCTCGGCCCCTGTCGCCCCGTCCGTGAACGAGGGTGTCTTTGATGTCAATGCGGCGCTGGCGCTCGAGCCTCCCCCATTGACTCAGAATGCCGAGGAAATCCTGACCGAGCAGCACAAGCAGTTGTTTGTGCCGAACTGGTTGGTGAGGAATCATGATGGTTTCCTCGGCAACTCGCAGATGTCAATGCAGGTCGTCAAACACTTGGCGACCCCGAAGGATAAGGCCGCGCTGAATGCGGGGAGGGTCGGCGACGACACTTACGAAGTCGCCCGGGGGCTTGTTTCGGTAAGTGTTCGCAAATTTCTTCAAGTTTGTTACTCGGTGCGTACTTCGTACTTATCGTTGTCTTTGTAGGCCACCGTTCACTTCGGCCATCTCATGGAGGCGTTCGCCGCACAGGAGAAGGAGCTGAAGTCCGCCAGCGAGAAAGACAGGCTGGCGAAGGTCCGGGCGGTCAAGGATCTCGAGGCCGAGCAGAGGCGGGCTGAGGCTCTGGACGTTCGGGTGGCCGACCTTACCGCCGACCTGAAGAAAGCGAAGGAGGGCCTCGAAGCGGAGTCCGCCAAAGCTGCCAAGGCCGCCCAAGATCTTGCCGCGGCATTGAAGTCCTTGGCCGACGAGAAAGCGGAGAGGGAAGCGCAGGCCGCGAGGATCCGGGCGGAGGTCGAAGCCGAGATTGAGGCAGAGGCGAAGAAACATATGGCTGAGAACATGGAGCGATCCTACCAGACGGCCCTGGACCATGTCCAGGCTCGTGTCCCCGGCTTCGAGCGAGTCGGCTATCAACTGTGGCCCGGGTCGCCCGCGGACGACGAGGAGGGGGATGCCGAGGACGAGGTCGAAGGCGAAGACGGAGGGGGAGAGGATGACCCGGCTAAGGGAGAGATCGAGGGACCGCCCGTCGATGCGTCCGGGGTGGGAGCGGAGACGCAGGTGGACCCTTGATTCTTTCGTTAAATCTTTTTGTAGTTTCTGTTCTGCTTTTTCTTCCGAGCTTTGTAACGCCTTTTGCGGACTGGCCACCGCTTTTTGATAAATGAAAAAAACGTTTTGTCTTTGAAATTGTCTAAGTGTTTGGTTCGGTCGTAGGGTAGGCCCCCGTCACTACGATGGCTCGGCGACAAGTAGAGCTGTTCCATCTATCTCTCGTGAAACGCCTTGAGGGCGAGATCGACCTGACGAGGAGGATGCTGTACAATATGGAGATGAAGAACGGGGATCTGTTGGCCGAAGTGTACCACTTGCGGATAGCCGAAGCCGAGCTATTTTCTAAGGAAGAAGAATTGGCTTCTGTTTTGGCCGAACGAGATGAGCTCGTGAAGAAGGTCGAGCATTTGCAAAGGGTGACAGTCGACAAGAGTATCGAGGTGACCCATCTGCGTCGTGTCATATCTGACAGCGCCGAATACCCTGGATCGGCGAAGCTTCCTCGGTTCAAAATTGTCGTGAAGGACGAGGCACTGAAGGACCGGATCGTCGAATTGGAGGAGGAGGTCGCTCGGCTCAAGCCTCAGCCGGTGAGGGCCAACGTCCGGAGCACCTCGTGTACCCGCGAAGAGATCGAGCGAGGTATCACGTTCTATCAAGCGGCGTCCCGGACTCCTATCATCGGGGCGTCAGCCGCCGATGCACAAAGTGGTGTGGCGGTGTCTTCAAGTGGCGCTTCGGTTGGGGCGACTGTGAGGCTCAGCGGCGAAGGGGCGTCCCGGTTCGTCGGCCTGGAGACGAGCTCGGAGGCTAAGAAGCGCCGACCCAAAGTGTCGTTGAACCGGAGTGTCCCCCTTCCTCGGAGGAAATGAGCGGGTCATGCCTTCTAATATTTTGTTGAACTCGCTGTTGTAATCTTTTTGTAAACTCGTCCAAGTCATTAATAAAATTGGGGTCGATTTATCCGAAGTGTCTTCTATTGGCTGTTCGTCGAGTCTTTTGTCGCAATTCTGATCCTGTCGCTCGGCTATTGACGCCCGTCGATGTGGGGTGTCTACAACCGTTGGATGGTGGCGCGAATCCAGAGGCAGGCACAAGTCCCAAGAAAACGTTATCTTGTCGTTTTGTGGGCACGTGGCACTACTGGATCCACTCATCACGCTTTGGCACACAATTTGAGAGGATCTAACGGCGAGTTGACCTCGGGGTGATTTTTTCCCAAAACGAGGGTCGGTACCTCGTCAGCTCGGCACAATTGATGGCCGAAACGAATTCTCCAACAATGTGTTGTTCTGACTCCGCCGTTCGGCTCTTGGTGCCGATCGACGTGGGGTGTCCATAACCGTCGGATGGGGGCACGAATCCAGAGGCAGGCACGAGTACCAAGAAAACGTTATCTTGTCGTTTTGTGGGCACGTGGCACTACTGGATCCACTCATCACGCTTTGGCACACAATTTGAGAGGATCTAACGGCGAGTTGACCTCGGGGTGATTTTTTCCCAAAACGAGGGTCGGTACCTCGTCAGCTCGGCACAGTCTACGGTCGGGACGGGTTCCGGATCGTTTAAGGACGAGTCGGAGAGATAGAGTCGAGCCGGAGGAAGGATCCGGTCGTTAGATTAGTTTAAGGGATGTAGGAGCAGTTTCGAATGGCGAGCTACTTCTAGTCCGCTTAGGAGCGGACTTGCGAAGCCAAATCGAGCCAAGTGTTGGACTCCGATCCATTCAACGGCTGCAGGAGCAATTTCGAACGGCGGTCTGCCCCCGGCCCGTCTGAAGACGGGCCGAGTAGGAAGAGTCGAGCCGAGTGCTGGACTCCGAACCATTGTGTGATAAGTTTGAGAGATGCAGGAGCAGTTTCGAATGGCGAGCTACTTCTAGTCCGCTTAGGAGCGGATTTGCGAAGCAAAATCGAGCCAAGTGTTGGACTCCGATCCATTCAACGGCTGCAGGAGCAATTTCGAACGGCGATCTGCCCCCGGCCCGTCTGAGGACGGGCCGAGTAGGGAGAGTCGAGCCGAGTGCTGGACTCCGAACCATTGTGTGATAAGTTTGAGAGATGCAGGAGCAGTTTCGAATGGCGAGCTACTTCTAGTCCGCTTAGGAGCGGATCTGCGAAGCAAAATCGAGCCAAGTGTTGGACTCCGATCCATTCAACGGCTGCAGGAGCAATTTCGAACGGCGATCTGCCCCCGGTACGTCTGAGGACGGGCCGAGTAGGAAGAGTCGAGCCGAGTGCTGGACTCCGAACCATTGTGTGATAAGGGAATTAGAGGCGGAAGTACGCGATAATGTAAAGAAAAACTTTATTTATTTATTAATATCTAATGGTCGGCTGCTTCTAAAGTTGCTAGCCGTTTATTACAATGAAAAAGAACAAAGGAAAAATTACTAGTAGCAGGAGTGGTTGCCCGACATCTCGAGTTACTTAGATAGGCGGGGTTGCCTTCTCTAGGTATTTCAAAAGATGGTCGGCGTTCCAAGTCCTGGGAATTTCTCTACCCTCAAGGTCTTCTAGCTTGTACGCACCGGGGCGGATCACTTTGGATACTTTGTACGGTCCCTCCCAATTTGGGGCCAATTTGCTCTTCTGTCCGGGGAACGAAATGGCCAGCTTTCGGAGGACCAGGTCCCCCTCTTTCAAGTCGGTTGGGCGGACCCGTTTGTTGTAGGCGAGTTCGATTCTTCTTCGGTAACCTTGCTGCCGTATGGCGGCTCTTTCCCGAATCTCGTCTACCAAATCTAGGCTCGTTCTGAGCTCCCTGGCATTCTGTTCTTCTTCGAAGGCAATCAGGCGAGGAGAGGGTATTCCAACTTCTAGCGGGATGAGGGCCTCGGACCCATAGGTGAGATTGAACGGACTCTCGCCCGTCGGGATCCGCTTCGTGGTCCGGTAATTCCACAACACATTGGGCAGCTGATCGACCCACAATCCCTTGGAGCATTTGTCGAGTCTCTTCTTGATGCCGGAGAGGATCTGTCGGTTGGCATTCTCGGCTTGGCCATTTGACTGGGGATGAGAGACGGAGGAGAAGCGGTGCTGTATAGCTAGGTCTTGACATAAGGCTCGGAAGGCAGCTCCAGCGAACTGCGTACCGTTATCCGTAACTACGACTCGGGGAACACCGAAACGACAGATTACACTTTTCCAGAAGAATTGGACGACTCTATGTTCGGTAATTGTAGCCAGGGGCTCGGCCTCGACCCATTTCGAGAAATAGTCGACTGCCACGACCAGAAACTTCAACTGTCCGGGGGCCGGTGGAAATGGCCCGAGTAGATCCATCCCCCACATTGCAAAGGGGATCGGACTCGACAAGGAGGAGAGTGGTGCTTGTGGAAGGCGTCGAATGTCGGAATACTTCTGACAGGAGGTGCATTGTCGAACGTGTCGTTCGGCGTCCCGTAGGAGAGTGGGCCAGTAATACCCGTAGTTTAATACTTTACGTGCCAAGGCTCTGGAGCCGGAGTGGGCTCCGCCGATGCCCTCGTGGAGCTCTTGCAGGGCGTAATCGGCTTGTCCGGGGGAGAGGCATCTTAGGTAGGGTCGACCATCCACCTGGGTGAAGGAGCGCTTATACAGAACGCCTTCGACCATTATGTAACGCTCGGCCCGGGTCCTTATCTTTCGGGCTTCCTTCGGATCCCTTGGTAGGAGTCCGTCTCTTAAAAACTCGACGAGGGGCTTCATCCAATTGTCTTTGAGGGGGAGCGGCAGTGTTTCGACGGAGTTGAAAGCCTCGTCCTCTATGCTGGGCTTGAGGAGGACTTCTATCAGAACGGTTTGTTCGAGGCCTTGCAGGGATGAGGAAGCCAGTTTGGACAGGGCGTCGGCCTGGGCATTTTCTTCTCTGGGGATTCTTCGGATGAGGGCCTCGTCGAAGAGCGCCATGAGGCTCTTCACTTTGGCCAAGTACTTTACCATTCTGTCATCGCGGGCTTCATATTCGCCGAGGACCTGGTTGACGACCAATTGAGAGTCGCTGAAGATCTGCAGGCGTCGCGCCCTTGCGTTTCGGGCCATCCCGAGGCCGGCTATGAGTGCCTCGTATTCGGCTTCGTTATTCGAGGCTTTAAAGTTTATCCGGAGGGAATATTGAAGGACAAAGTCGTCTGGGCCCGCCAGGATGACTCCAGCCCCGCTCCCCTCGTTGCAAGAGGATCCATCGACGTATACAGACCAGACAGGCGGTCCCTTCGTCGTCTGCTCGGAGTCGGGGATAGTCGTCTCAACTATGAATTCGGCCAGCGCCTGCGCCTTGATTGCGGTCCGAGGCTGATAAGTAATATCATGTTGGCTCAGCTCGATCGACCACTTCATGAGGCGGCCGGAAGTCTCTGGCTTGTGAAGGATCTGTTTCAACGGCTGGTCGGTAAGGACGACCACGGAATGAGACTGGAAGTATGGCCGAAGCTTTCTTGCAGCCATTATCAGGGCGTAGGCTATTTTCTCAATTTTCGGGTACCGGAGCTCGGCGTCCCGGAGCACTTTGCTGACGTAGTAAATGGGCTTTTGAGTTCTTTCTTCTTCCCTGACTAAGACCGCACTTAGTGTCTGTTCCGAGGCTGCCAAGTAGAGGTAGAGGGGCTCGCCCGGTATGGGTTTGCTGAGCAGAGGCGGGTTGACGAGGTAAGCTTTAAGCTGGTCGAAGGAATCTTGTTGCGGCTGCCCCCACTCGAACCCCTTAGTCCCCCTCAGGGCTTTGAAGAACGGGAGGCATTTCTCTCCGGACTTCGACAAAAAGCGCCCAATGGCGGCTAAACGACCTGTCAGTTTCTGAACTTCTTTGACGTTTCTGGGCGGGGCCATGTCTAGTATGGCCCTGATCTTCTCCGGATTTGCCTCTATTCCTCGTTGGCTGACCATAAAGCCGAGGAACTTGCCCGATGAGACGCCGAACGCACACTTGTTCGGGTTGAGCCTCATATTGTGCTTTCTCAAAACATCGAACGCTTCTTGGAGGTCGGTCTCATGATCAACGCCTCGGATGCTTTTCACAAGCATGTCGTCCACGTAGACTTCCATGTTCCGACCAATCTGGGCCTGGAATACCTTGTTGACGAGACGTTGATACGTTGCCCCTGCGTTCTTCAGGCCGAACGGCATGACTCGGTAACAATAGAGTCCTTGGTCCGTTACAAAAGACGTCTTCGGAATATCCGGGGGGAACATCCTTATCTGATTGTAACCCGAGAAAGCATCCATGAAGCTGAGGAGCTCATGTCCCGAGGTTGCGTCAATCAGAGTGTCGATGCTCGGCAGAGGGAAGGGATCTTTAGGGCAGGCCTTGTTGAGGTCAGTGAAATCAATACAGATTCTCCATGTCCCATTGGATTTCTTCACCATGACTACGTTGGACAACCATTCCGGATAATTCACTTCCTGTATGAATCGGGCTTTCAACAGTTTGTCCACCTCCTCTTTGATGGCGAGCTGGCGCTCGGGGGCGAACTTGCGCCTCTTCTGCTGGACCGGTTTGGACCCCGGATCAACGCTGAGGCGATGGACCAAGAGTTCTTCGGAGATACCGGGCATGTCCGCTGCTGACCATGCGAAGAGGTCCCGGTTGGCTCGGATGCATTTCACAATATTTGAATGTAGGGCGGACGGGAGTGCCTTGCTGACATAGAACTTACGGGTCGGCTCCTGCTCCGAGAAGAGTATTTCCTCCAGCTCATCGACTGGCTCGGGAGTCGGCCGAGCAGCATCTTGTGGAATCTCGAGTGTTTCTAAGGAGAGGACGGGTCCGAGCGTGGAGGTCATGTAACACTTGCGGGCCTGTTCCTGATTGCCCCTAACTTCTCCCACTCCAGCCCGAGTGGGGAATTTCATTTTGAGATGATAGGCAGAAGGGACGGCTTCAAGGGCGGCTAGGCCGGGCCGACCCAAAATGACGTTGTAGGCCGCGGGGACATCTACAACCATGAAATCCATTGACTCCGTGCGGGTAGTAGGAGTTTTGCCTGCTGTGACATCGAGGGTGATCACCCCTTCGATCGTCACCGGCACTCCCGTGAACCCATGGAGCGTATACCCGGCGGGCTTCAGTCTGTCTCGGGAGAGCTTCAGCCCCTTGAAAGCATCGAGGAATAGGATGTTAACGGAGGAGCCGTTATCCACTAGGATTCTTTCGACTTTGAAATTGGCCATGTGAAGGTTGATGACGAGTGCGTCGCAATGAGGGGTGCGGACGCCCTCGAGATCGTCGTCAGAGAAGGTGACGGGCACTCCGAGTCCTTTGGGGGGAGGGGTGGCCCGGACAGAATTTACTTCCCTAATAAAAGCTTTCCGAGAAGAGTTCGAGGAGCCCCCCATTGGACCCCCATGGATAAGGTGGAGGACTCGCTCTTCCTCGAATTCTGGCGTCTCTTCCCGTTCCGGACGTTTGTTAGCCCCCCGAGGCTGGGGAGGAAGTTCGGCCCCGTCCTTTCTTACAAACTTCGCCAGCTGCCCCCTCTGGATGAGGGCTTCGATCTCGTTTCTCAGAGCCCGGCAGTCGTTGGTGTCATGCCCATGGTCCCGGTGATAACGGCACCATTTGTCTTTATCCCTCCTTTTGGCTGGGGTGTTCATCTTTGGAGCTGGAGGCAGGACCCCTTCTTTTTCGACTTCCATGAAAATGGCGGAGATGTTTGTGGTGAGGGGAGTGAATTTTTCAAATCTAGGGGGAGGCCGGCGCTGGCCGGCATTATCCTTCTGAAACTTTTTGGGTCCCTCTTCTTCCGTTCCCTTCCTCTTAGACCCGGAGGCGGTTGCTTCCCAGTTGGGCGGTTCCTCGGCCTCTTCAGCTCGGATGTACTTTTCAGTACGGAGGAGGAGGTCAGAAAAGTCGTGTGGCGGTTTTTTGGCGAGGGAGGAGCGGAGGTTAGAATTTAGGATGTTGGATTGGAACGCCGCGGCAGCAACGGATTGGTCGAGGGATGCGATAGTTCTGGCCTCGGCTGTGAACCTCTTCACGTAGTCCCTCAATCTCTCCCCCTTCTGCTGACGGAGGTGCAACAGGGAAATGCTGGTCTTCTCGGCCCTTCGGCTGCTGACGAAGTGGGTGATGAACAGGGTTTCGAACTGTTCAAAGGAGAATATTGACGCCGGGGCAAGGCGAGAGTACCATTCTCGAGCTGGGCCCTTCAGAGTTGCAGGGAATGTTTTGCAGAGGAGGGCGTCGGACGCTTGATGGAGGAGCATCAAAGTCTTAAAGCCTTCGATGTGGTCAACCGGATCGGTCTCTCCCGTATAGTTCTCGAACTGGGGAGGTTTGAAACCGAAGGGAACAGGAGTATCCACTATGGTCCGGGAGAACGGGGGTTGGCTAGGACGGAGGGTCCTCCCCCTGAGTTCTTCTTCCCGGTTTATCCGTCCCAAGAGTTTTTCCACCTCGTTTAGGCGGCGGTTCATGGTGTTATCTCTCCGGCGGTGATCTGCCGAGCCACGGGACTCGTCTTCGTAGGATGGGGAGCGAGGACTGCGGCGATGGTAGCTTCGGGAACGACGAGGACTTGGGGTGCGTCTGGAATTGGTAGGAGCGGGTCGAGGAGAAGGGGAACGTTGGCGAGGGCTCCGGACCGGACGAGGGGAGGGGGCCCTTGGCTCATTGGGATTTTGACGGAGATTGAGGGCCTGTTGTACCATAGCTTGGAATTGCTGGAACTCGGCACGGGTGATGGGTGCCTCATTGTTCCGATGCTGCTGCCGACCTGCTGGTGAGTGCCTCCTTCGGTAGTGATCGGGGGAGTCTCTTCTCCCTCTTCGGGCGGGGGACCCCCTGTGTCCCCGGTGTCGGGGGGATCGTTCTTGGTGGGAGGCTTCTCCCCGAGCCCGCTTTTCGTCCAGATGGTGACGAAGGTCCTTATCTTCCGGGCGTCTGGGATGGGCATCGTGGCGACCAGAGGCTCGGGGATGATGGGAGGCCATGGAGGCACTGGAGGCAGTGTGGTTGGGTATGTTCTCTGGATGAAGAGGCTGTTTCTGGGGGTTAGGCCCCTTCGGATCAGGATGTGGAGGGTTCCGCTGGAGCGGCTCTTCCACGGTAGGAGGGAGCTGCCCTTGTTGTTGAGTGGGATCAGGAAGGACTTCCTGCTGGTCAGGGATGGGCGCTCGATTGGAGCCCCTAGATCTGACTTTGCGAGGCGGCATGGCTGGAGAAAACCTGTTCACCGGGAAGAGGAGAGGTCTCTACTCGTTAGTTTCCCACAGACGGCGCCAATCTGTTGCCGCTAAATTCGGTGTGGGGGCAAACAGATGAATTTGTGAGTTCTTTGGGGAAACTGAATAGGAGAACCTGTATACCTGTTCCGTTGAACTCTGATCGTCGCTCCCGCCGTGCACCTGAAAAAAGTGCGAGACACCGGGGTTGTTCCCGGCGACGCACCCTCCGACGCTCAAGTCAGTAACCAGAAATGATTATGAAAGAGCGTTTAACTAGAGAAAGGTTGATTACCTGTTAATGGAGATGGGTGGGGGGTATTTATAGGCGTCTTAGAGAACAATTTAGGGATGTAATCCGCGTAGTCTGATATAGAATAATCTCCTTGTAAACAGATTGGGAAAGTAATCTGATAAGGTATATTCTGGTAATCAGATAAGGAATTTTAATCCCTGAATCCCAGTGTAAAGATTGACGTGAATCATGGCCGTTGATTTAGATCTAATCATGGACCTTGATTGTGTCTTGCTGGATTGAGTTGGCAGCGGGTTGAAACCCGTGCCCCGCTGAGGTGGATCCGTTTGCGGGTTATTGGATCTGTGAGAAGGAGACCCAGTACCCGCTTCGGACCCGTTTGCATGTGAAATTACCATCTCGCCCCTGAGCTGTAGGATTCGTGCCCCATTCGGACGGCCTTGATTGAACCCCTGGTTTTGGCCATATCAAATCTGTTGCCGCTAAATTCGGTGTGGGGGCAAACAGATGAATTTGTGAGTTCTTTGGGGAAACTGAATAGGAGAACCTGTATACCTGTTCCGTTGAACTCTGATCGTCGCTCCCGCCGTGCACCTGCAAAAAGTGCGAGACACCGGGGTTGATCCCGGCGACGCACCCTCCGACGCTCAAGTCAGTAACCGGAATTATGAAAGAGCGTTTAACTAGAGAAAGATTGATTACCTCTTAATGGAGATGGGTGAGGGGTATTTATAGGCGTCTTAGGGACTGGTTTTAGGAATGTAATCCCCGTGATTAGATAAGGAATATTCCTCGCAATCAGATAAGGCATGTAATCTGATAAGGTATATCCCCTGTAATCAGTTAAGGAATTTAATCCCTAATCCCCAGTGAAAAGATAGCTGTGAATCATGGCCGTTGATTTAGATCTAATCAGGGACCTTGATTGTATCTTGTCGGATCGGGTTGGTAGCGGGTTGAAACCCGTACCCAGCTGAGGTGGATCCGTTTGCGGGTTATTGGATCTGTGAGAAGGAGACCCAGTACCCGCTTCGGACCCATTTGCATGTGAAGTTACCGTTTTACCCCTGAGCTTTAAGATTCGGGTCCGATGTGAACGGTCTCGATTTAATCCTATTTTTAGCCATATCACGAGCCCCCCACTCCTAAAGACTGAGTGTGATCAGCCTTTGAGGAGTAGTTTTACTGTTTCAATGGCGTACGGGATTTTATCGGTGTTCTCAAGGGAGTTCGGAATCTTGCTCAGGGTGTAACAGTGTTATTATGGGCTTGTAAAATGCCCAAAAATATTCTCAGAATTTTCTGGATTTTTTGTGATTTTTCCAGATTTTTCTGAATTTTTTCTCATTTTTTTGAATTTTTTATTCATTTTCCGAATTAAATAATTAATTATCCAAAATATTAATCAATTATTCTAATTTAATAATTATTTTTTCAGAATTTAAAAATAATTTTTTCTGAATTAATAATTATTTTTAGAATTTTTAATTAATTTTTTCAATTTTTAAATATTTTTTTCGGATTTTTTAAATAAAAAAAACAATTAAATAAATAAATAAATAATTTAAATATTACCTGGACACGTGGCAGATTTCTGGCCGTCCATCATGACCAGATGAGCACGCATCGTAAGGCAGATCGCGATCTGGACACGTGGCGCGTTTCGGGCCGTTCATCATGATCAGATCAGCGCGCATCGTGAGGCAGATCACGATCGGGACACGTGGCGCGTTCCTGAGCGTCGATCGTGTCGCGACACGAATTTTGGAACGATCGGACGGATCGTGTGGCCCGGCCCCTTTTTTTCTCCAAATACGAGTTCGGCACTTCGGCGCTCCGGCGAAGTCACCCCGGATCGTTGAGATGTCGCCACGTGGACCGCCACGTGGCATTTTTTTTTTTTTTTTTTTTTTTTTTTTTTTTTTCTTTCCTCCCCGCTGCTTCTCTTCTTTCTTCTACTTCGTTGCTGCTTCTTCTCTCCTCCGTCCGTCTACATCCTCGTCTTCTTCTCTCTGCTTCGACCGCGAACTCGAAGACGGAGCGGAGTGGAGCTCGTCTGAGGCGAGGGGCTCGAAGCTTTGGAGTTTGAAGACAGTGGAGGCGGTGAAGGAGTTCGGCGTGGTGATGGAGCTCGGCATGAAGAGCCGACGCTTCGGCACTCGACGAAGAGGAGAGGCAAGCTCGGAGGTGGTCGTCGAGCGAGGAGAGCTCGACCGCGAGCGGCGTTGAGGAAGTAGGGAGACGGAGGTCGAAGGAGGAGTGGGTTCTTCGGTTCGATGGGTTCGGCTCGGCATGGAGGCTGACGCTTCGGCGCTCGACGAAGGGAAGAGGCGAGCTCGGAGGCGGTCGTCGAGCGAGGAGAGCTCGACCGCGAGCGGCGTTGAGGAAGTAGGGAGACGGAGGTCGAAGGAGGAGTGGGTTCTCCGGTTCGATGGGTTCGGCTCGGCATGGAGAGCCGACGCTTCGGCGCTCGACGAAGAGAAGAGTCGAGCTCGGAGGTGGTCGTCAGTAACGGGTTCGAAGTTGGAAGGGAGCTCAATGGAGTTCGGCAACGGAGCTCGACTGTTGGGAGAGCTCGAAAGCTGCGAAGGATTTGGAGCTCGTCGACGCGTTGGGACTTGGAGCTCGATGGCGGAGGCGAGCTCGTCGTTGGAGCTCGGTGCAGGGAGAACTCGGCGTTTGGAGTTCGACGAAGGTGGCTTCGGCGGTCGTGGGGAGCTCTGATGGTGAGCTCGGCATGGTCGAGGAGTTGGGTTCTGAAGAAGATGGGTTCTTCTTCATTTTTTTTTTTTTTTGGCGGGAGAGTGTAGGGGAGAAGGAGGAAGGGTTCGGGTCGGATCCTAACGGGTCCGAACCCACACTGTTTTCTCTCTCTCTCCTCCTTCTTCCTTGTTGCTTCGGCTAATGCATCTGGTTCGGCAGATCCGAGCACGGATTTAGAGGAGAATTTTTTCCCACTTTGCTGTTCGGTAGGTCGGTAGCTCGGATTTGAGATCCGAGCTACGTGGCTCAATCTGGACGGTTGATCACGATCGTGGCGCGAATCACGAGACAAGAGGCACGAGTTTCGAGAAAACGTTATCTTGTCGTTTTGTGATGACGTGGCGAGATCTGAACCGTTCATCATGTTTTAGCACGAATTTTGAGACGATCCGACGGTGAGATGGATTCGGTCGAATTTTTCTCCATATACGAGGGTCGGTACCCCGTCACCTCGGATCGGCACCCCGGATCGGCACCTCGGATCATTGAGATGATGCCACGTGGCATGCCACGTGGCCCCTTTCTTTTTTTGAAGGGTTTGTTGGGATTTGTCTCTTGTTGGTTTGCTTTGGCGGGAGCGTGCGCTCGACGTTATTGGAGGAGCTCGACGGAGGTTCGGCTCGGCCAGTGAGCTCGGCGTCGCGGAGCTTCGACAGGCGGGTTCGAACGTGGAGAAGGAGCTCGACGTCGTGGCGAAGGTGGCGAAGCTCGAAGCTCGGCCGAGGAGTTGGGTTCGGCCAGTGAGCTCGGCGCCATGGAGCTTCGACAGGTGGGTTCGAACTTGGAGAAGGAGGAGTGTTGTTTGGTTTTTGCTGTTGGAGAAGAAAGGTGACGTGGGGAGTGGGGAATCCGGGTTTGGATCCTAAAGGGTCCGAACCCACATTTTTTTTGTTTCTCTCTCTCTCCTTCCTTGTTGGGAAAATCTGAGCTCCTCGGATCCGCTTCTTGTTCGGCCAATCCGAGCACGGATTATGAGGAGATTTTTTGCTGCTTAGCGGTTCGGTAGTTCGGTAGCTCGGATTTGAACAAAAAAGGGGTCTTTCCGCTTTCAGCTCCCTCCTCCCCTATCTATAGGGTTTGATTTCTCAAAGCTTGCATCTTTTTCCCTTTTGGGGATCGACCTCTTTCAGCCAAGCATCTTTTTGCCTCCTCCCCCTGCTCCTTTCGCAATGACTCTTCACCTTGAGCTGTGGGTTGCCTTCTATTTTGGTCTTTCTTTTTGCTCCACTTTCCGAGGGAGGCAGATGGGTCAGACACCCCGGCCGAAAATGGGTCTGGAGCCAGATCCACTCTTTCCCATCCTGACTGTTGGTGGTTTTGTAACCCCTGTTTCTGATTATACGGATTTCCATTTTTTTTCTTTCTTCTTCATGTATTTTGTATTTCAATTTCCGTATAAATTATTCCCGATGCATTTAAATCCCTTTGAATCTCTTATTGAAACCCAAATTTATATTCCAAACTAGAATCTTGTCACTCTTTTTTTTATTTGTTTACTTTGAAGCCAAAGTTAATCCATACTATCATTTTATTGATTATTTTGAATTCATGAGAAGCCCAACAATTATCATTGAGTTTATTATATTTAATTGAAGCCCAAACCCAAGCCCATCTCCTATTGGACTCTAACCCTAAACCCAAACCCACAAATCCATACACTCACTCGTATACAAATTTGTTCACATTCTCCTCAACTGCACAATCCCCCACTATCTCTAACTACCCATTACTTTCGTCATATTATATTATTATTATTGTTTTTATTGTTAAACCACCCAGCCCCACTCTCTCTCTCACCCCGTCTATCTCTCTCTCCCACTCCTCCTTTTTTACCCTGTTTCGAACCAAAACAGAGATCACCCACGAACCCGGCTACTCTTCGTCTTCCTCTTCACGAACCCTACTTTGCCCTCCGCCTTGCCTGCCTCCATTGCAGCACCCCTTTCGTCGTCTCCCTCATCCACAGTCGCATCGCCTCCAGAACCCCCATTTCCCCCCTTCGTCTTCCTCTCGACCTCGAGCCACAACAACCTCCACCTCCTGCATTGTTGACTCTACACCCATCCTCCGCTTTCTTCCTCCCTATTGAGCGACCTCAACTCCCCCGAGCTTTTCCCGTCTTCATCCTTCGATCGCTCCCGCTCGAGTGTTGCCCTATCATCAAGCATCTATCTTCATCCTCATCGCCGTCCTCCTTCCGTCGCCTATTGCCTCGTTACACCCCTTCCACGTCGACTGCACCCCGTCGCTCCTCGACCACCCTCGAGCTCGTGCCTCCATCGTTGCCATTGTCGCTCAAAGCTCACCTAATCCACCAAGCTGCCATTGCACCATCGCCTTGACCTATCCATTCGCCTATTGCCACCGTGGTCCCTCGCCGTGCACCCCCTTCACCGCCGCAGACCCCCTAGCCATCGTCATCGCCGTCCAGGCCCCGATCACTCCTCGTCGTTGTCTCCCATGTTTTCTTGCAAAAACAGAGTTCTCTCGTCGAAGCCTCGCCGTTGCCGTCGCTTCCTGACCGCAACGCCGCCAGTCGCCTGAGTACCCTCGCCGCCATCGTTGCCTCGCCGCCGCCACTCATCCATCGCCATCTCCCCTCCCGCCGTTTCTCACTCCCTCTCCCTGTTGCGTTTGAAGAAGAAGAAAAACAGGGAGTTAGCTGAGTGAGAGTGGCTTGTTTCTATGTTCGCTGTTGTGTGGGGTAGAAGATCACGATCTGGTGTTCAGTGTTGTAAGGAGTTCTGATCAGTTGGCTTGTTGCTGTTTTGTTATTAGAGTTACTGTTTGCTGTTTGGAGTTGGGTGTTTTGTGTGTTGCTGTTGGGTGTTGTGTTCACTGTTGCTGTTGCTATCTTGCACGTAGAACGCACGTACTCTTGGAGCGCCGCCCAGAATTCTGATCCCGTTATTCCTTTTTGCATATTCGAATCGTCTATAAAAGGCAAGTCCACTTGAACTCGTTTAATTATTCTAGTTCAAGATTTTTGATCTCCCCTGCAAGTAGTTCCACTTCGATTATCTTAACTTTGCTTTGTATACTTTCCGTTGGGGATATCTAAGGGTTTACACGAGCAAACCCGAAGTATCCTCGACCCGTGCCAATATCCATTGACTCAAACCCAAATATACATGCACACATGACATGAACAAATTGACTAGAACTTGCATATGAGGAAAATATATTGTAATCGAATACATGTTGATTGATTGAGATCTCGTGACTTGAACTATGACATGATAATTGACTTGTACACTGTAAACTCCATTCTAATTGTTGTACATTAGTGTTAATACATTTCATGATATAATAACATGTTGATTATCTACTTTGATGAACACATATGTGATGACATTTTATGAATTCCTGCTGCCTGTTCTGTTTTGCAGTGAGGTTTCGACCCTGTTACCATAAGAATTAACACAAGCTATATAAAGAAATTGTAACCCTAAGTGTCTAGTTGCCCATATCATCCAGAATTTTCGAATTCCGAATTGTAGTCTATGAGATATCGCTGTTTTAGTGTTACTGTGTCGGCTGGTTTCAGATTCACTACTTCATGTATATTATTATGCATTGTATCATGTTGCTGCATTCTTATCATCCCCTGACATTCTTATACACACTTACATGGACATGAATGACTTAATAAAATACTAAACAAACGGGGTTAATAAGGGTTGACTTAGTAGTGGATAATCTCAAAAAAAGTACTCGGTAGGGCCCTTCTTATTTACATGGAATCTTGACATGAAAGGTGGAGAATTACTTGTAAACTTGTGAACTTGTTATCTTGTTATTTTGTTATCGTGTTACACCGAGTACACGCTATGTAGATCCCACCACTATGTCTAAAACGTACACTGTTTTGCATGCACCGAACCTGTGGTATGGGACGCAGTAGTATGTGCACTGGATAGGAGAAACAACATGCTAATAGACCTAAGTTGTCACGTAAATACTTAATCATGACCATTGTTTATTAATACCGTTGTTGCTTTTGTAAATTGATCTTGATTCATATTCCTTCATGTACCTTGTTCCTTACTCTCTGCTTTTTACTACTTGCTGTCCATACTTACTCTAAGGACATTTTTTTTCCACTATAGTTGATCCAGCTACAGGTAAACCAGGAGATTTGCCAGGAGGCATTGGCGAGCAGTTTTTCTAGGTTGGAGCATGAGCTGCCTTAGAATAAATTATCTCTTTCTATGTTTTTTTCATCGCATTGTTATCAATTTGATTAAACTTTGTATTCCGGGCTTTTTGGCCCGTAACCGTTGTTGTTTTCCTCAAGTATTGGTTATTATGTTGAACTATTGCATGCTTAATTTCAGTTGTTGTTTATGTGATTATATTTATTTGCGTGGTTGCGATTATTCATTTTTTGTATATTGTTGAGTTGAGACTGGTTCAATTTATGGATGATGTTAATATCATTCGCTGGGACATCGTCACGGGATCGTATTCCCGTATTTTGGGAAGCGGTGCGTGATAGGTTTTGATCAGACCAAGATCTAGACCGTCGGTGGTAAATGTTCAAGGAACGTGATAAATGAACATTCTACTGCTGTGCGTGCGATTAAATTGCAACTATAATATAATAGTTAATAATTTTACCCCTTAATATTAGTCACAAAAAGAAAAAGGGAAAAAAAAACGAGCCCAAAATATTGGTTTCGGGCCACACACATTCCACTGTGGGCCTCCACTATAATCCAGTTAATTTTGGAATTTTTTGCAGTAATAGGCCATTTTTTGAAAATATTTGCGATTTGGGTCAATTTCAAAATTATTAGTGCTTGTGCGCTACTTTGTGCTACGTCAGCAGCGACCGCTATTTTTATTAGCGATCTCTTTATTTTTGAAAGTCGTTAATGAGAATAATGACTTATGTTTTAAAATATTTGACACACAACTAATGTCTTTATTCAGAATAGTGATCTTAGTACAATAAAAGTCTGTATAACGAATAGTGACATTTGTACAACTAAGTTTGCTATTCTGAATAACAACCTCAGTTTAAAAAATAAATTGATTATTAATTTTTCAGAGAGCAAAAGCTCTCTCAAGATTTTACTAAGTGTTAGAATACAATTAATTAAAGGCCTCACTAATTTCATTAGTGACTTTATATATGTTTTTGTCGTCGCTAATAGGAATAGCGACAGGAAACAAAAAAAAAATTCAAAATATTTTAAAATAGAGGCTTTCAAAATAAAGATTTGACCAATGAGAATGGCAGCTACCGCTGACGTGGACAAAGTAGCCAAACGAGCGCTTCGAAAGTGGCCGATAATCGTAAATATTTTCAAAAAAGTGTCCTATTACGGCAAAAAAATCTTAAATTTTGCTGCTTCAATCCCCCAAAATGCGCGCTTCAATCCCTCCCCCCCCCCCCCCCCCCCAAAACAAAACCATTCGGAAATAATCTTGAACCTCGTCTCTCTCTCTCTCTCTCTCTGTAAAATTCGCGCTCCTCAGCCTCTAATGGCGGATCAAAAGCAAGATGTCTGCAACTTCATCTGCAAACCCTCAACGAACCGAGCGAACATCCGAAAACGCCTAACCACCTCCGACTCCGACCCCGACCCGGATCCACCTCAACCCTCCTCCGAACCCGAATCCAATAAGCTTTTCCACTTCCAATCCTCGATAGAGATCCAAACCCACGACGGAGTCCGAGACCGATTTCTCACGTGACGCACGTGCCATCCGCGAACGCATCCTCATGCATTCCGAATCCGGTTCCAACTCCAAACCCGGATCCGAAAAGCTCAAGCTCTACAACTACAAGGGCATCAACTCCTACACCGACTACAAGGCCGGGTTCCGGCAGGAGCATGCGGTGGCCGCCGAGAAGGCCGGCGGGGCCCACGGGCCGCTGCGGTTGGATATTCGTTCGGATTACAAGGAGACGGGGTACTGCGGGTTCGGGGGACTCGTGCAAGCTGATGTACGAATAGGGGGATAATTAGAGCAGGTGGCAGATGGAGAAGGAGTGGGAAGAGGATGAGAAGGAGAAGGAGAAGGAGAAGGAGAAGGAGAAGTCGAGGAAGAGGGCAATGGCAATGGCAATGGCAATGTCAATGTCAATGGCGAGGAGGTGGAATGAGGATGATGGGGATGGGGATAGTGATGATGAGGATGAGGATGAGGTGCCGTTTGCGTGTTTAATATGTAGGAAGCCGTGTGAGGACGGGGGTGGTGACCAAGTGCAAGCACTACTTTTGCAAGCATTGCGCGCTTAAGGTAATAAGAATGTTGAATACATGCACTTTTGTTTTTAATACATACACTTTAGCATACATATTCAAACAACTAATTACTAAGATGACATGTATGTCACTAGTCACAATGCTTGAGATAATATAGACTGAAGGGATTACCTGCTCATGGGTTATGCTATGGCTGTCTTTTTAATGTATTTTATACAGAATTATACTCTTAGGCTATTTTCACTTGCATAAAAAAAGACCATTTGTACTTCAAAATGACATGTACACTCCACTCTCCAACAAAGGCTTCCCAAGCTAACCAATGATCAAGGCAATGCTATGGAAGCCCACTCCTTATAAGTTATCAGAATAATGACATGCATTATCCGGTCTCCCCCAAAAGCTTCAAATGGTTACACAAAGTTCAACTTCCAAGCTTATGAGTAAGAAAAGAATAAGTATTATTAATATTTAAGACATAATATTCATATTTGTGATTTGCTAACAGAAGAAATTAACAGAAGAAATTTTCCATCGACCAAACATTTCCCCATTTCCCCAATGCTACATAAAGCCAGAAATCCATGTCAAGCAGTGAACTGATATCAATTCTATGCAGACATTATACATTTTCCATTTTCCATTTTCAAGCCAACTATATTACTAAAAGAAGTAAGTAATAATTACCCCCAAAAAAATTATGCTGATATCCCGAAAGGGCCATGCATAAAAGAAGCAAGGTGGCAATATCTACTTATGAAGAAGTACAAAATTGTACTCTCTGTTACTTATCCCCTCAAAGAAGCACCCTTTTCAATTCCATTCAAAGAAGAGGATTCACTTGAGCATCTGTAGCCCTCTTTTGAAAGTTACTTCTTGTTGCTTCTTTAGATTGATTACTTGAAGACCTTGAGGTGACTCCCCTACTGAAGAATGGTAAATTCAGTGCAGTGTGCATATGGCCAAGAAAGCTTTTGAGACAGCCGAGGATGGCAGGGGAAAACAAAATGAATGCCTTCCAAGAAGATGAAATTGAAAGAAAATGCTAATTAGGGTTATGACTTTGTAGGAACTTGATCCCATAGATAATTTTAGTAAATAACTCTGATTTAATTTGAGGTATGGTTGGTTTAACTGTGCTGGGACTGAAATATAAGACATATAACTCCAATCCATGTAGTTGTAACTTGTAACAACTGCACTTGGATAGGTTGGTTAGATTGATTTAAGTTCAGCTATATGAAATGAGTATCTAGTGTTCGGTTTTGGTGTATTTTAGTCTCAAATGTAATGGAATAGTTTATCAGTATGAGGATGCAACTAGGAAGGTTTTTATGCTACTAGGGGAAGTTACAAGTAGACCTACTACAAGGTAATTTTTTCTTTTTTGGGTGATAAAGGGTAACAATTTTATTAATGGAACTAATACAAGAAATGAATGCTTTTGTAGTGGAGCTATTTGAAATACTTGGTATTGATATTGTCAGATTGCATGGTATGATTGATGACAAATTCTGAAGATCCACTTGGTTTGTCCTAGTTTTTTCTATGATTGTTAGCCTGCAAGAGAAGATAAACCATTTAATGAAAACAATAATTCTGAGACTTATTTTACGAGTCTTAGATGCAATGGGCTAAACTCTGATTACCTTCATATTAATTAGGTTGGTATTTTAATATTAATAGGTTCGCCAATACAATTTCTTAAAGAGGAGAAACATGGTTAGGCATCTCCCAGTCCAGGTCTTCAATTTTGATGAGCAAACTTGGAAATTTATCTTCTCTGAGCACTCCTAATTTCGATGTGTTGGAGTGGATATTGTTAGAAAAATGAAGTATCTTCTATGGTCTTGTATGTTTGTTCCCTTTGATTTCGTGTTAGGAATTTGTTCCCTTTGTATTTTAACTTTCAAATATCACTTAATACATGATTCTTTGCAGTGGGTGAGCATGGAGTAAATCATTCCGTTTATGTTATTGGATTTAAAGCTTTTAAGGTTATTACCTCTAGTCTCCTCGTTATATCGATGGTAGCTATTTGCAAATGAAATTACGGTAATTTTATTTTAAATTCATTTTTCTAGAAGAGTTTAATTGTTGTTTAGAGTATTTGGTTGGCCATGCCCCTCAAACATTGTTCAATGATTTTTCTGAAAAATTTTGTATAGAAATTGAGTGTTGTATATAATTTTTCTCCAGCTTTAATCCACAATTAGCCCCATTATGAGGTTCAACTATTTTAGAGTTTTTAAATTAATCCATTATAGTTAGCTCCTGGATCCTTCGTTTCCCTTGAATGTCGCTTCGCTTCATTTCCACATGTTTCAGTTATCACAGTTTTTTATTTCGCTATTTTCCCTGAGCTTTTGAAATATTTTGTAGTTGAGCGACTGCTAGAATCTATATGCATGCTTTGTATTGTTGAACTTTTGGTACTTGGAAGTATTCTTCTTACACGTTGCAAGCAAAATGCGAGTCAAAACTATTTGGTCCACTGTTAGAGGGACAACAATGATACGCAATGTCCTGCTATTCTGTTTGAAATTGTAAGAGGACAATAGAGACATTCAATCTATTTTATTCTGGACCACTTCAATCTTTGTCATCCTTCTTGGTTTTGGTATCTTCGCGTTCTGTTAGTTTTATTGAGTTAATGCATTCTCTTATATTGTTTAATTGTCTATTCAAGCTTATGAGTGAACTAGATTTGCCCGTGGGCACGTGCCTACGGCATGTCTTCAGAACGATACAAAACACGAAAAGCCATGTAAACAATAAAACAATAATTATGTAGCTCAAGTTTGAATAGTATGACAATAATTAGTTATAAATAAAAGTCTATATTGAAAAATAATTATAAATGGGGGTACAAAATCTAACTTCTTAGAATTTTAAGTGTGAAAAATAATGAAATTTAATTGTTGAAGAGATATTTGCTATTAAAAATTGTGAAATTGTACACAACCTAAATCTTAAAATAAAAATTTCTAAGTAAATAAAGAAAGAATGGGAGAGAGAGATAGAGAGAGAGAGAGAAAGAGAGAAATATGAAAAAGTACAGAGAGGAGAGAGATAGTAATAAAGTAATGAGTTTTTTTAGGGGGAAAAATTTAGTTGTGGGGTTTGAAATTTTGGAGGGAAAATGTATTTTGTGAGGTTTGATATGGACCTTTGATTTTGGGGAAGATTGATTGTGAGCCACTTGATAGCTTTCTTTGTAATTTATTATATAGATACAATTTTTACCAATTTACTTCTTTTTCTTCTTTGAGTATTTGCATAAACTTGTTTCTCTTTATCAAATTATTCTCTCCTCTTCCGGTGGTTATTATTAATGAGAAACTCAAATATTTAATTCTTGCCTTTTACATACAGCACCATGCCAAAAACAAGAAATGTTTCGTATGCAACAAGCCGACATTGGACATCTTCAATACAGCCCAGGACATTCGCAAAAGGATGGCACAAGAAAAATAGGACTGATGTGTATACTTCAAAAGGATGACACAAGAAAAACAGGACGGGTGTGTTTGTTTCATCAAGTTTCCCTTTCTTTTACAAGTTTTAAATAACTTTCATTCTCTCAGCATAACTTCACTTATGTTGAATTTTACTTTGGTGTTACAGTGCTTGTTAAATTTTTAATTTTGGGGTAGTATTCAAAACTTGGTTCGAGGTATTAACTGATACCGGGACAATACTATGGGAACTGCCCTTGTTTGTGTCAATGTTTACCCTTTGTCATTGTGTCTCATCAACCATAATACATGTAACTTTTCAACTCATAATTTTCAGATATACGCATCTTAAACAAGTATTAAAAGATTTAGGCGTTCCCTGCTTTTTACAGTATCTACAATGTCGACAAAAATGATTCTCCTTATGAATGCACTTTGTATATATTTCTGTTCTGTTTTCTTGCTTATCATTTTGTGTTTGTTTAATAGCTCCCAGAAACTTTATTTATGCTTTGCTTGGATGCAGCAGGTACGCCATGGACAATAATTGCTGTCTGAGTATTTATATTTGTAGAGCAATAAACCCTAACAATATTTTCCTTCGGTTAGGTTAGAGAGTTAGAGGGGTGAGTGTTATTGCATGGAAAGTGAGTTGAATTCCATTGCAGTTAACAAATGGGTTTAAACAAGGAAGAGTGAAGTTTTGTAGTTTGTCTAGTTCTTCTCTGTATTGATATTTTGTTAGAGTTTTCCTTCCACGGTCTACATTTCTGCTCTTATTCGTCTTACTATGATTCTGTGAATTAAATAAACCTTTCAGTTTATGAATTTGTTCCTTATTATGAGGAGTTATTTTCTTTGCTAAACATGTTTTCTAAAAGGAATTGGATTTTTGAACACAATTCCTAAGATTAGAACTATAACATATAAGCATCCCGAAACTCTTAATTGACGTTAAACATGTTGGGCAATTGAAAAATCAGCATATATTACATATGTGATTGTTATTTCTAAGAACCTAAGAAATAATATTTGATGGATTGATCTAGTTACATACCAAATGTTTCATGGTTGCTAATAAGACTTGTAAGATGATTAAGAGGATCTAATCAGTATTTATGATTTTTCTCCATTATTTTTTAACTCAAATGAAATTTTCTTTTCAGAACTGTGTTTTCAGCTACAAATTTGAGTATATGTGAAGGTTGATAAATAAAGCATCCAAAACCAAATCAAGACTATGGAAAATCACAGTGGAGAGAAAAGGAAACTAGGGTTTCATTGATTTGGGGGTTGCCATGAGGATCGAATACAATAGAGAGAGAAAGCTCTTAATAGCCAAAATAGCAAAGGACTATAATACCCTTACACCTAGGAAGCACGAACTCTCTACGGAGGCTCTCGCACCCGAGTCAGACTCGTATCGGACTCGGGTGCGGCGCGTGTCCCATTATTTTATATTAAAAATTTTAATGGGTGCGACTAGGGTGCGGTTTGGGTGCGGCTATGGTGTGACAAGGGTGCGGATTTGGGCATTTGCTATAATACAAAAAATCCTAAATCCCACTATTTTTCTCTCTCTATCTGATGTTTTCTCCCCGCCCTCTCTCTCAAGAACCCTAAATCCCTAAATCTCGATCAAAACCTTAATCCTCCGTTTCGCCGTCGTTGACTCCTGTAACACCCGGTATATGTGTAATATTATATATATATATATAATATTATATATATATATATATATATATATATATATATATATATATATATATAAAATAATTAAAGAAAGAAGGGTTATTTTAAAGAAAGAAGGGATGGTTGGTAGGTGACGTGGATGAAGAAGAAAGAAGGAAAATGGGATTGGTATTAATGTGTGGCCTATAGGATGATCCTATGGGAATTATTAGTGTGATGAGCCTATGGGATTTCCTATGGGGCTAAAGGAATGAAAGGAAGTATGCTGGTTGCTTTGACCGGATTTGACTAGGGGAATTAATCCCATATCGGATGTGGGTAGAGTAGGAATGAGTATATATTAGGAAAATGCCAATGATTAGGGTACCAAATGGTTAACCACCATTTTGAGGCAGCCTGTGGTGGGCGTGGCTAGAGTTTTGTGTCCGTTCTTTCGCGTCCGCGCACGTGTAGCCGCGTGCGCAGTTGAGCCGGGCTCGGGGCGTTACAACTCCTCATCTCTCCGTTGGCTTCTCCACTCTTCGTTGTCGACTATGCTTCTCCACTCGTTGCCGTTAATTCCTCATTTTCTCCGCTGTTGAATCTGCCGATTCCTCCACCTTCGACTCCTCCACTCTTCGACGTCAGCGTCTTCTTTCTCTGGTAATCCACCGTTAAACTTTGTTGCTTCCTGTTGTTTTCTGCTGCCAATATCCACCATTAAACTTGTTTTGAGATTGGTGCACATATTTCACTTGTGATGAAGTTATAAATATAATTTTTGCTTCCTGTTGTGATTTTATGACCACAATTAATCCTTTTTGCTTCTTTTTTTTTGCTTGCTTGTTTGCTTGTTTGATGTGATTGTATGAACTCAAATATACATAATAATATAATATGCTTGTTTGTTGTGATTGTATGAACTCAAATATATAATATGCTTGCTTGCTGTGATTGTATGAACTGAAATCTCTTGGTTAATGTATGATTATTAACAATGATTTTTGTTTTTTATACAAAAATATAAATATTAATATAAATATATAATATATAAATAATTATTTAAATATTGGCCGAATCCCAACCGCACCCGCATCTTGCTGTTTTTGGAAATTGCCGCATCTCCGCACCTGCATCCCCTGCACCCGCATCTCCGCACCCGAATCGGTGCTTCCTAGCCTTACACAATAAGCATAATTACTCTAATATCCCTCTTCAAATTCACGATGCAGCTGCAATAAGCATCGAGAGTTTGCCAACAAGAAAACGAAAACGTGAAATAGAATGTGATTTGGTAAAAAAGTTTGCAATTTGCATGGAGGAAGCAACAAACGGTAAAGTAATAGTGCCATGCTTGAGGTGGTGACGAATAAAATGATAATCAATCTCGATGTGTTTGGTCCGTTCATGAAAAACTAAATTGTGGGAAATCTGAATATCACTTTGGTTGTCACAATACATAGGAGTAGGATAAGAAAGAACAACACCCATATATGCAAGTAACCGACGTAACCAAATAATCTCTTTAGTAGTGGATGCCATAGCACGATACTCTGCCTTTAGAAGATTGAGAAACAACAGTTTGCTTCTTGCCCTTCCAAAAAATAAGAGAATCACCCAAAAAGATACAGAAACCCGTAACAGATTTGCGATCTGTGGGATCACGCCCGTGATCAGCATCGGAGTATGCACGTAGCTCCAAGAAAGAAGTGGATGGAAGCAAAAGACTCTGAAAGATGGTTCATCGAAGATACCGCAAGATACGAAGAACTGCTGGCCAATGTACGGTGGTAGGAGAAGCAACAAACTGAGTGACAATATGAACATGAGCATAAGCAATGTCTGGACGAGAGATGGTGAGGTAGACCAAACTTCCAATAATAGTGCGATATAAAGTAGGATCCGACAAAGGAGTACCATCAGAAGGAGCGTACTGAACATTTTGCTCACAAGGAGTATCAACAGTTCTAGTATCAGTAAGGCTAGCACGCTCAAGGATATCAAGAATGTACTTAGATTGAGAAAGAAGATAACATTTTGGAGAAAATGCAACTTCAATACCTAAAAAATACTGTAGAAAATCCAAATCCTTCATTCAAATTGACCGGCTAATTCTGACCCATCAACATCATCACCAATAATAATCATATCATCAGCATATATAGAGAGTAAGATACGACCAATAGGGGTACACTTAACAAAGAGAGCCGAGTCGTGATTACTGGAGGAAAACCCAAGAAAAGTGATAACATTAGAGAACTTCTTAAACAAAACTTGAGGTACCTGTTTGAGACCATACAACACTTTCTTGAAGTTTACAAACTTCTCCATAATTATGAGAGACACCAGGCGGGAGAATCATATAAACTTCTTTATGCAAATCACTATTCAAGAAAGCATTCTTAACATCCATATGAGATATATGCCATTGACGAACATATGCAACTGCAATAAGAGTACGAATTGTAGTCATCTTTGCAACATGAGCAAAAGTCTCCTCATAATTCATACCATACTGTTGAGAAAACCCTGTAGCAATCAATCTAGCTTTGTAGCTCTCAACTAATCCATCAGACTGTCTTGATTTTATAAACCCAACGAGAACCAACTGTACTTTTACCAGAATGTAATGGTACCAAATCCCAAGTGTGTCTTTTGTAAGGCAGAAAGTTTTTCGTTCATAGCATGCTACCAATGGGGGTCAAGAACTACCTCTTTGTAGGATAAGGGCTCATAGAGACAATGAATAGATACTAAAAATGAAGAGAGAAGTGAAATAACAGGAGTAAACAAAATCTGGTAGGTGAGTAGACTTACGAGAACATTGAGGATAACGAGAAAAGGAATCCACAATCTCATAAGGAGCTTGGGCGTCGGCAGGAGGAGGGGGCGTATCACGAGTGTCAGATTGCGAGGCGCCAGTATCTTCAGAACTAATAATGCGAGTCCTGCGAGAATAATGAAGAGGAAAAGGAGCTATAGGAGCAAGGGGTGAGTCAAAATCAAAAATGGAAGGAACTGGTGGAGAAGGATTGTCTCTATGGTCAACGAAAGGATCAATATGAATGAGACAAGATTCGGTCAAGTTGTGAGTAGTAGCAGGAATAGAGAAGAAAGGTATATGCTCAAGAAACACAACATGACGGGACACAGTTTTTGCGAAGTTGGATCAAAACAACAATATCCCTTTTATCCTTTACCATAACCAAGAAACACAAATTGGAGAGCGTAGTGATAATTTCGTAGGCTCTACATGTGAACGAAGAACAAAGCAAGTAGAACAAAAAATTCTCAATGAGGAATAGTTAGGAGCATACCCATAAAGTTTTTAAAAAGGTGACAAACCTAAAGTAATGGATGATGGGATCTTATTAATAAGGTTGACTGCACTAAGTACTGCTTCTTCCCAAAACTCACTAGGAACTGAAGATGACAACAAAAGAGAACGGGCAGTTTCAATAATGTGCCTATGTTTTCTTTCAGCAACATTATTTTGCTGAGTATCTGTACAAGAAGTCTGGTGAATAGTTCCATCTAAAGCAAACAAATTGCAAAATTTGTGGGAAGTATATTCACCACCCAAATCACATATAAAACACTTGATAACAGCACAATGTTGAGTTTTTACAAGGGCTTGAAAGTTTTTATGGACGTAAAAAGGTCATAACGACGTTTCATGAGATAAACCTAACAAACCCCGTGTGATCATCAATGAAAGAAACATAATATCGAGACCTCCCTTTTGTAGCAATAGGGGAAGGTCCCCACACATTTGAATGGACTAAATCAAATGGTGCAGAAGAGCAAGAAGTGCTTAGATTAAAAGGCAAGACAGTGAATTTAGCATGTTTGCAACTACTACAATAAAAAATATCAAGTGTTTGCAAGTTTCCTAAGGATCCTGTAGAAGCTAAGAATTTTAAGTAGGGAGCTGAAGCATGACCAAGACGTGAGTGCTATAAATAAAAACTAGAGGATGAAGGACACAAACGGAATGAAGACAAGTCAACACTAGGAGCTGTAAATACTGGTAACCTCAGTTCCTCCAAAACATATAATCCCCCCTTCTACGGCCTTTCCCATTCATCTTCTGGGACTGTGGATCCTGCACATAACAAGAGGTAGAAGAAAATGTCACTGAATAACCAGAATCACACAGCTGACTAATATATACAAGATTTAGCGTAAGCTTAGGAATATGATAAACATTAGAAAGAGATAAATGAGGTGGGACAACGTAACCAATTCATGCTAATCACATAGGAGTACCATCAGCAGTCATGACAGACACAGACGATGTAGGATGCAAAGAAACAAAAAAATTTGAATCATGAGACATATGGTGTGAAACTCCAGAATCCAAAATCCATGCGGAGGGGGAAATACCTGAGGAACTAGAGGGTAGCTGACCTATGGGTGAAGAGCCGTAGCATGCTGCTGTGAAGCAAGGAGCTTTTGAAGCTGCTCAGAAATGGTAACGAGTGCAGAATTCAATGATGATACTCTAAAATCTGACAAGTCTGATTGTGATTGTTGCTTTTGTTGATGTTGTTGTGCTTGATTCAATAGCTTAGGGCATTGAGCCTTGCAGTGATCCCTTTGCTTGCAATAATTACTTATCCATCCCAACCTTTGAAATTTTGAATGCAAACAAGCTTCCAAATTTGCCAATTCTAACAAACTTCCAAATTGCGAATGCAAACATTGCCAATTCTAACAAACTTTCAAATTGCGAATGCAAACACCTTTCAAGATCACTACTTCCAATTTGGAAGTGCAAACAAACTTCCAAAGTTGCAAATTCTGATTGGTCAAACCTTTGATTGGGGTAGATCAAAGGAAAATGTTCCCCTTAAACTCATCATCTTTCAATATACAACACATTTCTCATAAATAGTTTCCACGGAAAATGTTCCCCTTAAACTCATCATCTCTTCTCAAATACATAGACACTCTTAATCACCTTTCAAACTCTCTAATGTTAAAATTCCCAATTCCAGCACCAGATTAGAGCCCACAACCCAATCAATTAGACATAAATATCCATAGTGAAATACTCTCCCCCAATATATCAAAATCAAAACCTTCAAATTCCCAACCCATGAACATTAACCAAAACAACAACCCACTTCTCACTAATTCCACTCCACTCAAATCGAAACTTATGTAAATCACAAAGAAACAAAGTGGACCACATCTACCTTCTTATTCTTTCTTTCTCTTGTACAGTAACCTTCTTCTTCTTCTTATCACTAATACCAACCCAACAAATTAATACCCTCCAAGAATGTCCATCAACCAAAATCAGATCACAAAACAGCAAACAAAGTCGCCGTCCAACGCCATGGCCGTGGAGCTCTTGACCGTGGATTTGGACGATGCGCGGATCGCTGCGTGCTCAAAGAGTGCGAAGAGGAGGAAGACGAGCTCGAAGGAAGAGGAGGAAAAGGAAGCGGGTTTGGATTCGTCGGCGAGCTCGAAGGAGATGACGACAATGGCGGGGACAAACAATAGATAAATAAAGCATCCAAAACCAAATCAAGACTCAAAGGAAAATCATAGTGGAGAGAAAAAGAAACTAGGGTTTCATTGATTTGGGGGCTGCCATGAGAATCGAATACAATAGAGAGAGAGAGCTCTCTTAACAGGCCAAATAGCATAGGACTATAATACCCTTACACAATAAGCATAATTACCAAGGTTGTAAACGGCGTCAGGCGGTGGCGGTTCGGCCAAGGACCGCCTACCGCCTAGGACGCCTAGGGGGCGCCTAGGCGGCGCCTAGGCGTTTTGTTTTTATTTTTTAAATATTCATATATTAACCTTTTAAAAGTTACTTTTCTCTATTTTTGCTTGTAGTCTAAATCTTTTAAATGCATCACAATTCACAAGTGATGCTAGGCCAGAATGATTTTAGAAGTTCAACAATGATTATGGTGTAAACTTTAGATTCATAATGACATAAACAATAATCAGTCATATAAAATTTTAAATATAACGTGAACTAGTAACACCTTAATGTAAAGATGAAGAGGCTTTTTACTGTTGAAAATGAAGAGGGTTTTTTCTGTTGGAGATGAAGAGACTATTTTAAGAATTTAAAAAAAAAATTACAAAAAAATTTGTCGGCCGCCTCGACTGCGTAGGCGCCGCCTCAGCGGCGCCATGTACGCCTAACTGCCATCTCAACGCCTAGAGTACCGCCTATTGCATATGCGGTTCGTTCTCCTCTTTTTTGAGCGCCTAGGCGCCACCTAGGCGTCCGAGGCGGACGCCATTTAGAACACTGATAATTACTCTAATAAAGGTTACTAATTTTAAAGGTACCTTGTTATGCTTTATACTATAGTCTATATATACTAGAGACTTAAGTTTATTACTTAGAAAATCTGATGAACTGTTATAGTGGGCTGACATGATCATGGTCTAAATCAATGGTATCGTGTTTTTATTCAATGAGATGAGAGTCATTATTGAATCCTCTCCTGTTCACTTCATTTCTTTTGGTGGCATACAATGATGTCAGTGTTATCAATGCTTGGTTAGGAATCAATGTTTGGTTAGGAATGTCAGTGTTATCAATGATGTCTCTAGATATCCGTTAATTGTGTAGAGGACAATGCTGCTTTAAGGGAGCGTCTAAATCTAAACATCATACTCTTATACATGAGATCGTTGTTGATCCAAATCATATAGTGTTAGTAATACTTCTAGTCTTTAAAAAAGTAGTGTTGCCGACCTAAAAATCATACTATCAGCAATGATCTGCACACCCTTACTTTTTAGAGATTACAACAATAGCCGTTATTTTCCGTAATTTGCCAGTATAAAAGATCACTACATTCAGTCATTAAAATACATGTTTTTGATTTTTTTCTTAGTGATGTAATATATTCAAATGTGGGCAGCCCATTTTTGTGTGCATGTATCATATCCTCATGATCCGTACTAAACCAATTTCATTCACTATGTGTGTGCAGGGTCGATCGTTACCGAGCCTGAAGTTGAAGTTCAGATCATGCAGAGAAGGCTGTATTTTGGAGCTACCGAGTGGATGAAACTTCCACCAAATTTTTATTCCCTTGCTGAAGAGTATTGTATTGTTGAGTGAATTAAACATATTTGTTAAAGCAGGGCATCTCTTAAGTTCATATTGTAATTATTTTGTTTCTAATTCCAAATAGCAGAATTATCATCTGACCCTTTCTTTTCTTCCTCTGTATGCTTTAATGAGAATTTTTTGGCACTAAATTTAGATAAGAGACAATAGTTGGTATAATACTTTCATTAGTTCTTTACTAATATCTCGCATTCTAATCTTCGACTAAGATTCATGATTCATGATTTTCATTTCTTATCTATATCATATTTTACTCGAAATTTCCTTTAAAACTAACATTTTGGTGTCTTATCCTTTAGACTGATTAAATTGCCAAGTCTATGCAGTATGACAATGACAAATGGTGGTGAATATCGAGCATAATAACAAAAAAATGCTTCTGCTAAGAATGGAGTTGTTGCGTATTACTTGGAATACTGGATGAATTGAGCATTTTCGGCTAAGGCCCCGGATGATCTATGAAAGGAGAGAGAACTGTACTAATAATGTTGAATAGTGAGGAAGTTTTAAATTTGCTTGGGTGGATGATAGTGAAGGACAAAAAAGATGATTTTTGAACTCCTTAATGCCTTATCTTCATGCATGCTTTACTTCTACAAAATATCTTCAATTAAATTTAATAATATATTGTATGCTTAAATTATCGAATCATTCGTTTTATTTCCAGCCATTATTAGTTCCTGTTTGATACTATTGTTTACTTTCCCTTATTTGACTGAGTTCCATGCAGCATATGTCAATTCCTGTCTAACTGCAGGGAGGACATTTTGCACTGTTTGCAGACAAGATGCTAACACCGGCATTAGCATCCTTCCACCCCCAGAATTTGCTTTCTTCAAATGCTTCTTCCCCACTTTCAACTGCTTCTTTAATCGGTAATGATCCATGTCTTATTTATGATATCTTTGTATTTTTTTTTCTCATTGTCTTGCGTTTGATCTGGATTGCTTACTGGATATTGGTGATTATTCAATTATTTAGCTAGTATCATTATTATTTATTTATTAATGAGCATGAAATCTTGTCAACGACATAAAGTATGCTTATTCAATTAGTTTTCATTTGCTCCCACATGAGTCTTGCAAGGTTTACACTCGTAATTCTTTCCGTAGATCCTGAATTTTTATTCAAGGCTTGAATTTTGACCGCAACTCAATAAATTATGCTATTCTTTTGTGACTCGAGAATTATCCAAAATTGAAAATTCATCATCTGCAGTTAAGCAACATCCGATGACTGTGTGTCCTATGATAGTACTTCTCAGCCACCACTGTATATATACTGTGTATTGTACTTTCATTCGTTCAGAAGTTCTTCACAAAAATAGTAGAAATACTTGACCATTAGTCAGCGGATGAAGCCAGCATGCACCAGTTGGTTAAAGTTAATCATTGGAAGAGCAAACCGGAATTTTTCTGTCTCACTAGAGTCAACTTTAAGTTTCTAGAATCTAAAATTTCATCAATCAGCATGTCTTCATTGAAGTTTTTTATGCCCTACAAAAGGAATCTATTTACTGGAAGATCCTATATTTTGGTGCTCATACATAGACTTTTCCTCACCCCATCCAAAACTGCTATCAATAAAGATTCATGGAACAGACTAGATACAGCTATCAATAAAGATTCATGGAACAGACTAGATACAAATGTCTGGTAAAGCAGGAATACTTTGTCAAACATCATTCAATTGCTGATACGGGCAAGTAATTGGAGTCCAAAAAATGTTAGTTGACACAGTCAAGTTTATGCTTGGTCTACCTACTACTAATAGAGTATTTCCACAGAATATGAGGGCTGGTCCTCATTGGCTGGACTGGAGGAGTCACACAGAATTATTCCTTTGCCTTTCATTGGCAGATGTGTATTACCTCTGGTTTATGACTTGAATAAATCTAATCCAAATTATGCATTTGGGAAAAACTCCAATTTACGTTCGTTTCACCATGTCAGCATAAAATATAATGAACAACTCCAATTTTGGGTTCATTTGTTTCTAATATATGAAATGATGTCTTCTTTTTTTTTTTGTCGAAGAAAACAGATATCAACTGTGTTTTTTAGTTCATTTAAGATGTAGTTGCTAACTGCCTTAAAGGTTAAGTCATTCTGTGGGATTTTTTGCCACTTGAAACACCTATGAATGTAGTTAGCAACTATGTTTTTTCTCCAAAAAAAGAGTTCATATACAGATTTATTTGACTAGATTTATATTTACTTGCACACACACCGGCTGCACATATTTTTTACCAATTTCAAACAATATAGGGAATAGGTCACCATTTTGCATGTGTAGGTTGGCCATACACAACGGACTGAGGTCTACCACATCTAAGCATTGTCTAGTTATAATAGCAAAGATATAAAGTAGATGGGGATATTACTTTAGGTCGGATTGCTTAGGCAAATATTTTCCAGATATGGGATAGGAACTGGGTGACAGACCGTCGGTATCCTGTTGCCTTCCTTGCAGAAATTTTCTTCCCACTTGGGCATAGAAATCATATGAAAAAAGGAGCAGATTGTTGGATCTCCTCAAAATCTGTGCCCCTTAAATGATCTCCTCAAAAGCAGGAGGGGCACTGTTTTTGAGGAAATCTAAGGGCTCCTATATTTATATGATGTGCATATTTTTTCCCCGCTTCCAGTTAGACTGCTTCGAAGGCCTCTTGTAATTGTCATTACTAATGGGTCAAATGGCCAAATTAAAGTAAGGAATTGACTATGATTAGTCAGATCGGTAACGTTAATAGTGTTTGGATGGGCATAATATGTATTTAGTTGATTCTGAAACAATCGTACCTTCTTAGATCCTACATTTGGAGATAAAAGCAGGAGCTTGTATTTATTTAACACACTCCATAACTATGATTGCTAGCATATATAACAGATAAATGACAAACTAGACTCCCATCTTAGATAACTATTAGCAAGGGTAAATAAAGCAACAGTGATTTGTTGAGTTTAAGAGAAGTCATAGGTTTTGCTTCGATTCAACTGAAGTACTAGATTGTGCTAGAGTTTTCACTCTCTTTAGTAGAGTATAGAAATCCCTACCGAAATTTTATACTGATCAGATTCAGAACTGTATTCCATCAATTTCATCGCAAACTAGCTTTAAACCAGCTTTAAACCACATTTTGTGATTTCCTTACAACATATTTGGACGATTTCACTTAGTTTTATCATTCCAAAACTTGGTCTTAGAGCTATGCGTGTTCAGTTCCCACCTTATGTATATTAGACTGATAATTTTCTAAATACCATTGCGCCGATCTCAAACTTAGAATATACTTTAAATCCCGTAACCCTTACAACACTTTTAAAGTTTCATGCAATTGCAGTTTCTTTTCTCATCTACAAGTTTATTTTTTTATCTGCTCTGACTCCGTGTCAGTGGCAACTAGCCATGGATTAAATAACATTTGTTTGCTCCTAATTCAAGCTATGGCTTAAAAGGGTGTCTTATCTGCATCAAAATATGAAAATTCAAGAAGAAGCAAAAGGGAAATAAAATACCTTTTAAGTGTTTTTGACCCCCTTTTCATATACTTATTCTTAACACTTTATGAGGCCCGAAATAAAAATTATCAATTCATAAACGTAGAAGTGTTAAGAATAAGTATATGAAAAAGGGGTCAAAAACACTCAAAAGGTTTTGCGATTTTAATGCTCTCTCCAAACCCTTTCATTAATACAAGTTAATACTATGGCACCTAGCCTCAATGCCCTTACACATGGTATCCACTTAATTAAACTTGTATGGAAGAACATTTCAACCAACCTCTATGATACCTTTCTGCTAAATTCCTAGCCGCCAAGAAATTATGCTTTGTCCATTGCATGTTTATTTAAATATTCAATTTTTGTTGTACCATGCATGTGTTTTACTATTGAAATAAAAAACCCTCCTTTCTCTGAATAAATCCAATCTATTGTTATATTAAGAACATATAAAGTGAGGAGGATATAGAAACAGTACCAAACACAAACTATATATGATGGTCTCACTCCTGAGAGTTTTCTTCATGTATATAGGGGGAAATGCAGGTGCAGAGATGGACATGATATTGACTTGGCTCAGCCTCTTGATGAATCTGCTACTGAGAGCATCAATGAATATGCTACTGAGGAGAAAATCTCTGATCTCCATGAGTATACTTGTAGGCTGAGCCGTGCCAATATCACTCCTTTCTCTTCACTACTGTCTATGCTGTCAAATGTGATCATCAATCCATCAGCTATGCTAGGTGGTTTGCTGCTCTATTAATCATTTTCATAGATTGAATGCATGATAATTATTTATTTTTTTTATCATAGTTTTCTTTGATGATAGTATGTGTTAGCAAGAAAATCTGTGAATTCTAGGTTCAAACAATATATATTAGGGTTTTCTTTGTGTATATTTTGTAGATGAGTTGTTTAATGCTATCATGTTCATAATTATGTTTGTAGTTAATAGTTCTATCTAAAATTGGGGGTTACCAATTGAAATAGTTCAGTTAGGTTGTCAAATTCAGAACCGGAAGATTGATGTAAGAGCTGCACTAGATTTTGAAAGAGTGTGAAGAATCTCATAATATTTGTTTGCTAGATCCTACATATAGTTTAATAATTGTTTATTACTCATTTGATATAAGTTGATGATCTTTGTGAATATTATAAGAATTTTTATTTTATTTTCTTTGTGGGGAAATACAGCAAGAAAGTGGCCATTCTTTATTGTTATGAAAATTGCTTGTATATAAGGAGAAAATGCTTAAAAAACTCTTAATTTTGCATATCATTGTTATTTACCTATCTATATATGAACAAAGAACTGTTTCTAGGATTCTTGATTTTGAAATCATTGTTACTATTGTTTTTTTGCTAGGACATATCATTGTTATTGTTGATGAAGAATGCTGTCACACAAAAATACCTATCTGTGATCTATGTAGGTATAATGCATTATCATTCACCCATCAATAACCACTAAAAAATCAATTAGAGGTGAATGAAATTCCTGTTGTATTCTTGTGTTCTTTGTTTTTCTAAACAAATAATATTTTTTTTTATAAAATTATTCTGCTCTAGTATTTGTTTCCTTAAATTTTTACTAACAAAAGGAGGTATGTTTGAAGTTGTCTTTATCAGTTTCAATGCATGAATTTTCTCTTGCACCTCTTTAGTCTTTGCACAAAAGTACCTGGCTGTGATCTTTATGATTGTAATGCAGAATCATTCATCCATCCACAACCAACAAAATTATTTAGAGGTAGTTGGAATTCTTGTTGTAAGGCTGCTCTTCGTTTTACTCAATCTTTATAATAATAATAGTTATAAAATCATAAATAATCTTGTGTTTCTTTGGTTTGTTTCCTAAAAAATCTTAGTAATGAAATGCTGAGAGGTATGTTCAGTTTGTTCCTTTCCTAAAGCTATTTTTCTTGTTATCTCATGCTATTAAGTATAGATTATGGAAACAATTTCTCTTTCAGTTATCATGCAGTTGCCCTCCAAGTTCATGTCTTTTCCAGTAGATTCAACTGGTTTTCAAAATTGTTGAATCTGTACTTATTTATCTGTGCTACTATTCTTGCTTGTAGAAGTAAAAGTCTGGTTACATCTAAAATTGACATATATAAATAATTTTCCTGGTTGACTTTATATATGAATGGATTATCTTATAGCAAAGTGATAAGGTTAGTTGAAGGGTAATTTTATCTTTATGCCTAAGTGGATCATGGTTAGAACAAACTCATAGTGACGATTAGACTTGGGACTGTAGCTAAGCTACCTTGTGGTCATTCTCATTTAGAAATGCATTTTGTACTAGATTTTTTAACTGATTAGACACGATTAGACACAAGCATGCATGTCAGGCCTACTTTCTTGAAATTATATATACTAGTTACATAACTTTTCTTCCTCTTGAATCAATGTCATGGTCGCTCACATGGGAGGTCACGGAACTGACCATAGTGCGACAGACAAATGCCTTCTATTCACTATGTAGTACTTCACCTTGTGTTTGTTCAGTAGGAAAGTGAGATTATGAAGAACGTCTTATGTAAGGAGTTGTTATTTGCGCTAGTGACACATTTCTTATGTTCGTTCACTTGAAAGTAGACTATGAAAAGAATTCTAATACATTTACTTTTAGTACATTTTCTAACTTCTTCGTCCCAAAAATAGATCATTTTGAATTAAACTTATCGTAGAAGTTTGTGTTCCCCAACTTAGCATGTACATTCTGTGCATAGTATTTGTATATTTCCAATCAGATCATATAATGCATGAATACGTTGACCATATCAATATATGTAGTATAAAGTTTTTATAGTGTGCATACCATAGATTTCCCTAACGGAAAGCACGCCACTTAAACGCCATCCACGAATACAATAGTTAAACTTATTATATGCATGTAAAGGTAAGTTTCGTCGCATAGTGAACTATGGAGTGATCATTAAGATGCCTTTGAGATTAGTACTGAAAGGAAAGAAATAAATAAGAAGTGTACACGTGATACATTATACATTAAATTTTGTGATTCCTTATGAATATGTAGGATAATTAGTGGTTGCTTAAACTATATATGTTGAGTGGTTGATTATTTTTGTAGTGGCATATAACTAATATTTGTACTGCCGACCTTGTCCAAATGAAGGTACAGGGGTACAATTTTTTTTTCTTTTTCTAGTACTTGATAATGACTTTGGATGGTAGATTAAATGGGCTTGTAGGTTAGTATTATTTTTTAATGCCCACTTGATCATATGATATCTATTTTTTTGTCGTTATCTATTATTTCCTAGGTCAAGAATGTGGCTCTAAGATAAAGAATTTGATGATACATAATATACGTCAAGGATACATAGCTATTTTGAAACAACACTGGCAGGCATGAGGATGGAGCAAACAAATTTTGTCGTGTCATTATATTAGCACGATAGCAGATGATAACTGCATTGCAAGACAAGCATGAAACATGCCTTAATAGAGCTGATCGTATTGTAAGAGTTCTTTTTTCCTACTCGATTCTTACGTTTAACATCACTTATGTTAGATTTTAAAATTTAATCATCTTTTCTTATGGAGCCTTCTTCTTCAATTTCGGTTAGAAAAACCGGTAGTTTATTCCCTTTTTGTGAAATGGGGCATTATCTCAACGCAATGATGACAGTTGAATTGCTTGTATCCTTGTATGATTCTAGATTCTCTAGTAAGAAAATTTTACCTAACAAGATTCGGACTGCCTCGTGTTCTATAGGCAAACTTTAAGTGATGATGGTAATTTGATATAGACTATCTACCCTTCCCTTTAACCATGGTCACTTTGCTTGATGCTGAACGTAGCGGGGGACTACGACTTTTGCATCATCTGATCATTAGGTGAACAACTCGTCATAAATTATGAAAATTTATTCATTAATTTGGCAATTAGCAGTGCACTGAGATCAGCGTATCATGATGATGATCGCAGATCAATGCATCATTCATTTGATATTTGATACTATATATAACTTTGAATATTGAATACACCCGTGCTAGTTATACCGTCAAAAGTTTTAAGGTTATATTGCCTGCTTTTTACTATATAATTGGGAAGCATGAGGATCTTTGTTCTTGTTTTGTTAAAGACTTGAAGTAGTCTTCGAAGATTTTTGTTTGTTTGTTTTTGGTTTCTTAGTTTATTTTAGATTCGAAGTAGTCTTGAAAGTTTTAAGGTTTATACTACCTGCTTTTTCACTGTTGTATTATAGAGAACTTTCTGATTATATATGTTAGGGTAAATTACTGTAAACTACCGTGAACTTGTCTTACTTTTTACTTTATTACCATGAACATGCTTTATTATGTGTGCTTAGTGCTTACCATGAACAAGCAAAACCATCCCTTTCTAAGCAGTAATTACAGTTTTCAGTGCATTCTTTCAAGCGCAACATATAAACCTAGCAGATGAGGTAAATTGTTTTTCTCGTTTACATGTCCGTCAATTACTTGCATATGCATTTGTGTGTTTTATGATGACTTCAGGAAACCTTTGCATGCTAGCAGTTTTATTTCTCTCTACTTGTGAGCTATGGTGTTATGGTTATGCATTCCTGCTAGTAAGCTCTAGGGTGTCCGCAATTTTATCGTTCTGTGTATGCGTTCTTTTCATCCGTTGTACATGAATGCTTCCTTCGAGAAGTGTGTGTGTATATATATATGGGTAAAAAGGGATATGAGCAACTTGCTCATTTAGTAAATGAGCAATTGATTATGTGGCATGCATGTGATACATTGGACAACAAACTCTTTTAAGGATTTTCCAATTACATGTATGCCACATCATCAATTGCTTATTTACTAAATGAGCAAGTTGCTCATACCCCCTTTTCCCTATATATATATATATATATATATATATATATATATATATATATATATATAAGCAATGCTCCATTGCAACGGGTCCCGTGCAAACGGGTATGCAAATCACTAAAGCCGTTGTTCCAAAACAACGGCTTAGGTTATGAACGTTGTTCCAAATATAACCTAAGCCTTTGTTCGGAACAACGGCTTAGGTTCAAAATAAACGAAGTCGTCGTTCCGAACAATGACTTCAGTGAACAATGACGTCAGTGGTTTGCAATGGAGCATTGCTCTCTCTCTCTATATATACACACATGTTATGTTGTGAAATGGATCATTTAATTGCTGGACTTAATCCTGGAGAAATTATGAAGGTTGCAATAAGCGGCAGCAGAGTACATAGCTTTATTCGATCTCTAACATTAGATATGTGGCAATTTTTCTAAGGTATGGGCATCACCAAAATGTTAGTATGATGCATTGAACATCGAGGCCTCTGTATATGGGTCGATTTTGGATCAAATTTCTGTAATATCCAAACCCAAATCCAGTCGAAATCAGATAATGCAATTATGTAGATTACTTTTAGTTACATGATTTAGTCAAAATCAGAGAATTATGAAGACTATGGTCAGTTAAACCCTACAGTTTTTTACCTGCATATGTTTTAGCTATGAAATTTTTTACTCGACATATAACCGCAACGAGAACTATACTTTGTCCAATAGAGAAGAGTACCTACATAAAAGAATTTGAAACTAGAGGATGAGTGAACTGGTGATTTAATTGCAATGTAAGCAGCAGGCAATGTTCTTGTACAGGTGAAGTACTACTTGTTAAGGCATTTAAGAAACTGATGTTTTGAGAAACTTTTACAGTGATTATTTACAACAACAACAACAAAAGTTGCATTCATCAAAATTTAATAGTTCAGTGTTAGTCTCGTTTTCGTTCTATATGATGCCTCGGAAGAACAATGATCAAGGAATTACTCTGCTTTCAGCCAAAAGCTTTTATTTGGTCTTAGCAAGCCTATAGCTCGTGTTGCATCGTGTTCTTGTTAGCATGTTCTTCTTACCATCCTCTGTATTAGCATTTGTATTTATACGATGGTGAACATACATATTTTGATTGCTTAATTAATGCATATATACATACATCTACATTTTACATATCACTGTCCATGTCTGAGGTGCCCATGCAGCCATGCTTGTTACTGTTAGACACTTAGACATGCATACAGTTGATGAAGAAACATGATACAAGTTCTAGTTTTTTTTCCCCCCTGCTTCAACACTATTGCTCACAGTTGCATCCTAAAGGCTCTGGTGAATCATACAATAAATATCAAGCATAAAAATAATGCTTTGTGGGCCTAGTATATGTTGTGTGATGCCCAATGTGAGAGCTTATCAGAGTGCATTTAAGCATTCTCTTGAGATGCGTGACATCTCTGAATATTAACAGATGTACCTTACACTGTTGTTACACATGTTTTTACCATCTATATTTGTCCTACTCACTCTTTCGACATGTGCAGTTGATGTGCTAATTATATCTAGGTAGTTGAAGACTTGAAGCTAATCAGATGTATGATAAATCTTTTTATATGGGTCAATTCTTCTTTCCTGTTCTGATCCATATTACTTCCCTGTCAAATGTATTAATTATGCATCTGAACCTTTTGCTTGGTTTCAAAAGGAAATGAAAGCCACCTGTTCTTATTTTGAATACTAAGATTTTTTAGGTCATCTTATTATCAAAAAAAAAAAAAACACTAAGATTTAGAACAATAAAAGATGAATTTTGTATAATTGTGCCTACTCTAGTGATTTATGCAAACATCCTACTGTCTGAATGCAGAGAAATGAAAGGGGAAATTATACAGATTGAATACTTTTTTGAATCATGGCCTAACAAAAGTAGAAACTTTTGAAAAGGCTAATTTAGCAGATAATACCTTGAAGTTACTTTGGTTTTTGTTTTGTTATTACAAAATACATTGAAGTTTTATGTTTTTCTACGACACTTCCTGTCATCTGTAGTTTTTTAAATTCTCTGGTGTGGGAATAATTAGATGGTGAGTTTTTACTTTGAGGAAAAATTCTCCGGTGTGGACCGTCGATCAATATCTAGATCTGGATCTAGATCTGGATGTGAATGATTGAGAATGTTTGGCCTTGGGTTGAAACGGATGGCGAACTTACACAAAGTCCAAACACTGGAATTGGCTTTGACGAAATATCATCCGATGCTCGCTCAAGTTAGTAACTCAGAAAAGTGATTGAAGTTTGAGTAGAAAATATATTCAATTAGTCCGAAATTGTCAAAAACAAATCATTTCTATTGGTCCATGCATGGCTTTGCCTGCCATTTAGGGCTACATACGGAAACATGATGCACCAATATTGCATCAGTTGCCGTAAATTCAGCCATCTGCCACAGTTAGCATTTACTGCGTTGTAATGAATCTTCATGGAACCTACTTACCTACACATAACAAACTCCCCCCTTTTAAGACTTCAAGATTAGTAAGTTGCAGTACAAGTTGGCTGCTTTGAGGCAAAAAAACAGCATGATTTTTACCTTTATCACATGGTCTTGATTGTACTCTTTAGGATATGTTAAGATTTAACATGTGCAGCTAATAATTTACTGCATACAATGTATAAGCTAGCTACATATTCATGTGGTTCATTCTTTTATAAGTTTTATAAGTTTTCGACTCGAATTAGATGGTTGTGTGAACATATGACTCCCTGCATGTGTGTGTACATTGACATGTAAAATGAAATTAACATATGCCTACATTTACATGCAAATGACATATTCATATATATTAATGCCAAAAATTTATAAAGCTTTGGTATCATATCTTAATTACTTGATAAAAGATGGCTGTAAAGTCTGATAAAAAGCTATGAATGTGGCATGTGAAGAGGGGCTTTTCTTCACACTCACAAAAAAAAGGTGAATCCCTGTAAAGCCCAAATTGAAGGAAAATAAAGGGAATAAAGTAATTATGCTCCCTCATTCTAAGCACATATTCTCCCTCATTCTAGACCACAAAATCATTCTCAACTTATACGCTTATTCCTATTATTATCACAATGATGATTTATAATAATAAATATCCATAAAAAATATTGATAAATTGATAGATAAGTCTGAGGTCTGAAATGATTATTATGTTTAATCTTGAAGACCTGACCAATTAGGCACAGTTGTAAAGTGGGTCAGAAGTAATGGGTTAATTAATATTTTGGGCCCGTAAAACTACAAAGGTGGTGGCCCATCAGTTCACATTGATATTTGTTGTGTTATCTAGGAAAGAATAAAAAATATGCTATTATTTAATGGTAGAGTTTGTGACAAACTAACAGTTTTTTTAAAAAAACTTGTCACACAACAAATACCACTTTGTCACCAAATAATTCTGTTTATCGCGTGTACAGCTCCAAATCTATTTATCAATACATGCATTGCACGTACAAATCAAAGTTTTTTCTTCTTAATTTTTAAAAAAATATGTGTATCGCCCGTTTAGTTCAATTTTTTTTAGAAATTAAGGAATTCATCGCACATGCTATTTTCTCAATAAATATATGCATTGTATGTACAACTCCAAATTTATTTATCAACACGTGCATCATACGTACTGATGCGGTTTATTTCTGGGAGACGTGTGGATGCACCAGGTGTGAGTTCGGACTCGATTTGTATTGAAGGAGAATGCTGCTCGTCTGCCGACCTTCGGTTGACCTTCTGGATCCTACGATGAGCTCGGAATGATGTTGAACTCTGGGCTCGGATCAGAGGGATCGGATCCGAGCTCTTGTGTACCTGCAGACGGTCCTGAAACACCGGGGTTTATCCCGGTGGCGGATCCTCCGACGATCTAGTCAGTCTCTGTGAGAGAGTAGCAATAACTAGGTATATTTAAGTGGCAAAAGATTGATTACCTCAAAAGGTGGGTGTGGATCTAGTATTTATAGAGAATCCCAACCGGGTTTGGTTCCTCTTGGGGGCCGGGTCTGGATCCGAAAGCCCGTGGGCCTGACGTGGCAGAAGGCCCAGGGGGTTTAGGGCAGACGTGGCAATACCAGGAGTGGTATAGGGCTGACGTGGCAAAACCCTTGGGGGTATTTGGAGCTGACGTGGCTGATCGTGGGTCTCCTGTGCTTCTGGGGGGATCGGAGGGCCTAGGCTGTGCCAGGTCATCCTTCTGCTCCGCCAGAGAGGGGGGACGGCCTGTGGGACTGTCTCGGATCGGACTCCGAGGACTACTGAGGCTCGTCGGTATGAGGAGGCCAGTACTGTGAGGGCAAACATGAGGTTCGGTGCCGACCCTGAAGTGATTCGGAGCCGAACCAGATTGCTATTTTTACCTTTTTGAGTGAGAATTGTATTGGGCCCTGGTTGGGCCTCAGGCCATTTTTACCCTATCACACAAGCCCCCCACTCCTGCGGGGGTGCGGGAGCAAGCCTTGGAGGAGTGCTCATGGTTGTGGAAAATGGGAGGGCGAATCACAGGGCCTTCCTGGTGGGGTTGCCCTGAGGCTTTGACCGGACCTCGAGCTTGTCGAGGGTTTATGGGTAGGTGAAGGCGATGGCGAACCGTTGTATCTTCCGGAGAAGAGTACCCTGGTGTTTGACAGAACCTCGAGAGGACGAGGGATTATGTGTCGACAAGGGTGATGGCGAGCCGTTGTTTCTTCCTGAGAAGAGTACCCGGGTGCCAGACCGAACCTCGAGATGAGGGGGAATTATGGGCTGGTAAGGGTGATGGCCAGCCGGTGGATCTTCCGAAGAAGAGTACCCGGGTGCCAGACCGGACCTCGAGCTGGCGAGGGATTATGGGTCGGTAAGGGTGAAGGCGAGCCGTTGTTTCTTCCTGAGAAGAGTACCCTGGTGCCAGACCGAACCTCGAGACGAGGAGGGATTACGGGTTGGTAAGGGTGATGGCGAGCCGGTGGATATTCCGAAGAAGAGTACCCAGGTGCCAGACCGGACCTCGAGCTGGCGAGGGATTATGGGTCGGTAAGGGTGAAGGCGAGCTGTTGTTTCTTCCTGAGAAGAGTACCCTGGTGCCAGACCGAACCTCGAGACGAGGAGGGATTACGGGTTGGTAAGAGTGATGGCGAGCCGGTGGATCTTCCGAAGAAGAGTACCCTGGTGCCAGACCGGACCTCGAGCTGGCGAGGGGATTATGGGTCGGTAAGGGTGAAGGCGAGCCGTTGTTTCTTCCTGAGAAGAGTATCCTGGTGCCAGACCTAACCTCGAGACGAGGAGGGATTACGGGTTGGTAAGGGTGATGGCGAGCCGGTGGATCTTCCGAAGAAGAGTACCCTGGTGCTAGACCGGACCTCGAGCTGGCGAGGGGATTATGGGTCGGCAAGGGTGAAGGCGAGCCGTTGCTTCTTCCTGAGAAGAGTACCCTGGTGCCAGGCCGAACCTCTAGTTGAGGAGGAATTACGGGTCGGTAAGGGTGATGGCGAGCCGGTGGATCTGTCGAAGAAGAGTACCCTAGTGCCAGTGAAGGCGAGTCGCTATTTCGCCCGAACCGACCCCGTACCGAGCGGCCAGCCTGGCACTGGGTGACGTCAGCAGCGCACGTTTCGAGGACGTGGCGTGATTTCCCAGGTGGCAGTTGCATGTCAATCGGTGAATAGTGACTGCGAAAATCGAGGAGTCGTTCCTATCCTCTATAAATGTTCTCCCCTCTCCTCCCATCGCCCACTTCTTTCTTGCTCCTTATTTTTCAAAAAACCTTTCAACTCTTCAGTGTTCGTCCCTTCAGTTTCCTGCAGCAGGATCGTTCTTCCGAGGTGACCCCAGGTTAGTTGGTAACTCTGTTTAGCTTAGGCACAGATGGACAGGGCTCAGTCCGGCTCGTCGGCGTCGACATCTGGGGGGGGAGTGAAGCCTGTCTTGAAACCGACTTCGGGGGAGGAGCCGGTAGGTGAGGAGGAGGTTGTACACAATGTGAAGCCGTTGCGATCTCGGAGGCATTTCGTGGTGGATAGTAGCGACTCTGAGGAGGGGGGCGGTAGTTCAGACGAAGTCCGGACCCTAGGGTTGGCTTCCGGAGAGGAGGGTGGTTCCGAGGGGGATGGTACCGCAGAGCCTCGGAATCCGCCCGTTCTGGGGCGTTTGTCTACACCCTCGCCGGAACGGGGCAAGAAGAGGAGGGCTCCGAAGAAGAAGGGATCGAGGATTGGCGGCCCGAATGACTCGGTGATAGGGTCGTCTGCACAACCCCAGTCTTTCCGTCGCTACCCCGACGATCTCTCAGATAAGGAGTCCTCGGGGGTCCAGCCGTCGTCGCCAAGCCGGAAGAGGTTGAAGGTGGACGCATCCCCGACCATTCTGGATGCAGGCGACTTGGGGGCTCTGCAGTTGGCATACTACATAGGGTCCGGCTATGAGCTCATGCTGCCGAACTCTACTCTTCGGCCGACCGACCCCCTGCCGGATAGGTATTGTATCTTCCCTGTGGACGCCTTTATCTCTGGCCTGAGGCTGCCAATCCATCCATTCGTTCGGGAGGTGCTGAATTGGTCGTCCCTGGCGCCGATGCAGTTTGGGCCAAACTCCTGGAAGCAGATCATCTGCTTCGTGCTGATGTGCGAGGAGCAGAAGGTACCCCTGGGGCTGAGTGTGTTCCGAGCGATGTTGATGATCGGCTCATCGGCAGAGGGAGTATACTATATCTCGCCTCGAGGTAAGGCGAAGGTTGTCCACGGTCATCCAGATTCCATCAAGTTTTGGAAGAAGAAATATCTGGTGATCCGGAGTGAGGATCCTTGGGCTATCCCCACTCGGTGGAACCATTCTAAGCCGAGCTACGAAGCACCGAGGCCGGGGGACCTGACGGCGGAGGAGTGGAGATTCGTTGAGCGCCTCCGTCTGTCGTATAGCATCAATTGGGGGAAGGTGACGGAGGCCCATCTGGCGAGCGTCGGACTGAGCCCGAGCCCGGCCGTGCCTCGTACGTGGTTGTTTCTTTCCTCTCGCTCCTCTTGTACTTTCTTGCTCATTGTTCTTAATGGATCTTTTTACAGATATGGATGAAGAATCGATTAAGGCGCTGAGGCTCGCTATGAAGAAGAAGAAGGCCGAGACGAAGGGGGACGTGGTGAAGACGACCGAGTTGTCCCAGGTGGTCTCCGAGGCCCCAATTCAGCCGAGGGTGAAAAGGACTCGCTCGGAGACAGGCGGGGACGCGGTGGTCCAGGGGGGCTTGGATCAGGGTAGGGCTGCCGACCTTGATAAGGGGAAGGGTCCCCTGGTGGATCCCGGACTAGAGGAGAGACTTCTTTTATACCAGACAGGGAGGGTCGTTGAAGTGGCCCTTTACACATGAATGTTTACAAAAGATTTAATTTACTTTAGTCAGGCTAGAACCTAGGCTCGCTCTCCCAGGAATTTCATGAGGTGCTCGGCGTTCCAGGGTCGGCTGATGGGTCGGTCGTTCATATCCGTCAGTCGGTACGTACCAGGGCGTACAGCCTCGACTACGCGGTATGGGCCTTCCCAGTTGGGAGCCAGTTTCCTCTTCTTGGTTGGATCAGAGACAGATAGCTTTCGTAAAACCAGGTCCCCTGCCTGGATGCTGGTGGGGCGGACCTTCTTGTTGTAAAATCTCTCGATCCGTTGCTGGTAAATGCTCATTCGGATTGAGGACTTCTCTCGCACCTCGGCGACGAGGTCCAGGTTGGCCCTCAGGCTGGACGCATTGTCATCTTCATCGAAGGCTATGATCCGGGGAGAAGGCAATCCGACCTCGACGGGGATGACTGCCTCAGTCCCATAGGTCAGACTGAATGGCGTCTCCCCCGTGGGGATCCTCTGTGTGGTTCGGTGCCCCCATAGTACGCTGGGCAGTTCCTCGACCCATAGCCCTTTGGGGGAATTGTCAAGGCGCTTTTTGAGGCCGTCGAGGATTTGCCTGTTCGCGTTCTCCGCTTGGCCGTTAGACCGAGGGTGGCAAATGGCGGAGAAACGCTGCTGGATGCCGATGTCCGCACAGAAAGTTTGGAAGTTTTGACCTTGGAACTGGGTTCCGTTGTCCGTGACGAGGATTCGAGGGATTCCGAATCGACAAATGATGTTCTTCCAAAAGAACTGTTGCACTTGGCGCTCGGTGATGCTGGGTAGTGGTTCGACTTCGATCCACTTGGTGAAGTAGTCGATGGCGACAATCAGGAATCTCTTTTGCCCTACCGCTGGGGGGAAGGGCCCCACAAGGTCCATACCCCACATGGCGAATGGCGTAGGGCTCGCCAGGGATCGGAGATTGGCTTGAGGGAGCCTTTTGATAGGGGAGAATCTTTGGCAGGGGCCGCACCTCTTGACTAAGTCTTGTGAGTCTTGGAGCATGGTGGGCCAATAGTACCCTTGATTCAGGGCCTTCCGGGCAAGTGTCCTACTCCCCATGTGGCATCTGCCGATCCCCTCGTGCAGGTCTTTGAGGGCATAGCTGGCCTCGTCGCTGGCGAGGCAGCGGAGGTATGGTTTGCCGTCGGCCAAGGTGTACGAGCGTTTGAAGAGGATGTTATCGATCATGACGAATCTTTCAGCTCGGATTCTGATTCGTCTGGCCTCGGCTCGGTCTTCAGGAAGCTCGGCCCTGCTTAAGAATTTTCGGATGGGAGTGGTCCAGTCGTCCGGGCTGGTCCCCTCTTGCACACACATTGCTTCCGGCTCTGGGTCGCTGATGCTTGGCTTCAGGAGGACCTCGACGAGCACCGTTTGATCGAGACCCTCGAAGGAAGACGAGGCAAGTTTGGATAACGCGTCTGCTTGGGCGTTCTGTTCCCTGGGGACTCTGATAACCGTGGCGCCGTCGAAGGACGCCAAGAGTCGTCTGACTGCCGCCAAATACCTCATCATTCGTTCGTCGCGGGCTTCGTATTCTCCGGTGATCTGATTGACCACGAGCTGAGAGTCGCTAAAGGCCCGGATTTGCTTGGCACCGGCTCGGTGGGCGAGGGTCAATCCGGCGATCATGGCCTCGTATTCTGCCTCGTTGTTGGAGGCCGAAAAGTTGAGGCGGAGGGAGTATTGAAGTAGGAATTGGTCGGGGCCACGAAGGATGATGCCAGCCCCACTCCCCATTTCGCATGACGAGCCGTCGACAAAGACCTCCCAGGTCGGATCCGACCCTTCAATGTCAGGCTGCTCGGAGACGGTGCACTCAGTTATGAACTCGGCGAGGGCCTGTCCTTTAATGGCCGCCCTCGGATGATAGCTGATGTCGAACTGGCTCAGCTCGATCGACCATTTGACTAACCGGCCGGAGTTTTCGGGCTTGTGGAGGACAGTCTTCAGTGGCTGGTCGGTCAGTACTTGGACGGAGTGGGCCTGGAAGTAAGGTCGAAGTTTTCGGGCTGCCATGACCAGGGCATAGGCCACCTTCTCTACCTTTGCGTATCTCGTCTCGGCTGGGAGCAGTACTTTGCTCACATAGTACAGCAGTTTTTGAACTCCTTCCTCCTCTCGGACGAGGACGGCGCTGAGGGCGCAGTCTGAGGCGGACAGGTAGAGCCAAAGCGGCTCGCCCGGCTCGGGCTTGCTGAGGAGAGGCGGGTTGGCGAGGTATTGTTTCAGCTGTTCGAAGGCTTCTTGTTGATGGGTACCCCACTCGAAGCCCCCTTTCCCGTGTAAGGCTTTGAAGAAGGGGAGAGACTTCTCCCCTGACTTGGAGAGAAAACAGCCGATTGCCGCCAATCGACCTATGAGCCTCTGAACCTCTTTGACATTCCAGGGCGGGGACATGTCAATGATGGCTTGTATCTTTTCGAGGTTTGCCTCAATGCCGCGTTGGCTGACGATGAATCCTAAGAACTTCCCCGTGGATACGCCAAGGCGCATTTAGCCGGGTTGAGCCTCATGTTGTGGCGTCGGAGGACACCGAAGGCTTCCTCGAGGTCGGCGACGTGGTCCGGCCCAGCCCGGCTCTTGACAAGCATGTCGTCGACGTAAACTTCTACGTTGCGGCCGATCAGGTCTTTGAAGACTCTGTTGACGAGTCGCTGGTACGTGGCTCCGGCGTTTTTCAGCCCGAAGGGCATAACGCGGTAACAATAAAGACCTTGGTCGGTGACGAACGAGGTCTTGGAGATGTCTGGTGGAAACATCCGGATCTGATTGTACCCCGAGAACGCATCCATGAAGGACAGTAGCTCATGCCCTGAGGTTGCGTCTATTAAAGCATCGATGTGGGGGAGGGGGAAAGGATCTTTCGGACATGCTTTGTTAAGGTCCGTGAAGTCGATGCAGATCCGCCAACCCCCTGTTGCTTTCTTCACCATGACGACATTGGCCAACCACTCGGGGTAGCTGACTTCCTGGATGAATCGAGCGGACAAGAGTTTGTCCACTTCTGTCTTTACAACTTGTTGCCTCTCCGGGGCGACTTTACGCCTCTTTTGGACGATCGGCTTAGAGTCAGGGAGGACGCTCAGTCGGTGCATGATCAAGTCTTCGGAGATCCCGGGCATATCGGAGGGCTTCCAAGCGAAGAGATCAACGTTGCGGCGGACGCAGGCGATGATGCCTGTCTTCAAGTCTTCGGTGAGTGAGCGGCTTACCCGGAACCATTTTGATTCATCCTCGGCGTCGAATAGGACCTCCTCTAGTTCGTCAACTGGCTCGGGGGCTGGGCCGTCTCTCTTGGGTTCGAGTTCAACGGCGTCGAGGGGGAGTACGCCCCCTCCTACGGCGGTTACATAGCACGATCGTGCTGCTTCGTGGCTACCTCGGACGATGCCGACCCCTTGGGGGGTGGGAAATTTGAGTTTCAAATGGTAGGCCGAAGGTATCGCCTGGAGGGAGTTTAGTCCGGGCCGGCCAAGGATGGCGTTGTAGGCCGCCTTGACGTTGATGATCATGAAATCCATGGACTCGGTCCTCTTGACAGGGGCCGATCCAGCGGTGACGTCGAGGGTAATAATCCCCTCTACTACGACCGGGACGCCAGAAAATTCGAGCAACGTGTATCCGGCTGGTTTGAGTTTCCCTCTGGATAATCTGAGACTCTCGAAGGCTTTGAGGAAGAGAATATTTACCGAGCTGCCGTTGTCGACAAGGATTCGGCGAACCTCACAATTGGCCATGTGGAGGCTAACGACGAGGGCATCGCAGTGGGGTAGGTGAACTCCTTCGAGGTCCTCTCCTGAGAAGGAGACTGGCAGCGGTTGTAGCTCGGGAGAGGGGCTGTACTGAGCAGCGTTCACCTCCTGGATGAAGGTTCTCTGGGAAGTATCGGATTCTCCCCCCATTGGCCCCCCGTGGATGTAGTGTAGGGTAAATGGCGTATCCATGGCTCCCTCGGATTCGGGGTCCTGACCCTGGATGCGGCTCGGATTAGGGTTCGGGGTTGAGAATCCCCGGTTCCTATCACCTCGCCGACCCCGTGGGCCTTCATCCCCGTGGGTCTGTCTTGGATGGTTCGGAGCCGGGTCGGAAGCGGCCCTTCCCCAGCTGCGGGTGATCTTGCGGTTGAGGATTATCCCCCGGAGGTCGGGCTGGGCTGGCTGGGCGATGCTCCTTTGGGACTCCCGAGGGGGAGTCCTGTGTTTCGACGTGCGTGGCCCGGCGTTATCAGTTGGTGGGGGCGAGTCCCGTCGGTTGACGGAGGAAGCAGCCCCTTGCCCTTGGAGGCCATGAGGGTTCGGCTGTCGAGGTCCCTTGATGGTCTGGTTCGGATCGGCTTCTGAAGCAGGGTTCCCACAGACGGCGCCAACCTGATGCGGTTTATTTCTGGGAGACGTGTGGATGCACCAGGTGTGAGTTCGGACTCGATTTGTATTGAAGGAGAATGCTGCTCGTCTGCCGACCTTCGGTTGACCTTCTGGATCCTACGATGAGCTCGGAATGATGTTGAAGTCTGGGCTCGAATCAGAGGGGTCGGATCCGAGCTCTTGTGTACCTGCAGACGGCCCTGAAACACCGGGGTTTATCCCGGTGGCGGACCCTCCGACGATCTAGTCAGTCTCTGTGAGAGAGTAGCAATAACTAGGTATATTTAAGTGGCAAAAGATTGATTACCTCAAAAGGTGGGTGTGGGTCTAGTATTTATAGAGAATCCCAACCGGATTTGGTTCCTCTTGGGGGCCGGGTCTGGATCTGAAAGCCCGTGGGCCTGACGTGGCAGAAGGCCCAGGGGGTTTAGGGCAGACGTGGCAATACCAGGAGTGGTATAGGGCTGACGTGGCGAAACCCTTGGGGGTATTTGGAGCTGACGTGGCTGATCGTGGGTCTCCTGTGCTTCTGGGGGGATCGGAGGGCCTAGGCTGCGCCAGGTCATCCTTCTGCTCCGCCAGAGAGGGGGGACGGCCTGTGGGACTGTCCCGGATCGGACTCCGAGGACTACTGAGGCTCGTCGGTATGAGGAGGCCAGTACTGTGAGGGCAAACATGAGGTTCGGCGCCGACCCTGAAGTGATTCGGAGCCGAACCAGATTGCTATTTTTACCTTTTTGAGTGAGAATTGTATTGGGCCCTGGTTGGGCCTCAGGCCATTTTTACCCTATCACGTACAAATTAAAGTTTTTCCTTCTTAATTTAGGAAAAAAAACACGTGTATCATCAGTTCAGCTCCATTTAAAAAAAAAAATACACATTCATTGCACGTGCTAATTACTATTGATTTATCCCCAACTCTTTATCAAAACATGCTTGCACCTGAAAAATACTAATTTTGTTACCAAATGTGGAAATAACAAGAATTTCATTGTCAAAAAGTTCTATAAGTAAAATTTACTTTTTGTTGCAATTTAGAATAACACACATTTTACAAATTTCAAATCACATTTAATCGATAGGAAAAGCCATTTGAGTAATATATGTTTCTAATTTCAATTAATAACCTACTAGTAAATACACGTGCAATCGAACAATATTTTTTTATATTCTATTTATCTATATTATAATAGAAGAAGCATGTGCGGAACACGTAAAATAATAGACTGACATTCACTGTTCATGATCCTTCCCCCACGGGGCAGGTGCAGAGAGAGAGAGGGGGAGATGAAGAAGGTAGGGTTTTTGGTTTTTTTGAGAGATACAGAGAGGGTAATAAATTTGAACGTATACTGTACGTAGTACGTATTTTATTAATTTATATTGTAGATTTTAATTAAACCTGTGTTGCACAGGTTGAAATATGGACAAATTACACTAAGGTCTTCAGTAGTAGAGATTTCCAACCATTTACTTACGTGTTGAAATCGGTCACGATGACCTCGGATGATCCGAAGAGCATTAAGAGTCGTGTTACGTTAAAAAACAGCAAAATAGAAGTAACATTTTTATTGATTTGCTACAGCCCTGAATTGACAAATTATAGCAAATTCGACAAAAATATGAATGACCGTCCGTCTAAATTTTTGCCATTTTTTACAGGTTTTTCAAAATTTAAAAATTTATCAATATTTTTTGTGGGACCCACAGTAAGATAAACATAGCGTTCGATGTTTCGTCTCACTATTTTGGAATAATTAACTAACTAATTAACAACTAATTAATTATCTAACTAAATGATGCAGTTTGTTTTTGGGAGAGTGTGGATGCGCCAGGTGTGAGTTCCTACTCGATTTGTATTGGTGGAAGGATGCGGTGCTGGACGGTACGCCAGAGGTTCGGCTCGGCACTGAAGGATCGTCTCGGATCCGGATGCTCCGTCTCGTGTCCCTGCAGACGGTCTAGGAACACTAGGGTTGGTCCCGGTGGCAGACCCTCCGACGATCTAGTTAGTTGTTGTGAGAGAGTAATAGTAACTAGGGGTTTTAGTGGGAGAAAGATTGATTACCTTTAAAGGTAGGAGAGGGCCTTGTATTTATAGACAAACCCAACCGGGTTTGGACTCGTTTGGGGGCCGGGTCTAGACCCGAAAGCCCGTGGGCCTGACGTGGCAGGAGGCCCAGGGGGTTTAGGGCAGATGTGGCAGCACCACGGGCAGTTTAGGGCTGACGTGGCAAAAACCCTAGGCGGTTTTGGGGCTGACGTGGCAGATCGTGTGGTTCCAGTGCTTCTGGGAGAATCGGATGGCCCAGGCGGTGCCAGGTCATCTTTATCTCGTACTAGGTTGTTGGGAGGCCTGTGGGACCGTCGAGGCTCGGAGGCCGAAGGCTGGTACGGGTTGCCGGGATGAGGCGGCAGGGTTCATGGGGGTTTGATCATCGGTTCAGTCCCGACGCCATGGCGCCCGGGGCCGAGACGACGTGCTTTCGAGAGGAAGGAACCCTGGGCCTTGGCTTGATCCCGGGTCATCGAGGGCCTACCGCCGGGTCATTTTTCTCCTACCTCACAAGCCCCCCACTCCTGTAGGGATGCGTGAGCTAGCCGTGGAGGAGTAGTTTTGGTCGTGGAGAAAAAGCAGGAGAGGTTTTCGGGAGGTCTTCGGGACCAGTGTCGACGCTGGGTGAGGCTAGGAGGCCGAAGTCAGATCCTGTTTATCGGGGAGAGGTATTATGTCGAGTGTGGGGTCAATCTTGGCTTCGGAATGTCGTAGTGGCCGACGTTGGTCCGTCGTGCTTTCGCGAGAAAGCTACCCTGGTGTTCGGCCTGACTTCGGGCTTACGAGGGTTTATAGGTCGGCGAGGGCGATGGCGAGCCGTTGTGCTTTCGTGAGAAAGCTGCCCTAGTGCTTGGCCTGACCTCGGACTGGCGAGGGTTTATGGGCCGGCAAGGACGATGGCGAGCCATTGTGCTTTCGTGAGAATGCTGCCCTGGTGCTTGGCCTGACCTCGGACTGGTAAGGGTTTATGGGCCGGCAAGGACAATGGCGAGCCGTTGTGCATTCGTGAGAATGCTGCCCTGGTGCTTGGCCTGACCTCGGACTGGCGAGGGTTTATGCGCCGGTAAGGGCGATGGCGAGCCGTTGTGCTTTCGTGAGAATGCTGCCCTGGTGCTTGGCCTGACCTCGAACTGGCGAGGGTTGATGGGCCGGTAAGGGCGATGGCGAGCCGTTGTGCTTTGTGAGAAAGCTGCCCTGGTGCTTGGCCTGACCTCGGACTGGCAAGGGTTTATGGGCCGGCAAGGGCGATGGCGAGCCGTTGTGCTTTCGTAAGAATGCTGCCCTGGTGCTTGGCCTGACCTCGGATTGGCAAGGGTTTATGGGCCGGCAAGGGCGATGGCGAGCCGTTGTGCTTTCGTGAGAATGCTGTCCTGGTGCTTGGCATGACCTCGGATTGGCAAGGGTTTATGGGCCGGCAAGGGCGATGACGAGCCGTTGTGCTTTCATGAGAATGCTACCCTGGTGCTTGGCCTGACCTCGGACTGGCGAGGATTTATGGGCCGGCAAGGGCGATGGCGAGCCGTTGTGCTTTCGTGAGAATGCTGCCCTGGTGCTTGGCCTGACCTCGGACTAGCGAGGGTTTATGGGCCGGTAAGGGCGATGGCGAGCCGTTGTGTTTTCGCGAGAAAGCTGTCCTGGTGCTTGGCCTGACCTCGGACTGACGAGGGTTTATGGGCCGGCAAGGGTGAGGGCGAGCGTTTAATGGCGTTCCTGAATTCGCGCGGCGTCACAACTTCCCAGGGGTATTAATGATGTCTCCAAATTAATGCGTGGCGCTTCAGTTCCCTAGGCGGAAGGCGGCGTGACGGTTGGGCTTCCGTTGCGTGGCCTCCCAGGGGTCATAATGGCAGGTTTGGGGGAGGCTATAAATACCCCACTCCCCCACTGCCTTTTTGATTACATCAGTGGTGGTCCATCGGCCATCAGAGGCATCTGCCTTGGGCGGATGCCTGATACTTGAAAATTTTCACCTCTGGGGAGCCCGGGATTGGTGGTTACGCTGCCGTCTTGGTCTTCTTTTGGGTATACGGCCCTGGGGGCTGTCTGTCCAAAAGAGGTTGAGACAGGAGGGGTATTGACCGATGTTCGGGACCGGGGGATAGGGAGCCTCGGATGGATGGCTCTTTGGCGATCCCTATCTTCCTTCGGGTAGACGGCTTTTGAGGGCTGTCTGCCTGAAGGAGACAGGGATGGGAGGCGGGCCGATCCGATTTCGATGCCCATGAGGCTTGTCCGCCGTTCCTGGTAGGGCCCCAGACCTAGGGCCCGGGGAAGGTGGTCTTCCTCCCACCTTCGAACAATTCGGGGTTTCGGCTTCCGAGGCAGTAAGCCCCGAGTTGCTCGCGGGTGAGAGGGGAACCGACCGAGTCCCGGAGCCCGGGGCGCTCGTCTGAGGCGAGCGCCTTAAAACTTTAAACAAAAACTTTTAAAGTTGTCACGCCCCGCTTCCCAAAAATACGGAATACGAGCACGTAACACAAGCCCAGCGAATGAATATAATCATCCTTAAGCTGTTTCAGAAATCTTTACAATGTGTATCACAGAATATATTAGAGTCAACATATATCAGAGTCAAAAGATATATCACAGTCGGAAGCAAAGAGTGGAACCAACATGCATCATTGAGATAATTTTACCAACAGGAATTAATTGAAACCAAATATCTTGTTCTCAAATAAAAACAACAGAGTATGGAACAAATATTCTGGGTCACATCGCCCAAATACAAATAATACTCAAGTCTCAAGTACAGGAATAATCAAGTTCACGAATACAGAATAAAATTCTAACAGGAACCAGAAATAATAATCAGCAACTAATACTGCGATCCACCAGTACCTTCTTGAATCTGTCCACCGAAATCTGCAATCATCGAATGCAGGAAAAAGGGAAAGAAGAAAATACAGTACCCGTCAATGGCAAGTCCGGGTCACAAATAGAATAGGATACAAGCACATGGACACTATCTAATAACAGGATGTACTAACAGGTATAGGTAAACATATGTCAACAGCTAAACAGGTAACATGTATAATTATCAGGTATTCAGGTACTCATGAAATCATGTATCAAGTATCAGGAAAACAGGTAACAGGAATATCAGGTAACAGGTAACAGGTAACAGGTATCATGTTTCATGTAACTCAAGTTTCATGCATCATGTCTCATGTATCATGTAGTCAAGCACGCATGCATCATGTCAGGTATCATGTCCATGTATTAAGTTCAAGTTTTGTGTGATTACTATCTAGGTAACACTTCATGTATCCCATACTACATGGTTGCTACAGTCAATGCAGTTTCGCTTTAGATTTCGTAGGGGACCATAGCAGGGCAGTATACTCAGGTACAAGCTCTAACCCCAAACACACCAATTATCATGTAAACATGCTCCAACCCCAACCACACCAAATATCATGTAATCATGCTCTACTCCAAACACACCAAATATCATGTTCTTCTGAGTACACATTTCTGCACTATCCACTACTACATCTGTCCCATTAAACCCCGGCTTGATTACTTTTAGTATTTATATCATCCACAGGCATGAGAGTGTGCTAAATAATGTCAAACTAACAGGTCATGATCAGGTTTAGTCTCAGGGAATTAGATCAGCAAGTATAGGTGCCAAACATTCACAAATACGATCAAAATAGTGTATGTTTATAAACAGGACAGCAAGACCAGTCTGTACAAAAACAGTGATCCAAAGATCTACAGGCATGCAATTCATGATCCGTCGAAAGATCTGGAAACTAGACATCCACACGCTTCTAACGGGTATAATAATTCTATATACTAGTTCACAACATCTCAACTTAAAACACATTTCAACACAGTTTTCATGTACAGCCAGAAAATAGGGGAATAACTTAAACCACATGAAAACAGCATACAAAGTCATTAATTAAATCCACGAAAATTCTGGGGTAATCCCCTATATATATAGTCTCAAAATATTAATTTTCATAATTTTCCAGAAAGTATAGATATGTTTTCAAAAATAGAAAGTAACACATAACACAGTTTTGATGGATCTGGAATTTTTCAACACCGCTGTACAAAATCATGCATATCTTGCACACAGCGCATTAAAATCCACTTCCGCCAAAACAGGGGGAAAGTATACACAATTACCCAACTTTCATATCTCACATAAAATATTCCTACTGTAGAACCCCGTATTTTCAAATATTATTTTAAATATTTGAAAATGAATTAAAATGATTTACTGGAAATTTAATAAATATTTTCTAAAGATTTATCTTTTTATACGTGCGAAACACGTGCAAATATTTTTGGTGAAAATAACTAATTTTATATTTTTAGTAGATTCTCCTAATTATAATGGAGTGTATTCTAAGTTTTGGGATTTTTCTGAATAAAGAAACTATTTTTACAAATATCTCGAAAGAGAGGGGCTTTTATGTAAAAAGTCATTTGGATCTTAAATAAACTATGAAAATTCGTTTTTACTGATATTTTAGTTCTCCATGGTCATCATTTGAATTTAAATATATTTGAAATATATTTAAAGTCGATTTGGTGAAAATTTAAACAAAAATGGTGTTTTTGCAAATATAGAATTCATGTAGAACCTTGTGCAAATATTTTTCTGGAAGGTAAAAGTCAAATATTTTGATTGGAAAATATAATATGTATTATTAGATATTATTTCGGATTTTTCTGGATTTTTACGAATATTTTATGAGGTATTTGCAAATATTACAAAAGGAAGGGCTTTTGTGCAAAATCGCCACCCTGAGTGTAAATCCGGGATTGTCTTATCTCTGGGCAGTGCTGGGTTGTTGGAAAACTTAGTGGTAAAAGGATTTTATTTAGTTTTGATTTATTTAACTTATTTTGACTAAGAAAGGTTATATATGTGAAGTAATAAATTGAAAAAAGAACTATTTTGCAAAAGTACTTCAAAACCCTAATTCCTTTCAACCCCGGCCTGTATAAAAGAGGGTGTGCAGCCGTCATTCGCTGCACAACCCCAGATTTATTAAAATATTATTTTCTTGGTGATCGGGAGGAGGATTTTTGGATCTAGCAAAAGGAAGATCTTTTCGTGGATTCTTCTAAAACCAAAGGTGAGTGACATTGTTTGTGTTGTTGTTTAATTTTATGAATGATATGAAATTGTTCGTTTTGAATTATGTGAATGACAACGTTTGCTTGTTTTGTATATGAATGATATGGATCTTATATTGTGGTATGTATGTAAACCATTGTTATTGTTGGACCATGTTGAGGAACTTGTGGATATTGAGTAGATCTTGAGTTATGAGATTATATGTTAGAAAACATGTTAAGAATTGATCCTGGTTGGGATTGGATGGTGAATATCTGGGTCTAGAGTATACAAATCAGGTTTTGATCATAGTTGTGAAAGAAATTAGTTTTGAGAAACCCTAATTGAAAGATTAGTGATTATGGATCTTGAGAATTAAATTTCGACATTTGGATGATTGGGTGATGTATCCTTAATGGAGTTTATTTGAGGTTGATTATTTTGCCTGAGAACAACTATCTTTTATGAACAATGAATCTTTGGAAGCTCCAGTTTGGATTTTTGTATTTAGACCTAAAATATGAAAACTGTAGGCCGACAGTCGACTGGCCTACTAAGCAGTCGACTGGTACGTCTCTACTACTGTACCTCCAGACCTTTGAAAATTGTTCGGGACAGTCGACTTGACTTTTAGCAGTCGACTGGTCCACTGAAATTATTCTTGTAAAGTGTGTTCTGGACAGTCGACTTAGACTGCTGTCAGTCGACTGGACCACTGAGAAATATTTTGTTCAGTCCTTTCGGGACAGTCGACTTGGCCTTTATGCAGTCGACTGGTGACCTCTTAGGTCGACTGTTAGGACTTAGTCTATTTTGTGAGATTTTGGGATTATGTCCTCTGGACAGTCGACTTACCACTGTATAAGTCGACTGGTACTGAAGTATCTGTGTAAACTTTAGTGTTACTTCGAATGATTAGTTTTCAGATAATTCAGTCTATAATTGATCTTCAGTTCAGTATTTGATTTTGAGATATTCAGTTCAATATTTGGTTTTAAGATGTTCAGTTGAACCACTTTGTTTAGTGGAATTTGTTTAGACCTTTGAGTTTGAGTCTCTAGAGGTAGGTGATCCTAGTATACCGGTGTTGAGATATTTGTTAAGTTATTTTGTTGAGACCCGTCGAGGCATATTCAGTTATTCAGTTTTGAGTTATCCCGATAGGGTACACCGAGTCACCGACTCTAGGAGATTTTGGTTGAGTAATTAAATAACCCACAAATAATAAGGACAGGCACTAGTGGTGATATGATGAACGGGAATATGAGTTATGCACCTCAATACGGCTTTAGATGAGAGATTTGATCTCTTGAATTATCCAAGTAACTTTCTTGAGATGAGGGATTTATCTCCGGAATTATCCAGGTAAATTACCTGAGATGAGAGATATATCTCCGGAATTATCCAAGTGGTGCTTGAGATGCGGGATTAAACTCCGGAATTATTGAAGTCGAGGTGACACACATGTGGTATTCATGTGATGATGTGTCAATGTTTAGATGAGGGATGATCTCCGGAATTATCCAGGTAAAATGCCTGAGATGAGGGATCCATCTCCGGAATTATCAAGCATGGGCTAATTCTCACAGTTTATCTTTATCTCGTAGTAGTCATCGTGTTAAGATTAGTCGCATAGCGGGGATTGAACCCATATGAAGTGGAGACGTTAAGGGCTTGCACCGAACCTATGTAGAATGGGATGCATAGACTTCGACAAGTATGCATTAGAGAGTCCGCATATAGAACTTGTGTTTTCTTGACTTGGTTTTATGCATGTGTTTTCCAGTTTTCCTGCACTTGACCTTTAGACTAGATGCACTTGTCGTTTTCATTCTATGATGTTTTCATACTTTACACCTTTGTTATTCCTTAGTCATTTATCATTGTGGTTAATACATGTTGTTGATGACCTTATGTTTTACAATTAAATTATGTGGAATGTTTTATGTCACTCACACCATTTATGGCTAACCCCTTTAGTTTTGGGGGTTAGGGATCATCTCTAGCCTCACAGGTTGCAGGTTGTTGCTTAGAGTTGGAAGATTGGATGCTTGAGGCATAACTGAGATAAATTGATTTATAAGAGTTTGGTGTAAATTGTAAAAGCTATTTTGAGGCAATTTGAGTTGTAAATGACAAAAACATTGTTTGTGTTGTTTTGAATTCCGCTGTGATTTTGTAAAAGGTTGTTGTAATAAAAGTTGAAAATTTTAGTGGTGTTGGTTGTGTATATTGTTACATTGAAGTGGATGCTGGGATTGTGCCACGTATTTTCTAAGCTCTCATATTAGAAATTCGGGGCGCTACACCTACAGTAATTAGAAATAAGGTGAATACGGCATTCAACATACAATCACACGCAGTTTACAGCAACAGCGATCTATAGAAAAGGATGTAAGACATCACTCCAAACTCATCTTTTAATTACCACAAAAATCAGAGAACTACCTAACATCATAGTGAAACACTGGACAAAATCTTGTAGCATGAAATTATGTCTAACTTGGATCTTGAAAATAAATTAGTGATAAAATCTACCACGAAATGAATCTGGGAACTACCGACATACAGTTACTAAAATAATCATAACTAATTCATACAAACTCCAAACAGGATTAAATTAGTGGGATTAGAAATTAGATTCAATTCTCTACAAATTACTCAGAAATAGTCATGTGGAGATTCAGACTCTAATTCAGGTAAAATCAACAATCAATCCAGTTCAATCCAAATTTCCAGATTTCTCAACTAAGTTTCAAAACGTCATAACTTTCTCAAAAATCATCCAAACTCTTCCAAATTCAAAACACTGTCTATCCATTGTCTAAATATCATATCTAAGGGTTTCTAACCTGTCAAAATCCAATATTTCTCATATGGGTGTTCAAACATGCATCAGGTACACAATATGTCACATATGCGATAAAAATCGCGTTTGGGTGAATCCTAAGGCACAAACCTATCAAACTTCATGTCCTAAGTCGTCTATGGCCTGTTTTGAACAATAGAGATGAAACCCAAAATTAAAAACATGATCTTTGTCCGTCTCTAGTCTCAACCTATCCTATGTGTGAACTTTCTACTTGTATCAACCTAAGAAATTTAAGTACAAGTTACTTGCCTTTATGTGATGACGAACGCGACGAATCCAAGCCTTTCAAAGAAAACCCACGAGCAAGACGCCTTCTAACGCGATCTCAACGAACCCACGAACCGAATTTTGCCTACGATCGTCCTCTTGAAGCACGAACTCGAAGCGGGTGATACCCACTTATCCAAATCAGCGAAGGGGATGTAGGGGGCTGATTTGAGATGGATGGGTGCTGTTTTGAGGTGCCGGCCACCAAAGGAGAAGAAAAGATGGGGTTTTTGATGTAGAAGGAGTTGTATGGATGAAGGAGGGAGGGTTTGTATGGTCGGCAATGGCTAGGGCAGCACAAGGGGGTGTCGGCCTGGGGTGGTATGCAGGCCGGAAGAGAAGAGAAGGAGAGGGAGAGGCCGGTTTGATTAGAGAAGGAAAAAAAAAGAAGATTAGGGTTAGGGATTAATAGATGAGGGGGTATTTATAGGGGATCAAATGTGGGTTAATGGGTAGTGGATATCCATAGGAAACAATAGGTATACAATTGGGTAATGGATATTGGATATATTTCAAATGAGGATACAAAATACAATGAATCCTATAGCTCCTAAAAAAAATCTCTTTAAGGGCCAAAAATCTCAAATTGGTCAAAACTCTCCCAAAAATCCACCATGACCCTAAAATAACATTTATACATGAACGGATCAAGAAATTGAGAAAAAGAGCTCAAAATGTCGAAAAACGGCCAAACGGCGCACAATCAACAAAAGGAGGTCAAAACTGTCAGAAAAATATTATGAAATCAAAATAATTGAATTTATTGCTCCGAAAAATACAATGGAAAATAATAAATGAAAAATCCTTCAGAAATACCAAAAGTGAAAAACAGGGGTTACAAAAGTAGTTGTGCCCGGAGGCCGAGGCCAGAGCCGGTTGGGCGGGAACCGAAGGGTTGCCAACTGCCCAACTTGGTGACGTCAGTGGCACGGGTTTCTAGGAGAAGTGGCACGATTTTCTAGGGGCCGTTTCACGCAAATCTAGGAACAGTTAGCGCGAAAATCGAGGAGTCCCCTCTAGCTCTATAAATACCCCCTCCATCCCACTCTGGCTCACCCATCTCTCTCGCTTTTTTCTTTAGAAGAAGAAAAGAAACCTTCGGCACTCCTCTTTTTCAACCAGCCGTACCCGCTCGTCTTTCCGAGGCCACCCAGGTTAGTCATAGCTTTATTTCTTTAGCATGTCTAGGGCTCAGTCCGGCTCCTCGGCTTCGACCTCGAGGGGGAAGGTAACCCTGACGTAGGGCTCTCCGACTCGACATCGTGGGAGGAGGACACTAGGGTGTACGATGTGAAGCCCCTCCGCGTCAGGAAGCCGTTCGTGGTGCAGAGCAGTGACTCTGAGGAGGAAGGGAGCGACAGTTCGGTTGAAGTGGAGATATGGGATTTGGTGTCGGAGGAGGAGGGTAGTGATAGTGGGGGAGATGGAGAGGCTGAAGTGTCTGAGGTTCGGAGGAAGGGCACTAGGGGAAAATCTACGGTTCGGAGACGGAGCCGGGGTGCGAGATCCTCTTCCACGGCGACCATCCTCGAGCCCCTGGCCACCCCTTCGCCGGAGAGGGCCAAGAAGAAGAGGAAGCCGAGGAGGAAGTTGACGAGGTCCAGCAGTCCGAGCGAGGCGACTCCCGCTCACAATACAGTGACCGGGTCGCCGGTACGGCCGAAGTCAATTAGGCAGTATCCAGATGACCTCTCCGACAAAGTCCTGTACGGGGTGCAGCCTTCATCGCCGAGTCGGAAGAAGATAAGGATGGATGCGTTGCTGTCGATTCTGGAGGTAGGCGATCTAAAGGTTATTCAGTCGTCCTTCCACATCGGGTCCGGCTATGAGCTGATGGTGCCGAGCCCAAGCCTTCGTCCCACCGACCCACTACCGGAGTGGTATTGCATCTTCCCAGCAGATGCGTTCAGTTCCGAGCTGAGGTTGCCGATCCATCCATTCATCCGGGAGGTACTTAAGTGGGCGTCTCTTGCCCCGATGCAGTACGGACCGAACTCGTGGAAGCAGATGGTGTGCTTCGTGCTGCTTTGTGAGGAGAGGAAGGTGCCGCTTCGGCTGGACGTGTTTCATGCAATGTCGGGGATCAGCTCGTCGGGGAAGTCTGGGGGAATCTTCTACCTTTCTCCTCGGGATATGGGGAAAGTAGTCCATGGCCATCCGGACTCCATTAAGGAGTGGAAGAGGAAGTACTTCGTGATCCGGAGCACGGAACCTTGGGACATCCCCACCCGCTGGAATTTTTATAAGCCGAACTTCAAGGCGCCGAGGCAAAAGGATTTGTCCGCCGAGGAGTGGGGACATGTCGAGCGCCTCTGTTGGGGGAATAGCATTAGCTGGCCGAAGGTGACGGAGGGTCACCTGGCCAGCGTCGGACTGAGCCCGGCCGAGTCTAGTATGTAGTCGTTTCATTTTTCTTGTTTTGGTGTTCTTTTGTGCTCATTGTCCTTAACGGGTCTTCTTGCAGTTATGGACCCAGAATCGATCAAGGCTAGGAGGCTTGCCCTGAAGAAGCAGAAGGCCGAGGAGGGGGGAAAAGCGAAGAGGATGAGGGAGTCTTCCTAGGTCGTCTCCGAGGTCCCCGCCGAACCGAGGGCAAAGAAGGTGCGCCCGGACGTGGGCAAAGAGGTGGCTGCCCCGTTGAGCCCTGATCCGGCCAAGGTGGCTGATCGCGGCAAAAGGAAGGTCCCTCCGCTCCGAGCCGGTGCAGGGGAGATTATGGGTGAGGAGGTCCAGCAGCCATGGGCGCCGGATTGGTCGATTCAGGGAAAGGACAGCTTAACCAATGGGCCCAACGCCATCGAGGTGGTGGAGAAGCTGGCGACTCCCTGGGATCGTCAGAGTATGAGCAACGAGACCCTGGAGGAGGCGTACATGCGCCTGTCGCTGGCGAACGTGCTGGTAAGTCTGCCGATCCCCTTTCCTTGTAACTTTTCATGGAGCGAGTCTTTTTTCGAACAGTTTCTGGTTGTCGTAGGCTTGTTTGGAGGGGGCCCAAGTGAAGCTGCTTTTCGAGAAGGCCGTGGAGCAGGAGCGGGGACAGGCGGACAAGTACCAGCAAGAGATGAAGGAGGTGAAGGCCGAGCTCGGGGGCTCGCACAAGAGGGAACAGCAGCTGAAGGTCGAGCTCGAGGCCAAGGATACCGAATGGGCTAAGAAGGTGGGCGCCCTGAGGAAGAAGTTTGCCAAGGAGAAGGAGGTGATGACGACGAAGGCCCAGGACCTCATAATTGCGGCCCAGAACGAGGTCTACGAGAAGGCTCTCAGTCACGTGAGGCACTTCTACCCGACCCTCGACCTGGCCGACTTTGATTACGACATGGTCGTCGAGCCGCCGCCGAAGACTCCCGAAGGGGACGAGCGTGAAGGACAGGTCGATGGATCGGCCGTCGACCCGCTCGTCGACCCAGCCGACGCAGAGGTGGGGAACTAGGTTGTTTGTCTCCTTGTTTTTGTCTTCCCCTTCTTCTTGTTGTATTTGCCAACCGTGGACTGGCCACGCATTTTTGTATGAAGAATTTTATTTATAAAAAGGATTTTTTGCTCGGCCAAGTATTTTGACCCCGGATCTTTTTGGACCATTTTGTCGAAGTGTTTTAAGCGGTGGTTGGTTTCCTTTTAGGTAACGGTTCTTCTTCCTGAGGCGGATCCTCGTCGCTCCGACGTCGCGTGGCTCCGAAGTAAAATCAAGGTCCTGGAGTCCACGTTGGTCCGTTACCGCGAGGGGGCTCGCGATCAGGATGCTGCCTTTAACTATTATCGGGATAAGTCCGAGGCCCTGAGCGCGGAGGCGACCAGGCTGAAAAGGGCAATGGTGGATCGAGACCTCGGAAGCGCCGGTCTCGGGTACACCATGTCAAGCACGTCGGTGCAGCGGCCCTCGTCTGAGAGGCTCCTTCGTGACGTCATAGTGGAGAAGGAGATGGAGATACACCGCTATAAGACGATGCTGGGCATGTCTGGGATGAGAACGAGATCTTCCTCGGGAGGGCGTCGAACGGAGGGGGCCCCCGCGGCGTTGCTGCTACTGGAGCACTCCCGGCTGGTTGACGCCCAGAGCTCCGTGGCCGGCGTGTCGACCTTGGCAGAACCCATGGGCCGTTGTGACGAGGAGAGGGCTCCTAGCCGCTCGGTTGGAGTAGGATTACCCTTTGTCGAACCCGAGGGGCCCTAAGAGGTCCTTTAGTCAGTAATTTCTTTCTTTTTAGCTGAGTGGAGTGGTCATGTAACGGTCTTTATTCTTTTTAAAGTAATAAGGGAGTATGAATAAGGGGTTTTCTTCCTCTTTTTGCTCTGACCAATTGTTTTTTGATCGAATACGAGGGTCGGATCTACCGAGACCTTGGGGGCCGAAAAGTTGTTCCCACAGACGGTGCCAACCTGATGCGGTTTGTTTTTGGGGGGAGTGTGGATGCACCAGGTGTGAGTTCCTACTCGATTTGTATTGGTGGAAGAATGCGGTGCTGGACGGTACGCCGGAGGTTCGGCTCGGCACTGGAGGATCGTCTCGGATCCGGATGCTCCATCTCGTGTCCCTGTAGACGGTCTAGGAATACCGGGGTTGGTCCCGGTGGCAGACCCTCTGACGATCTAGTTAGTTGCTGTGAGAGAGTAACAGTAACTAGGGGTTTTAGTGGGAGAAAGATTGATTACCTTTAAAGGTGGGAGAGGGCCTTGTATTTATAGACAAACCCAACCGGATTTGGGCCCGTTTGGGGGCCGGGTCTGGACCCGAAAGCCCGTAGGCCTGACGTGGCAGGAGGTCCAGGGGGTTTAGGGCAGACGTGGCAGCACCATGGGCGGTTTAGGGCTGACGTGACAAAAATGCTAGGCGGTTTTGCGGCTGACGTGGCGGATCGTGTGGTTCCTGTGCTTCTGGGAGAATCGGGTGGCCCAGGCGGTGCCAGGTCATCTTTATCTCGTACTAGGTTGATGGGAGGCCTGTGGGACCGTCGAGGCTCGGAGGCCGAAGGCTGGTACGGGTTGCCCGGATGAGGCGGCAGGGTTCATGGGGGTTTGATCATCGGCTCGGTCCCGACGCCATGGCGGCCCGGGGCCGGGACGACGTGCTTTCGAGAGGAAGCAACCCTGGGCCTTGGCTTGATCCCGGGTCATCGAGGGCCTACCGTCGGCTGGGGGTGCCGGGTCATTTTTCTCCTACCTCACTAAACTTATTTATTTAACTAAATACATAACTAATTAAAACTAAATTCAACTTTATCCTCATACAAAACATCATGCTTCTTGCGAGATTATTTTATAAAAAAAAATCTCTAATTTAATGGGACTAAACATTTTATTTCGTCCGATAAATTAAAAATATAATAAAATATTTGGGACCTATAATATGCATTTTATCAAAATTATTTTTTAAGTATAGCAATCTATTGTAACAAAAAAATGTATAAAAAAAAGCCAAAATAGCAAACGAATGAAGCGATTTTTAACTATAAAATGGCAAAAATAACAATATAGCAAACGACTATGGATGCTCTAAGCAATTGAAAATATTGGGACCTTGATTTTCTGCACTAATGAGGGATCTAGTATCAAAACCAGTTAGAGCATCCACAATCGTTTGTTAAAAAATAAGGTAAAATGGCAAATGAAAATAGCAAATGATAATTTATTGTGCAACGGTGATTTGCTAAAATTTGAGAAAGACAGTACATGTTGTTTCGTCCGTTTGTCTTTTTTTTAACGGTTAATTAATTAATAATTAGATATTAAAATAGATTAATTAAATAAATTAAATAATAAAATATATCTTAAACCTACTTAAAATTATACACTAACCTAACTTATACACTAACCTAATCCTAAAAAAGGGTGGGACGGGACATGTTGTCCCGTCCAAGCCCAAAAGGCTTGAAACGGGACAGCGTGTCTCGTTTGACCGATTTTTTTTTTTTTTTTTTTTGGTTCATTTAAAAAAAACAGATGAAACAACATATTTCGCCTGATCCCACCAAAAAATTGAAAAATAGTAATTTGAGAATCGCTAGTTCGTTTCTCAATTATGAGAAGCGACTGTAACGATTTTGTCAAAATATAACAAAATAGCAAACAAGTGTAAGCTATCATTTCTCAAAATATGAGAAACTGACAAATATAGCAAACGATTCTAGATGCTCTTATCTATGAATACTTTAACGAATCTACAATGAATCTGGAAACAGTTAGAGGTACTGAATTCATGTAAGCTGGCATGCAAATTGAAGATCATCCTGATACATAATGTCACTGCAGAATTCAGAGTCATGCAATCTACAGGGAGAAGACGTGATAAATTTTGCAAGTACAATCCTATCCCAAGGTGTAAATAATAATGACCTGCCTTTCATATATTTGTAGCAGTAGCACTTATTTCACAAACATCCAAATTAATTTTGCACCGCATCATAAAAGGTGACAAAAGTTAGCTGTACCTGTGATGAGAGCTGCACCCATCATCACAATTCACAGGATTTGAATTGGCCCAGTCATGCATGTAGACAATTACATTAAATAAACTAGTAATTTACACGTGTAATATACGTTTTAATAATTTATAAAAAAAAATTTATGACGTAGGGAGGATTCGAACCGGAAATCTCATTCATATTAGTTAGGTACGTGCGTTGCACAAGTTGGTAGAATGACAAAATGATAAATGACAAAATGATAAATGACACTAAGGCTTTCTCCCATTATAATTTACACGTGCGATGCACGTTTTAAAAAATATAATTTTTTAAAATTAAAATTAAGACGTAGTTTTGATTTGAACTTAGGATCTCTTTTATAATAGTTATGCACGTGTGTTACACGGGTTGGTAGATTGACAAAACATTTACAAATGACACTAAGGCCTTCTCCCATTATAATCTATCTCTACTACTATAATGGGAGAAGGCCTTTGTCCATAACCCAATCCGTGCAGCGCACGTGCAGGTAAATTTTTTTTTTTGCCCTTTTCATTCTCCCCAATTTTTCTCCACGTGCACAGTACGTGTTTACTACTAGTAACTATTATAATGGGAGAGATGGGGTTGTAAACAAATAAACAATTTTTTATTCCTTAGTGTGTGTGAAAACACGTGCAGCGCACGTGTTGGTAGAATTTTTTTTTATCATTTTCATTCCTCTTTCTATTTTTCCACGTGTATTGCACGTGCATTACACTAGTATTAATAATATTAGAGATATATATAGTTGTTGTAGTTGTGTGTCACTTTCATGTCATATGCAATAAAAAAAAAAAAAAAAAAAATGAAAAACCAAAACTAGAGTTATCATGTAGCTTAGAATAGACTAATGATATTATTTGATTTGATTAACACAAGCATGTTAGCCCATTCCCTTTTCTCACCTAAATGTGCTCTTTGTTACCCTGACCAGTACAATTAAGAATGAAAAAAAACCTTTTAAACTCAATTAATAACTGTTATTCATATTATCCGTACATAGACCAGACGGCAGACGATTCTCACGTGCACTGTACATAGTTTATTTACTGCCCTAAATCAAGACAGAACCGAGCACAGTATATCATAGTCATAAATTCGGGGGGGGAGGGGGGGGGGGGGGTGGTCGGGACTAATTCTTCAAGATTTAATATTTAAATTCGGGAAAAATAGGTAGATTCGAAAAAAATAAAAAACTCGGCCATAAAATTTGAGAAAAAAAGAAACAGAAAATTTAATGCATCTCAGTACCAATTACTTTTGTAAATATATATATTTAAATCAATAAGTATGAAAAATAGTAACAAATTTAGCGATTAATTCGTTTATGTTGCAAATATTCAGAAATAATTCGTGAAGTATAATTCGTGAAGTACGTGATTTAAATGATAATTTGTGATTAAATCGCAAATTGATGTAGGAGATGAATTTTTCGAAAATAATTCACCAAATTCACAAAATTATTCGTAAAATTTGTTACTATGCAGTGGATAGATGTCAAAAATGAAATTCGCATCACCATAATTTTAATTCCAGTACTTTTCTAAATAAAGAGAATACACTTATGAGTGCATGACAGTAAATTATATATATATATATATATATATGTGTGTGAGAGAGAACTTGAAATTTGTTTGTTACGATACTAATTAATTTATGGACAATAATTATTATTCAGAAAGAAAATTACTGGCTGTCAGACAAGGGGTCCAAACCAAATTCACCAGTCAATCTTGACCCCTAGTCAACTCCCCCAGCTAGCCCACTACTCCTAAATTCACTCCAAACTCTCTGAATCAACTAAATTAACTCTAACCACCATACTAACCCAAAAATTATTTTCGAATCCCTACCCCCCTTCTCTCCTTAAATACAACTGATCTTCTTATTAGTTCTTACTCTCTTCCAAAATAAAAATCCCTCCGTTTTCAATTTCCCCAAATAAAAATCGATTATTTTTAGACTCAAATGCTCAGATCTTGACGATGGCGGGACTCAGCCGCTTCGGTACGCCGCCGGCGAGCTCGAAGCTGACGCCGGCGAAGGCGGCGGAGCGTGCGGTGCACGTGATACTGGCGGCGGCGCTGAGGCGGAGGGGGGTGCTGTTGGTGGCGCCGCTTCTGTACGTGGTGGGTATGCTGGTGTTTATGGGGAGCATGAATCTGGAGGGGGTGGGAATGCCGGTGAGGATGGGGGTGGCCATTCTGAGGAGGGCGGCGCCGCCGGGGGCGGTGTATCGGAGTGGGGCAGTGTTCAAGAAGCTGCTGCCCTTGTTGATTAGTGATTACAATCACTCGATTTCGGTAAAATTCTTTCGAGTTTATAGAGTGGAGCAATTTTAGGTTTGCATGGGACTTTGGGTTAAAAGTAGCTGCGAGATTTGCTTGGTTGTTAGTGAAAAGTGGCAGTGTTTACTTTTTGGTTAAGTCGTAACATCGATAACAGTAGTTTAGTTGCAGTTCAAGTGAATCTTGCAAATGCGTGCACCTAATTTTACTTGCAACTGCATGCAACTCTATTTGGAGTGTTTGGTTGCATTGCAGTCGGACCATTTTGCAGCTACAATCCTGCATCTCAACCAGACAAAATATTTGCTTGTTTTTTTGTTGCAATCTTTCCACTGAGAGTAGATTCTGGTTGCATGCAACTTAGTTGGAAATTGCTACTAATTCTGTGCCAAACGCTCTCTTAGTTTGATTGTGAAAGTCCGCGAGACCTGGACAATACGCAGCGGTATTTTTTTTTTTTTTTTAATCCGCATTTAAATTACGTAGCCAGTGGGATTCGAACCTGGGTTGCTCTGATACCATGTGAAAGTTCCTGCCAGTATGCTAAAACTTCGAAGTTGTAGAAGGGTTAAGGAAAATTGCACTTGTATTCTAACATTGATTGAATCACAAATTTGTATGGACATTGTTGCATGTGTAGTGGACATGTTTGTATATATCTGATTTGAATTTGAAGTTTCGTTCATTAGTATTAGTTTTCATCAAGTAATTTTTTCAGTTGGAAGTGTAAAAAGGACATATGCATATTTATTAAAGATCATCCCCCAGGCACAACAGTTTCACCAAATCCAGATTTGTAACCGACTAATTACAAATAGAATTAGATTAGGGACAGAAGGGCAAGCGCAATGCATTTGCCCACAAATCTGTAAGTACTTGAGAGGTGTGACACAGCTCATAGAATTGACACGCATGTTGTGCACTTAATCAATTTTGGTGGGAAAAGGGGGAATCAGCTTGCTGCAAAGTGATGGAATGATTGTAGGTGCGGAAATTTAACTGGTCCGTTTGAATGTGATTTTCTAAATGTGGGTAAAAGTAGCGAGAATGGTTATTGAGATGGAACCATGGAAGGTATATTTTAACTGAATCTGGAAAAACCATTTTAATGCTCAGGAAAGGAGATACATGAATCTGTGCTTGATTCATTAAAACCAGCTAAAATTAGATACTAGAACCAACACCTACTGCTCTTGTACATTATTTGGGTTAGGTTTGCATATGATGCTTTGTTTTCCCCCTTCTCAGTTTGTGGGCTATTTCTTTCAAATACTATGAACTATAAGATGATAGACAGTTGATTCCATGCATTCAAACGATCTTTTTTTATTTACTTATACTTTATTAGTGGCCTCTAAATTGAAATTGGACATTGCTGCTAACAAAAGAGAAAGTACTAATGAAAATCCAATGTGGTATCCAGTTCCAGTTCCAGAAAAGAAAAGGCTTAGATTCCTTGAACCCACCAGAAATGATGATGAGCTTCCTCTGACCCACCACCAAAACCAACATCCACTTTACAACGTCTACCACTGCCAATAATGCTGTGATTCTCTCAGAATCTGCCACTAGTGACATTGCAAATTTTTGTGGATGGAAGTCTTTCACCATCACCACCTGGGTGAAAACTTGGGGTCATGGGTCTTGAGGATGTATTGGATCTGTTAGCTGAAGGAAGGCCCTATACAGAAAGAACAACTATTACTGAAAATTCTCAGTTTATGCAATTAGTTTATTCAATGGTTTCAGCACTTATAGGCTTCTTTGACTTTCACATCATGCTGATCATCAGCCTTTAGAGGAAAGTGAAATGAAAACTGTAACTTTGACTCATTGAATTGTATATACACAACCCTGTTCAGGTCAAGCCATTGATTAGATTAAATTGAAAATTCCCATTCTTTTAATACATGAATTTAATGGTTATTATAAATTATCAAATCCTGTTGATCTAATATGGTGATAAGATATATCCCAATCTGATTATCATCTCATCCTGGTTTCTTCAGTATTAATAGTACAAATATAATGGTCCAGAGTAGTTAGTTAGGGAATTCACATGCACAAATGTGGACGTTTATATAAATTGTTCTTTTCTCATTCTTAGACAAGGTCCTTTATTTTCACCTGCTGTTCCTGACTTCATGTTGCATTTGATGCTTAGTACAGGCTACCTTTTAACCTGTTTATTTGAATTGTGCAGTTGACAGCAGCATGGCATCAAAAACAAAGTCAAAGATGGAAGCCTTGTATGAGCAGAAGGTTATTACAAGCAGGTCTTAAACTTTTTATGCTTGGATCTATTGTTAACATTACTGACGGTTTTTTGGTTGCCCCTGATTATTCAAATGAAGAGTAAAAGTGTAGAACCCTTGTGTGCAATAGTTTTGACCAGAAGTTTTGATTTTTGCTTACAGCTTATATGTCACATTCGACATTTTGTAGTTTTTTCACGAATTTCCATTAGCACCTATAAATTCCCTTATATGTTTCTTGTTTTATATTATTCATTAAAATTAATCTAATCTGTCTTATTTTGGCATATCACTTTATAACAGAAGAGATTTACCACAATGTATTAGAATTTTCTGACATCTGAAGTTTAGTGATTGGATTAATATTACTATTTTTATAATCTCCTACTTCTACCAAGAGTATAACAGTTCCGTTAATTCTTAACGATATTTTAAAACACCCCATTACTTTCAAAGAAAATGCGACAATTGGTTATGTCAACATGATAAGCAATCCAGCATAAGGAGTTCCCACCGATGTAACCATCCTCTCACATGTAATACCATGTCATTCTGAATTTTGTCTACCCTAGTTGGACCAAATTGTATTGGATAACAATTTCATGGGGCATCACATATAGAATACTTTGGCAATTTTATCACAAGATACATTATTGTCATAAATATGAGATGTTTGTCAGGTTTCTCCTAGAGTCTGATAATTGTAGGTGCACCAGTAGGATTCACAAGAAGACAGGCCAAATATTATGCAATCATTTGATGGATTGTTTCATTATTGTAGGATGATATTTTGTTTTGGAGATCACATATTTTTTTAACAAATCTCACTAACCACTTCGTATTTATGTTTTTATGCCGTATTAACTTTTTGTCGTCTAATTTTTTCTGTAGAATTGCCACATTCAAATGGTTATCTCATCATTGAAGCAAATGGTGGTCTAAATCAGCAGCGCCTTTCGGTATGTCTTGGCAGAAGAATTTATTTTATTTCTAATTTTTTTCCTAGCATGTTGCTATTGTCAAGATCACTGTATAAGTAGAAAGTAAAAAATCTAAGAAAGAGACAGGGAGGTTTATAGATGTCTAATTTAAATATTTTGTGGTCTAATTTGGTTAATCTGTTTAAATTGTGAAGTGTGGTTAATGGAGTTTGAGTAGGACAGGAAAGATGAGGGAGGGTTTTATTTACTTGCACAATATTTTTTCCTTTATAAGAGTAATTGAAGTCTCATTTATTGCTCCAATGTACAAAACACGTGAATTGATAGGATAGTGTCATGACAACCAATTCTAGTTATATAAGCAAAAATTATTTTTCTCCCGTTTCTGTTCTTTAATTTCCTTGCGTATTTGAACCAGTTTTACCTTCTTAAGAAGAAATATTGTAAGTTTTTGATAACGTATAAACTCAGACATCATGTCTATTGTACATTCATCTGATGCTATTTTTATCTGACACAGATATGCGATGCAGTTGCTGTGGCTGGTTTACTTAATGCAACACTTGTCATCCCTCATTTTCATTTGAACAGTGTTTGGCGTGACAGAAGGTAGATATCTCAGACAATATAGCTTTTCTGTAGTTTGTTCAGCACGTACTGTATGTGCTGTGATTCTAGTTATTGGGATTTTGACTTGGTGGATTTGTTTTTCTTTAGTATTCCATAGTGGGGATAATATATGCTAGGAATTTGACAAACGGTTTGTGGTCCTTGCTATATTTTGATCAGTGGCTTATCTCCATCAACAAGCCAAGATACTAAGTTAGTGATAGCCTTATGTACTTACTAAACATTGCCGTACCAGTATTTAATGCAAACAACAACAACAACAATAACAACAAAGCCCTTTTCCCAACTAGTTGGGGTCGGCTACATGAATCCTGGTTTTCCATTCTGCTCGGTTTAGCATTGTAAGGTCACAAGCTATCATATCTTTTTTTACCGTTTCCACCCAAGTTAGTTTAGGTCTTCCTCTTCCCCTAACTCTACCCTCAATACTTATTAAATCACTCTTTCTGTTGGGGGCACTACTAGGTCTACGTGTGACATGTCCAAACCATCTGAGGCGTATCTCTCTTCACTTATCTTGGATTGGAGCTACCTTTAACATGTCTCGTATATGCTCATTTTTAATTCTATCATTCCTTGTTTTACCACACATCCATGTTAGCATCCTCATCTCCGCCACACTCATTTTTGGGACATGTTTCTTTGTTGCCCAACACTATGCTCCATACATCATTGCTTGTCTAACATTGCTTGTCTAACAGCCGTTCTATAAAATTTTTCCTTCAACTTCAAAGGTATACGTTTGTCACACAAAACACCACTTGCCGTACTAGTATTTAATGCACTCTATATATATACTCTCTAATTAGGTTTATATTTGTGAAGTTAACATGTGGTTTAGTTCCATGAGCAACTTAGACTAAATTGAAATTTCTTACACCATAGCAAAGTAGAACTCAAGTCTTCATAATTGCAACTATTTAATAGGGGGAGCGTCTAGTTGCTTTATATATATATTATCTGCACGTATTATCTAATCTTTTGATCAACTTTGTATTTTTTGGATTTTGTGTAGATTTTGGTTCGGTTTCAAAATTTCTTTTCTTAGACTGATTTATACTTAAGTGTTTAGTTTACTGTTAGACATTTTACTGAAATGCCTTCTGAAATATTTTAGCAAGTTTGGAGATATCTTTGATGAGGAGTACTTCATTGAGACACTGAAAAGTCATGTAAGGGTCGTCAAAGAACTTCCAGAAGATATACTGCAGCTCTTTGACAATAACATGAGCAACATTATCAACATGAGAACTAAGGCCCTAGCATCAAAAACCTACTATCTGCAGAAGGTCCTTCCTAAATTGTTAGAATTGGGGTATGCATTCTGTCTCTCCCTCTCTGGTTTGCGTTGTAGCTTTTCATTTTTTCATTTGCATTGTCATTAAATTAGTTTATTCTTTAAATTGTATCATATACTATGATTTAGCTTAGTTTTCCCTGTTCCCTTAGTTGTGTTGTTTCTTTTATCTGGCTGCACTTGGTACCACTGTTTATCTTAAAGTTCTCTGATTCACATTCCTCTGATGTATAAAATCATGTAATGCATCTTCAAATCTCCATTCATATCCTCGAGCGCTGGCTATTTATTCATAGTCCTTGTGCCTTCTTCCATAAATTGCGAAGGTTAAAAAGTCCTAAATATTTATTCTATGTCCCACTTCTTGCTGCATATAGATCTGTTACCTTATTTTCGTCATGAGTGTCAGTGAGCGTCTCTTCTATTAGATATAGTGCTTCCATCTTTCTCCTCTTTTATTTAGTTTGTTTGTTTTGCAATGCACAGGGCAGTTCGGATTGCACCTTTCTCGAATAGATTGGCTCACTCAGTTCCACCCCATATACAGGCCCTGAGATGTTTAACTAATTTTGAAGCACTGAGATTTTCTCAACCTATAAGACTTCTAGCAGAAAATATGGTTGAGAGAATGGTGAAGAATAGCTCCATGAGCAATTCAAAGTACATCTCGGTGCATCTTCGGTTCGAAGAGGTGATGCTTAAATCTCTTCTTTGTTTGAGTTAAAATCACTGTGAACTTTTCACAAAAAGTTGCTTGGACAGGTATCTAATTCAAGAATATAATTTATTTTCTTATTTTTGGCAGGATATGGTAGCTTTCTCATGCTGTACCTATGATGGTGGTGAAAAAGAGAAACACGAGATGGATAATGCTCGTGAAAGAAGTTGGAGGGGGAAGTTCAGAAGGCCTGGTCGAAAAATAACCCCAGAGGCAAACCGAATGAGCGGAAAATGCCCACTGACACCATTGGAGGTTGAATACTATTTCTTAAAACTATATTTACAAAAATTCTCAAGCTAACTGCAATGAGGTTATTTCTTAAATTTAAACAGGTTAACATGGTCAATGATACATGGTAAGCGATAATTATCATACGAACTTGTGTTGTCGCGATAGTTATCATACGAACTTGTGTTGTCGCTAACAATTTTTGTAGTAACGTAAATTGTTTGAATAGGTTCCAGTGGGTCACTATTTTACTATGCATCAAACCACAACCTTTCTCTGACTGAGGATCTAGTGTCATTTTTGTATTTCTTCAGTAGATCAAATTACAACCTAGGTTTTATCAATGGACTTTCAGATTATTGGAGAAAATTGTGGTGTATAGCTTATCTTAGTGATGTAAGCAGGGGTTCTTAACGATGGCAAAAATAGATAATGGTTTGCAGTAATTTGTGAACCATCTAAATACATACAAGATAATGAATGAAGTGTATATCATTGGAGAGGGCAATTGTATATAACCATCAATTTACCGAAACAATGCTGCTGTGGTGGCTGTCTGTCAACATCCAATCTTTGTGATACAGTTTTTTAAAAAAAGAAAAAAAATCCATTTTCTCCTTGCATTTTCACTTCTTACACACCAATCCAGAAAATTTCAGTCCAGCAGGCATATAAACAAACATGGACTGATACAGTAATTTGTAGAATATTTTAAAGATAATTGCCTCTTAGCGTAATGAAGGAGGTGTGTCCTAAACAAAGCTGATAATGTGGTTACATAAAAAATTGTAATAAAGGCATTTCTGTAAATAATTATTTCTATATTTGAGATGATTTGCAATTTTATAATCTGAATATAATATATTAGGTTTGTTTGTGTGACTCGTTTAACATGGTTTTGTAGGTTGGTTTGATGCTTCGGGGTATGGGTTTCGACAATGCCACTTCAATATATGTTGCGTCCGGTAAAATTTATAATGCAGAGAAGTATATGGCTCCTCTTCGGCAGTTATTTCCACTTTTAGAGACGAAGGAAACCCTTGCCTCCGCCGATGAGCTTGCGCCGTTTAAGGTATCACAATGTTGAGAACATGTTTGATGCAACCCCCTTTCTATGCTCAATTTTCTTGGTCTAGCAACTCTATGAATATTTTTAGTTTCCCACTTATTCTAGTCTATTGTAACATTGGTATCCTACATTCTTTTGTTTGGCGTCTCCTTGTAATTAAAAACTTCCTGTATAAGTTTTTGTTAACTGTTTTAACTTTCATTGTAGGACTACTCATCAAGGTTGGCTGCGCTTGATTATACTGTGTGTGCCCACAGCGAAGTATTTGTGACAACTCAAGGAGGCAACTTTCCTCATTTTCTAATGGGGCACCGGCGGTATCTTTATGAAGGTCATTCAAAGACAATCAAACCAGACAAGAAGAAATTGGTCTTATCGTTTGATAACCCCAATATCAGGTCATTTATACACAATTAACCAGACAAGTTTTCCTTAAATTATAGCATTTGGGCGAGTATTTTTGTTGTCTTTAGTCTTATTCTATACACAATTGCTCTGTGAGATCAATCAATCTTAATAGAAATATTTTCCAACTGCAGATGGGATAAATTCAAGCGTAACATGCAAGAAGTTCTCCATCAAAGTGATATGAAGGGCATTGTTCTCAGAAGACCCGATGCATCAATCTACACGTTCCCCATGCCTGATTGTATGTGTCAGCAAACAGAATGATGAACAGAAAATATGATATATATATATATATATACACACACACGTGTAAGTAATCCAGCATTAACGGTCGCTTAATAGGAGTCCAAATTCTTTCAGTTCCTTTAGCGCCAGCATTTGGTTTGTCAATATCCCATTTACTCACTGTATTCTGTAACTTAGTTTACAAATTCATTGTATATGTGACATAATCTGCTCATACTGGTGATTATATTCTTTGTAGTAGTAATATATATGTCGTCCAATATCTCTTCTCCTTGTAAAATTCAACTCAAATGTATCGGTAACTATTGTTTCATGTTAATAATGATAAGTGTAACAGTTTTGTTATTGGATTGGATAATCTGTTCGAGCCAAACTCTGATCGCATTAGCACTTCGATTGTGATGTTTTCGATTCGAAAATCATCGTTACAATTGTGTATGTAAAGTTTCAAGAGTCACTCACAACATTTTGAAGTGCGCCAAAATCTTGAGTGTTGTCGTTGCAGCTCACGTTGCAGAATATCCAGCCTGTACATCAAACGTTATACGCATGTCATTTCTCGTGTCTTGCTGGATTATTCTTCAACCTGTACATTGAACAATCTTTACTATTATAACTACAAAGTTGTAGCTATATGAATTTGAATTGTCGTTTGTATATTACACGTTTTTATCTTAGTTCATTTTTGTTGGAAACTGGTGATGGTTTAATGCAATGGATTAACTAGAGCGTTGTATAAAGAGGAAAAAAAATCAAGTAAGCCCAATACAGGCCCACCTTCTGTTGGATCGGAATGAGTTAGATCTGGGCTGCTATCGGCCCAGATTTCGGCCTAAATGCACTGGGCCATTTTTAGCCCAAAGCGCAGGAAAGAAATCATATAGTCCGAAGCCGGGGAACTCAAATTTTCAATTCCCGTTCTTTCTCTCATTCTTAAACTCTTCCCTCTTCTTCTTCCTCCTCCTTCATTTCCTTCCTAACCCTCCTCCCCATTGGATAGGATCAAGGCCAAGTAAGGTTCAACGAGATTGGCGGAGCCGTTCTCTGTTTTGGGTGAGTGCGAGATTTGGCGATATCTTTGATTTGGAATGATGGGATTCGTTTTATCGCTAGAAATGTGATGTTGGTTTGAAATTTTTCGTGGGTTTTGAATGTATTGTGAAACCGAGATGTTGTGCTTTGGAATTTGGTGAATTGGAGTGATGACTGGGGTTTTTTATGTTTGAAAATACGATGGAATGCAGTGAAGATGTTTGACGATTTGCGTAAATAAAATCTGAAGAATTTGGGGAAAATGGGTGTCTTTTATAATTGCATTTTGATGGTTATGATTTAAGTTTAATGTTAAAGGGTTCCTATAAGAAAACCTTGATGTTTAAGGATTATGGGCTATGGTAGATATGTACATATAGACAAGAGTAGAAACTCATAACAAACAATTATTTATTTAATTTTCTCGCCAGTTTGTGTATATAGTTGAGATTTTAGGTTGTTCGTTATGAGATTGCTATCTACCGGTTGCAATTTTAGTTTGATGTGCAAGAATTAGCATTGGTTTTTGATTAAATCATGCTTGAAAGTGTTTTGCATGAAGGAAGTTCAATTGCTCGAATGATAGTAGGACACTACTACTAGGACCAGAAGGTGTTTTACATTTTCATTTTGTTAGAATGTGAAGATGAGTATCTATTATAACTGCATAAATAGCTCTGCTATAAGTTAATGGCAACACGTCTGTTAAAAGAAACCTTCGATGTTTATGGATTATGGGTTACGGTTAGTTTTTTTATACCGACAAGATCATGACAGGCTACAAATATTTGATTTTCTCACTGATTGTTGTTTTTAGTTGAAATAGTATATAGTTTGTTGGAGTGATGGGTATCTTTCAAGACTGATATCTGATGTTTGCATTTTATGTTTGATGTGTACAGATTAGTGATTATGGTTAAGGTAATAGGTGATGCCGTATTCATGATTTTAATATGGCTTGCATGCAGGAAATTCAAATGCTCAAATGACAAAAGGCACAACCAGAAGGAAGATGACGTGCATGAGGCTTAAAACCAGCAGATGTGTTGTGTTAGATTGAAGAATTCTCGAACTAGAACTTTGAGAAGGTATGATCTTGCTTCTGTGCTTTACATACTGTAGCTGCATTTTCATCTTCTTGTTTATGAAAGTTGCAACTTTATTGAAGGATGGTCTGGATTTTGATTGAAATTAATATCTTTGCATGTATTTGCCTTCGATGTTAACCCAGTTTAATCTCCTTGGTGCAAAATGAAAAAGATGTAGGCTAGCACTATTCCTGCCTTCGCTTCAAAACGACTTATCTACTAGAGTAAAGTAGGAATGACTTTACTAGATTGGACATTGAACTGTAGCTAATCTGAAATTTTGTTGTTTTTTTTTGAAATAAAAGTGACTCAAGTCACCTGTTTCATTAATGAATAGTTAACGAAACAAAGTTCTACAAATTACAACCCAAATTTAGTACATTCCACCATCTAACAGAAAATACATGTTGAAAAGGAAATCCAAAAGCATCCCTAGTATGAAACAAAAGATTGGCACACAAAATCCCTACACCAACCCTCCGATCCTCGTCGGTGTCTGCAGCCCTCTCTCCCGGAATGAAATTTTGTTGTTGGGTCCAGGAATTTATGATATGAGAGAACCTAATTAAAGTTGGCCTTCAAAGTAGGTTTTGCACTTACATTGACTTGATTTACTTTGGGTTCGTCAAGGCCTAAGCTCATATTATATATATTTGCCCAATTGATATACGATTACTTCATAGATTGTTAGGCCCAAAGCCTAGAGTATATATGTTAAGAGTGAGTGACATCAGGACTGTTGAAATATTGTATTCCACCGTTTCCTATCCTTGTCGTCTACTCCAGCGAACACTCTACCATTTCCTCTTCTTGTTCTCTACTAAATCATCAATCTTAGATATGTATAAATAGAGGGTTTGTATGTTGTAACAAAATGAGAAACTAAAATGTAGTTTCTTCAATCAAAAGGAGAAACATAAATAAATGTTTCTTCAATTTCAAATTTTCAACAAGGACTGTAGTCTGTACCAGATTTGAAATTGAAATACAGGATCTGGAGGAATGCAGTAAGAATTTGTTCAGAATGCTCATCACAAATTCCCATTGAAATATAGTAAACAATAGAGTCATTTTCTATGTTGTCATGTGAGATCTGGGTTATAATGAAAGGTTTTGTTCTTGAAAAATCTTTGAGAAAGACGTAAGAACTAATGACAGTATTGGGATCGAGACTAGAATCAGCCGTAAGATTCCTTTAAATATTGTGTTTTTGATTTAGAATTATGGAGCAAATGAGATGCAAAACCAGATTCTGGACGCACCTTGTGAGAAGCATTGCAATATTGCATATAGGTTTTGAGTTCTTTAAAGGTCAGTGTCATAGAAATAACATGAGCTCAAGACATTAGTGAAGATGATAGTTTGGATATTGGCAAGGATTGAGTTGATATCAAGATGAAGACAGTGTAACTCGCATCTAATTCAATTGTATTCAAATTATTATGGACTTGATGAGAAACGGAAGCTGAATTATAGGGGGGTAGGGTATAATATTAGCCTGTGAGCTTGTAAATGAATACACTCAATACAATAACCTTTAATATCAAATTGGTTTTGAGACAGTATTAGGCTCTCTAATCTTGAGTTGCTATTAATATTTCATTTAGATTAATGTCATTGATCAACTTGCTCTTTCTTTTACTAACCGAGTGACAACCAAGCTATTCACTTTGCAAGAATCTTTCTACAAGTTGAGCACTAAATGTTATCCAAAGGTAGTGTACTGTACTTAATTCACAATCTCTTCAGTCGTACAAATATTATCAAATTGGCAATCAACAACTGTTGAACCTGTTTCGGATAATCACTTTCGCCAAGCAGTTTATAACAAAAAAATTAGTAGTTGACGCTGCTTTTTTCTGGTTGGGGAGCAACATATTATGAATTCTTGTATTTATATATGTGGAAAGCTTACATCACAGCCGTCGGTCTGAAATGGATAAGAGGATAGTATTTAAGTGGATTTGTGGATCTGGAGGTGGTTGCGTTGGTTGTTGGTCGTAAGAAAACTGCAAAAATTCTGAAACACCGGATGTTTTTTCAGCGACCAGCCTTTCGACAATCAAGTCAGTATCCAGAGAATGAGTGCTAGGGTATATTGGCAAAATCTTGATTACCTAGTAACTTAGGAGGAGAGTCTGTATTTATAGGTTAGTGGAGAATCAGTTCGGGAAATTTTTTCTAAATACCTAATCAAATCCCTTGGATTAAGGATGTGATTAGGTAATTATTCCCATGATTTTAGGGGATTTAATCACCAATCATAAATGACTGGTCAACCTTTCCTGGTGGGCTGTCATTTTTGGATGTGGGACTGAAAATGACCCATGTTTGAGCTGTGGGCTTGTAGCCGATGTAATATAACTGTATTGCTCCTATGAGTCTCGAGATTCGTGAGATGATCAAACGGCTCAGATTAACCGAGTTTTTTACCCATAAGCTAATAAGTACAAGCTACCTCTTTTTAAATAAAAACATTAATCAACTTTAAGCATTTTGGTTTGAGGCAACCATCAACGGAGATGATGTTGACCCTAAGTTTGGTATCGACAAAACATGTGTATATTGTTATAATCTTTCATTTAGTATGTGATAGATAAATGTGCTATGGTTGTCTTGTGTACATTTTCTTGAAACAATTTTCATGTACACTCTGATTATCTGTATGGATTAAGGGAGAGCATGATTTAAATTCTTATCATATTTTGTCTATACTAAAAGGGAAAGATTGCTGACCCTATGTTTGGTGCGTACAAAACATACACATATTATTTAACATTTTCATTTATGGTTTTTACAGACAGATATAGAAAGGAACAATATGAAATTCATAGTTCAAAACAAACATATTTATGCATCTAATGATAAAGCAAAAAATGAGAACATAAGGAGAAAGAATCATGCTGGATATAGAAATACGATCAAATCAGAAGAATTCCACATGAGAAAGAAATGTGTAAATCATCAAGAATTAAGCCTATCAAGAAAGAAATTTTTTTATACTTATTTTGGTCAGAATTATTATGTAAACAGATTCTTGGCACCTGATAAGTTCGGAAAGATATATATTATTGATTTCACGAAAAATTACATTTCCTAAAGTAATAGTCGACTGCATGGTTTGACAGTCGACTTTCCATCACAATTGACCGTCAAATCAAGTTAAAATTGGTTAAGATCGATCGTCAATTTCTCTCGATTTTCTTGAGATTAATTGATGGTCGACCGTAAATATTTACGATCGACTATCAGTTCAAAAACAATGAATATTTTTCTTTTGGAAATAAATATTATGATTTCTTATTTATAGCGGGGGATCAATAATATTTTTCTTTATCTCTTTTGACTCAATACTTCAGAATTTACCATTTGCTAAAGATCAATAGAAAAAAGTGCTTTTATTGTTTTCTTTGTGAAGACTACGGTCTTGCTTTTTTACTTTCTTTTCTCTTCAAATCGAGGTGGTTTACGAGACTTATATATATATAAGTCCTGTGATTGTAATGGGAATCTTGGTCAAAATTCCAAGAACTCACTATACGTGGTTGGAGTATAGTGGAACGCCTGCTGCAGATAATTGTTGTGTGGTTGTAATAGAAATCTTAGTCTAAATACCAAGAACTCGCTGTACAGGGTTTGAGTATAGTGGAATGTCAGTAAAGAATAGTGGATTAAGCTTGAGGGCCGAACCACTTAAATCGTTCATCACTGTTGAGTTTGCTTTATCTTTGTCTTTGCTTTACATATTTATTTTAAAATTTTATTTCCACACAATCACCCTATTTAGGTCTTAGGGTGACTTAACAGATGGTACAGCCAGAGAGAATCAGAAATCTGTACTGAGATCTTCTACAGGTGATATTGTCTATTAAAATTAGACTAAAGATGTTAAATAGTGTTTTAATATTATCAATTGAACCATGCAAGACATGTGGTAGGTAGGTTGTTTGGAGCATCCCAAAAATTTCCACACGTAAATGTTTAAATATTTGATACCATATATGATGATTGAAGTGTTATAGTTGATAGAGAAATTATACAAACCATTGGCTGATATTTATTTTGGTGGAACTACACAATATATCTATTGGCAGAACTAATGTAGAAAGTGAACTGGAACTTAGATGTTTTTTTCTGTTTACTGTACATTATCCTGATGCTCAATACATTTCATGTAGCGATTTTACTTGTTCAGCAATAATTTTTAATAATGATCAGCTATTTATTTTTGATGAAGAATGAGTAAATTTGACTGGATGCTTACAAACATAAAATTTTGAGCTCGAAATCGATTGAGTTCTTTATATATTTTGCATTGCATCCCTTGATTTCTCAACTGTCAGAATGCACAAATAAAGCTTTTCGGAGGTTGGAGATATTGACATGTTGTACTAGCCCCTGAGTGCTGTAGGCCTACCAAAGATGCACGGCAAAAAAAGTAAAAATAAACAGAAGTTCTGTTTTTTGTTATAAGTGTATTTAGGTGAAGGAGCAATTCAACAAAAAAAAGGGAAAAAGATTAAAAGTACGAAAGAAAGCCAAACTGCTTTTTTTGTTTGAGGCTAGATTTAGCTCCAATTGGTGACTGTTTGAATAATGTGATATCATCTAAACATGAACAAAGATTACATAGGAGAATTGATGGGATCCTAGTTGATATCGGTTCAGGAATAATAGGAACACTGAAAATGCAGCAAAACTGAACGTAAATCACTCATGAACATTTGGTATAAAAGCTTTGTTGGTATTGTTTTTTCTTCATTATTTGTCAATTTGGATTTGTTCAGATATTGTTAAATTGTTACTAACCTTTTAACTTGTTTAATGAATCTGCTAGGAGTCCAAGAGTACGAGTGAAATCTTTGTATTGCAACACAGCAACAGCTGCAGAGCCACTATACAAATAATCTGATGAGTTTTACGGTCCTATGTCAACCAGGAGGTCAGAATTCCCTAAACCCATATTCTCATTTTCCTTTTATTCTTGAACCACTATTGTCTTTACATGTTCAGATTACTTGTATTCTGATGCTTCCAGTGTCAACATATCTGCATGAAAATCCTTAAGCCTACACTCCAAACTAATTGATTCTTTTGGTTGTCAATTTTTCATGAAATTTGTGAGAACATATTATTTACATCTCATAGCTATTAGCTGAACTATGTCAGTATTGAGTATCAGCCTATCATTTGTTAGGTAATATCAGACTAGATATTGGTAGTATGCCATGTTCCCTGTACTTCTCATGTTTAGGAGCTCATCCTTTAGACAAAGACAAAATTTCTGAAAGGGATCGATATTCATGTGTGCTAAAAGGGATACAAGCATAACATGTATGCATTATTAATCTAGTAAATGCTCTTCTGCTGACTTGCAAAACAAGGGGGAAGTTATATTGTCATTTGTCATGTCCAACTTGATTGTATGGTCCAAATTCAGAGTTGCCTTTCTCCATCCATCAAGTCTTGCTCTCTTTATATACGTCTGAAGCTCATCTTAAACTCAATTTTTTTTGCATTTCCCTTTACAATGGAGTTTATTTTGTGGCATTATTTTTGTTTACAATGTCAATCGTAACTCCACATTGCCTGTCACAAGACAGAAATCCGGCCACAAAGCAGAGAATAAGGAATGTTGTGTTAGCTATCAGCGTAAACTTGTGAAATCCCATGAACATGAATCATAAATATATACGTGCAAATAGAATGAAAAACCAGGATTCATGTAGCCGACCCAACTAGTTGAGAAAAAGGCTTTGTTGTTGTATTCTTGTTTACAATCGTATTATACACACTGCATTGTATTTGAATTGTACATTGCATGGATGGCTATCATCCTCACCTAGCCTTTTCTCATCAACATGAGCGTAGTGTTTTTTTCATAGCTAGAACATGAGTCGTAGTTATGAAACACAATCTTAAATAATTTTGCCAATAGTCGACATGCCCAGTCTTACGTAGATGTTAACCAAGTCCAGTCTAGCAGCTGCACCGTGTCTGAAAGTTATAGTGGAGTTCTGGATTCCCCGCGACGAGCGACGAGCAAGTCTTCCTCGCCAAGACTGACCATTAAGGACAGAAGACAGTGATTCGTTAGGTATATTTCAATTGTGAGGCAGCATATAAAAACCAAGGGCGATATTGAACGCATCCTCACAACATAAAGACTAGTGATACAATTCTGCCACATTCCTGAATCATACATAAATACATTCATCCTTGGAAAAAAATAGTACAACAAATTTATCATAGGATTTTATCAAAATAGTTATTTTGTACTGTATTTATTAAAGGAATATATGGTGATAATAATTATTCCTGTATAGATAGATAATCTAAAGAAAAGGTGATATTTGCAGAAGTGTACACTTATGTTTAATATTTCTGACAATGCACAACAACATACGCATGCAGCCTAAATAGGATAAAATTCAACTCATTTCACCGACACAAAAAAAAACTTTGGTTTGGGGACCAATTAGTGTGGCTGAAAGTAAATGATTTGTACGGGGTGGTGCATGCATTTGACGAAAGTTCAAAGCTCTGAATTTTATATAAGTGTACAATATATTGTTCTAGATATAGTTTGAATATATCTTATGTGTAAACCATCATGTTGTGCGAAGTAAAATGCTGGAATTTAGAGTTGCAAAATGGATACAGAAAAACTTGTTGTAAAAGTTCTCCAAAGGTATGGAGACTCAAATCCAATCTGATCAGATATAGATATCGACTAGCACTATTATTGGGTTCGGTGGGGTATTGTAGTAATCGGGCCTTGCCTTGTGTCCGTTCAAAAATTTAGTATCCGACAGATATCAAATCTAGGTAATTAATTACCGTTTTTATTGTTGGAATTAATTTTTGCAGTTTTCTGTGCCGGATTCCGGCGAGCTCCGGCCACCGGCGGCACTGGAAAATGAGTGGATTGCAATCCTCTCGACGAGTACTGTTCCGTAGTATACTCACTTGCCAAAAACGAATTCCGTATGAATGAAAAATGTTGATCCAAAGTTGGGTACTTGAAATGTACTAACTTGGCAACTTGGAGAAAATATATAGTCCCATATCGAAAATTGAAAATGATTTTGTCTAGTATATATACTAGAAATCTGGACTAAAGGGCGTGGCCCGGGGGTTACCACTAACGTGTAGTGGAGAGAGGACTTAACCAAAATGACAAACATACACGCGCGCCCGGCCCGGCTTCGGCTTGGTCTGGTCTGGCTTAAATTTTTTATTTAATTTTTTGCCCAGACAACCTCTTCCCCTACTGAACTGAAAAGGTTTTTCAGATTCAGTAACTGGGGCCATTACTCTGTAACAGCAGAGTAATGGCTCACCAGTTATGAATCTGAAGAGTCCCCATTACTCTGCTGTTACAGAGTAATGGCAGCTACTGAACAGTCTCCAGTCCACCTTTCCTCTATAAATCCAGACAGAAGTCTTCTATACAGGGACACCGATTTTTGACATTTTCCTCTCTTCTTCCTCTGCTCTGAGTCAGTGTCTGTCAACTGAGAGTACACACAGACAGCAGTTCGTTGTCTCTGAAGCAAGGGTGCAGCATTCTTCAGAGAAAGTACAGTTGTATCCTGGAAAGCAATTCGCCGGTAACCGTCACACTACGGGGCGAATTCTGCTTTAAGGACAGAGATTCTTAAAAATCTCGACTCTGTACAAGCTCATTGCTTACCGTTTTTCTTTCTGTATTTGATTTCTTCACAACTTTGTTGGAATTTCTTATGATTTTATATTCAGGTTCTAACATTTATTTGACTAGCCTTTTTATGTAGTGTTATGAAATTGAGAATCTTGTTGAGTCTTTGATATAATCAATGTAAACTACCAAGTAAAACCATATCACACAAAACACACAAGAATTGTTCTGGCTGAGTCTTTTGCCTTAATCCGGAAGACGAAGAATCGAAATGTTATTTCAACTAGAGAAGATATAAGAATGTTACATTTCTCATCACGACCCTATCTTAAGCCTAACTGGAACTTACTTGTTATTTACAATGAAGAAATCTCTTACCTTCTTAGATGAACTACTCTATTCTATTCGATACTCAATAGAATCATATTGTTTTATGAGCCGTTACAATTGATTATATAGATCTAGAGAAACTCTAGTTTAATACACTTGATATATTAACCATTCGGTTACTACTGAAGAAATAACACTGCATTGAGAGTCGTACGATCTGACTTGAAGATGAAGATTGGCTTTTCACGAATTTCCAAGATCCGATCCAAATAAACTCATCAGCTGCGAACGGTCGACCGCACCACACTTGTGGTTAACTGTTCTCATCGCGGGAAGACCCTATACAGGGGATGGTTGACCACACCTTAAGGTCGGTCGATTATAACTGCTGCTGACTGTTTTCGTTCTCTATCTTAAATCTTTCGCTTCAATCATTCTTATCGCTGCATCGTCTTTTTCGTTGAACATGTGTATGTAAAACATATTAACCTAACATGTAGGTCATTCCGACTTTCGTCGATCAATGAACAAACAAGTGGACAATCCTTGAAGATGTGAGAAGGCAACATATTCGAGTCGTAGTCTTGCCTCTTGCCCGTCCGCCTTCTTTCCTTCTTCTTTCTTTGTACTCAATCTTGAGGACCTATGTGAGCAACAGAGAATCGCGGAGTCAAAATATTCGGATCCATACCTACCTGTCGAGAACTATGTCCATTCCCGAGTATCTATCACTGAGATACTTGCTTTGTATCGGATCCCGTTTGCTTAATACAGCAGCAAGTACAACTTTGACTCGTTGACCATCTTATCCTCTCTATATAACTCTACACGGTAAATGACTTCACACATGATTAGTTAGTTGACAAACTACCCACCTTAAAATTCGTGCAAACAACAAATATCTCACGTTCAACGGCACAAATCCATCCCGCATTAACCGGAATCCATCGGCCACACGTTAACCACCTTTCCCTATCCCCCCGGCACTACTTACCGCCCCCTTAACCGTCTCGTCCTCTTCCCTCTATAAAACCCCCACTCAAAACTCTCACATTAAAAAGATGATAAAAATTATCCCCCAAAAAAGCAAAAATAAAAAAAAAAAAAAAAAATGAAGTATCCAAGCTCGCCTCCAGCGCCGCCATCTCGCCGCCGAAGCCCTAGATCCACGCCATCCTCCTCCTCCATGTCATCATCTCCTTCTTCTTCTTCTTCTCACTGCAGCCAAACGCCGCTCCACCAATCGGCGTCGCCCATGTCTACTATCCCGTTCAGTTGGGAGCGGACCCCCGGTATCCCCAAAAACCCCGCCAAGAAATCCCTAAATTCCCGCCCTGTCCCCAACCGCCTCCCCTTGCCCCCTCTCAGATCCGAATCGTTTCCGCGCAAAAAACGGAGCGAGGTGAAGAACCTCACCGACGAGTTCGATCCCTTCGCCGTCGCGCTCGTCGAATGTGCCAAGGATCCGGCGCCGTCGCAGCAGATGGAGCTGTGGATGAACCGGAGAGCGAAACCGGATCCGAATCCGAATCCGAACCGGTTCGGGTTCGGGTTGGGGTTTATTCAGGCGTTGGATTTGTACGGATCGTGCAAGGCGTCGTGTTCGGTAACGGAATCTACGATCGAGATTCCGAGGGTGGGGCAGCGGGTTGCTGCGTATCGGGTGCTGAAAAACTAGCGGGTTTCGGGTTCGGTAAAGTTTTAAGTACGTACATAAATAACGCTTTGGTTTTCTCTTTTTTAATTGAAAGACAAACGTTAATGTATGCAATAATTAAGGTTGGTGTGTGTAATTTTAAAAGTTTTAAATGGAGGCGTAATGAAATGACTGGTTGGTCTTCTTTTCAAATAAGTAAGCGATGTGGGGCTTATTTGTTAAAAAAAGATGACGAGTTTAGCTTTGCTTTAAGTTTGAGATGTAATTATTAACCACTCATGATCTAGTGTTTTGAAGTGTATTAAATCTTATAGTTTTATTATTTGTAGATGTATTTTATTTTTATAAAATAATATTTATTTGGTTTCTTAGAGGAGAATTTAAATAAGTTAATTTAGGTTTAGTGAGATGGATCTATCCATTGAAGGAACAGAATTTACTGAATTTACTCGGTAGAGAAGTATTTTTTTTGAGTGTTCTAAATGGTGGCCGCCTCGTGCTTAGGAGTCCGAGTGGAGGAGAACGAACTGTTTTTTACCATAGGCAGTGGTCTTTGCGGTCGGAGGCGATTAAGCGATCATCTTGTTGAGTAGGCGTTTGTGGCGTTTTCTATTTTTTCCAACGTCCAGGCGTGGTCAACCGTCCAATGCCCAGACGTTTTATATTTTTTATAAATTTTAAATACTATAAAATGACACAAAAAAAGAACTACTATTAACTATTATAAACTATGTATGGATCTTCAATAGTAGTGAAATTGTTTACTTTTTTTAGTATTTTTGGTGATAGATTGCACATATTATACCTATTACACATATTAAAATAGCACATATTACACTTTTTACACATATTGGCATATTGCACATATTACAATTGGATAATTATTTTTTTAAATTTAACATATTGCACATATTTACATATTAATTGCATGAGAAAGTTTTTTATGCATAAACACGCTTTAATTATACATATTACATAAGAACATGATGAATATTTGCAATTGCATTGCATAATTATACTTCAGATTGAAGAATATGGGCTGGAATTAACAAAATCGGCAAAAAAAAATAAAAAAATCAATAGCCTAGGCGCTAGGCACTCCTTGACTGAACCGCCATCGCCTAACACTGTTTACAATCTTGACTTTTTTGGTACATAACTATAGTTTATAGTAGGGATGGCATCAGGGCCAGGCTGGCCCGGGACCGGCCCGGCCCGGCCCGCCCGGGCCTAGGCCCGGCCCGGCCCCCTCCCAACCCGGGCTGGCCCCTGAACCGGCCCCCCTCCAACCCGGGCTGGTCCGGTCCCCATTTTTGAAGCAAAAGCCCGGTTAGGCCCGGCCCGCTCGAGGCCCGGGACCGGTTGAACCGGCCCGGGACCGGCCCGGCCCGCCCGTTGGCTGATTTTTTTTTTTTTTCCAGAAAATTTAGACAAATTAGACAAAATTAGACAAATTTGTTGTTGTTTGTTTTTTATTACTGACTCATTTAGTTGTTGTTCGTTTTTAATTATTATCCTCTAATATCTAAATCCAGTATTGCTAGTAGATTATTGGTAACCTGACAAAAAATCTGAAAAGGAAGATATTCAATCTTTTAAAAACAATGAAATTCATGTCCATGTACATTGTACAACATTATCATGATAATCTTCAACACGATGAAAATCAGGCATGCTAATTTAAATTAATTACAAATTTCTACTATAACTATATTGAATGCTAAACCAAGGGAGACTATTTTCTCTGCTTCAGAAATTTACGAAAATATTCTTCCTACTCTTGACCATTTCACAGATGTAAAACTATTATAATTCTAAAGAAACACTGTGATTAGTATATACTAAACAAAAGCTTAAGAGAAACCACTTCCAAATAAAGTTAACTATGAAAAACTAAGTAGAGGCCATCTCGATCTTTAAATTCAAGTAATTTTCTTGATTTGTAATTTGATCTAAATAGACAAAGTTGTATGAATTTTATTCATGTACTTAATTTTACTCAAGAAGTTCAAATTTATTAAATCATGTACTTTATTTATTCATGTACTTCAATTATTTATGAAATTTTATTCTTTACAATTGTTATAAAATTACAAATCCATATACTTGATCTTTAATAATACTTAAAAAAAAAAAATCCTCATACAAGGGCCCGGCCCGCGAACTGGCCCGGCCCGGCCCGGCCCCCCCACTAGGGGCTAGGGGCCAGGTCCGGGCCAGGGTTCCTTACCATCGGCCCGGCCCGGCCCGGCCCGCGTTTCGAGGAGCCCGGCCCGGATTAGCCCGGGACCGGTCAAAACCCGGTCAAACCCGGCCCGGCCCGGCCCGAATGGCCCGAATGCCATCCCTAGTTTATAGGTTGGGCTTCACACATTCTGACATACTTATAGATAGAGGTTAGTTTTAAAGAACTTTGGTCGGAAAAAAGGACATTAGCTAGAAGTGACGAGATTTCAAATTCCTATATCTCTGCTACTATAATGGGAAAAAGCCTTAGCGCTGTACATCTACCAATGCGTGCAACGCACGTGCATAACTATTATAAATGAACTTTTAGATCAAATCAGGACTACTTCTGAATTTTAACTTAAAAAAAATTATATTTATTAAGACGTGCATCGCACGTGTAAAGTACTAGTTACTTGTAATTGTTGTTTTTTACTTAAAGAAAGGACATTAGCTAGAAGTGATGAGATTCAAATTCCTATATTACTTGTAATTGTTGTTTTTTACGAGCGTACTCATTTCAAAGTATACCTTAATGAACCCGACGACTAGAACAATTGGTTTTATGGATAATTATAACAATCAACTTCTTTTTTTAAAGATCTAGCAAGCGTCATGTGTTTCTTCCTAGTGAATATCGAGATTGGTGTATGGAACAAGTATAATTCGTCATACATAAATAGATCTATTTATCCCGATATTGCATTGGATCCATGTCCAACTGATACTTAACCCGTAGGGATTTGACAATGGGAATTAGCATATAAAGCAAGTAAGGAGACCGTGATCTATCTGTAAAATCCTCAAATGTTTGACTTGTTTATTTAGAAGAGAGTAGTTGCACGGATTTTAAAAATTAAACAAATAAGATACTCTACAATCTACATGGAATGCTAACTGAGGCAGGACGTTTCAACTAACAAACAAATCGTATCTATCTCACTTATATAGGTACTACTAGTAATTTACACATGTAATACACGTCTTAATAAATATAGTCTGAACTTAAATATAAGATATTTTTTATAATAATTATGCGCATACGTTATATGTGTTGATAGATTTACAAATAATAACTTATTTTATCCCATTATAATGTTAGAGATTAGAGATTAGAGATTAGAGATGAAGAAAAAGGAGTGTCATACTTGTATGAAATGATATCTTCCTATAAAGTATAGCTATTTTGTGGGACCATCTACTGATGATCAGCACAAATTTTATTGTTTTTTTATGCTATAATATATATGTTTATAAAATATAAGTAATTTCGTTTATCTGAAATATATATTTTAAGTGGTTGCAAATGAACAATTTTTTAATTGTATAACAAATTGGTATAATGGGATGCGTAGAAAAAAAACGTCTCCGAACATCGGATGTTAAAATATTATAAATTTAATGAGCGATTTAGACCGTTCATATAAATACTCACAATATGAATATATTCTACATTCGAGTTTTTTTCATCATATACTACTATTAATATAAAATCTTTACTATTTTAATGGGAGAGTTGGGGTTTGTAACCAAACAAACCCTAACTTTGTAATTATACAAATCCGTGCAATACACATTCAAACTAAATCTAACAATATATACGTGAACGGCATGTGTCACCAAAATCAAAATATTCAAATGTAAACAATTTTTTTTATTCGATATTGATGCTGTTTATTTCTGGGGCACGTGTGGAAGCACCAGGTGTGAGTTCGAACTCAATTTGTATTGAAGGAGATTGCCGCTCGTCTGCCGACCTTCGATTGACCTTCTGGGGCCTACGATGAGCTTGGAAAGGCGTTTGAAGGTTGGGCTCGGATCGGAAGGGTCGGATCCGAGGTCTTGTGTACCTGCAGACGGTCCTGAAACACCGGGGTTTGTCCCGGTGGCGGACCCTCCGACGCTCTAGTCAGTCTCTGTGAGAGAGTAGCAATAACTAGGTATATTTAATTGGTAAAAGATTGATTCCCTTCAAAAGGTGGATGAGGGTCTAGTATTTATAGAGAATCCCAACCGGGTTTGGTTCCGAAAGCCCATGGGCCTGACGTGGCAGAAGGCCCAGGGGGTTTAGGGCGGTTGCGGTGATACCAGGAGTGGTATAGGGCTGACGTGGCGAAACCCTTGGCGGTATTTGGAGCTGACGTGGCCCATCGTGAGTCCTCTGAGTCTCTGGGGGAATCGGAGGGCCTAGGCTGCGCCAGGTCACCCCTCCGCCCCGCCAGAGAGGGGGGACGGCATGAGGGACTGCTCCGGATCGGACTCCGGGGGATACTGAGGCTCGTCAGTACGAGGAAGCAGGCACTGTGGGGGCAAAACACGAGGTTCGGCGCCGACCCTGAAGGGGTCCGGAGCCGAGCCAGGTCGGTATTCTTGCCTTTCTGAATAGAAATTGTATTGGGCCTTGGATGGGCCTCAGGCCATTTTTACACTGTCACAGATATATATTCATTTAATTTAATAACTATACTTTTAGGGGACGTGCAATGCACGTACATTATACTAGTAGTATAAAGTAGGTTGAATAGAAAAGTTTGGTGCATGTATCAATGTATGTCTATAATGGTGATCTACGCTTGCTCTGCACTTCAACACTTGAGAATTGGCAGATATGTACTGTGAAAAAAGTGATTAAGGGGGAGTACAGTCACCTTCCTGTTTAGATATTTAATGATAGTTGGATGTGACACGCAGTCAATGAGTGGATCCCATCAACATTATTGAGGATGTGGTGCTTGTCTAGTCGGTGAGTTCTACGTTCGGCTATTGGAAACCCTACAGTACAATATTGTTTTTAGAATACCTTTCCAACCGAATAAAAAGCGACAGTACAGACATAAAAAAGGAATATTGTAGCTACATGTTCTTAAATTTTCCCTCGACTCATAACTGTTTCGACTGCTTGCTAGGTCAGTGAGTTAGATGTTCGACCAATGGAATGCCTCTACAACAGTATATGCTATCGATGTTGGGTTTGTATCTTGTATACTGTCTTGCATTCTAAATTAGATACGAAGGCGATAAAATGAAAAAGAATTCGAGGTGATCGAAGCGGAGTGGAAACAAGCCAAATAGCAACAACACCAACAGGGACATGTGCGGTTGACTGTGCAGGTGATCGACACCCCCTCGGGTTTGGGGAGAGGCCAAGTGCAGTTGACTGCAAGCTTGGCAATCAACCACATGCGCGGCTGATGCAATTTTCGGGTGCGGGTATAGGTGATTCGTTGGAAGCCTGACTTGCTGTTCAAGTTAGATAGTACGACTCCTATCGTAGGATTATCTTTTCAGAAATATTTAACGGCTATTGTAACAAGATATCAAATTAGGATTTTTCTAGATCTTTATATATTATGGTACTTGGCCTTCATTGAGAGCTTAGAAAGATAGTACTTTATTATATTGATTACTATCGACTGAAAAAAAAATGTAGTAATTTATTCGACACATCGAGTAGAATCGGCAAAGAGGGAAGAGACTGATAGGTAGAGGTAGATGTAAGAAGTGGCCGGGGAATATGAGCGCGTGAAAGGGACCATGATGACAGCCATGATCGATGTCCGTGGTCCTCTGCTCTCTTGTTTGATTACTAGCAACTCTGAATTGTTAACTTAGTGCATGTAATTAGTATATTATTTGCTAATCATAATTATTGTTCTCTCCATTGATAAGGATAGTAGACACTACTTCGGAGATCTCACGTGTTGTTGAACTTGTGATGATTAAAGCTTAGTTTAGTGCCAAATAGGCAAATGGAGACTAGATTTTATGGTCTTATATGTCATAATTCTTAGGTATTGTTCTAGTCAAAATCACTGTTCTCTCTCCACTTTGAGACCTTTTGTCGTTGTGTTGTTAGAATCCAATGAACAATATCATCGAAAAGCCATTGAAACCGCTGAGTTGTAGTTCAAATGTTAAAGGGTTCAGATAAAGAACAAAGAGATCTTACAAAATGTGAAGTATACTTGTTTGTTTCATGCTCTGAATCTTAGTGTATGAGGCCAACCAACGTGTGTATTGTGCAATCTTCATAGCTTTGAAGTAAACGTTATGATCTTCCATGTGAGAAATGTACATTTAATCGTGAATGAATGAAGAATATCTTTGAGAAAGGAAGATGACAAAGATGAAATAAAATCAATCTAATGAGATCATCAAAACTCATGTGCTATAATGTACGATACAAAATAAAGCGATTTTTTCCCCAACTGTCCAACTTTTTGAAAGTTTTTTTCCAAACGGTCCTACTTTTTTAAAAAATTCCCACACAGCCTCACTCGCTTTCTGAAAAAAACAAGTGTGGTCAAAATCTCTTCGCTTTTTCAGAAAGTGAGCGTGAGGCTTTTGATTTTCGAAAGCCTACATTCGCTTTCTGAAAAACCGATTGGGTTTTAACCACACTTGCTTTTTGAAGTGTCACTTAGTTTATATCAATTAGTCACTCAGCCCTTATTGATCAGTGGGTGCGTTTTAGGGCTGTTACTTTTCATGGGGCTGTTGGGTCTGTGTTCGAATCCGGCATTTCCCATTTTTAAATAAGCGAGTGTGGTTAAAAAAAACTCATTCGGTTTTCCAGAAAGTAAGTGAGACGGTTTGGAAATTTTTTTTAAAAAAGTAGCACAGTTTGGAAAAACTTTCAAAAAAAGTGGGACAGTTTGGGAAAAAATCCAAATAACGCGTACCGTCCCTTCTCTCTGAAATACATTATGGTGATAGCATGGCCAGGGAAGAATATACTAGTAGTCCCCCTCCCCCTTTCCATTCTTTTACTCTGCACTGTATATTATATGCATATGAATTATTTCATTAATTGTCACCTTACCTGGCAATATATAATAATAATTGAGTTTCATGAGGGGTTGTTGAGATTATCAGAATCTCTTCCCTGTTTCTGTTTCCTATTCTGCCTGTTTGGTCCCATTGTTGCCCCTCAATTATAGTCATTTTGTGATCAACCCTTTTGAATTTATACAATTTAAGCTTTGTCCTCCTCTCTCTTAACTATTTTCAAGACCCTTCTTAAATGTTCTGGACAAAAAACGCTCGACAACAGAAGAAGTTTTGATGGTATACGGTGCTCTAAAGCTGGTATGATCGCATTTCAAATCTGATTTTCATGGAATCTCGTGCTTTAGAGCCGAATAAACTACACCATAATATAGAGACAGAAAAGTATGTGTATAAGAAAAAATCAATTGAGGAACGAAACAAATTACATTTGCTTGAGGGGCTTGTAACAAATTCCTCCAATATTATTTGAATGGTGTGACCATGTGAAGTGAACCCCATACCTATGATATGAAATCTTGTTATAAATCATTTAAATATGTTGTCCCTTATTAAAAAGAACACATACATAAAGACAAGAGTGAGGAAAAGGGTGATATAAGTTAGGTCCTACTAATGATAATTTGAAGGCGGCTCACTAGTTGAATGAGAGGAAGTGGTGGAGATGAGGTGGTGGTGGTTGTAGCGGTGGAGATGTGGACTTGTTAGAGCACCCACAGTCGTTTGATTGTTTGCCATTTTTTTATATTGTAGGGGTACTGTAGCCGACACAGTCGTTGGATATTTTGCCATTTGGCTACAGTAGACAGGTAAAAATAGCACTCAAAATAGCAAAATGCATATTTTGCCAGACGAAACATCATGTGTCGTTTCGATTATTTAATTATATTTTAAATAATCGGACGAAGCAAAAATAATTAAAAAACAAAGTAAAAAACCAAAAAAGGAAAAAATGGATTGGGACGAGACATCATATGGTTTTCGTTCCAATCCAATTTTTTAAAAAAATTAATTTTGCAAAATTTTAAATTGCTTTTGCAAGATTTTAATTTATTGTTGCAATTTTTTAAATTGTTTTTGCAAATATTTTTTACAAACTATTTTTCAATTGTTATTGCAATTTTTTTAAAAAAACTTCTTTAAAATCCTGACGAAACATCATGTTTCGTCCGGTTACTTTGTGATTTTTTTTTTCCTTTCTTTTGGGACTTTCATCATGGTTTCATCCCGTATATTTTATTAATATTTTTTTACTTTCTGACTATATAACAGATTTTTTAAATTACAGACGAAAGTTTCATTTTTTAATGCAAACATGTATTTTTTTTATTTTTTTATTTTGACGAATGCAGCATTTCGCCGAAATAGAAAGGTAAAATTTGAATTTATGCATTTTTTAACCTCAAACTCAAACGACTGTGGATGCTCTTATAAATGCATATATAAGGATGTCTGATTTAGGTCCAACGAGATTGTTAAAGCATCTTATGAATGGTATGTGCTGTCATCTTTAATACTTTATAAGACTACGTCTCATTTACTGATCACATGGATGATAAATAATTATCATCAGTTGATAACATTATAACATATGAAGATCATTGATGCGGTTTGTTTTTGGGGGAATGTGGATGCACCAGGTGTGAGTTCCTACTCGATTTGTATTGGTGGAAAGATGCGGGGCCGGACGGTGCACCAGAGATTCGGTTCGGCCGTATAGGATCGGCTCGGATTGGGATGTCTCGCCTCGCGTACCTGCAGACGGTCTTGAAACACCAGAGTTCATCCCGGTGGCAGACCCTCCAACGATCTAGTTAGTCTCTGAGAGAGAGTAGCTGTAACTAGGGTATTAAGTGGCAAAAGATTGATTACCTGTAAAGGTGGGAGAGGGCCTGATATTTATAGATAATCCCAACCGGGTTTGGATCCGTTTGGGGGCCGGGTCTGGACCCGAAAGCCCATGGACCTGACGTGGCAGGAGGCCCAGGGGGTTTAGGACAGACATGGCAGTACCGTGGGTAGTTTAGGGCTGACGTGGCAAGGCCCTAGGTGAATTTGGAGCTGACGTGGCGGATCGTCGGGTCCCTGTGTCTTTGGAAGGATCGGATGGCCTAGGTAGCGCTAGGTCATCCTTATCCCTCACTAGGCTGATGGGGGGACCGTGGGACTGTCGAGGATCGGAGGCCGAAGGTCGTGGCGGATCGTCGGAACGAGGCGGCCGGTTTCGTGGGGGCGAGTTATTAACTCGGCTCCGAGGGTGTAACGGTCCGGTGCCGAGCTGGCGTGCTATTGAGTGGAAGCAATCCTGGGCCCTGGCTGGGCCTTGGGTCATTTTTATCTCACCTCACAAGCCCCCCACTCCTGCGGGAATGCGAGAGTTAGCCGTGGAGGAGTATTTTTAGTCATGGAGAAGAACGGGAGAGGTTTTCCGGGGGCCTCTGGGGCCGGTGCTGGACGGTGAGTCCTGGTGCTCGGCCTGACCTCGGACTGACGAGGGTTTACGGGTTGGCATGGACGATGGCGAGCCGTTGGGCCTTTCGCGAGAAGGCCATCCTGGTGCTCGGCCTGACCTTGGAATGACGAGGGTTTACGGGTCAGCAAGGACGATGGCGAGTCGTTGTGCCTTCGTGAGAAGGCTGCCCTTGTGCTCGGCCTGACCTCGGACTGGCGAGGGTTTACGGGTCGGCAAGGACGATGGCAAGCCGTTGTGCCTTCATGAGAAGGCTGCCCTTGTGCTCGGCCTGACCTCGGATTGACGAGGGTTTACGGGTCGGCAAGGATGATGACGAGCCGTTGTGTCTTCGTGAGAAGGCTGCCCTTGTGCTCGGCCTGACCTCGGACTGGCGAGGGTTTACGGGTCGGCAAGGACGATGGCGGGCCGTTGTGCCTTCGTGGGAAGGCTGTCTTGAGTTGATTACTGTTTCACGGACCGTTAATGGCGCTCCGGGGTGTGTGCGACGTCCCAACTTCCTGGGCCATTAATGATGTCCCCTAATAAATACGTGGCGCTTCAATTCCCCAGGCGTGACGGTTGGGCTTCCGTCGCCTGGCTTCCTAGGGGCCATAATGGCAGGTTTGGGGGAGGCTATAAATACCCCACGCCCCCACTGCCTTTTCGATCACATCAGGAGTGGTCCTTCGACCATCAGAGGTGTCTGCCTTGGGCGGACGCCTCATACTTGAAAAATTTCAACTCTGGGAGCCCCGGATTGGTGGTTACTCTGCCGTCCGGATCTTCTCTTGGGTATACAGCCCTGATGGGGTTGTTTGCCCAAGAGAGATCGGGACGGGAGGGGTATCGACCGAAGTCTAGGCCCAGGGGATAAAGAGCCTCGGATGGATGGCTCTTCTGTAATCTCTGTCTTCCTTCCGGGCCGACGGTTTATGAGGGCTGTCTGCCTGAAGGAGACAGGGATGGGAGGCGGGCCGATCCGTTTTCCGATAGGGTCCCAGGCGATGGTGGTTTTTCTCCCACCCTCGAACAATTCGGGGTTTCGGCTGCCGAGGCCGTAAGCCCCGAGTTGCTCGCGGGTGAGAGGGGATCCGACCGAGTTCTGGAGCCCGGGGCGCTCGTCCAAGGTGAGCGCCTTAAAACTTTAAACAAAAATTTTCCTCTGTTGACAAGAACAAGTGGTGGCGGTGGGGGTACCGGGGCCTTCTTTCCGGGCCGACCCCTGTATCCGACGGCATTTGAGCGGGAACCGAGGGGTTGCTAACCGCCCAATCGGGTGACGTCACGGGATAGTAACGCGACAATCGAGGAGTGGCGTGATTTTCTAGGAACAGTCTCACGCGAATCAAAGAACGGTAACGCGAGAATCGAGGAGTCAACTTTTCCTCTATAAATATCTCCCACTCTTCTCCTGTTTTCGCCTATCTCTCTCTCGCTGTCTTCCCTAAAAGAAAAACAAAAGCACCTCGGCGCTCGCCCTCTTGATTAGCAGCACCGGCTCGTCTTTCCGAGGCAACACAGGTTAGTTTTAGCTTTGTTCCGTTAGCATGTCTAGGGCTCAGTCCGGCTCGTCAGCTTCGACTCCGAGGGGGGAAGACAACCCTAGCTCAGGGCTCTCAAACTTGACGTCGTGGGAAGAAGACACCAGGGTGTATGATGTGAAGCTCCTACGTGTCCGGAAGTCGTACGTGGTGCAGAGAAGCGACTCCGAGGAGGAGGACAGTAGCGATAGCTCGGACGAGGTGCAGATATTAGATCCGGTGTCGGAGGAGGACAGTAGTGATAGTGAGGGCGATGGAGAGGCCGAAGCGGCTGAGGCTCGGAGGAAGGGTACTGGGAGAAAATCCTTGGCTCGGAGGCGGAATCGGGGTGCAGACTCCTCTTCCACGGCGACCGTCCTCGAGCCCCTAGCTACCCCTTCGCCGAAGAGGGCCAAGAAGAAGAGGATGCAATGGCGGAAGGGGGCGAAGGCCGGCCGTCCGAGGGTTCGAAATATAGTGACAGGGTCACCGGTGCGGCCGGAGCCGATTAGGCGGTATCCAGACGACCTCTCCGACAAGGAGCTGTACGGGGTGCAGCCTTCATCGCCGAGTCAGAAGAAGGTGAGGATGGACGCGCTGCCGACGATCCTGGAGGCAGGTGATCTGGAGGTTGTTCAGTCGGCCTTCCACATTGGGTCCGGTTACGAGCTGATGTTACCGAGCCCGGGTCTCTGTCCCACCGACCCACTACCGGAGTGGTACTGCATCTTCCCTATAGACGCATTCAGTTCCGGGCTGAGGCTGTCGATTCATCCGTTTATTTCGGAGGTGCTCAACTGGGCGTCTCTAGCACCGATGCAGTATGGGTCGAACTCATGGAAGCAGATGGTATGCTTCGTGTTGCTCTGTGAGGAGAGGAAGGTGCCGCTTCGGTTGGATGTGTTCCGCACGATGCTGGGGATCAGCTCGTCGGGGGAGTCCAAGGGGATCTTTTATATCTCTCCTCGGAGCCGGGGGAAGATAGTCCACGGCCATCCGGACTCCATTAAGGAGTGGAAGCGGAAATACTTCGTGATCCGGAGCGCGGAACCTTGGGACATCCCCACCCGATGGAACTTTTACAAACCAAACTTCAAAGCGCCGAGGCAGAAGGATCTGTCTGCCGAGGAGTGGAGACATGTCGAGCGTCTCCGTCTGGGGCACAACATCAGCTGGCCGAGGGTGACGGAGGGTCATCTAGTCAGCGTCGGACTGAGCCCGGCCGTGTCTAGTATGTAGTCGTTTTTTTTTTCTTGTTTTGTCGTTCTTTCGAGCTCATTGTCCTTAATGGGTCTTCTTGCAGGTATGGACCCAGAATTGATTAAGGTTAGGAGGCTCGCCCTGAAGAAGCAGAAGGCCGAGGAGGGGGGCCAAGCGAAGAGGACGAGGGAGTTGTCCCAGGTCGTCTCCGAGTCCCCGGGCGACCAAAGGGCTAAGAGGACGCGCTCGGAGGTGGGCAAGGAGGTGGTCGCTCCGATAAGCCCGGGCCAGGCTAAGGTGGCCGATCGCAGCAAGGGGAAGGCCCCTCTGGTCGGAGCCGAGGGAGTGGACGTTGTGGTGGAGGAGGTGCAGCGGCCGTGGGCGCCGGCTTGGTCGATACGGGAGGGGGACAGCCTAACCCGCGGGCCTGCGCTTATTGCAGGCGAGCGTGCTGGTAAGTCTGCCGACCCCCTTCCCTTGTAATTTTTCGTGAAGCGAGTTTTTCCTGAGCCGTTCTTGGTTGCCGCAGGTTTGTCTGGAGGTGGCCAAGGTGAAGGGCCTTTACGAGGCGGCCGTGGAGCAGGAGCGAGGACGGGCGGATAAGTATCAGCAGGAGATGAAGGAGATGAAGATCGAGTTCGAGGGCTCGCACAAGAGGGAGCAGCAACTGAAGGTCGAGCTCGAGGCCAAGGAGGCCGAGTGGGTTAAGAAGGTGGGTGTCCTGAAGAAGAAGTTTGCGAAGGAGAAGGAGGTATTGATGACGACGGGTCAGGACATGGTAATAACAACCCAGAATGAGGTCTATGAGAAGGCCCTCAGCCACGTGAGGCTCTTCTATCCGACCATCGACCTGACCGGCCTCGATTGTGATTTGGAAGTCGAGTCGCGGCCGAAGACTCCCGAAGGGGACGTGCGCGAAGGACCGGCCATCGGATCGGCCGCCGACCCGCCTGTGAATCCGGCCGACACAGAGGTGGGGAACTAGGCTGCTTGCCTCCCTGTTTTTGTCTTCTTTCTCTTCTTTGTTGTATTTGCCGACCGCGGACTGGCCACCGCATTTTTGTATGGAATTTTATTTTATATAAAAAAGGATTTTTTGATTGGCCAAGTATTTTGACCCCGGATCTTTCTGGACCCTTTTGCCGATGTGTTTTGAGTGGTGGTTGGTTTCCTTTTAGGTAACGGCTCTTCTTCCCGAGGCGGATCCCCATCGCTCCGACGTGGTGTGGCTCCGGAGTAAAATCAAGGTCCTGGAGGCCACGTTGGTCCGCTATCGCGAGGGGGCCCGTGATCAGGATGCCGCCTTTAACTATTATCGGGAAAAGTCCGAGGTTCTGAGCGCGGAGGCGACCCGGCTGAAGAGGGCAATGGTGGATCGGGACATCGGAAGCGCCGGTCTGGGGTACACCATGTCGAGTGCGTCGGTGCAGTGACCCTCGTCTGAGAGGCTCCTTCGTGACGTCATCGTGGAGAAGGAGATGGAGATACACCGTTATAAGATGATGCTGGGTATGTCTGGGATGAGGACGGGATCCTCCTTGGGAGGCCGGCGAACAGAGGGGGTTCCCTCGGCGTTGCTATTGCTGGAGCGTGTTCGACCGGTTGACGTCCAGAGCTCCGTGGTCGGCGTGTCGACCTTGGCAGAGTCCAAGGACCACCGTGACGAGGAGAGGGCTCCTAGCCGTTCGGTCGGAGTGGGATTACCTTCTGTCGGACGCGAGGGGCCCTAAGAGGTCCCTTAGCCAGTAATTTCTTTCTGTTTAGATGAGCGGAGTGGTCCTGTAACGGTCGTTGTTCGTTTTCAGAAGTAATAAGGGAGTATGAATAAGGGGTTTCTTTCCACTCTTTGCTCTGATGAATTTGTTAATTGATTGTCTGTGGAGTTGAGGGTCGGACCCGTCGATCCATGGGGGATCGGTACCGGGTTTGGCCTCTTGGGTGCCGTGGGGCGTTAAGGCGACTCCTTGGCTCGGAGCCGGTTCTGACCTACCGAGACCTCGGTGGCAGGCACCGGAGTGATGACTCGGGTGCCACAGCTTTGAGGAAGCGATCCCTTTGTTCGGCGTGGGGTCTGACCGACCGAGGCGTTTGGAGTTAACAAAAAGGGATCTCTTTCATACATATAGGGAGGGGCGCTAATGGCCTTTTACATAGGAAAGTTTACAAAAACCATTATTTACACTAGCCAAGCAGGAAACCTATATCCACTCTTCTAGGAACTTCATTAGGTGCTCGGCGTTCCAGGGTCGCTTGATCGCTCGACCCTCCATATCCACTAGTCGGTACGTGCCGGGGCGTATAGCCTCGGCTACCCTGTATGGGCCTTCCCAGTTGGGGACCAGCTTCCTCTTCTTGGTCGGGTCGGAGACGGACAACTTGCGTAGCACGAGGTCCCCGACCTTGATGTTCGTTGGGTGGACCTTCTTGTTGTAAAATCTCTCGATCCGCTGTTGATAGATGCTCCTTCGGACGGAAGACTTCTCCCTGACCTCGGCAACGAGGTCCAGGTTGGCCCTTAGGCCGGATGAGTTGTCTGCTTCGTCGAAGGCCATGATCCGGGGGGAAGGTAGACCAACCTCGACGGGGATCACCGCCTCCGTCCCGTAGGTCAAGCTAAATGGCGTCTCTCCCATAGGGATCCTCTTGGTGGTCCAGTGTGCCCACAGCACGCTGGGCAGCTCTTCTACCCACTGCCCCTTGGGGGAACTGTCGAGGTATTTCTTAAGCCCGTCGAGGATTTGCCTGTTCGCGTTCTCTGCTTGGCCGTTGGACTGATGGTGGCATATAGCGGAGAAGCGTTGCTGGACGCCGATGTCTTTGCAGAATTTTCGGAAGTTTTGACCTGCGAATTGGGTTCCGTTATCCGTGATGAGTACCTGTAGGATTCCGAACCGGCAAATGATGTTTTTCCAGAAAATTGCTGGGTTTGGCGCTCGGTGATGCTGGACAGTGGCTCGGCCTCGAGCCATTTCGTGAAATAGTCGATGGCGACTATCAGAAACTTCCTCTGTCCGGTGGCTACGGGAAAAGGGCCCACCAGGTCCATGCCCCACATGGCGAATAATGGGACTAGCCAGGGATCGGAGGTTGGCTTGAGGGAGCCTCTTGATAGGGGAAAACCTCTGGCACGGGCCGCACCTCTTGACTAGCTCTTGGGAGTCTTGCAGCATGGTTGGCCAATAGTACCCCTGATTCAGGACCTTTCGAGCGAGTGATCTGCTCCCCACATGGCATTCGTCGATCCCCTCATGAAGCTCTCTCAGGGCGTAACTAGCTTTGTCACTGGCGAGGCAACGGAGGTACGACTTCCCGTCTGCCAGTGTGTACGAGCATTTGAAGAGGACGTCGTCGATCAAGACGAACCTTTCAGCTCGGATCCTGACCCTTCTTGCCTCGGCCCGGCCTTCAGGAAGCTCGGCATTGATTAAGAATTTTCGAATGGGGGTGGTCCAGTCGTCCGGCCTGGCGCCGCCTTGTACACACATCGCCTCTTGGTCTTGGTCATTGATGCTGGGCTTTAAGAGGATTTCGATGAGTACTGTTTGGGTGAGACCCTCGAAGGAGGAAGAGGCGAGTTTTGACAATGCATCTGCCTGGGTGTTTTGCTCCCTGGGGACCCTAATGACCGTGGAGCAGTAGAAGGATGCTAGGAGTCGTCGGACCACAGCTAAATACTTTGCCATCCGGTCGTCGCGGGCCTCGTATTCTCCGGTGATCTGATTGACCACGAGCTGAGAATCGCTGAAGGCCCGAATTTACTTGGCTCCGGCTCGGTGGGCTAGGGTCAGTCCGGCGATCATGGCTTCGTATTCCGCCTCGTTATTGGAGGCCGAAAAGTTGAGGCGGAGGGAGTATTGAAGGAGGAATTGATCGGGGCCTCGGAGGATGATCCCAGCGCCACTCCCGGTTTCATAGGAGGATCCGTTGACATAGACTTCCCAGGTCGGATCCGACCCTTCGATATCGGGAGGCTCGAAAATGGTACATTCGGTGATGAACTTGGCGAGGGACTGACCTTTGATCGCAGTCCTCGGCTGATAGCCGATGTCGTACTGACTTAGCTCAATTGACCACTTGACTAAGCAGCCGGAGTTCTCGGGCTTGTGGAGGACGGTTTTTAATGGCTTGTCGGTCAGTACTTGGATGGAGTGAGCTTGGAAGTAAGGACGGAGTTTCCGAGCCGCCATGATCAGAGCATAGGCCACTTTTTCTATCTTTGCGTATCTCGTCTCGGCGGGGAGTATGACTTTGCTTACATAGTATAACGGCCTCTGAACCCTGTCCTCTTCTCGGACGAGGACGACGCTGAGGGCGCTATCCGAGGCGGACAGGTAGAGCCACAGCGGTTCGCCTGGCTCGGGTTTGCTGAGGAGAGGAGGGTTGGCGAGGTACTGCTTCAGCTGTTCGAAGGCCTCTTGCTGATGGGCGCCCCATTCAAAGCCTCCTTTTCCGCGCAGAGCTTTGAAGATGGGGAGAGACTTCTCCCCTGACTTGGAGAGGAAACGACCGATGGCCGCCAACTTGCCCGTGAGCCTCTGAATTTCCTTGACATTCCGGGGCGGGGCCATGTCTATTATGGCCTGGGTCTTCTCTGGGTTCGCCTCGATGCCGCGCTGGCTGATGATGAACCCCAGAAATTTTCCTGAGGAGACACTGAAGGCGCACTTGGCCGGGTTGAGCCTCATGTTGTGACGTCGGAGGATTCCGAAGGCTTCCTCGAGGTCGGTGACGTGGTCTGGCCCTTCCCGGCTCTTGACGAGCATGTCGTCGACATAGATCTCCATGTTGTGGCCGATCAGGTCTTTAAAAATCCGGTTCACGAGCCGTTGGTAAGTGGCTCCGGCGTTTTTAAGCCCGAAGGGCATAACGCGGTAACAGAAAAGACCCTGGTCGGTGACGAACGAGGTCTTTGCAATGTCCGGCGGGAACATCCGGATCTGATTGTACTCTGAAAAGGCATCCATGAAGGACAGCAGCTCGTGTCCCGAAGGCGCGTCGATCAAGGCGTCGATGTTGGGGAGGGGGAAAGGATCTTTTGGGCACGCCTTGTTTAGGTCTGTGAAGTCTATGCAGATCCGCCAACCTCCGGCCGCCTTTTTCACCATGACGACGTTTGCCAGCCACTCGGGATTGCTGACCTCTTGAATGAATTGGGCGGACAAGAGTTTGTCTACCTCTATTTTTACTACTTGCTGCCTCTCCGGAGCGAATTTGCGCCTCTTCTGGACGACTGGCTTGGAGCCCGGGTTGACACTTAGCTTATGCATGATCAGGTCTTCGGATATCCCGGGCATGTCGGAGGGCTTCCAGGCGAAGAGGTCGACGTTGCGGTGGATGCAGCTAATTATGTCCGACTTCAGATCTTCGGAGAGCGAGCGGCTCACTCGGAACCACTTCGACTCGTCTGTTGCCATGAATGGAACCTCCTCCAGCTCGTCGACTGGTTTGGGATTGGAACTGTCCCTCTCGGACCCGATCTTGATGGCATTGAGGGGGAAGACGCCCCCTCCGACGGCGGTCATGTAGCAGGACCGTGCCGCCTCCTGGTTACCTCGGACGATGCCGACCCCTTGCTCGGTGGAGAATTTTAATTTCAAGTGGTAGGTCGATGGTACCGCTTGAAGGGAACATAGCCCGGGTCGGCCGAGAATGGCATTGTACGCCGCCTTGACGTTCACCACCATGAAGTCCATAGACTCGGTTCGTATGATGGGAGCCGAGCCCGCGGTGACATCAAGAGTCACGATTCCTTCTATTACGACTGTCACGCCCCACTTCCCGGAATACGAAAACACAGGCACGTGACTGAGGCCCAGCGAATGATATAAGTACGCCAACTCATATCATCCATAAGCTGTACCAGTCTTGACTCAACAATATAAGAAAAATGAATCACAACCACGCAGAAAACATAATCACATAAACGATAATGAAATTCGATAACCAAATCTGGAATACAAGAACTTACCAAATACCTCGAGAGGCTCCAGCTCCAATCGTAGAAGAACTGCTCACCAATGCCTTCTGAAAATTCTCCTTGTACACCTGTACTTGTTCATCTAAAAATAAAGAATAATTTGTCCTTAGAGCAAGTCGTGGACATGCAAGTGGAGAAACAGAGAAACAATGATAATAGTGGTATAACAATGAATTCAATAAACGATGAAATCATTAGTGTTGAACAATGACAAACCGATAATGGCATAATATGCAATACTTTGATTTATCGCGATAACAATAAACCATATCAATAATGGCAATAATAGAGGTAACACTGTTCAAAAAGATAACAATATACAATGATGATGTGAGGAGAGCCTTAGGTCTATTATTCATTTTTTAATCCTAGCTAATGCACGTACTACTGTGTCCCATGTGTGCCGTACCACAGGTTCGATGCATACAATCAATTTCGTTTAGACTAGGGTGGTAGATTCTATAGTTCATGTACTCGGAAACAATATTTAATAATGACCGATGACCGAATCAATCGAGATACTGTAGTCAGTAATCTGCAATTAACCGATGACCGATATAACCAATAACCAATAACCAATAACCAATAACCAATAACCGATATACCGATAATTAGGGAAACACGGGCCCCTCTTCCGAGTACAGTCACCATGTCATCAACTACCCTAATCAACCCTTAATCCCGGCTTGATTTACTTTCTTTATTCAATTATCATACAATAATGCAATTAATAAGAGACGCTAGAGGAGGTGGCAAAACAACCCTAAGATCATGCAATATACTATATACAATTAAATACACTAAATATAACATTATAAACTCAATTGTACATTATAAAGCATAGAATCTCAATTCTGGACAGCAGTAGGTTGCTGTACCAAAATCAGTATTCCCGTTGCTACAGGACAGCAACTATGGATCCGTCAGGTGGTCTAGAAACTAGACTCCTGCCCGGTTCCAACGCATACTTAAAAGCTTCATTCCGACAACGGTAGCTAGGCAAAATTCAGTTATCTTTATAGGTTTAAGTTTCTGGCTGGGTGTAGATGTTGACTAATTTTAATTACAAAGGCAGTAAATAAATATTATAAAAATCAGTAAAAATAATTCTTAACACCCTAAACATGTTATTTACGAATCTGGAATTTATCTTGGCCATATATGATTAATAGTTCACTTAATTCATTAGCCTAGCTTGTTATATACGTGAATCTGAAATTACAGCGCAGCTGTAGCAAAAGGTTCATAACTGGGGCAGTATAAGTCCAAATTCGAAAGTTCTGGTGTCTATCGACATCTAGACAGATAGGGCTACGATTTACTTTCAGGGAGTTTCTGATTTTAATGAAGTGATCTAGGTCTAAACAGCACATTAAGGTTCAGATTGGCGTAATTTTCTGAATAGTCTATATGTTCATTTTAAATAAAATGGTTAAAAAGATTAAGAATAGTGAATTGGAGTTTAATTAATCATAATCACAGCGAATCAACCTTATGTGAACATGGTATTAATGTAGGTGATGTCTAACATTCTAATAATTACAATTCAACAATTTATCAATAGCAATCACATCAACAATCAACTAATTTATACAATCTACTATAGCTAATTGTTATTTAACGTCATGATATGAAATGTGTCTATAATTCCCTATTTTTATAATCAATAACTATAACTATATGGTGTATGAATATTTCTATACATTAGAGGCAAAAAGATGGCACGATGTCGAGACTACCACTTGGATTCGCTCGTGTAAATCCGTGGCATCTTGACGATAGATACAATAATATTTTATGATTTTTGAATAAGATCCACTTGCGGAATTCAACAATAATTATCGAATATGATACAAAAACATTCGATAGAAATGACTTGCCTTTAGGACGACGTTAGATCCGATATATTGAGAATAACGGGATCGAAATCCCGGCGACACGGCGACGAGAAAACGATCACCGTAATCACGCTCGGGCACGAATCTCGATAATGACCAAGATGATGACCAAGTTGAAGATCAAGCGAATCCAACGGCCGAGATCGAACATACATAAACATATAAGAATTAGAAGAGTACCAAAATATACCATGATTTATAATTGATGAATGAGAACAAAAGTAGATCAAATGTTTACTCACCAAGCAGGACGAACGAGACGATCAAAGGCTGAGATCAAGTTGATCAACCAATCGACGGCCGAGATCGAAGATCAAGATCAAGATCAAGATGATGATCACGATCGCGATGATCAAAAGAGATCCGACGGTCGCGATTAACATCTTGATGATGATGATGATGATGGTGATGCGATCAACGGTCGGGAATCGAACAATCAAGGTGATCATGATCGCGATGAAACGGACGGCTCACATCCATCATGACCAAACCCATATCAACACTCCAAACAAACAACAAACACACCCAGAAGGACAACCGGGGGTTGCTACGGCACAGCAACGGCGAATGCCGGCGGCCAGGGGGGCGGCCATGGTGACGACGGCCAGGGTCGCAACTGAGGTGCTGCGCTGCGGGAGGCCGTTGCCGAGGTGGGGTCGCGGTGCTGCTGGCAAGGAGGTGGCGTCGGGGTGCACTGTGGTGGCGCAGTGCGGTCACCGGGGCTGTCGTGGCTGAGGGGAGTTCGCGGCGGTGGAGTGAAGGCCAGGAGGCGTCGCCGGCAGGGCTGGGGTGTTGCTGGTGCGGAGGGAGGAAACCAGGTTGGCGTCGGCTGCGATGGCTGGTGAAGGGGAGCAACGGGGAAGCTGCGGCGTCGTGGGAGGCGAGAAGATGGCGGGGTGGGTGCACACAGCGGGGGGGAAGGGTTTCGGGATGAGAATAGAAGAAGAAGAAGGAAACGTTGGCGGCTGGGGTAATTAGCAGTAGTATAGGATTTAGGGTTAGGTTTAGTAGAGTAGGTTTTTAGTCGGGTATTTATATAGTGGGTATTTGGTTATTGGGTAAAGAATCCAATAAGAATAGGGTAAGTTTTAATTAAAGAACCCAACAAGATAATGGGTTTGGGTTTGGATTTTAATGGGTATTAGAATCTAACAGAAAAGACCTACTAGAGAAGATAAAATAATAAATAAAAATTAGGATTATACAACAAAATATATTTGTACCACAATATGGAAATTATTCGAAATGACTACAAATACAATTTACGATAGAAATATTTTTTTTTTTAAAATTAAAAGTCAAGGGTAATAATATTAATAGTAAAATACCAATAATAATATTGATAACAAGAATAGACAATAAAGTTGGAATATACTATTTTCGGAGTAATTATAATTTCCAGTTTGAAAAGAATTTTATTAGAAGGTCCAAGTTGAGTTTAAAATATAACGAATTTATAAATAATTAAAATACGAAAAATATTCTGAAAATATGTATCTGGGAAAACATGGCTTACAACGACGGGGACGCCGGAGAACCCGTGTAAGGTGTACCCGGCCGGCTTGAGCTTGTCTCGGGACAGTTTGAGATTCTCGAAGGCTTCAAGAACTAAGATGTTGACCGAGCTGCCGTTATCGACGAGGATGCGGCGAACTTCAAAATTTGCCATGTCGAGATTGATGACGAGGGCATCGCAATGAGGGAGGCGGACGCCCTCGAGATCCTCTCCGGAGAAGGAGACTGGGAGCAGTTGTACCTGGGGCGAAGGGAGGTCTTGGACAGCGTTCACCTCCCGCACGAATGCCTTTCGGGAAGTTTTGGACTCCCCCCCCCATCGGTCCTCCGTGGACGCAATGCAAAATGGCCTGCCGTTCGGCTCCGCTGGGCTCGGGATCCCGCTCCTGGTGGCAGCTCGGAGTAAGGGCGGGAGGAGAAGGCCTTCGGTTCCTCGTATCCTTCCGATCCCTTGGGTTTTCTCTTGTGAACTCGCGGAGGTACCCTCGAGAGATGAGGGCCTCGATCTCATCTTTTAAGGCCCGACACTGGTCGGTTTCGTGCCCATGGTCCCTATGGAAGCGGTAGTAGAAGCGCTGATCTCGCTTCTTGTTATTGCTCGGCCGGGGAGGTAGTCGGATGAGGCCCTTGTCCTCGACTTCCAAGAGGATGGTGGACACGTTCTGCGTCAGGGGCGTATATCTCTCGAAGCGAGGGACCGGGGGTACCCTCTTCATGCCGACCCCTTCCTTTGCCGCTTTTCTGGCAGGTTCGATCTCGTCGATCCTGCGTTTGCCCTTCCCTGTCGCTTCTTTACCGCCCTCCGGGTTCAGAGCTTCTTCAGCTCGTATTTACTTCTCGACTCGGTTAAGAAGGTCGGGGAAGTTCAGAGGGGACTTCTTCACCAAGGAGACCTTCAGTTGGTTGTGCCGGACATTGTGCCGGAAGGCGGCCGAGGCGACCCCTGCGTCGAGGGCGAAGACGGACCTTACCTCGGCAGTGAACCTCTTGACGAAGCCACGGAGCGACTCCCCCTCCTTCTGCTAGAGGTCAAGCAAGGACACGCTTGTTTTCTCGGCCTTCCTGCTGGTGACGAAGTGGGCCAAGAAGTTGGCTTCCAGCTGGTCGAACGAAAAAATTGAGCCGGGGGAGAGCTGGGAGAACCATTCCCTGGCCAGACCCAGGAGGGTGGCTGGGAACGCACGGCACAGCAGGGGATCCGAGGCGCTGTGAATCATCATGAAGGTCTTGAAGCCCTCCATGTGATCAGCTGGATCACCCTCGCCGTTGTAGTTCTCGAACTGTGGAGGCCTGAAATTCCGGGGGACTTCTGCCTCTAAGATGGTTGCAGAGAATGGCGGTCGGGTAGGCCTTCGGCCTAGCCCGGGATTCGGATTTCCGTCCCCTATGCGCTCGAGGCGATTCTCCATCTCTAGGAGGCGCCGAAGTACCTCGTCAGTGCGCTCAGGTGGAGGGGTCGGTTCGCGGGTGTAGCTCCCACTGTTTTAAATCTCGGCAATATCGGCCGAAATATCGGCCGATATCTCGTATCGGCCCCCTCAGCGAAACAAAATCGAACTTTTAAGAAAAATATCGTTTGAACCCGAAAAGTGAAAAAATCGGCCGATAAGTCCGAGATATCGGCCGATACATATCGCCCGATACGTGGCGATATTTCGCCTCAGAAATAATGAAGTGGGTTTGGGTGGCTTTTAAAATTCTAACCCATAACCCGTTACACGTTAATAACCCCCAAAAATACCCTAAATCCCCAATTCCTCATCAACGCTTCAGTTCTTTTCTTCCGCTGCTCTCCTCTCTCCAAATTTCTCGTCGCCAACCCAACCCAACTCCACCGCCAGCCTCTTCTCTTCGTCGTCAAGCTCTCTTCTCTTCGTCGTCGCTTTCATCCAACTCTCAGCTCTCTCCACTGCCAGCCTTCGTCCATATCTCCACTTCTCTTCGTCGTCGCCAACCCAATTCCACCGCAGCCCAACCCAACTTCGTGAGTAGTCAATCTCTGTTCTTCTTATCTTCGTCGCCAACACAACTCCACCGCCGCCTATCGCCAGTCATCAACCTCCCGCTACTACCTAAAGATCAAATAGTTTTAATACTTCTACTGCTACTAATTCCCCTTGTTTCTCTGTGACTGCAGTTAACCTCTGTTGTTATGCTGATGAGCTCAAGGAGGGTTTCTACCCATGGATCAATCAGGTCAGTTTTTCAGTGTTGACATTTCACACTTTGACATTTCACACTTTGTCTTCAGTGTTAATCAGTGTTAATTAATTCAGTGTTAATCAGTGGACTAGTGGAGAAAGGGATGGCGCAAGGTCGTGATGAATTATATGTGAAACAATTATCTGACTTCATAATCCCAGCTTTGGTTGAAGCTTTGCACAAGGTATCTCTAACTTAACATAGAAATATGTCAGGCTCCATACTTTGGAGCAAGGAATATATCTTTTACATTAATACTTGAAGTCAGCATTCTTAAAGAAAGAACTTATTAAGTTCAATAATGTTCTAAAATATCTCTTGTTCACTTGATGCTCTGTAATCAAGGTGGAATTCATTTCATATCATGCATTTTGAAATGAAACAGTGGCCTAGGATGGTCTTCACAAAAAATAGCTTTTGAGCTGATAATCAGTGAGTAAAGTGAGAGGAGGGAATAGGAGGTGATGTCTTTGGTTCTATCAGCAAAAATAATGTAAGACACAACACAATTGTGGCAACATGTACTAATGGTGAATTTTAGTGAAGCTGTTGCTCATAATTTTGAAGCAAGGGATAGATCTTTTACATTAATACTTGAACTCTTGAAATCAGCATTCTTAAAGAAAGAACTTAGTAAGTTCAATAATGTTCTAAAATATCTCTTGTTCACTACTTCACTTGATGCTCTGTAATCAAGGTGGAATTCATTTCATATCATGCATTTTGAAATGAAACAGTGGCCTAGGATGGTCTTCACAAAAAATAGCTTTTGATCTGAATTTTTTTTGTTTAGTTAACCAATTTCTAAGTTAATTCCGCTCACCCGAGTGAACCTAACACTAACCTGCAGACCTCCTGAACCAGTCAGGTTTGCTTTGGTGTTCATACATGACTCCATGTATTCAAGTTCCATGATTTTGATCTTCCTCCATGTATTCAAGTTCCATGATTTTGATCTTCCTAAAATGACATTAACATTATTCTATCTTTATGTTAATAGGAGCCCGAGACAGAAGTTTGTGCAAGCATGTTGGATTCATTGAATGACTGCATACAGGTCCTTATTCATCTTCCTATATTTTATTGGAATTAGTATATCTGTTATATATATCTTTGAGATGTATAGTAAATTTGTGAAGACCTGCATGCTATTGGTAATTTGTGAAGTTGGTGTGAGATTTTGGTTAATTTGACATATGGAGGAATCATGTTTTCAGTTTGTTTAGCTTGAAATTTCTCATACAACATTACAACATTACAACATGAATTTACAAATTCCTCATACAACAAATAGTGCATATTTCTCATACATTACAACATGAATTTACAAATTCCTCATACAACAAATAGTGCATATTTCTCATACATTACAACATGAATTTACAAATTCCTCATACAACAAATAGTGCATATTTCTCATACAACAGTACAACATGAATTTACAAATTCCTCTATCTTGTTTTCAGCTTGTTTAGCTTTTTGTATATCGTGAAGCGTCTCATTTTGGTCCTGCAACAATAATACAACAAATGTTAAGAGTTATAGAGCATTAGAAAGTAGTAAATAGACATATTAATGTTAAATGACATGTAGAACATTTTATATATCGTTTAGTAGCAATAAATATATATTTATTGAGTGTCCGAAATGAACATCCGAGATGATCCCATTTCCCCGAGATCTCCTCCGATATCTCCGATCCGAGACGAAACACCCCTTGCCGAGACGAGTCCGAAATCCGAGATTTAAAACCTTGGTAGCTCCTCCCTTCCTCCATCTGACAGGGTTGGTTGAGCGTCGCAGTCCTTGGTGCTCCATGAATAGTCTCCATGATTTCGTCCCGGAAGCTGCGGAACTCGGCTCTCGTAACCGCGCCATGGTCGACAAGGTCGAGTTGTGCAGTCGGTCTTCGGCCGATGCGGTTGAGTGCCGATGGCCTTTCCTCGTTCGCAGGCCGGGAGCGGTTCGGGGCCGAGTTGGAAGCGGCCCTTCCCCTTCCTTGATTAGCCCTTCGGTTCTGGATGATCCGACGAAGGTCGGAGTCGGCGGGATGCTGTGCATTCGGTTGGGGCCTGGGGTTTGCCCCCAGATTGTTGGATCCGTGTATGCCGCCGAGGTCGTCCTGAAGAGGAGTCCTGTTCAGGCGGAGGACGGAGGTGACTGCTCTCTGACCTTGGGAGCCATAGGAGCGCACATCGAGGGGAGGCTGCGGATGGCGAAGCTGTGGCTGTCGTGCGCCCCGAAAAGAAGATAGTTTCCACAGACGGTGCCAACCTGATGCAGTTTGTTTTTGGGGGGAGTGTGGATGCACCAGGTGTGAGTTCCTACTCGATTTGTATTGGTGGAATGATGCGGGGCCGGACGGTACGCCAGAGATTCGGTTCGGCCGTATAGGATCGGCTCGGATTGGGATGCCTCGCCTCGCGTACCTGCAGACGGTCTTGGAACACCGGGATTGATCCCGGTGGCAGACCCTCCGACGATCTAGTTAGTCTCTGAGAGAGAGTAGCAGTAACTAGGGTATTAAGTGGCAAAAGATTGATTACCTGTAAAGGTGGGAGAGGACCTGGTATTTATAGATAATCCCAACTGGGTTTGGATCAGTTTGGGGGCCGGATCTGGACCCGAAAGCCCATGAGCCTGACGTGGTAGGAGGTCCAGGGGGTTTAGGGCAGACGTGGCAATACCATGGGTGGTTTAGGGCTGACGTGGCGAGGCCCTAGGTGGTTTTGGAGCTGAGGTGGTGGATCGTGGGGTCCCTGTGCCTCTGGAAGGATCGGATGGCTTAGGTAGCGCCATGTCATCCTTATCCCTCACTAGGCTGATGGGAGGACCGCGGGACTGTCGAGGATCGGAGGCCGAAGGTCGTGGCGGATCGTGGGAACGAGGCAGCGGGTTTCGTGGGGGCGAGTTATCGGCTCGGCTCCGAGGGTGTAACGGTCCGGTGCCGAGCTGGCGTGCTATTGAGTGGAAGCAATTCTAGGCCCTAGCTGGATCTTGGGTCATTTTTTATCCCACCTCAATCATGAAATTGTACTTGACGAAGACAACCCAAACTTTCCGGTTAAGATAATGGAGATGGGTAAGTGAAGTTCGTACATGGCCGACAAGGTTAATAGTAACTAACTGTTCAGAAAATTATGGATACGGAAAGATCTCATGTAACGTTCTGACTGCATTTAGATATGTTCCCAATGTTTGACCTTTTTGAAGTCGAGGAGATCATGCAGGAATGCAACATGCCGAGAAGAGAAGATTATTGCAGTGAATAAATTACCGTGTTCATTAGGATGTTTGATATTTTCATATTGATCCAAGTAGGACTTGGAAGTTATTAAATACCATATGGTTAGGAGTTAGGAGCAGATATATTTTTGCATAAATAATGTGATCATATTGACTGGAATACCCTTCCCTACTAGTAGAATCAGAATAATGAACTACCAAAAAAGTTGAACGAATCTTAGAGTAAATAATAAAGTTGATAATGATATAATATAGTGTATACATAGTTGATATGGGTCAGGAATAAAACGTGGCTCACCCTAAGCCACTGGATCCCCTCAGGATACGCGTCCTTTCTGATCCTTCAGATCTGCCACGTCAGCACCGGAAAACCGCCCGGAGCTCTGCCACGTCAGCCCGGAAACCACTCCGGCACCTGCCACGTCAGCCCCATACCGCCCGACTTTCCACCGCTTCAGCCAATCGGGTAACCGGGTCCGGCCCAGCCCCAAACGGGTCTGGACCCGATTGGAATCTCCTATAAATACCAGGCCCTCTCCTTTCTTCAAAGGTAATCAATCTTTTCTCCACAAAACCCTAGTTACTGTTGCTTTATCCTAGTGACTGACTAGATCGTCGGAGGGTCTGCCACCGGGACCAACCCCGGTGTTTCGAGACCGTCTGCAGGTACACAAGACCTCGGATCCGAGCCCTCTGATCCGAGCCCAGACATCCACCTCACTCCAAGCCTGTCGCAGGTACCGCTCGGCCAGCCGAGGATCGTCCGATTAGTAGCTTTCTCCTTCAAAAACAAATCGAGTAAGAACTCACACCTGGTGCATCCACACGTCTCCCAGAAACAAACCGCATCAGGTTGGCGCCGTCTGTGGGAAAGCTACTTCGGAAGCCGACCCGAGTCCTACCGCCGAGGTACCTCGATCGCCGAACTCCCATGGCCTCCAAAGGCAAGGGGGCTGCGTCCTCCGTCAACCGACGGGACACACCCCCACCAAATACCAACGCCGGACCGCGCACATCAAAGCATAGGGCTTCCCGTCAGGGGTCCCAGCGGACCGCCGCCCCTCCAATCCAACCCGACCTTCGAAGGGTAATCTCCAGTCGGCAGGCTGGTCGCAGTAGGGAAAGGGCCGCTTCCAACTCGGCCCCGAACCACCTTAGGCCACCGCCGGAAGAACGAAGGCCAGCACTCAGCTGAGTCGGGAGGCAACCTCCGGTCCAACCGGCCCGAGCTGAGGGAGCCCCTGTCACTCAACAAGAGTTCCAGGATTTCCGAAGGGAAATTCTTGGGGCTCTCCAACGGGCCCCCAGGGAGGAAGCACGCCATTCCCAAACCAGGTTGGACGCTGAGTTCAGCGTCTCCCGCTCCTCAACAATCCAGCCCGAGGCCGATGGCGTACTCCTAAGGCGCCTCCAAGAAATGGAGGACCGAATCGATCATATGGGCGACGGAGGTGTCAGAGCCGGTCAGGGGTATAGACCTGTCCGACCCCCCTTTTCCGCCCTCATTATCCAAGCGGAAATACCACGGAACTTCCGACCCCCACAATTCGAGACCTATAACGGCGAAGGGGATCCTGCTGATCACATGGAGGGTTTCAAAACCCTCATGATGATTCACAGCGCATCGGATCCTCTGTTGTGCCGAGCATTTCCTGCCACCCTTCGGGGTCCGGCTCGTGAGTGGTTCTCTAAACTCACCCCCGGCTCCATTTACTCCTTTGATCAACTGGAGGGCAATTTCCTCGCCCATTTTGTAACCAGCCGGAAGGCCGAAAGAACGAGCGCCTCCTTACTTGGGCTCAGGCAGGAAGGAGGGGAATCACTCAGGGCGTTTGTCCGGAGATTCACGGCAGAGGCGAGGTCGGTCTCCTCTCTCGATCCGGGCGTCGCCTCCGTGGCATTTCGGCACAACGTCCGTCATGGGCAGCTGAAAGCCTCTCTGGCGAAGAAGCCCCCGATCGATTTTCCCGACCTCCTCAACCGAGTTGAGAAATACATCAGGGCGGAGGAAGCCCTAAACCCCGATGAATCCAGAGAAGCACTCGAAAAAGGGAAGCGGAAGGCCGAGGAAGTCGAGCCTTCTAAAAAGGCTCCGAAGGACGGGGGCACCATGAAGAAGGTACCACCGGTTCCTCGCTTCGAAAGGTATACCCCACCCACACAAAATGTGTCCTCAATACTCCTGGCAATCGAGGACGGGGACCTCGTTCAGTATCCCCCTCGACCGTCCAACAACACTAGCAAGAAAAGGGATCAACGGTTCTACTGCCACTTCCACCGAGACAACGGGCACGACACAGATCACTGCCGTGCCCTGAAAGATGAAATCGAGGCCCTCATTCAGCGAGGGTACCTCCGGGAGTATAAGCGGGATGATGCTCGGGCGCAAAGGGACACGAGGAACAGGAGAACCCCACCTCCTCCTCGAGCTCCCCTGCAGCTCCCCGGGCAAGAGCAGGAGCTCGAAGAGCCGGACGGCCAAGCCATATTGCACTGCGTCCACGGAGGGCCCATGGGAGGGGATTCTAACACCTCCCGCAAGGCGTTCATCCGGGACGTTAATGCCGTCCAAGGACCTCTCCCCCCTCAAATTCAACCACTCCCCGTCTCCTTCTCGGGTGACGACCTGGAGGGGGTTCGGCTCCCGCATTGCGACGCTCTCGTGATCAATCTCAGCATGGCAAATTTCGATGCTCGGCGGATCCTTGTGGACAACGGGAGCTCGGTCAACATTCTGTTCCTCGATGCTTTCGAGAACCTAAAGCTGCCCCGTAGCAAGCTCAAGCCTGCAGGATACACCCTGCACGGATTCTCTGGAGTTCCGGTGACAATCGAGGGGATTGTCACGCTGGATGTCACGGCTGGCACGGCCCCGAACCGGAGAACCGAGTCCATGGACTTCATGGTTGTCAACGTCAAGGCAGCCTACAACGCTATACTTGGTCGACCGGGCCTCTGCTCTCTCCAGGCTGTCCCCTCGGCCTACCACCAGAAGATGAAGTTCCCTACCAGTACCGGGGTAGGAGTGGTCCGGGGGAATCAGGAAGCCGCTCGCTCTTGTTATATGACAGCAATAGGAAGCGGGGTGTTTCCCCTCGACGCCGTGGAGATGCAGCCCCAAAGGACCCAGCCAGAGCCGGAGTCGGCAGACGAGCTAGAGGATGTCTCCTTCGAGACGGAGGATTCATCGAAACAATTTCGAGTAAGTTGCTCCCTCGCACCCCGCCTTAAGTCCGATCTCATCACCTGCATCCGGCGCAATGTCGATCTGTTCTCCTGGAAGCCATCTGACATGCCCGGTATTTCCGAGGAGCTCATCATGCATAAACTCAGCGTGATCCCCGGCTCGAAACCAGTGGTACAAAAGCGACGCAAGTTCGCACCAGAGCGACAACAGGCAGTTAATGCAGAAGTCGACAAACTCCTTACCGCGCGCTTCATCCAAGAGGTCAGCTATCCCGAGTGGCTGGCAAACGTCGTCATGGTCAAAAAGGCGAGCGGGAGCTGGAGGATCTGCATTGATTTCACGGACCTCAACAAGGCGTGCCCGAAGGACCCATTCCCCCTTCCCAGGATCGATGCTCTCGTCGATGCAACATCGGGTCACGAGCTCCTGTCCTTCATGGATGCGTTTTCAGGCTACAACCAGATCCGCATGTTCCCTCCCGACATCGCCAAGACGTCCTTCGTCACAGACCAGGGGCTCTACTGCTACAGGGTCATGCCCTTTGGGCTGAAGAACGCCGGAGCCACGTACCAGAGGCTCGTCAACCGGGTCTTCAAGGAACAGATCGGGCGCAATATAGAAGTATGTGGATGACACACTCGTCAAGAGCCGGCGGGGGGAGGATCACGTAGCCGATCTGGAGGAGGCCTTTGGGGTATTTCGGACCCATAACATGAGACTTAATCCGAATAAATGCGCCTTCGGCGTCTCCGCGGGAAAGTTTCTTGGGTTCATTATCAGCCAAAGGGGAATCGAAGCGAACCCCAAGAAGATCCAAGCAATCCTAGACATGGCCCCTCCCAGGAACATCAAAGAAGTCCAACGGCTGACGGGGAGACTGGCGGCCATCGGCCGTTTCCTCTCCAAGTCCGGAGAGAAGTCTCTTCCCTTCTTCAAAGCCCTGCGCGGCACCGATGGGTTCGAATGGGGGGTCCAACAGCAAGAGGCCTTCGCCCAGCTAAAGGAATACCTCGCGAACCCTCCTCTCCTCAGCAAGCCCGAACCAGGAGAGCCACTCTGGCTCTACCTATCAGCCTCGGAGAAGGTGCTCAGCGCCGTTCTCGTTCGGGAGGAAGAGGGATTACAGAAGCCTGTATACTACGTCAGCAAGGTCCTGCTCGATGCCGAGACCAGGTACTCTCGGATGGAGAAAGTAGCGTACGCCCTGGTCATGGCCTCGCGAAAGCTCCGTCCATATTTTCAATCCCATTCTGTCCAAGTGCTGACGGACCAACCCCTGAAGGCCGTACTCTACAAACCAGAAAGCTCGGGTCGACTCGTGAAATGGTCGATTGAGCTCAGCCAGTATGACATTGGCTATCAGCCCAGAACAGCCATCAAGGGGCAGGCGCTCGCGGAGTTCATTACGGAGTGCACTATCTCCGAGCACCCTACAAACACGGAAAACGACCAGACGTGGGAAGTTTACGTCGATGGTTCCTCCTGCGAGGCAGGCAGCGGAGCGGGCATCATCCTGCAAGGCCCAGACGGTTTTCTTCTGCAGTACTGCCTCCGCCTCAACTTCCCGGCCTCTAACAACGAGGCCGAATACGAGGCAATGATCGCTGGGCTCACCCTAGCTCATCAAGCCGGTGCCAGACAGATCAGGGCTTTCAGCGACTCCCAGCTCGTGGTCAACCAGATCACCGGGGAGTATGAGGCCCGTGACGATCGCATGGTTCGTTACCGAGCTGTAGTTCAACGCCTACTAGCGTCCTTCGACGAGTCGGCTGTTTTGAGGATCCCCCGGGAACAGAATGTCCAGGCTGATGCTTTGTCAAAATTGGCTTCTTCTTCCTTCGAAGGTCTCGATCGCACGGTCCTGATCGAGGTCATGCTAAAACCTAGCATCGACATCCCGGAGGTCCTGTGCGTTGAAGATGGGGCTCCCCCCGAAGACTGGACCACACTGATTAGGCGATTTCTCGTCAAGGGAGAACTCCCAGAAGACCGAGGCGAAGCAAGAAGGGTCAGGGCCCGAGCGGAAAGGTTCACAATGATCGACTCAACACTCTTCAAGAGGTCCTACACTACCTCGGATGGACGGCCTTATCTCCGCTGCCTCACTCCCGATGAAGCCGAATATGCTCTCAAGGAATTACACGAGGGGATTGGCGGGTGTCACATGGGAAGTCGTTCGCTCGCGCGAAAGGCTTTGAACCACGGGTACTACTGGCCCACCATGTTGCAGGACGCTTTGACCCTTGTCAAGAAGTGTGGCCCCTGTCAAAGATTCTCGCCCATCAAAAGAGTCCCTCAAGCAAACCTCCGGTCCATGGCCAGCCCGACTCCCTTTGCAATGTGGGGGATGGATCTTGTAGGCCCCTTTCCAAAGGCGACAGGGCAACGAAAGTTTCTCATAGTAGCGATCGACTACTTCACAAAATGGATCGAGGCGGAGCCATTAGTTACAATCACCGAGCAGCAGACCCAACAATTCTTCTGGAAGCACATTATCTGTCGGTTCGGGATCCCCCAAGTTCTCGTCACGGATAACGGGACCCAGTTTGCTGGCAAGCATTTCCGCAAGTTCTGCGAAGACCTTGGTATCCAGCAGCGCTTCTCTTCAGTATGCCATCCCCAATCCAACGGACAGGCAGAGAACGCGAATCGCCAGATCCTCGATGGACTCAAGAAGCGACTCGACAATTCCTCAAAAGGGTTATGGGTCGACGAACTGGCAAGCGTTCTCTGGGCCCACCGAACAACAAAAAGAATCCCGACAGGGGAGTCACCTTTCAACTTAACGTACGGCGCTGAGGCCGTCATTCCCCTGGAAATAGGTATCCCCTCTCCCCAAATTATGGCTTTTGACGAAACAAGCAACTCCATGCAACTACGAGCGGACCTGGACCTCATTGACGAGGTCAGGGAGAAGTCGGCCATCAGAAGGAACATCTACCAGCAAAGAATCGAGAGGTTCTACAACAAGAAGGTGCGCCCAACAAACATTGCACTCGGAGATCTTGTCCTCTGGAAACTGGCGGTATCCAACCCCGGCCAGAAAAGGAAGTTGGCACCAAACTGGGAGGGCCCTTATAAGGTTTCAGAGGTCATACGACCGGGTACCTATCGCCTGACCGACACCGACGGCAAGCCTGTCAAGAGGCCCTGGAATGCGGAACACTTGATTAAGTTCTTAGGAGAGTAGCCTCCATGTAAAATATAGCGATCGTAATCGGCACGTTGTGCCTAGTCTTTTGTAAAGTCCTGTAAACGGCACGTCGCGCGTAGACTTTTTTGTAACAAACATATTTTGTAAACATGTCAGCTTTCTTAAAAACAAGCTTATGATTCCAAACCTTGTAAACAGATAAATTACCTCACGGACTTGGCACAAGACTCGGCACCCGGATGGAATCCCAAGCCAAAACATGCTTATCTTACAAGCATAGGACTCGGCACCCGGATGGAATCCCGAGCCAAAACATGCTTCTCTTACAAGCATAGGACTCGGCACCCGAATGGAATCACGAGCCCAAACATGCTTCTCTAACAAGCATAGGACTCGGCACCCGGATGGAATCCCGAGCCAAAACATGCTTCTCTTACAAGCATAGGACTCGGCACCCGGATGGAATCACGAGCCCAAACATGCTTCTCTAACAAGCATAGGACTCGGCACCCGGATGGAATCCCGAGCCAAAACATGCTTATCTTACAAGCATAGGACTCGGCACCCGGATGGAATCCCGAGCCAAAACATGCTTCTCTTACAAGCATAGGACTCGGCACCCGGATGGAATCACAAGCCCAAACATGCTTCTCTTACAAGCATAGGACTCGGCACCCGGATGGAATCACAAGCCCAAACATGCTTCTCTTACAAGCATAGGACTCGGCACTCGGATGGGACCCCGAGCCCAAACATGCTTCTCTTATAAGCATAGGACTCGGCACCCGGATGGAATCACGAGCCCAAACATGCTTCTCTTACAAGCATAGGACTCGGCTCGCACCGTTTCTCCACGAGAACAAGTGCAGGAGCTCGGCGTCGACCCCGAGCAAGGCAGGTGCCCCCTCCGAGGGCACCGCGACCTGAACGCTCGGTGGCGGCGCTACGCTACGCCTGCAGTTGCCTTTCTCACCGTTGTGGGGGCTCGGCATCCGTCCCTCGCTCGGTTTGGCCCCCTCGGAGGCCATCAACCGATACGCGAGGCGACATCCGCCAGCCACTCCCGCACCGTCTCTCCACGAGAACAAGTGCAGGGGCTCGGCGTCGATCCCGAGCAAGACAGGTGCCCCCTCCGAGGGCACCGCGACCTGAACGCTCGGCGGCGGCGCTACGCTACGCTTGCAGTTGCCTTTCTCACCGTTGTGGGGGCTCGGCATCCGTCTCTCGCTCGGTTTGGCCCCCTCGGAGGCCATCAACCGATACGCGAGGCAACATCCGCCAGCCACTCCCGCACCGTCTCTCCACGAGAACAATTACGCCTGCAGTTGCCTTTCTCACCGTTGTGGGGGCTCGGCATCCGTCCCTCGCTCGGTTTGGCCCCCTCGGAGGCCATCAACCGATACGCGAGGCGACATCCGCCAGCCACTCCCGCACCGTCTCTCCACGAGAACAAGTGCAGGAGCTCGGCGTCGATCCCGAGCAAGGCGGGTGCCCTCTTCGAGGGCGCCGCGACCTTGACACTTGGCAGAGACGCTCGACGCTGCCTACCACCTGTTCCCTCACCAAGTGTTGGGAAAAATTTTTATTTTAGTTTTGAGGCGTCCGCTTTCCGCAGACACCCCGAGCCTTGAGTCGGATTACTGGCCACCCTCTCACCCGCGAACAGCTCGGGGTTTGCGACTTTTTGCAAGACCCAAACCCCAAACTGTTCGAGGATGGCAGGGGGGCCAAAGACTGGCGGCTCTCTCTCTTTCGAAGCGCACCATTCCGAGCCAGCTGATTGCAACTACAAAGTTTCGGCCTGCCCTGGCAACCGAGCCTTCACAGTTGCAAACAACTTGCCCGGAACGCCCTTCAGAACCACAGTTACAAACAGCTCGCCGAGCTTCGGACTTCTCTGAACACCCCAAACGATCGGTCGGCCCACCGTTCACCAACGAACAACCCGGGGTCCCATGGCCCTGACGGCCGGTACCCCGAATAGTTCGAGGGTGATCGGTGTGCCTCCGATCCGGGATGCTCGAAAAAATTATATTTTTTGGACGCCCGCCATAGGCAGGCATCCATGCCGAATGACTCACTGGTCAAAAACAGATGGGGAGTGGTGATTATATAGCCCCCTGAGGCCTCATTTATTACGCCTGGGAATATGAAACAGCGGAAGGCGAAGCGTTGCCATTAATGTTCCTAGGAATGCGAAACGTCGCAATCATTGGCGCAATCGCGTCAATTACGACTCTTCGTAGATTTCGCACCAAATACCCTCGGCATCCGAGGCAATCAAGGCTCCGGAGAACAAATGATCTTATTCATTACTCATTGCTTACAACTGAATGAACGAAAATGCAAATACAATGAAGGCTCTCAACTCACTCACTCGGCCGGGAACTCGAATTCGGGGCTCCTGTGACGCTCGGCTATTCCGACCAAGGAAGTCGTGCCCGCCACCGAGCTCTCCGCATCATCCGGCTGTGTCTCAACCGGCGAGGGCGGCAGCAACCGCCCCGGAGTGGAGTTACTCGCCTCTTCAACAAGACCGGCACCCAATATGAGCTTCAGCTGGCGAACCTCCAATTCTTTCTCTATGACGGCCTCGCGAAGAGAAGATTCGGAGGCCGATCGCCCACTAGAGGTATCCGAGACCGCCCAGTCCTTCTCAATGACCCACCAGTCCCGGTCGGCTACAATTTTTCTCAAACGAGCCACCTCTAGACCGAGCTCTCTCGACTTGTTCAAAAAGTAATTCTTGGCAGCCTCTCGGTCCCGAGCTAACTTTCGTTGGCGAGCCAGCCTCTATCAAAAGAAAAATACAAGTATCACAAAATGCAAGTGTTCTAGGATCGGCCCAAAAATTTCATATTTCATTCCATTTCAAAAGTTCCGATACAAAATTTGCGGTGGCCAGTCCGCCGAAGGTATTTACAACAAAAAGAATAAAAACAAAAACATCTAGTCTTGAGGGTCGGGGTGCACCTCTTCTTCGTGGTGGCCCCCGTCGTCACCATCACCACCAGGGGTCGAAGGCAGGTCCGGCTTCCACCCGAAGCTGAGGTGGTCGACGTTGCACTCCGGATAAATATATTTGAAGTGAGACTTGGCCTGCTCATAAGCCTCGTCTTGCGCCGTCACCAATGTCTCCCCCAAGACCGCCTCCAAGTCCGCCACGGCCTTCTGCGCCTTTTCCTTCTCCGCCGCCTCGGCCGCAATCTTTTTCAGCAGATCCTCTCGGTCCTGCTTATGGATCCTGTCCAAGGACTCTATCTGGGCCTCGTGAACGGTCACCATGTCCCGGGCCTCCTTGAAGTCGTCCGTCGCCTTGGTCAGCTCCCGAAGGAACTTCTCCTTCTGCTTCCGCTCGTATGTGATCTCCTTCTCCAGACACTTGTGGAAGTGCTGACCGTGGAGCATCGACTGTCAAGAAAAATCAAAGTTAGCAATAATTACAAGTCCACTCACCAGATGGGCCTCGGACAACTTACCGAGAGGGTGGCTTGGGCCCAGCGCATGTAGGCCTGATCGGCCGTCTGCGCCGCCAAGGCCATTCCATCCCGATCGGTGATGGCCTTCGAGACGAACTCCATCGATACGGGTCCGTCGAGAATTGTGTCACCCTTCAGGATCGACCAATCGGGGACGAAGGGCATCGTCGCCATCCTTCCCACCAACTCCGCCGCGCTCGGACGTACGGGGGGAAGCTGTTGTGACGGGGCTTCAACCGTTTTCCCCGATCCCCCCGCTGGGTCTCGAGCCGACCGCGACGAATGGTGATGCTTCTTCTGCTTCTTCGCCAAAGGCTGTTCCTCGGGCGCTGGGGGAGGCACGCTAGAGGGCCCTCCGGCTTGCGGAAGCTGAGCAGAAAGCTTCCGCTTCTCGGCAGCGAGGCGATCCTACTCTTCTTTCTTCTTCTTCTCCTGCCTCGTCTTCTCGGCAGCGGTGAGCAGAATCTGCTTGGCTTGTGCCTGTTGTGTCGACATCCCTACAACAAGACATGAAAGGAAGGCTAAATGTTAACACGAAGGCAGAACGATAAAAAAATAAGGAAAGAAACATACTAGGGTCGGCGGGACTCAGTCCGGCCCTCGCTAGGTGAACCTCGGTCACCCGGCGGCATGCGATGCTGTCTCCCCTGAGTATATGTTCGACCCTCCCCCACTCCTTGGCAGTTAACTCACTCCTCTTCGGGGGCTTGCGCTTCGGCTTCACAAAATTCCACTGAGTCGGGATGTCCCATGACCCTTCGGTCTTCACGACAAAATACTTATCCCTCCAATTCTTAATCGAATCCGGGTGGCCGTGCACCACCTTTTTGTTCGGTCTCGGCGTGAAGAAGAATACGCCCTCAATATCTCCGAGCGAACCAATACTAAAAATGGCACGGAAGTAGGAAAGCCTCGGCCTCACCCCTTTCTCTTGGCACTTCAGGACGAAGCAGATGAGGTGCTTCCACGAGTTGGGACCGTACTGCATGGGAGACAACTCCGCCCAGTTCAAAACCGTCTTTACGAAAGGGTGCAGGGGGAGCCTCAACCCCGAGATGAAGGCGTGCTCTGGAAATATGCAATAGCCCGGAGCCAACACTGTCGTGGGACGAATACCCGGGCTCGGTTGTAGGAGCTCGTACTCCCTCGGAATGTAGTAAGCAGCCCTGATGATATTCAGGTAGTCCGGTCTCAGGACGCTGGGAGTATTGTCCGCACGAATTTTCGTCCTTGTGTTTTCTCCAGGCACGGGAGGGATCGGTTGAATATCCTTCACATCGTCGGGATACATTCGTATCGACACGGGATTCCGAAAGGTAACAGGTGGAACATCAAGGCCCGTCCTCGGCGCATCCTCGTCAGGCGAAGAAGGGCTTTGAGGGATGGTGAGGACTCTCTTCTTCTGACGTGGCCGAGGCTTGCGCTCGGGGGATGGCGTCGACAAGGGGGGCAACGGAGGCAGATCTTCTCCGTGACCGGCCTCCGGCGCACCAATACCCTCTCCTCCCTCACTCTCCGTGTCGCCCTGCTCTCCTTCCTCACCCTCTTCATCACCACCAGCACCCTGATCCGACTCCTCGTCCTCATCATCACTATCCTCGTCCGCACCGCCCTCTTCCATCGGCTCCTTCCCTAGCCTCCGAGAACTCAGCGGTTGCACGATTAAAGCTACGTCACTGTCGCCCTCGGAGCCAGGTTCGGAGAAAACCTCCTCTTTGACCTGGTACTTGCCCAGAGACGATGACATTTCCAAATCTGACTCCATCGCCGAGTGACCAGACGAAGTAGCCTCGGAACCAGACTGAGTACGCGACATTTCAAAAAAGAGAATTACTAACCTGATGCTTTGAAAGTTACGCTTCTCTGCGAAGAATCCACCGACGGCGATCGAAATGCCTGCGCTAAAGTTGGAAAGTTGGGAATTATAAGTGATAAGGTGAAAAGAAAAATGAGGGGGGTGGGGGTTTTTAAAGTAGACAACGACTCCTCGATTTTCGCAAATAAGTATCTAGCCGTTAGATCTTATCTGACAAGATCCAACGGCTAAGCAAACGTTGATCTTTGCGCCATGACGTCAACAGAAAGGATAAAAATTCCAATACTACCCCTTCCTGTTTGCCAGACAGAAATCACCCCTAGCAACAAGTGCGAAATTGCGCCAAGTCAGGGAGCTCGGGTCGAAGATCGAAGACAAATCACCTTTCAACAGGTGGGACTCGACGTTCGGATGGAAATTCGAGCCATACAACCTTCTCCTTTCACAGGTGGGGCTCGACGCTCGGATGGAAATTCGAGCCATACCACCTTCTCCTTCAACAGGTGGGGCTCGACCCTCGGATGGAGCCTCGAGCCACACCACCTTCTCCTTTCACAGATGGGGCTCGATGCTCGGATGGAAATTCGAGCCATACCACCTTCTCCTTCAACAGGTGGGGCTCGACGTTCGGATAGGAACTCGAGCCAGGCAACCTTCTCCGTTCACAGATGAGGCTCGACGCTCGGATGGAAATTCGAGCCATACCACCTTCTCCTTCAACAGGGTGGGGCTCGACGTTCGGATAGGAACTCGAGCCAGGCAACCTTCTCCGTTCACAGATGGGGCTCGACGCTCGGATGGGAATTCGAGCCATACCACCTTCTCCTTCAACAGGTGGGGCTCAACCCTCGGATGGAGCCTCGAGCCACACCACCGTCTCCTTTCACAGGTGGGGCTCGACGCTCGGATGGAAATTCGAGCCATACCACCTTCTCCTTCAACAGGCGGGGCTCGACCCTCGGATGGAACCTCAAGCCACACCACCTTTGCCCTTCAACAGGTGGGACTCGACGCTCGGATGGAAATTCGAACCAGACCGCCTTCTCTTTTCTCAGATGGGGCTCGGCGCTCGGATTAAACCGCGAGCCAGACCGCCTTCTCTTTTCTCAGAGGGGGCTCGGTGCTCGGATAGAACCGCGAGCCAGACCGCCTTCTCTTCTCTCAGATCGGGCCCGGTGCTCGGATAGAACCGCAGGCCAGACCGCCTTCTCATTTCACGGGTGGAGCTCGGAACTCGAGCCAAGCAACTTCTCCTTGCTTAGTGGGAGCTCGACGCTCGGATAAGAACGCAAGCCACACGGCCACTTCTCTTGGACTTACTGAAGAGTCTAGATCTGTTCATCATCTCCCACTTACTTCTGTTCAACCCATTACCAATGTCTTCCAAAAAAGCGATCCAAACAGGCTTTTCGGAATCAAAGTGGATCCTAGAAGAAGAACTTTCGAAGTGGCGGTCTAAAACAACCATGCACCCGTCAGTAGGGGCTCAACGCTCGGATCAAAAAGCGAGCCAGGCGACTTCCCCTTTCCCAGTATGGACTCGGCGCTCGGATCGGAGCTCGAGTCTCACCTTCCCCCTCACTCGTCTAAACTAACGAGGCGCTCGTCATGCCGATCTCCTGACCTCGGACAAACGACCCAACGGATGGCCTGGACGACCCCTCGCTCTTCCAACTAGCGAGGCAGTCGTCCGCCGACCCTTAGGTCTCGCCCGCCGACCCCCTGAGTTCGGGCCAGGCTACTCCCTCTTACTCAGTGGGGGCTCGACACTCGGATCGAAGCTCGAGCCAGGCTACTTCCTCTCTCTCAGTGTGAGGCTCGACGCTCGGATCGAAATTCGAACCAAGCCCCTTCTCCCTTCTCAGTAAACACTCGGAGCTCGGATCAAAGCTCGAGCCACTCGTCCTTCCCCAGTGGGGATTCGGCGCTCGTATCAGAGCTCGAGTCTCACCTCCCCCCTCACTCCTCTAAACTAACGAGGCGCTCGTCAAGCCGATCTTCTGACCTCGGACGACGACCCTTCGGATGGCCTGGACGACCCCCCGCTCTTCCAACTAGCAAGGCAGTCGTCCGCCGACCCTTAGGTCTCGTCCGCCGACCCCCTGAGCTCGGGCCAGGCCACTCCCTCTTACTCAGTGGGGGCTCGACGCTCGGATCAAAGGGCGAGCCAGGCGACTTCCCTTTTCCTAGTATGGACTCGGCGCTCGGATCGGAGCTCGAGTCTCACCTTCCCCCTCACTCGTCTAAACTAACGAGGCACTCGTCAGGCCGATCTCCTGACCTCGGACAAACGACCCAACGGATGGCCTGGACGACCCCTCGCTCTTCCAACTAGCGAGGCAGTCGTCCGTCGACCCTTAAGATCTCGTCCGCCGACCCCCTGAGTTCGGGCCAGGCTACTCCCTCTTACTCAGTGGGGGCTCGACGCTCGGATCGAAGCTCGAGCCAGACTACTTCCCCTTTCTCAGTATGGAACTCGACGCTCGGATCGAAATTCGAACCAAGCCCCTCCTCCCTTCTCAGTAAACACTCGGAGCTCGGATCGAAGCTCGAGCCACTCCTCCTTTTCCAGCAGGGACTCGGCGCTCGGATCGGAGCTCGAGTCTCACCTCCTCGCTCTCCTAACTAACCAGACGCTCGTCAGGCCGACCTCACGACCTCGGACACCGACCCATCGCTCTTCCCACTAGCGAGGCAGTCGTCCGCCGTCCCTTAGGTCTCGTCCAACCGACCCCATGAGCCCGACTGCCGACCCAAAAACGCTCACCATGGCGCCAACCTCATGACCTCGGACGCCGATCCCAAACGCTCATCGGATGGCCTGGACGACCCCTCGCTCTTCCAACTAGCGAGTCGGTCGTCCGCCGACCCTTAGGGTTCGTCCGCCGACCCCTCTAGCTCGGCCACCGACCTAGTGAGCTCGGCATGCGCACTACCAACTCCTCCCTCCTAAAAACTTCACCTCCCGCACATCCAACGAGGGGTCCATTCCTCCTGCCCCTGGCCATCTTCGGGAAACAACAGATCCCACCTCTTACCCTGACATCTGCCCTTCCCCCAAGGACCAGGAGTCACCCCCGCACTGCTGGAGCACCCAACCCTGCGGGAGTGTGGGGCTTGTGATATGGGTCAGGAATAAAACGTGGCTCACCCTAAGCCACCGGATCCCCTCAGGATACGCGTCCTTTCTGATCCTTCAGATCTGCCACGTCAGCACCGGAAAACCGCCCGGAGCTCTGCCACGTCAGCCCGGAAACCACTCCGGCACCTGCCACGTCAGCCCCATACCGCCCGACTTTCCACCGCTTCAGCCAATCGGGTAACCGGGTCCGGCCCAGCCCCAAACGGGTCTGGACCCGATTGGAATCTCCTATAAATACCAGGCCCTCTCCTTTCTTCAAAGGTAATCAATCTTTTCTCCACAAAACCCTAGTTACTGTTGCTTTATCCTAGTGACTGACTAGATCGTCGGAGGGTCTGCCACCGGGACCAACCCCGGTGTTTCGAGACCGTCTGCAGGTACACAAGACCTCGGATCCGAGCCCTCTGATCCGAGCCCAGACATCCACCTCACTCCAAGCCTGTCGCAGGTACCGCTCGGCCAGCCGAGGATCGTCCGATTAGTAGCTTTCTCCTTCAAAAACAAATCGAGTAAGAACTCACATCTGGTGCATCCACACGTCTCCCAGAAACAAACCGCATCAATAGTTGACATGAAAAAGACCCCATGAGTTGACATGAAAAAGACCCCATGCAAGTTTTTGATAATGATTTCCGTCTTAAAAGCTATTTTTTTTTAAAAAAGCAAAAAAACAGTGTCTTTAATGGGTGAAAAAAAAGGATGATGGATATTTATAGTAAAAGGATGATATTAAGTGAAGAAAAAGCCACCTATCTACTTGGATCCAAATGTTACTGACAAGCCAGCTAACTAATTAACTTGCATTAGCAATCCTTACACTACAATCGTCTTTATCGGCATTTTCCCCCACATTTATAGGCATTTTTAAACTCCGCCGTAGATACCTCCGATATTTCATAAAATATCGGTGCAAGTATCGCTGAATCGTGTGTCGTTGTATCTTCAGGATATTCACCGGTATTTTTTACGAACGCCGATAAAGGGTAAATCTACACCGGCGGTTGAAAAACGCCACCGAAGAAGTGCCCCCGTTTGGGGTCCCGTTTTCAACCACCACCTACACTGGTGCTTTAAAAAATGCCGGTGTAGGCTTATCTCGGCGTTTTAAAAAAGCTATCCCGGCGCTTGTAAAAACGCCGGGGTAGATATATGTATTTTTTTAAAAAATAAATGAAAAAAAAGGGCCTTCAGCACTAAGATATGAATGAAGCAAAACCAATTGCAAAACCAATTCTGAAAATCTTCAATCCCTAAAATATGAATGAAGCATAATAGTATAATATCATCAAATTGTAATCTCATAATGAAACATAATAATGTGATCTCATCACATTCATTACCATAATATGAAGTTCAAAATATTGAGTTACAAAGAGTGAAAAAGAATATTTTCCCTGTCAAATTCAGGCAAACAAGATACTAACTGAGATGAAACTTATACTTTTATAATACTCATGAGATAACTATCAATTGAAACCACAATATAAGTTCAAACAGGATTATTTCATCACTAGTCACTCCTCTGTAAAGCATAGTATGCAACTTCAGTTACATAATCCATCTCATCATCACTTAAAACCAATGAGAAAGAACAATCTCATTTTCAAACCCAAGCAACAAGCATGCATGAACATTATCTTAGAAACTGATACTCATCTAGATATCATGATATAATTGTATATAAAGTTTAGATAAAAAAATTTCCATCACTAGTCACTCCTAAAAAAATCAGAGTGTGCAACTTCAGATACATGATCCATCTCATCTCCAAATTCAGACAAAAAAGCAACTCGTGAAGCTGCACTAACCTGAAGCATGAGTTTCAAATTATACAATCCAGTAACATACAAAAATCAATAACCTGAAGTAGTTTGCCTTCACTGCAAGAAAGATGAAGTTGGTTTATTAGATGAGGAAAATCATACAATCCAGCAAAACAATCCAATAACATACATTGAGTATGCCCAAAAGTTTGACATAGAAACGTAACTCATGAGAAAGAGAGTAGCTCATGTCCATCGTCTATTTCTCTCTATTTGTCAAGTATAAGAAACGTAACTCATGAGAAAGAGAGTAGCTCATGGGTAAGGTCCCTTTTCCCACCGAATAAGTTACTTGCAATCCTACAAAGCAATTGACCTTTCTCACATTGTGAATCAATATTTTTTGATAACTACATATGGAAATAATGTAAACCATAATGAACCACATACGGAAACTCCTCAGGGAAATAATGTAAAGATCAATTTTGTGCCTTACTCACCATACAATATTTTCCTAAGGGAAAAAATTATTGTCTTAGTAGCTTGAAGGATGCTATAAGTATACCATGGAGAGTGCATAAAAACTTGACTCCTTGCCTATATGCATCATTTGCACTTGTCAAGTATGTTCCGTCTCTTTCCTATAATATGAAAGCCCAAACATGGGTGTTCCAAAAACAAACAAACAACACTCAAGACGGTAAGTTCATGATGCGGTAACCACAAGTATCTAACTCCAGTCCAACCTAACCTAGTCGGTCTCTTACCTTCACTCACAACTTCACTTTGTGCTAGTATACATGCTAAGAAGCACAAAGACATGACGCAACACAATAACCTATAGTAGAAAATCCCCAAAGCCCTACATTAATATAGACATTATCTTATCGAATATACGTATGTGACATGACATGACTTCCAAATACTACCGATAGAAGCGTCTGTGCTACAGAAACTAAATCCAACAACAAACAAACACATAAAAAATTTGCGAATTACGAAAACTTACCTCAACTCCATCTCATCCACCTTCTTCAAGTTCACCCCTTCCTCCCTCCTCCTCCTCCACTCCTCCACATTTGCCTCAACCCCCTCCGCCCTCCTAACTGTTAGGTTTTGTGAGAAATTAACAATTGGGAATTAGGGTTTTATCTCTAGATCTAAGTTGCTTGAGATATTCACCCTAGGTATCAAGATTGGAATACCTAGACTGCTATCACAAGCCAGTATTTATTCCTAAATACTGGTTTGGGTATCGGGTTATAAGCCCACAAACCCGCGTTCCAATATCCAATCAATTGTACGTTCATTATACGTGTTACACATATGCACGTGCTATATTTATATAGAGAGAATATACCAATATATCCAACAATCTCCTCCTATATTCTCAATATATAAAGTACAGGATTATCTCATCAGATCAGTATACAACTGACTGGCTGATAGCAGTCCATAAAGGAAAAGCATCATAAAGGTATAGTTTCATAGGAACCAATAGAATTATAAAACTGAATAGTTCAATCAAGACTAAACCAATATAATTAACTAGTTCCAAACCATATCCAATTCAGAATAGTTCACAAAGACTAAACCCACTGGAATAATCTGTCATAGTTTCGAAATCAAACAAAGCAAATAAACTTCAAGAACAAAATATGAGTTTTAAGCTCATAAACACAAGAGTCTTAAACTCAACAGAAGCTTTTTCCAAGCAAGTGACTAATTTATTCTCAAAAGAAATAAATTGAAATTCTATCCTTGCACACTGCTTTATGTTTACTCCTCCATTTTGAGCAAATCATTATTTTTGAAATCTATGTTGACAGATTCAACCCCTCCATCTTTACTAGCTTATTGAAAACAAGAATATCAAGAGACACATCTCTAAGAATTCCAACAATTTCATAAAGTATCTAGTTCCACAAAAGAACTTAGTACAATTCATATTTAGCTTAGCAAAAATGTAACGCAAGCATCACAATCAAGTATCTTTAATAAGTAAAGTACATGAACTTTATAGTTTCTACACAAGAACCATACTATGTTTCATATTGGAATGAAAAGACTGCCGTTTCAATCATGGTTTAACATTGAATCATCAAAATTGGAATGAAACATGCATCCATAAAAGACATATCATCAAAATTGAAATGATATTTAGGACAATTTAATCATCGGAAACACATCGACAAGTTTTCATGTTTCGTATTGGAGTAATATGATTATTCTAAGTAAATTTCCTAGATATATAATACCATCAAAATTGGAATGACATTATATATTTGTGAAATTTATGTCGAATCATCAAAATTATCTAAAACATGTCAACAGCCTAAAATTGATGCTTAAGTTTGAACTTCTCTATGGCTCAAATTGGATTCTAAATTTCAAAACAACTTGGATGTTAAAGCTTTTTACTCAATAGCTTTCAACTCCACTTTCCCCCACAGTTTTGATAATTAGATCACTTTCAAGTCTCTTAGCAAGAGCATTAGCCATACTTGTCACAATTGCACTTTATCTATGAGAAAGTTCAACTAGGCTTCTTTAAGCCTTAATATACTCCTCTTACTATTATAGAGTGAGTTATGAGCTACAGTGCATTGTAGCTTGATAGTCGCATAACAGAATTAGAGAGTTACTTAAACTTCTTAATGGATAACTAGCAACAATTTCTTCAATCCACTCAGCCTTTTCTCCTGCAGAGGATTACACATAGAGGTCTGATTTCATGGATGATAGCACAGTGCCTGTTTGCTTTTATTTCCATAACATTTCTGCTTCTCCTAGTGTAAACACATATCTACTAGTTATCGACTTTCACTAAATTCTGAGCAACATAATGCATCAGATCAGCCATTCATTCGAAGAATGACTAGAGTAGCACAAAGCAAACTCTTGAATACCACTCAGGTATCTCATTAGCCTCTTAAGGGCACTCAAATGTGTGTGGGATTATTAGTGAATCTGCAGATCATACCTACCTCAAAAGCTATGTCTATTCTAGTGCAGATCTTTGTATACATGAGACTGTCAATTCCTTTAGAATGATCTACATGTCTCATAGTTGCACCATTATTAGGTGTCAACCTTTTATCATAATCATAAGGTGTTTCAAAACACACTTTCTTTCAATCACTATATCCCCACTTTTGAAACACATTTTGATTTGATTAGTTTGACTAAGAGTTATCCCTTGCCAACTGAAAACTCACCCTTATACCTATGGTGTCCACATTACCTAGGTTTTCATGTTGAATTCTTTGGATAGCACAATTTTAACTTCATTTGTAATAAAGAGGTCACTTCCAAGAACATGCATATCAACAGAACATGTAAATAATAGCCACTATATTTGACACACCACAAAGTTGAAGGCACTGATCTGAATTACTTGATTCATATACTAGGCTCTTTCAAAAATTTGTCAAATTATTTATTCGTTGGCTATACATGTTTTAAGAATATACAATGATTTTACTAAATTGTAAATCTTGTTCACTAAACATATTAGTTCAAAACTTTCCAGTACAAAACTGTTCAGTACAAGACATCAAGTACAAAGCCTTTTAATTATCCTTTATGAATGACAAAATTTTCAATAGATGTAGGGGTAAGAGGAATACTTATTGTAGCAATATGACAAACATGTGAGTAGACATCAAATAAATCTACCCCATTTTTCTCAGTCAATCTGTTAGCTACTAAAAAGCATTAAAATTGCTACTGAACAATTAAGTTTCTTCTACAAAACCCCACTTACTTACTATAGTTTTAGCCCCTTTCGGCAGATCAACTAAATTAAAGTCTTATTGTATGACACAGAATCATCTCATTGTCTACTGAAGACTCTTCTTAGCTCATTTGTCATTCAGGTTTTCAAGTGTCAGTAAGGCTAGTTCTTGATTCCAACTGTGAATCATTGACCATGTCTGTAGGACTAGATTATTTCATACATTTATCTTTAATGAACATATCCTCAAAGAATTTTGCAAGTCTAGATTCTTCTAACACAAATTAGATAGACCCAACATCTGTCCACAGAGCTACATTCTGCACTTTCTAAGCACACAAATATTTGTTGTAGGTTCTACTTTAGGCCTTCTAGGGTCATGTACTCTAACAAAAGTATCAAAACACACATTTTCTCTTTAACAAAACTGTTTGTATTTTCATACCATGATTTACAAGGTGTATTCAATTTAGAGTGTAGTAACACATTAGAGATATGATTAACAATACAACATCACTCATAATTACACAAGACAAACAACAGTCAATAATATAGAATTCAACATTTCACCAAGTGTTTGATTCTAACTTTTATCAATACCGTTTGACTGTTGTAAGTAGAGTGCACTAGAGATTATGCCCAATGCAAATTTCTCTAAAGTTGTTAAAACATATTCACTACCTCTATCAAGTCTGAACCCTTGATTTTCAGCATTTAACTATAATTTTTAATTCATTAAGAATAACAAGTGCTTCATTCTTCATATATATGACAAACTTATATTAATCATCTACAAAAGAGATTAAATACTTCTGACCAACAATCGTCTCATCTAGTTACAAAGCTACTAAGATCACAAATATCAGAATGTATTGACTCAAGAAGTTGTGTGCTCCTAGAGACCATACTAAATAATTTTCTAGTGATTGTCATCTGAGCACAACTTTCATATTTGTCATATTTTAATGGAGTGTCATTTAGTAGGGCTATGAGTTTTAACAAGAACAAACAATTTAATATATAGTTCATAGTGATTCTAAATTTCAAAACAACTTGGATGTTAAAGCTTTGACTCAATAGCTTTTAACTCCATTTTCCCACAGTTTTGATAATTAGATCACATTTCCTCACAAACAATTGAATATATAGTTCTTAAATCTTAGCCAATTATGCTATGTTCAAGAACACAATTAGAACTATTATTATTAATTATCTCATTTGTTAAACTCAACTTATACATACGATTGACAATATATGCACTTTATAAGAGTTAATACAAAATTACTCTATCACATTTTTCAAAAATTGTTTGCTTTCACTAATGGTTCTAACAATGTCCACTAGCTCAAACACATTGAGCAAAGAGTTCTTTCCTGTACTCGTTCTTCATCATCTTCATAACGCTAAATGAGATAATGACTAACATATTATAATTCAACTTTGCACACACAGTACAATGAACGAGAGGGAACACAACGTAACTAGTAGAGTCATATTCTACATTAAGAGATGCTCTCTCCTAAGTTACAGACATTTGTTATACATCTTATATAATTTTATTTTAAATTTTAGAGAAGCAAATATGTAATCTCACACAAACTGCAAACAATAGATTTGTCAAAATATCTATACACATAATATGATAAAATACTTAACAACCCTAAACATGCTAGTTTTCCAAAGCGAGAATAACTATGATCTAAAACTCTCAATCATATGATTAAACGCACAAAACGTTAACACATTCATCACATGAAAAATACTGAGAAAATTAAAGTAGATCATACCGACACTTCAAGTTAGAAGTGTTTTTCCAAATTCGATGGAGAAGCCTGCGTAGTGTAGACTTATCATACCATGATGCAAATCCATTGTCTCCAACATACACAATTTGTAGGTAACATTAAAGTTTCTACATTCATCAAATTGTTAAAGATTAGCCAATTAAACAAATTATTAGCACAATCTAATTCTAGCAACAATTTAATTGGAGATCCGAATTTTATAGTCAACATACAGTTTAACTTATCAAAATAGATATTGTGTTTTAGCACATAGCCAAAATAACTGTTCAACTTGTATTTAATTTAAACAAGTGATTAATACGGTCTTGAACTTAACCACTTAGTAAAATAATTAACAGGAATTTAATACGAGAAAAGTAAAGAACTTATCTTTTACTGTCACTTCCCCTTCGATTGATTAGACTCATGTCTATTGGGAACAAATCCAAACAACAAGCCATTCTGCGCCAAAGAGACTGAGCATCGAACACCTTGTGTGCGTCGAAACAGATCTGATGATGAGATACAAAAATCCCTTCACTGTCTTCTTCAAATTAGGGTTCTACACACAGATACTTCGGAAACACTAACATGCTCATAGCAAATGACAGCCATAAACCCCAAGGATTCAAGCCGATCAACTTCACAAACCCTTGTTTCTTCGATTTGAGCAGAATCGAGAAGGGTCAAATTCGCAATTCGACTGAAACCCTAATTTTCCTGCTCTCGCGCCTGAGGTGGTGGCTTCCGTCGACTGCGACCAGAGAAGAGAGGAGGCGAGAGGTTCGCTGGTGACGTCGGGTCTCGCTGGCAACGTCGGGACTCGCTGGATCTCAAGTCGAGAACCTCGATTGTGGTCGATAGCGCGCGCCACATCAACGGAATAGGAGGCGACGAGCGGCGATCGACTCCGACGCTGGGTCGTCGATGGTCAGCGATGGCGACCATTAAGGGTTTCGACAGCGACGGCGAGGGCTAGATCCGCGACTGGGCTGACAAACAGACCCAACCAAAACAGCGAGAAGGAGAAGACGAGATTTCCTGCAGATCTGCGACCAGATCTCAAGTCGACCACGATGGCGACGACGGCGCACGGCGACGGCATCGGGTCCAGTGAGTCTCTTCTCAAATCTCACAAAATTAATTTGAATATCTCAAGATTGTTAGGTTTTGTGAGAAATTAACAATTGGGAATTAGGGTTTTATCTCTAGATCTAAGTTGCTTGAGATATTCACCCTAGGTATCAAGATTGGAATATCTAGACTGCTATCACAAGCCAGTATTTATTCCTAAATACTGGTTTGGGTATCGGGTTATAAGCCCACAAACCCGCGTTCCAATATCCAATCAATTGTACGTTCATTACACGTGTTATACATATGCACGTGCTATATTTATATAGAGAGAATATACCAATATATCCAACACTAACCACCTCCAAAACATGCGTATTCCTCTCCCTCTCATTCTCCCTAACCCTAAACCCCTCCCAACTCCCTCCAAACCCTAAACACCGCTCTCATCGGCACCCTCCCCTCCCTGCTCATCATCGCCACCCTCTTCACCCTCTCCATCGCCTCCCCCTCCTCCGCCGTCGCCGCCGCCGCAGCAGCAGACTCCTCCTTCACAATCTCCAACGCCGCTGACGTCAGCCCTAGGGTTGAGGAAGAATTGGAGGAAGGGGAGACGGTGAAGATGTGGGGGTATGTACGGACGAAATGGTGGGCCCCCTTGGTGAGGGGGAGGTGGTGGAGGGTGGGGCCGGGAGCGAGAAGGGAGACGGGGAGGGAGCGGGAGGGGAAGGATGAATGAATTGGGGATCGATTACTGAATTGGGGATCGATGGGGTAAATTTATTCCCAACGTCTACACCGGCGTTTTAACCGAAAGCGTCGGTATAGGATATACCAACACCGGCGTTTTCCAAAAAATGCCGCCATATGTTACGGAGATATTTTAGGCCTTATATTCACCGGCGTTTATATAAAAAAACGTCGGCATATGTTATCCTACGGAGGCGTTCGTTATAAAACGCCGGTGTATATCGTTCGGATTATCAGCCCCTTTCAGGGTCCGACTCTACCCCTGTGCGAAATACAAAACGCCGCGGAATAAATGCCGCTGTAGCTTGTATATGTTGTAGTGTTAAAAGATTAAAGTAGATCACTTTGACATATCAACCTCCAAATTTAAATTGCAAGCATAATTTGAATAAATTTCTTACTATTGCACTGCAAGGAATTTGACATATAATAACAACAAAAATTCGTGGGTAAAAGGTAAAAAATCGTAGGTATAGCCCGTAAAATCTATACCGATGGACATCCTTTTCCGTAGTCAATGATTCGCTATACCCATGGAAGAATGCCGTCACTATGGCCTATAACAACGGTTTTTTCACCCGTTGGACAAAACCTCGGTGTTATATCCACGGTTTCGTATCCGTTGGTATAAGTTTTAACGACACCTCTTGCTTTCCTATACCCACGGTTGAAACTCCATTGCTATAGGTTTTAGTGATGGTTTTCGTATCCAAATATTTGAATATATACCCATCGCTCTATACACAATTTATTTCTTATTAATTACGCTTATGATAATTTAGTATTTTCTTTTATAATATTAATCCAATTATAAACTAAATACACAATAAAATAAATAAATGTGTTTATGAAACAGAATTAAATTAAATTAAACTTCAATCATATTAAAAATTAATGAAGTATTACAAGCATGTCAAATTACAAAATAGTTAAAATGTCAACCTAAGAGTACCATACTGACATATAATAAGCATATAGTCTTATAACAATCTCATCCACTTAATCAGCTATATACACCCATTTTCTCATGAGTAAGAGTACCAAACATCTCAGAATTATTTTTTTATCAAAATCACTATTTCTAGGGTTCTCTCCTCTTCATCTGTCACTAAAAAATGACACAACATCTGAATGTGCAGAGAACCGATTCCTCTTGCTGGATAAACAAGGCAATGCATCTTTATCAAGGTCTGAAATTTCTATATCACATCAGTTTTAGATGATTATTTTAAGTACTGTATTTGCTGTTTCTAACAGAAGTATATTTTTCTATTGCCTACTTAATCTTAAGAAATTAAGTATTTTTAAAATTAGTGACATGTTGACATAAGTTTATTTTGATCAGGCACACAACTATGTTTGTTTTTGAAGAATTCAACCTCAAAATCACGGTTTACTGCTGCATAGGCAACATCAACACTATATATATGTAAGTGGGAGGATGTCCGGATTACTTACAATATACCCAACGCAACAATAACAACAACAAATGCTTTTATTTCAAATTTGTAGAGTTGGTTACACAAATTCTTAGTGCATTCATCACTTTTTAAGTCCACTCACCTAAATCTTTAAAATCCACTGAAATACCTAGAGGGGTAATCACCATTAAGTTTGATGAATTAGGACCCATTAAGTTTGATGAATTAGGATCATCTTCAAGTTTAGATTAGAGATCAGGATCAATGTATGCAGTTTCAGTGGAAATGAACATATTGTCCTTGCAAAAAAATCTGGTAGTAATTAGAAACAATTATAACATAAGGTTATTCAACAATCAATCTCATACTAGCTCTAGAAATTGAAATTATGACATCTATAAAGTACATTTCCAATATGTATCTAGGAATTGAAATTATGACAGAACTTTAGGGTTAGAAATTCCTTACTTGATTTGTTGGGATTAGGGCTCAGTTCTTGAGGCCGGTGCGGTTTGTGAGAGGGAGAGAGATAGATTGAGGGGGGGGGGGGGACGGAGGGCGAGGGACGATGATGACGGAGGTGCAGTGGTTGGGTGAGAGGGAGAGAGAAAGGAGATTGGCGGGGGGCGGCACGACGGCGGGGGACAATGATGACGGAGGTGCAGTGGGTGGGTGAGAGGGAGAGAGAGAGGAGATTAGTGGGGGCGGCACGACGGCGGGGAGGGGTGCACGACAGCGGGAAGGGGGGGATTTGGTGAGAGAGGGGGATTTGGAGATAGGGTTTGGTGAGAGAGGGAGAAAATAGATAAAAGTTATAGATTAAAAGCTTATAGTTACGGATTAAAAACTCTAAAGTTATAAGATATCTATACCTACAGTTTACTACACGTCTGTAGGTATATGATACTTATACCCACGGTTTTAGTGACCGTCACTACAGGTGTCCGTTGGTATATGTCAAATTTCTTGTAGTGTTGCTCCGAGGCTTTACCACTTTACTAATACATCATTTTCCTAAATGCCAATTTGATAAAGTTAATTGTGTGGGAAGAAATTGAGCAAATAAATATTTACTTAATAAATATTTAATCTTTTGCATATAATTAAATTATGTTAATTAGAGCTAGAATAATAAGTTTAGAAAGAGCTTGTTGTCCTTAAGAGAATAACGATGCACTCTCTGTTCCAAGAGATAGACCATCATTCCACGTCAAACAACTAGAGCCAGTCTATAACTCAGCGGTAATAAACCTCGGACTACCCGCGACCTCCATGTGTAAAGACTAGTGGAGGAGATCCCGATCAGTATCGAATGCTCAATGCGGTTTAAAGATAGGCTAAATTTAAAAAAACATCACAATAGTTTGGCGCTGTTTAAAAAAACATCACAAAACTTTGACTTTTTAAAAAAACATCACAATGTTTAACTTTCAGTTAACGGAGTTATCCAACCGTTAACTGGGTTATACGTAATGTTTAAAAAAACATCACAAAACTATTGTTTTGTTTAAAAAAACAACACAGAACTATTATTCTGTTTAAAAAAACATCACAAAAGTTTCCATTTGTTTAAAAAAACATCACATACAGTTAACGGTTGGATAACTCCGTTAACTGAAAGTTAAACATTGTGGTGTTTTTTTAAAAAATCAAAGTTTTGTAATGTTTTTTTAAACAGCGCCAAACTATTGTGATGTTTTTTTAAATTTAGCCTTAAAGATATTATAAAATATGTAGTAGTTTGAGGGAAGAAAAGTTGAAAGGTTGATTGGAGATGATAACACTCTTCATCTTCAAAACCCTACTTCTTCTCGTCATGAAGGATGTGTACATATAAAGAGCCGAACCCACAAAATAAAGACAATTGATAATCATAGTAACCAATACAGAATAATCATCATAAGAATCTTGAGTTATAAAATTCATAACGGCCAATTTGACCAAGAAAATAAATTGTTCGACTTAGTCAAGAATAATTAATAACAATAACAAAATTTATATAATTTTTATTTTTTATTTTCCATTAAATATTTTCCAACATATTGTTATTTTGACCATTCAATATTTTTTAAGAAAATGTTTGTGTTCTAAATGGTATATGTTTCTCTTACCAGATACCAACCATGAGCATTTGCCAGATGCCAACCACAATATTTTTGAATGGTTTGAATAATGAGTAATGTTTCATCCACTACCAATTTCACTATTATTTTGTCCACTATCTTAGGTGGCATACTCCTATTGGAGAGTTCTCTCACCTACTCTATCTTTTCCTACCTATTGGAGTGTGTCACCTAAGATAATGAACACAATGATAGTGAAATTGATAGTGGATATAGCATTACTCTTGTATAATTGTATCTGCCAAAATTTGAATTCGCATAACCAATTTCGGGATTTTATTTGGATCGCTTTGCAGCCCTACATGTGATGTGACCCATCTATTGGGAATGAAATTATTAGAGGAGCATGATTGGGCTCTCTTGAGTAGAATTGAAGCAAGGTATTATACAGTCCATAAGTTGCTGATAACTTGACTGGAGTCCTAAGACTCTATCCGGTTCATCAAAAAAAAAAAAAAATTTGCTGATAACTTATTCTACTTGAGGTATGGCGTGCCTGATGCAATTCAGGGCCGGCCCAACACTTATTGAGGCCTAAAGCGAACTCCAAAATGAGGTCTTTAAAAATTTATAATAATAATTTGTTAAAATTAATATATTTTATTAAAATGTTATCCTTCGGGCTTTTTAAGATGCAAAATTATTTATTATATTATTGTAATCAATTTCACGTAATATTTCTTTTTCAATTTTCCTAGTTGACATTTATATTTTTAAAAATAAAAAAACACAAAAATTAACACTAAATAAATTAACAATAAAAATAAAAAAAAATAAAAATTAACACTAAAAATTAACACTAAATAAATTAACAATAAAAATAAAAAAACAAAAAAATTAACACTAAATAAAGGCTTCACTAGATTAACACTCAAAATTAACACTAAATAAACTAACAATAAAAATTAACACAAAATTAGTTAGATATCGACTGGGCAAGGCCGCGAGGCGCGAGGGAAGTGGAAGCGGTGGCGGCATGGCGCGGAGGCGCCGACTGGGCGATCCGGCGATGGAAGTGGAGTGACTGGAGTCTGGAGGCTACCAGGCAGGGCCGCAGGGAGAGCGGGAGCGAACGCTGCGAACGCCTTGCCAATCGGAGTCGTTGAGGGCGGAGCGGGCCGGGGAAGCGAGGCGGCGACGCCGACGAGAGAAGTGAAAGTCGTTGAGCCGGTTGAGGCCCTGAGGGGGGATGCGAACGCCTCTGGGACTCTGGGACTGAGATAGTGAGATTTGAGAGAAAGAGAGAGATCAGAGAGAGATGTGAGATCAGAGAGAGATGTGAGAATTGAGAATTTGAGATGGCCTTTCGGAGAGAGAGAGAGAGATTAGAGAATTTTCTTTCAGTAATTGGGATTGAGATTTGAGAGAAATTTTCTCAGATAATAATTGGGGGATTACTGATTAGTAAGAGCATCTGTAGTCGTTATCTATATATCGATAATATCGATATATAGCTTAAAAAGTAGCTGCAGTCGTTTGCTATATATCGATATTATCGATAAATCGCTACAGTCGATTGCTATATATGAGAGACGAAATAGCTTTATCGATAAGTCAGCGACGGTGGTCGAAGAGCCGTCCGTTTCGTGCAAAATACTGTTGTAGGCGTCGGACGGCATTCGATATGCCGTCCGTTTCAATTTTTGCCGCCGTGGAGGAGTGGCCACGTTTCCCGGACGGCACTCGATGTGCCGTCCGTTGGGATTTCACTAAAAAACAAAAAAATTGCTTAGTGTTAATTAGCTATTAATTAGATTATGTTAGTGGAAAGTTGCTGTTAAGTATAGTCTTCTTCAATTAGATTAATTAGCTGTTAAGTATAGTGCAATTAATGCAGCTATTATGTTAGTGGAAAGTTGCTTAGTGTCGGACGGCACTTCATGTGCCGTCCTAGACATGCGGCTGCGTTCACGCGCGTGTTTTTGCACTTTTGGCCTCCGACGGCATTTCGTATGCCGTCCCTTAATATTAAATAGTTGTTTGCTATAATATACCTTACGACGAGTGCAGCGGAATCGTAATATCTATTTCTATTTATCGATATATGGATAAATTTATAGAAAACGACTACAGATGCTCTAAGAGGCCTTTCGTATTTTAAGGAGCCATTTTTGGAAAGTGGAAACCAAAAATAACTACCTTCTTATTTCAAGGAGTCATTTTTGGAAACCAAAAACAACTATGAAAGGTGAATAGGCAGGGGGAGTGAGTACTCAGTAGTCAGTAGAAGAAAAAAGAAAAAATGGAGGCCTAAAATTAAGGAAAATTTTGGAGGCCTAAAGCCCTTGCTTTAGTTGCTTGGCCCTTGGGCCGGGCCTGATGCAATTAATGGCTTTGTCAATGAAGATGAATACTTACGAAATGTCATTAAAAACTATATTATCATATGAAGTTTAATGCAACATATATGAATTATTTTTGTTAGTACACGTGCTCAAATCTTAGCTTAAAGGTTAATGATCCCACATACAGTGTTTAGTTTACTTGAATAAATACTCCCCAACTGTTGAAGCTGTGTTGCATTATTCAATTCATTTTGCCAAAGTCAAAACATGTCCCTAAGTGCTTAGGTCCTATTACAGTATATTTACACCAATGTTCTGTTTCAGGCTCTTGCATAGTTATAGATGAACTGATGTGAGGAATACAAGATGAGGTGTCTTGGTTTATGCTTTTTGCCGATGACATTGTCTTCGTGGACGAGACTAGAACATGAGTCAATATTAAATTATAATTGTGGAGAAAAACTTTGGAAGCTAGTGGTTTTGGGATAAACAGAATTAAAATAAAGTATATGAAGTGTAATTTTAATGATATTTGGAACATAACTGTGGAAGTAGTGAAGCTTGATAGTCAAGAATATCTAAGAAAGACCATTTCCGATATTTAGGCTCAATTATACAAAGTGATGACGAGATTTGTGAAGATATTATACATAGGATCTAAGCAGGGCGATTTAAGTGGAGAAGTGCCAGTGGTGTTTTGTGTGACAGACGTATACCTTTGAAGTTGAAGAAAACTTTTTATAACACAACTGTTAGACTATCAATGTTGTATGAAGCAGAATGTTGGGCAACAAAGAAATATGTAAAAAAAATGAGTCTAGCGGAGATTAAGATGCTAAGATGCATGCGTGGTAAAATCATGATGGATAGAATTAGAAACGAACATATACGAGACATGCTTAGCTCCTATCAAATATAAGTTAGAGAGAATCACTTCAGGTGGTTTGGATATGTCACACATAGATCTAGTAGTGTTCCGTTAGAAAGAGTGATCTGATAAGTATTGAGGGTAGAGTTAGGGGTAAAGGAAGATCTAAATTTACTTGGGTGGAAACGGTAAACCAAGCAGAATGGAAAGTCATGATTCATGTAGCCGACCCTAACTAGTTGGAAAAAAGACTTCGTTGTTGTTGTTGTTGTTGTTGTATGCATGATGCATGTTCCCTCTTCTTTAAGTAGACTAGGCTTTTCCAAACAGGTGTGTTTGGTTTGAAGTTTTTTTTTTTTTCTTTTTCTAAAACCCAAAAACGTGTTTGGTTAGGGTGTTCCAACTTCAGTCATTCTCTCTCTACTCGAGCACAACCTTACATTTTTAAAAAAACTATTTTTGAAAACTCTAACTTGTTTGGTTAGGGTGTTGTTACCGCTGATTTCGGTGTGGGGGTAAACAGATAGAATTTGTGGATCCGAGGAAAACCTGAACAGCTGACTCGGCCTTCTTGCTCCCGCCGCAACCTGCAGGGAAGTGCGAGACACCGGGGTTGATTCCGGCGACGCACCCTCCGACGCTCTTGTCAGTAATCAGTAAAAGATTAAGAAAGAGCTTAAGTGGTGAAAAAGTGATTAACCTGGTCTTGGTGGTAGAGGGGCTGTATTTATAGTCGCCTTTGGAATGATTTGGGGCCTGATTTTCTGCCTAACAGTTAGGAGCAAAATCCTCCTATTCTGTTTTAGGAAAGTAGGCCTTGATTCCCTGGTGAGAGCAAATCAAGCTTATTGATTTGATTTAATCAAATCAGTGGCCTGATTCTCCCTTGGTGGACCGGGCTTGTATCGGGTCGGAACCCGCGCCCAGTTGGAGTGGATCTATTCGCGGGCGGTTGGTTTCGTGAGGCGGAGACCCAATACCCGTTTTGGATCCATCTGTATGTGAAATTACCTTTTTACCCCCGTACTTCAAGATTCGTGCTCGATCTGGACGGTCCCGATTTAACCCCAATTTTAGCCATATCACGAGCCCCCCACTCCTAAAGGCTGAGCGTGATCAGGGTTTGAGGAGTAGTTTAGCAGTTTCAGTGGCTGGTGGAGTTGTATCGGAGTCCAAATGTGGGATTTTGAATCTAGAAAAGGGGGTAGTGAGGTAACTTTTGGCGCTGCGTGTTGTTCTTGAGCTGCGTCGGGTATCTGACAGCCTTTTATCTACTTTTTTCGAAGTATTTGTCTAATTCTGCGATGTGTTTGCTAATCGTTCGGGGGCTTTAGCGGTGCATTCTGGGCAATAATTGTTCGCTCCGGGGTTCGGAAGTGTGTCCCCGAATTTTCAATTATCTCCCAGAATTTTTAGCTAATTTTCCCGAATTTTTAGCAATTTTCTCGCAATTTTTAAACAAATAAAACGATTAAAATAAATAAAAAGCGATTTAAATACTGATTAATGACGTGGCTCGATCTGAGCCATCGATCGTGGACAGGCGCGAACTTCGGAAAGATCTGATGGTCGTTACCGCTCGGCAGCGTTTTTCTCCGTTTACGAGCTCGGAAAGGCACTTGCTCGGCTGCCGACCGGAGACTAGGGGGTTCGGCATTCCGAGCGACGTGGCACAATCTGAGCCGTCGGATGGTGGCGCTCATCTCGAGACGGGCGCAGTTCCCAAAAAAACACTATCTTGTCTTTTAGCGCACGTGGCGCGATCTGGGCTCTTCATCATCGGGAGCGCGAATTTTTGAGAGATCTAGTGGTCCACGTAGCTCGGTGCCATTTTTTCTCCATTTACCAGCTCGGGAAGGCACTTGCTCGGATGCCGACCGAGGGCCTGTGGTTTTTGGCAATTTGAGATGGCTCTGTTCCCCATGGTGTTAATGGCGCTTCGTGACTTGTGTGGCGTTTCGCCTTCCCGACGTCATTAAGGACAATTAATGCGTGGCGTTTCAGCTTCCGAGGATCAGTAATTCCCTTAATTAAAACGCGGCGCTTCGATTTCCGAGGGTCATAATGGCTGGTTCTAGGAGGCAGGCTATAAGTACTCCACTCCCTTTGTCATTTTCGTCACAGCCAAATTGAGTTCCAGACCTCGGGGGCATCTGCCTTGGGTAGCTTCTCTCTTGGGGTTCGGAGAGGTGGTCGCTCTTCTGCCTGGTTTTCCCTTTGTTCCCGACGGCCCCCAAGTGGATGTCGGGAGCGAGGGGGAACGAGGTAGTAGTGGTGACGACCGTAGTCCGAAGCCGGGGGATGAGTTATCTCCGAAGGACGGGTGGTCGCTCTCTTACCTTTTTCTTCTCCCGTTCCGGACGGTCCCTAAGTGGATGTCAGGAGCGGGGGAGAATAAGGCAAGAGTGGTGACGACCATAGTCCGGATCCGAGGGATGGACCTTCTCGGAAGGACGGGTGGTCGTTCTCTCACCAAGATCTTCTGCCTTCTTTGGTTGCTCCGAAGTGAGTGCCGAAGCAGGCGGAGGTCTTGGTGGGAGAAGGATGATCCATGTCCGATGCCGATCTCCGGGCCATCCGAGTCCATTTGTTGCAACTGTGAAGGCGCCGCTGTCAGAGTCCTCTGACAAACTGATCCTTCCAGTTGCAACCAACTAGCTCGGGATGGCGCGCTTCTCTATCATGGGTTGCAGCTCGGGCCTCTGGACCGTTCGAGCCCGTTGTTTGCAACTGTGAAGGCGCTGCGGTCGGTGTCCTCTGACATGCCGCGCCTTCCAGTTGTAAACAACAAGCTCGGGACGGTGTGTTTCTCCTGGTTTCTGAGTGTTGATGGGTCCCCTCTCATCTCTGTCTTCCTTCCGGGCTGATGGCTTCTGATGGATGTCAGCCCGGGGAAGTTAGAGATGGGGGGAGTGCCTATCTGTTCCCGACCGGGTTTCGTGGTCGGCGGGATACCGACTGATGCACGGGACCTGGGGGGTGTCCGCCGAAGGCGGCGCCTCAAAACTGAATCAAAATTTTTCCAGGTTCCTTTAAGCATAGGTGAGGCGTCCGAGGGTCCAATCGTCCGAGCGACGTGGCGCATCTTGAGCCGCTGGATGATGGCGCGCATCTCGAGACGGGCGCAGCTCCCAAGAAAACACTATCTTGTCGTCTAGTGCTCTCGGCGAGATCTGAGCCGTCTGATCGAGACCGGGCGCGAAAGTTGAGGGGAAAGTGAGTTTTTCCCATTTACCAGCTCGGGAAGGCACTTGCTCGGATTCCGACCGGACCCTGCTGTCGGCGTGTTCGGATTGCTCGTAGGTCGGATTTGGATCCTTCGGGGCCGAGCAGTTGACTTGGTGAGAGGAGTAGTGGTGATGGGCCTTCGTGACGTTTCGAGAGTAGCCCAAAAGTCGCGAAGTTTTATTGGAAGTCCAAGGGACGTTCCAATTTTACTATAAATCTTCACCCTCCCAAGACCAAGTCTTCACTTTTCACTTTTACTCTCTTTCTTCCGTTTTTGCTTTGCTTCGCAGTTTTTATCTCCCTGGGTGGCCTTGCTAGCTGTCGCGGTAGCGTTCTTAGTTCCTGTGAACTTTCCGACCGTACCTGTCGCTTCAAGGTCAGTTTCTTTCCCTTCTCTTTTTAGGAAAACATGGTTAAGATTTCGGCTGAGACCCCTGCCTCGGAGCAAGCCGTTGGCCGAGGGGATAAAGGGAAGGGAGTGATGGAGCCGAGCGAGCAAGACGTTGTTCGTCCGGATAAAGAGGGTGAAGTGGCCGAAGTGCCCGAGGAGGTCGCGGCGGAGTCCCGAAAGGGCAAAGCCGTGATCACAATAGTGGAAACGCCGAAGAGAGCGGGGGCGTTTGGTCGGCAGCTCATCGCCGTATCGACCGTGGGAGGCGTCCGAGATTACGCCGAGGATAACTTGGAGAGGGTCACTCAAGGTACGGCAAAACTGGTGGAGGAGAACGAGCCGAGGGAGCTGTCCGAGGTCGACCACAGGATCTCGACTCTCACCGAGGCCGATCTCCGCGCGATCCGAGAGGGTTTCCGGATCCCGCTCGAGTATGTGCTGCTTCTTCCTGGCCCGGGGTTCCGAGCCAACACAAAGTCCTTGCCGGATATATGCGTCTTCCCGGTCGATTCCCTCATCGTCGGGCTCCGCTTTTCCCTACACCCGTTCGTGGTCGAAGTCTTGGTCTGGTATGGTCTGAGTCCCGCCCAACTGATGCCGAACACTTGGAGGCATGTCGTGGCGTTTCTCCTCCGATGTCAAGAGGTCGACGCCAAGCCGACTATGTTCCTCTTTCGGAGTCTTTTCAAACCTTGCCAGCCGAGGCATCATGAACAGAGGTTTTTCCTTTCTCCTCGGACGAGAGTTAAGTTGATCGAGAACCCGGACTCGATCAAACATTGGAAGGATAAATACTTCCTCGTCCGAAATCTGACGCCGTGGGTGATACCGACAGTTTGGGCGACGGACGGCCTGCCTAAGCGTACAAAGAAGGACGTCCCGCTGAATGCTGAGGAGGCTGAGGTCCAGAGGAAGCTTCTCGCCCTGCCAGCGCTAAGCTGGAAGGATATTACGGAGGAGCATCTGTTCCGTGGGGGTCTCAGTCCGATCGACCCTCGTATGCTTCTGGTATTTATAATCCTCGTTTAAAGTTCATGAAAAATTTTCTAAGTTTTTTCATCCGGCTTTTGCAGAGACAATGAAGCTTGATTACAAGGCTCTGGTGGCGAAGGGCCGGGCAGAGCAGGAGAAGAAGAAGAGGCCGTCGGCAGCGCCTCAGGACAGCCGGGCCTCGAAGAAGCCTTCGGTCGCGAAGACTGCCGACCAACCGAAGGTCGCGGTCCTGAAGGAGGGGGAGATTGAGGTCCTCGTCTCTCCGACTAAGGTCGTGGTCCCCGAGCAGGGGGAGATCAATATCTCCGATCCCCCTACCTCGGATGCACCTGTGCCGACCCCGGGGACGGACGCTCCGGGTTCGTCAAGCGGCGTGTTCGGGGTGAAGGATGCGCTGTCCATGCCGATTCCGCCCCTCACTGCCGAGGCGGAGAAGATCTTAACCGAGCGTCACAAGCAGATCTTCGTCCCCGACTGGCAGGTGATGAACGCCGACGGTTTCCTGGGCGACGGGAACATCTGCATGGAGGCGATAAGGCATTTGCCGACCCCGAAGGATTGAGCGACCCTGAAGGCCGGGATGGCAGGGGATGGCGTGATGCAGATCGCCCGGGATTCCATGTCGGTAAGTAGGCTGATTTCATCTTCATCTGAATTTCTTCCTTAGAAAATTTTCTAAGTACTTGGATTCGGATTGTAACTCTGTTGCTTTCTTTCAGATCATCTGCCACTTCAACTTCCTGCTCGAGGAGATGGCGAGGAAGGATCAGGAGAAGGAGAAGGAGAGGACGGAGCGCGTCAAGGTCGCGAAGCGGCTCGATTCCGAGTTGCTTCTTTCGACGAAGAGGGCCGCCGAAGTGGAGGGGCTGGAGAAGCAGCTGGCCGATGCTGTTCAGCTGTCAAAGGATGCGGCGGCCAAGCTCGAGGCCTCGGAGAAGGAGGTCTCCAAGCTGAAGGATTCGGCGGCCAAGCTCGAGGCGTCGGTGAAGGAGGCTGCCGACCTGAGGGAGGAGTTGGCCAAAGCTCGGTCGGAGGCGGAGGATGCTCGGAAGAGGGCCGAGAAGATCAAGGCCAAACACCTCAGGAAGGTGAAGAGGGTGAAGAAAGCCGTGCAGGAGGAGGCCGCGATGCACATGACCCAGAACATGCTGGACGCCTACGGCCGTGCCTTGCAACATGTGGTCGCCAAGAACCCGGGCTTCGACACGTCCACCTACAACTTCTATGACCTCGTAGAAGGGGAGGAGGTTGTCCCCGAGGAGTTGATCGGCCCCGAGGGGGAGACAGAACCCGTCGAGGACCCGTGGAAGGCCACGTCCGAGGAGGAGAAGGAGGACGACTCCGAGGAGGAGGAGAGCTGGAGCGAAGGAGGTGGCGGAGGCGAGGGCAAGGACAAGGCCGAGGGGTCGACGAACCCGAACGACAAAAAGGTCGACCCCTGACTCGGTTGTCTTCTTTTTCCCCCCTTTTTTTTGTTTTTGTAAGCCTAACTGCGGACTGGCCACCGCTGTTGTAGAACTCCTCGATTTTTGAATAATAAAAAAAATGTTTTGTTTGGCCAAAATTTGCCCAAGTGTTGAGTCTCGGACCTAGTGTTTGTTTTGGCGTAACTTTCTCCAAGTGTTGGGCCTCGGATTTATCTCTGCATTTCAGGTGAGATTCGGTCCGATCACGGAGGCCGAGTACCTTCGGCAGGAGCTGGTGAAAACGAAGGACGAGCTCTCTCAGAGCCGGTATAAGCGATATCTCCTGCTCGGCAGGCTGGAGGATACGAAGGCGGCTCTGCGGAGGTATGGTCGCGAGCTGTACCAGTACCGGAAGCGCTCTTCAGCCCCTTATCCCGAAGGCGAAGTTGAGAACCTCCGTAGAGAGCTTACCGCCGCCGAGCAGAAGAACGACGACCTTTTGGCCGAGGTTCAATACTTGGAGCTGGCGGAAAAAGAGCGTTCGGCAGAGGGGGAGAAGCTGGCTTCCGAACTGGAGAAAGCGTCGACCGAGCGCAAGAGGCTATCGGCCGAAGTCGACAGGCTCAGAAGGATCACAATAGATAGGGGGATTGAAGTCACCCATTACCGACGGCTTGCGACTGATAACGCCAATGCCTCGGGCTCGTTGACGGTTCCGCGACCGAAGAAGTTGGCGAAGGACGACGTCTTGAGGGATAGGATTATCGAACTGGAGGAAGAGATCGCGTCGCTCAAGCCGGCACCGGTCAGGGCTAACGTTCGCAGCACTTCGTGTACTCGCGAAGAAAGCGAGAGGGGGATTACGTTTCATGAACTTGCGATGCGCTCGCCGTTGACCAGGCGGAGTCTAGCCGACGCTCAGAGCAGTGCGGCCGCCTCGTCGAGCGGGGCTTCGGCCAGCGTCGCCGTTAGAGCTAGCAGCGAAGGGGGTTCGCGCTTCGTTGGTTTAGGGACGGGTTCGGAGGGCAGGCCTCGCCGTCCTCGTGTTTCCCTAAACCGAAGCATTCCCCTTCCGAAGAGGCTCTGATTCTGTCGTTTTTCTATTTTTGTTGATTGTTGTAACAACTTAGCTGTAGGGTCGACCGGCCGTCTGTAACACTATCATGTCTGAATGCAAATAATTCTGAAAAATTTCCAAGTGTTAGACTCCGGCAGTGTATTGAAACTGTGTTATTCGTTTTCCCTTCTTTTCAGCTCGTTGTGACGATCCATGGCTCGGACTCCGAGCGTTCGAATGATGGCTCTGAATCCGAGGCCACTTCTGGAGCAGTGGTTCTGAGCCCTAGGAGCGCTGATATGAAGTTACGCCGAGCCGAGAGTGAGTGGGACCACCTTTCGTTGGTCCTCAGTCTCCGGGAATCCAAGATCCAACGCTTGGAGAACAAGATCGTCGAGCTGAGCCTTGCAGGGGAGGATGAAGACTCGCAGACCGCATTCAGCAACGCTCTTCGGGTCAAAAGCATCCGGCACATTCAGTCGAAGATCGTCGCCGAGCGGGATGACCTGCTCTCGGAGATGGGGCATCTGCGTGGTGTGATGGCGAGGTTCCGGGGGGAGAAGGAGGAGTTGTCAGCCGAGGAGGACGAACAGTTTAGTGAGGATGTTTTTGTATGAGAGACAAGTGTAGTGGGTCGGGCATTGTGTGTTTTGTTTGCCGACACTTTGTAATGGAGTGTTTTGTATTATGCGCCGACAATTAATAAAATTCCCTTTCGTTGCTTTGTTTGTTTGTTCTTGCTTGTAACCATATCGGTCGTGCCGAGATCCTTGAGCCGAGCGCGTCTGTTTAGCCGAATGGATCTCTAGGGGTGCGGCTCTTTGTCATTTAGTGGATTTGACACGGTACGGCAAGGCTCTGTACCCGAAAAAGTGTTATTTTGTCGCTTAGAGTAGGTGGCGAGATCTGAGCCGTCGAACGTAGGCGCGAATCTCGATGCGGCTCAGTTCCCACGAAAACGTTATCTTGTCGTTTTGCGCTGGTGGCTGGATCTGAGCCGTCTGATCGAGATCACGTACGAAAGTTGAGGGGAAAGTGCGTTTTCCCCATTTACACGCTCGGGAAGCCACTTGCTCGGAAGCCGACCGAGTTTGTGAGTCTTCGGTCTTCGGCTAGTAGTTAGGAGTGTTCGGTCCTTTGTGTCCGAGCGAAGGTCTGCCATCGACCTACCGGAGTAGTTTAGATGGACTAGGAACCAAGTGTTGGACCCCGGGACCATCGCTGGAGCCCGACGGGTGTAGGAGCAATTCCGAACGGCGATCTACCCTTGGTTCGTCCGGAGACGAGCCGAGGAGGTAAAGTCGAGCCGAGTGTTGGACTCCGAACCATCGGTATAGTTCAACGGCTGTAGGAGCAATTCCGAACGGCGATCTACCCCTGATTCGTCCGGAGACGATCCGAGGAGGTAAAGTCGAGCCGAGTGTTGGACTCCGAACCATCGGTATAGTTCAACGGCTGTAGGAGCAATTCCGAACGGCGATCTACCCCTGGTTCGTCCGGAGACGATCCGAGGAGGTAAAGTCGAGCCAAGTGTTGGACTCCGAACCATCGGTATAGTTTAACGGCTGTGGGAGCAATTCCGAACGGCGATCTACCCCTGGTTCGTCCAGAGACGATCCGAGGAGGTAAAGTCGAGCCGAGTGTTGGACTCCGAACCATCGGTATAGTTCAACGGCTGTAGGAGCAATTCCGAACGGCGATCTACCCCTGGTTCGTCCGGAGACGAGCCGAGGAGGTAAAGTCGAGCCGAGTGTTGGACTCCGAACCATCGGTATAGTTCAACGGCTGTAGGAGCAATTCCGAACGGCGATCTACCCCTGGTTCGTCCGGAGACGATCCGAGGAGGAAAAGTCGAGCCGAGTGTTGGACTCTGTACCATTAATTAAATAAGAGGGGAGAGAAACATGCAAATTCACAAATATAATAGAACTTTTCTTTATTGATATTTGACGGCGAACCGTTTTACATAGTACAATTCATGGGGCAGGTTACAAGTTAGAGGAGAGGAATGGTTCGACACCTCGGATTACTTAGAGAGGCGCCGGAGCGCTCTCTTGGTATTTCAGGAGGTGGTCGGCATTCCAGGTCCTCGGAAGCTCTTTTCCATCCATGTCTTCAAGTCGGTACGCTCCAGGCCGAACAACTTTTGTGATCCAGTACGGTCCTTCCCAATTCGGAGCTAGCTTGCTCCTCTGACTGGGGAGGGATATAGCTAGCTTTCTCAATACCAAATCTCCTTGCTTAAGGTTGGCGGGTCGGACCTTCTTGTTGTATGCTAGCATTATCCTCCTTCTGTAATTCTGTTGTCGAATCGATGCCCTTTCCCTGAGTTCATCTATCAGGTCCAAGTTTCCTCTGAGGTCTCTGGCATTTTGCGCTTCGTCATAGGCTATGAGCCGAAGGGAAGGTATTCCGACCTCGAGGGGTATCACGGCCTCGGCCCCATAAGTAAGGCTGAAAGGGGACTCTCCGGTGGGCGTCCGCTAGCTTGTGCGGTAGTTCCACAACACATTAGGGAGTTGGTCGACCCACAATCCTTTGGAGCACTTGTCCAACCTCTTCTTGATTCCCACGAGGATCTGCTTGTTAGCGTTCTCGGCCTGTCCGTTCGACTGAGGGTGTGAGACGGACGAGAAGCGCTGTTGAATGACGAGGTCGTCGCATAGTGCTCGGAATGCTGTGCCAGTGAACTGAGTCCCGTTGTCCGTCACGAGGACGCGGGGGACGCCGAATCTGCATATGATGCTCTTCCAGAAGAACTGCACCACCTTGTTCTCGGTTATAGTGGCGAGGGGCTCGGCCTCGACCCACTTCGAGAAATAGTCGATGGCTACGACTAAGAACTTGAGCTGACCTGGAGCCGGTGGGAAAGGTCCTAGTAAGTCCATTCCCCACATCGCGAAGGGGATAGGGCTCGATAGGGAGGTGAGGTTGGCCTGAGGGAGACGTCGGATGCTGGAGTGTCTCTGGCAGGGGCTGCACTGCCGAACATGTCGCTCGGCATCCCGAAGAAGGGTCGGCCAGAAGTACCCATAGTTCAAAGCTTTCCGGGCCAAAGACCTGAATCCGGAGTGTGCCCCTCCGATGCCCTCATGAAGCTCTTGCAGGGCATATTCGGCCTGTTCCGGAGAGAGGCACCTTAGGTAAGGTCGGCCATCTATTTGAGAGAAGGAGCGCTTGTATAAGATGCCCTCGATCAGGACATAGCGCTCGGCCCGAGTTCTGACTCGGCGTGCTTCTTTGGGATCTGAGGGCAGAACTCCATCCCTTAAGAATTCTACCAGTGGCTTCATCCAATTGTCCTGCAGCATGACCGGCAATGACTCCACCGAGCGAGGTGTCTCGTCTTCGATGCTCGGTTTAGAGAGGACTTCAATCAGTACGGTCTGTTCGAGACCTTGCAGAGAAGACGAGGCCAACTTGGAGAGAGCGTCAGCTTGTGAGTTCTCCTCCCGGGGGACCCGTTGGATGATGGCTTCTTCGAACCGGCCCATGAGGTCCCGGACCTTGGCGAGGTACTTCGCCATTCGCTCGTCCCTGGCCTCATATTCGCCCGAGACCTGGTTCACGACTAGTTGGGAGTCACTGTGAATCCGAAGGCGCTGCGCCCCAGCACTTCGTGCGAGTCCGAGGCCAGCTATGAGAGCCTCATACTCCGCCTCGTTGTTCGAGGCCTTGAAGTTCATGCGGATCGCATACTGCAGGACGAAGCTGTCAGGGCCGTTCAGGATAATGCCGGCGCCACTTCCTTCACTGCAAGAGGATCCGTCTACAAAGACTGTCCAAATGGGGGGCCCATTCGGGACGTGGCCGACCTCAGGGATGGTGGACTCTACAATGAAGTCGGCGAGAGCCTGTGCCTTAATTGCCGTCCGAGGCTGATAGGAGATGTCGTGCTGACTCAGCTCTATAGACCACTTCATCAGCCGGCCCGAGGTTTCGGGCTTATGGAGGACTTGCTTGAGGGGTTGATCGGTGAGGACGACGACCGAGTGAGATTGGAAGTAGGGCCGAAGCTTTCTTGTTGCCATGACCAAAGCGTAGGCTATCTTCTCTATCCTCGGATAGCGGAGCTCGGCGTCCCGAAGCACCTTGCTCACGTAGTAAATGGGCCTTTGGGTCCGGTCTTCTTCTCTTACCAAAACAACGCTCAAGGTCTGCTCGGAAGCGGCCAAGTAGATGAAGAGGGGATCGCTCGGGATTGGCTTACTGAGCAGAGGGGGGTTCACCAGATAGGCTTTCAGCTGGTCAAACGATTCTTGCTGTGCCTGGCCCCATTCAAATCCTTTAGCGCCCCGGAGTGCTTTGAAGAAGGGGAGGCACTTTTCCCCTGACTTGGAGAGGAACCGACCGATGGCTGCGAGCCGACCGGTGAGCTTCTGCACCTCTTTGACGTTCCGAGGCGGGGCCATATCTAATATGGCTTTAATCTTCTCGGGGTTAGCTTCGATTCCCCGCTGGCTCACCATGAAACCGAGGAACTTGCCCGAGGAGACTCCGAACGCACATTTGTTCGGGTTTAGCCGCATGTTGTACTTCCTCAACACACCGAAAGCCTCCTGGAGGTCGGCTACATGGTCGGTGCCGCGGATGCTCTTGACGAGCATGTCATCAACGTACACCTCCATGTTTCGGCCGATCTGATGCTGAAAAACCTTGTTGACGAGGCACTGGTAGGTGGCGCCTGCGTTCTTCAACCCGAAGGCATTACTCGGTAGCAGTAGAGGCCTTGGTCGGTGACGAAGGAGGTCTTCGGGATGTCCGGAGGAAACATCCGGATTTGATTGTACCCCGAGAAGGCATCCATGAAGCTGAGGAGCTCATGGCCCGAGGTGGCGTCGATTAGTGTGTCGATGTTAGGGAGAGGGAAGGGATCCTTCGGACATGCCTTGTTGAGGTCGGTGAAGTCGATGCATATTCTCCACGAGCCATTGGACTTCTTGACCATCACGACATTCGATAGCCACTCGGGATAATTTACCTCCTGGATGAACTTGGCCTTCAGCAGCTTATCCACTTCCTCCTTGATTGCCTGCTGTCGCTCGGGAGCGAACTTTCGCCTCTTCTGCTGAACCGGTTTGCACCCCGGTTCGACGCTTAGGCGGTGGACGAGCAAGTCTTCGGAGATGCCGGGCATATCCACGGCCGACCAAGCAAACAGGTCGCGGTTATCCCGGATGCACCTCACCAAGTCGGAGAATAGCACGGTCGGCAAGGACTTGCTGACGAGGAATTTTCGGCTCGGACCCTCGTCGGAGAAGAGTACTTCTTCTAACTCGTCCGCTGGCTCGGACGTTGGGCGAGCCTTCGGCTCGGGGATCTCGAGTGTCTCGAGCGAGAGCACTGGTCCCCCGGTGGAAGTCATGTAGCACTTCCGAGCTGTTTCCTGGCTTCCCCTGACTTCCCCTACCTCCGAACGAGTGGGGAACTTCATCTTCAAGTGATATGCCAAGGGGACAGCCTTAAGAGCGGCTAGGCCGGGACGGCCTAGGATGACATTGTATGCTGCCGGGACGTCGACGACCATGAAGTCCATCGGCTCGGTCCGGGTAGTAGGGGTGCTTCCCGCAGTAACGTCTAGGGTTATCACCCCTTCGACGGTTACCGGGACCCCCGTGAACCCGTGGAGAGTATAGCCGGCCGGCTTCAGACGGTCCCGGGACAGCTGCAGGCCTTGAAAGGCCGAGAGGAATAGGATGTTGACCGAACTCTCATTGTCCACCAAAATCCTCTGTACCTTGAAATTGGCCATGCGGAGGTCGATGACGAGGGCATCGCAATGGGGGGTTCGGACTCCTTCAAGGTCGGCATCGGAGAAAGACACAGGGACGCCGAGACCCTTCGGGGGAGGGGCACTGTGGACCGAGTTGACTTCCCGGACGAAGGCCTTTCGGGAGGAATTAGAGGAGCCCCCCATCGGGCCTCCGTGGATCAGGTGCAAAACCCGTTCTTCTTCGAACTCGGGTGTCTCCTCGCGCCGCTCGGAGCGCTTGTTAGCCCCCCGAGGGGGAGGTGAGCTCCGATCTGTTCGATCGTTACCTTTCACGAACTTGGCCAACTGCCCCCTCCGAATGAGTGCTTCGATCTCATCTCTCAGAGCTCGGCAGTCGTTTGTGCCGTGCCCATGGTCTCGGTGGTAACGACACCACTTATCTTTGTTCCTCCTCTTCGCCTGAGTGTGCATCCTCGGGGCCGGAGGGATGATTCCCTCCTTCTCTACCTCCATGAGGATAGTAGAGACATTAGTGGTGAGGGGAGTGAACTTCTCGAACCTGGGGGGAGGGCGGCGCTGACCGCCCATGTCCTTCTGAGCTTTCTTGGACCCTTCTTCTCCCGTCGCCTTCCTCTTTGACCCCGCGGCGGCGCCCCCGAAGCTCGGAAGGGCTTCGGCCTCCTCCGCCCGGATGTACTTCTCGCACCTCAGGAGGAGGTCGGCGAAGTCATGCGGGGGCTTCTTGGCCAGGGATGATCGGAGGTTGGCGTTATGGACGTTCGACTGGAACGCCACGGTAGCCACGGACTGGTCCAAGGAAGCAATTGACCTGACTTCCGCGGTAAATCTTTTCACATAGTCCCGTAACTTTTCTTGCTTCTCCTGCCGCAGGTTCAGCAAGGAAAGACTCGTCTTCTCGGCTCGTCGGCTACTCACGAAGTGAGTAATGAACAGTGTCTCAAACTGTTCGAATGAGAAGATGGACGAGGGGGCGAGCCTAGAATACCATTCCCGAGCCGACCCCCGGAGGGTGGCAGGGAAGGTCCTGCAGAGCACTGCGTCGGAAGCTTGATGGATCAGCATCAGGGTCTTGAAGCTCTCGACGTGGTCGACTGGGTCGGACTCCCCAGAGTATGTTTCAAACTGTGGCGGTTTGAAGTTCCTCGGTATATGGGCATCCATGATCGACCGAGAGAAGGGGGGTCGGCTGGGACGGAAGGTTCCGGCTCGGGACTCTTCCTCCCTGTCCATGCGGCCGATGCGCCTCTTCACCTCATGGATACGGCGGATGAGGGCGTCGTCCCTCCGCTGGTAGTCGTACGACCCTCCGGACTCCTCTTCGTAGGATGGGGAGTGTGGACTGCGGCGCCGGTACTCCTGGGAGCGCCGAGGACTCTGTTGCCGTTGCTGTCGGCTGGGAGCCGGGGAAGGACTCCGGGTTCGGCGCCGGGGACTGGGATCCCTGGGCGGCGTCGGAACTCTCTGAGCATTCTGGCCGTTCTGTCGGAGATTGAGGGCCTGCAGAACGGTCTCTTGAAACTGGAGGAACTCGGCTCGGTTGATGGGCATATCTCGGTCCCTCGGATGGCGCCGATCCCTGGGGGACCGGGACCTCCTCCTTCGGCGCTCAGGGGACGCCGCTCGGCCTCTGCGTTCCGGGGACCTTCTGCCGTCCCGACGACGTGGCGACCGCTCACCTTGACGCTGGCGGGAGGCTCCCTCTCGGGCCCGCCTCTCGTCAAGATGGGTACGGAGGTCGTCGTCCTTATGGCGGTTTTGGAGTGTGATGCGGAGGTCGGGGTGATGGGAAGCCATCGAGTCCGAGGACCCATTGTGGACCGAGACGTGGCCCGGATTGACAGGCTGCTTCTCCTTCCGACCATTAGGACCGGACGGGCCGTTGTTGGGCTGCTGCTTGGGAGGAGGAGGAGGTGGGACCTGCTGGGTCAGTGGAGGGAGGTCGGATTGAAGGATAGGATTGACCGGAGCTTCATTTGCCGGATCGGTGGGGTTGCCCCCACGGTTCGACCCTCTGGATCGGTTCTTCTTCGGCGGCATGGCTGTAGATGACGACGGAGAATGGACTGAGACTGTTCGTGTGGTTTTCCCACAGACGGCGCCAATCTGTTACCGCTGATTTCGGTGTGGGGGTAAACAGATAGAATTTGTGGATCCGAGGAAAACCTGAACAGCTGACTCGGCCTTCTTGCTCCCGCCGCAACCTGCAGGGAAGTGCGAGACACCGGGGTTGATTCCGGCGACGCACCCTCCGACGCTCTTGTCAGTAATCAGTAAAAGATTAAGAAAGAGCTTAAGTGGTGAAAAAGTGATTAACCTGGTCTTGGTGGTAGAGGGGCTGTATTTATAGTCGCCTTTGGAATGATTTGGGGCCTGATTTCCTGCCTAACAGTTAGGAGCAAAATCCTCCTATTCTGTTTTAGGAAAGTAGGCCTTGATTCCCTGGTGAGAGCAAATCAAGCTTATTGATTTGATTTAATCAAATCAGTGGCCTGATTCTCCCTTGGTGGACCGGGCTTGTATCGGGTCGGAACCCGCGCCCAGTTGGAGTGTATCTATTCGCGGGCGGTTGGTTTCGTGAGGCGGAGACCCAATACCCGTTTTGGATCCATCTGTATGTGAAATTACCTTTTTACCCCCGTACTTCAAGATTCGTGCTCGATCTGGACGGTCCCGATTTAACCCCAATTTTAGCCATATCAGGTGTTTTTAGAAAACTGTCTTCAGAAAACTGTTTTCAAAACAACAAACCAAACGCACATCTTTGTGTATGAAGTCAGTCATATATACAAGATGTTTACTTTATTTAGTTACATACATATGCATCATATGTGAAATTTTTTGCCGTAAGAGCATCCACTATCGATTGTTATTTTTCCAAAAAATGCAAATTTGGCAAAAGATCTCTCACTTTCGTTTGCTAAATATGCATATTTAGCAAACGAAGTGAACAGTCGCGTCTAAATATAGCAATCTCATTTAGCAATCGCCAAATATAGAAGGCAGAGGATGATCTCCGTCTGTTTATTTTTTTAACTTTTTAAGAGGGACAGACAGAAAATCTTCTTCCATCCGCCAACTTTCTTCAGATTTTTTTTCAAATTTACGAAAATGGCATTAAATATTTATGAAAATGTCATTATGAAAAAAATAATTAAATTCTCGGACGAAAGATCTTCTTTCGCCCGATAAGTTTCTTAACAACTTTTCTTTTCATATTTACGATATGTCATTGCATATTTACGAAGATGTCATTATCAAAACAAAAAAAGATCTCGGACAGAAGATCTTCTTTAGTCCGATAAGTTTCTTAACAACTTTTCTTTTTATATTTACGAAAATTCCATTACATATATACGAAAATATCATTTTCAAAAATTAAAAAAAATAAAAATTGTTGGACGAAAGATCATCTTTCGTCTCTCTTCTATTTTTTGGCTTTTAATGACTGCAACACTCTCCTTCAAATGCTATTTACAAATGCTATGTATGCATATTTTAGCATCAACGGTAATGGATGCTCTAATAGGCCACTTTTTGAAAATATTTTCACTATTACGAGTCAGTTTCGAAACTATTAGCGCTCGTGGGCTACTTTGTGCCACGCCAGCAGCAGCTGCTATTCTCATTAATGACTTTTTGATTTTGAAAGTTGCCAATGAAAATAGCGGCATCTGTTTTAAAATATATGAAATTTTGTGTTTGTTGTGGCTATTCCTAGTAGCGACCAAGGCATATATGAAGTCGCTAATGGGATTATCGACTTTTATTGAATTGTATTCTAACACTTAGAAAAATCTAGAGAACTTTTGCTCTTTGAAAAAATAACAATAAATTATTATTTTTTGAAACCGAGGTCGCTATTTGGAATAGCGACGTTAGTTGTACGAAGGTCGTTATTCGAAATAGAGACATTTATTGTACTAAGGTCGTTTTTCCGAATAGAGACCTTAGTTGTGTCTCTATTTTACAAATTTTTAAAAAAAAATCAGGAGGTTGAGTTTTTAATTGAGGTCGTTATTGCGAATAATGACCTTAGTTTTAAATTTTTTTCCCAAAAGAGCAAAAACTATTTAGAAATCGCTAAGTGTCTCAATATATTCATGGAATTAGCGACCTCAAATATTTTAAAACATCGACCGCTATTCTCATAAGCGACTTTCAAAATGAAGATGTCGCTAATGAGAATAGCGACCACTGCTGACGTGGCACAAAGTAGCTTACGTGTCCAATAGTTCCAAAACTGACCCATAATCGCAAATATTTTCAAAAAGTGGCCATTACTGCAAAAAAAATCTCATATGTGCCCATGAAGCTTATATATTAATGTAACATATTGCATGTGGTGTCATTTCCTATTAGTATTGTTACAAACATCCTTAATGTTGTATGTGATACTGTGTATTTTTCTATATCTACGAAAAACAAGAACATGCAATATGTGATAATATGTGACGTGTATTTCACCTATCAACATTACCCAAGCGAATTTCACCATATCAATTATATATATGTGCATTGTCCCATTATTTATCCTCTTCATTTGCACAACTTTTTTTTCTGTACAACTCATATTGTATCCTATTACTTTTCTTTCAAAATAGAATGATCGAAAAATCAAGCCCATTGGAGATCCACTACAAATTAGAATGATCCATAACCAAGCCCATCACAAAGCCCATTAAAGGCCCAATTCCTTCTCTATTCATTCTTCTCCTTCACACCATCCCTCCCACTCTCTTCCCATGCGGCCATGCCTCCTTCCGATCTCCCGTGGCTCCCACAAACCCGAATCCAAACCAGAAACCCGTTAATCTCCAACTCCGCCGTGCTCCGTACAATCCGCGACCAGAAATCCAATCTCAAGCGGATCCTCACCCTCTTCGCTTCCGCGGCCCGTCAACCCTCCTTCCGCCACTCCTACCAGATCTACCAAACCCTAATCCCCCTCCTCGCTAACCTGCGCCAATTCCGCCTCGCCGACGTCATCCTCTCTATCATGCGCCGCCGCGACGGTTTGATGCCCGGCGCCTCAGTGCTTCTGCCCCTCATTGCCGCCCGCGCCGCCGATGGGTGCCACGACGGCGCGGCTGACGTGTTCTTGAGGTTTCCGACGTCGAATAAGGTGTTCTCGTTTCTGTTTAGGGCTTTGATCGTTGATGGAGAGGTTGATTTGGCGGAGAAGGTGATCGGAAAGGCGAGCGAGTTAGGGTTTCAAGTTCAGGTGAGATTTGAATGAAATGTAATTGAAATTGTTTTGAGAAAGTGATCATAGATAGAATGCATAGATTTTCGCATAATTTTTAGATTAGTTTTATATTTTTATTTCAAATTTTATGTCGTTGTAGCGTGAAATGTAGTTTGAAATTGCGGTTATGCTTACAATGTGACAAATCATAGTTGCCGTGGTAATATAGTAGTGTCAGTTGTTGTATGTGCCTGAATAATTCCCTTGTTTTATAGCTGCCTTTTCAAGTTTTTGAATCGTGGACGCAGGGGCGGATCCAGGATTGAAGAGTGAGGGGGGCTGGTAATTTTTTTTCCATACAATATAACATTCAAAAATCAAAAAATATATAAAGTTGATATAAATACTAGAGGGATATATCAAATTCTCTACATCTCTCAAAATATACATTCTTAAATCATTTTAGTTGCACCCGACGATGTTTGATAGAGTAAAATTCATTAACAATCACATCAAAATCAATGTCTTTAACAAAATCTCTCTCAGTAAAGATTGTCAAACAATCTGTAAGAAAATCATCTTCCACTTGCTCCGAATTGACATTTTAACAAGTTTCATAGCGGAGAATGCATGCTCAGTTGTTGCCGTTGAAACAAGAAGAGTCAACACCAAGCGAATGAGTCTATCAATCAAAAAATAGATCCTCGACTTTTTTGTTTCCACCAACTTCTGACATAATTCAGAAAGAGAACTCATATTCTGAAACAAAGGATGACGAATCACATCGACCTCATAATGTTGTAACTCTACTCAAAGCATACAACTCAGCTGTGTTGAAATTTTCAGCATAGAACTTATCTGCAAGAGTACAAATATCATATATCTTGAATAATTTGAACTCATCAATAGGATCTAAAGCTGTACTGAGAATAAGTAGTTCAATTGTCGGCTCGAAAAACCTGCTACACAACTCCGCAATATGAATCTATTACTGCATTGAAGATATCAACACGATAGTAATGTTGAAATGTGATATTATCTCGTTGTTGACCAGAGCGACCAGTACCATCCATGTAAGGAGCATTCATATCGGGTATTAAAATACCATGTTTCGCACAAAATAAGATGAGATCCTGGATAAAATTCTCCCAACCATTTTTCCTCAACTTCTGAAGTACTGCTTTTGTTGATGAGACTAAATCCATTGCATTTAAGATGTCTAAAGATTTGTGCTGCAATTCTAAACAAAGAGTATTGGTGTTATCCATCAGTTTAAACATCAAATGCAAGATAAAACAAAATTCAAATGACTTTACCGCTTTAAATAGACCTTTAGCTTCACCTTTAATTTTAAAACCGTTTCCATTATGAATAATATTATCAAGAACTGTAGAAGTTGCATCAAACATATCAATTAAGCTACTCACTGAAGCAAAATGGGAGCTCCAACGGGTTGTTCCAGTCCGTTGCAAAATACATTTCTGATTAGCACCTCTTCCAGAACCAAGTTCCATGGATGCTAGTTTATCTGCTATCTCAACTTCTCGAACTGATTTTAATTCCATATGACGTTTAGCAGAAAAACCAACGAAGTTAACAATTGCATCTAAGCTTGAGAAAAATAACCAAACATCATGTACTTGCTGAGCCCCTGCAAGTAATGCTAGTTGTAACCTATGAGCAAAACAATGTACGAAATAGGCATATGGGCATTCTCTAAGAAACAATGCTTGTAGTCCATTCCACACCCCACGCATATTGCTAGCACCATCGTATCCTTGACCACGGAGATTTTCAATTTGAAGATTGTAACGAGCAAGAACATCACAAATTGTTGTTTCAGTGTTAACGCCGACGTATCACAAATACTGGCAATCTCAAAAAACCTTTCTCGAATAAATCCGGCAGAATCAATAAACCTTAAAACCACAGGCATTTGTTCCTTACTAGATTCATCAACAACTTCATCAACAAGAATACAAAATTTGCCATCCCCTACTTCTCGTATCCTCTTCACAATATTGGCAATAATGTGCAAGATCTCCTTTTGGATATTTGGTGCTATATATTTCGCATTTCCAGGAGCATTTTCCAACACTACTTTGCCAATATCTTCATTTACCTCGCCAAAAGCCTTCACCATTGCAATAAAATTCTCACAATTTGAAGACTCAACAGATTCATCATGACCTCTAAAAGGACATCCTTGCAATGCAAGTCACATAACACTCCTTATTGTAGTTTTCAGTCTCAATCGATTTTGCCTAACTTGTTCAGAAGACATAACATTCAAGACATTATCAATATGTTCAGTAGGAGTCTTTAAGCTATCCTATTTGCGCATAGAAAAATTGCAGAAGAAGGCCCGCCTACATGATGCATAAATCTACATTTATCTCCATTGTTAACCCTCTTTCAATTTCGAAATCCTTCAATTGTAAATGTCGGAAATTTTGATGGATTAGTGTCAAAAAGATAGCATTGAAAGCAAAATGCTTTATCTTCTGATTCTGAATACTCGAGCCAAGAGAATTGAGTGAACCATTGATATTGAAATCACCGATATTGTTTTCCATCTAATGAGCGTGGATATTCAACTAATTTCGGTTGGCATGGTCCCATATCTATATATGATCTTCGAATATTGTCTTGTTGATTGATTGGATAAGACCATATTGGACGACGCAATGTCGGATCACGCTCAAGAGAATTGAGATCCACATCTATGGATGGTTCTTATTGAATGGAAATTGGAACATTATCCGATGTTGAAACATCATCCAATATTGGAACTTGGGCACTTGATGATTGACTAACACTTTTTATACTAAAAAAATTGAAAAGGGAAGGTGTAGTTTGTTTCCCTTTTGCATTCTTCATATTATCAAATTGCAAAAGTTTGATTTCTGTAAATAGCATAATATGAAAATATTAATCCTATAGGAGTATTAATTAGACAGAATGGAGAACCAAATGGTTCGAGACTTTGAATTTGTTATCACAATAGGAACATTGCTAATATAAAATCGCGCTGACAATTAACTCACTGAAGCTAACTTATCAGTAGTGCATATACGTACACATATAGGAATTGTGGATCTCATATCCCTTTATCAGTAGTGCATATACGTACACATATAGTTCATAACAAGAGCTTTATATATAGGAATTGTGGATCTCAAAGCCACTGGTGCATATACGTACACATATACATATACTTGTCATATTCTGCACATTATATAACGTCGATAAGTATGCACTGCAGTCAGCTACAAACTACTTAATTAGCTAATCTAATAATGATAGAGACAAGGGGATTTGAGTTATCCCCCACCTGGCCACAAAAAGTAGTCGGGCCTTTGGAGTCCCTTCCAGATTTATATAAATGAATGTGCGTTTTGGTCCTTTTCGGATAAATCCGACTGGGGTTCATCTGTTCAATATGACAAGCGGTTTCAATTGCATGCATGCCAATAGTCTTAAGATCTTCCAAAATTAAGAGGGAATTTTTGTTTGTACCCTTGTGTTGAAATCAAATTCCTGTAATGCCCTTTCATTCAGATACAAATTTATGAGTATATGCCCTTTCCAGGAATGTGTTACATTTTATATTTTACAGTTAAATGAATCATCATAAGTAACAAAAACTAATATAAAAAAATACAAAGTCCATACAAATACAATCATCATAATTAACAAAAACTAATCCATCTTAAAAGTAAGTGATTTTCAAATCAATCTTATCCGCCCTAAAAACTAATTTATTTCCAACTATTAACATAAAAAACTAACTTATAAATCTCTAATTTAGTATGAAAACTTAATCTAAACAACTAAAGTAAGTCATTTTCTTTATGACAATTCAACAAACACCTTGTGTGCCACTTCAATAACTGTCAAATTTAGTAAAAGCTTCCATTTGTTTATCCGTTCAAGGAGATGATGATTGTGCTGTCGGGAGGGATGGGATGGGGGTCGGGAGTCTCGGGACTTGAGATATATTACAACATCACAATTGAAATATTCAAAACACTACGTTTATAACAAAATTTACTAGGTAAGAATAAATTCAAACTATCAATCAAATCAAGAAAAAAAACAGTAGAATACTAAGAGATTAGTTAGTTGGACTTACTTGATCTTGGGTTTAAACAATCAAGCTTCAAGAGGTAGAAGAGAGAGAGAGACCGGACCTGGACAGTGGAGACTAGGTCACTAGAGACAGAGAGAGAATAAGAGAACAAGGAAGAAGGGAAATGTGAGAGTGTGGAGTTTGTGGACTTTGGACTTGGGATAAATAAGAGTTGGGCTTGGGAGTGCTATTGGGCCCGGAAAATTTAAATAGAGTGGGCTTAAAAAAATTGGGGGGGGGGCTTAAACATAAGCACCCACTAATATTCCACCCAATTTTTTTTTCCATTCATTCCCAACAGGTTGGGGGGGATCCGCCCTTGCATGGACGTTAGTGCTAGTGCTGACACGGACACTGTGCAATGTGACATAGCTGACACAAGAAAATTGTCGAAAACTACATTGAAATAGCTAGTATCGTGTGTCAGGTACGTGTGGTTCAAGGCTTGAACCAGTGAAAAACGACACTATTTTCATGTAGAAGAGTATGTGGTTCATAGGCGGTGGTTATATTCGACATGGCAGGTAAAAAGGATGCATTTTTAAAATATGTATGCATGTTGGAAAAGCTTTAAGAATAGTTTGACCATTGTGGTTATAGGTTCTAAGTCTCTCTTCATTATTTTTGCACAAAATCATTTTGAACCGAGTTTTCAGACAATTTGTAACAACTAAAAAGGTTGGTGTGTTTTAGAAACTGTGGTATCCTCCTATGGGGATAAACGAAATTAGAGTAGAGGAACAGGACTGTGATTTCCTATACAAAAATTTTGAGTTTCATTTCTCTCTTCCTGAATAGTTGCTTCAATTCACTTCTGGAGAAGAATATAGTGTAATAGGTTGTGGCATTTTTTTGAAACTGAACCCGGTATTCTGCTGCTGTCATGAAAAGAATGTTGCTTTTGTGGAAGTCCAACTTCATTGTTGTCATATCCTGTACTCTATTCTTGCATTTGCACAATTTTTGTGTTCTTGAGTTTTGAATTTATGGAAATGCAGGTCAGGTACTATAATGCCCTCATTAAAGAGTTCTGTGACCGCTTGAGGATTGGTGATGGGATGAGAGTTTTTAAGACAATGATGCATTCTGGGGTTCCATTGGATGTCATCACTTTTTCTACTTTGATAAATTGTTTAGGGAAAGATGGAAGACTTTTGGAGTTGAATGTATTGTTTGGGAAAATGCTGGTGATGGGGGTTTCTCCTGACATAGCTTGGTTCAATATTCTATTTAGGGTGTATTTGAGGAATCAGATGGTGGTTGATGCAGTTAGGGTATTGAGGGCGATGAAGTCCGAAGGGTTTTTGCATGATGATGATGTTTCCGAATTAGATGGGGAAGTTGGAAAGGGAACTTTGGGTCAAGCATTGAAGAGAGGTTTTATAGGGTAAATCACAATCGGAACAAATGGATTTGGATGATGAAAGGAGTTGATAAAGAGGTCTGTCTGATAGTTAGTGGTGATGCCGTGGGTGAAATTAGAGATTTGTGCAGAAAGAAACAAAAGGAGGTTGGCAATACACTTGAAAGAGCTTCCTTTGGTTCTGTTTATTAAAAAATGCACTATAGCTTGTGTATGTGGTGCTTCAGAATTTAACACTTGGAGGTATGTGTTGCGTTTTCAAGAATTCCATTTATTCAGTTATTTATCACGGATCCAGTATTATTGAACATGTGTACTTCTCTCACAACTATTATACCATATTGTTATTTAACCCAGTAGTTATGTTTGTTAAAACACTAACGAAGTATGGCTAATTATATGTGACCAGCATCATTTTCGTAGAGTACCACTAGAAAACTTAGGCTCATGATATTGTCTGTGGCTTTGCTGTGGGCAGAACATATAGCGAGGGTCATATCTAAGCAGTTTACTTTTATTTAAGATTGTAATTCATTGTTATAGGCCAATATTGTAATTCAAGAAGATTGGTACAAAGCACATTTTTATGATAGAAGAGGCAACAGTTCTGAGCTTGTACACAAGAAATTGATCCATTATGAGGAGGTAGGTACGACGTTTTCCAAAGAAATTGTTGTACTGGTGATTCATCTTGCTATGGGTGGATTGTTTCAGTCTGGAAGGGTTATTTAAGTTAGTTATGAGTATTCCTTGTAATTTCTGAATGTGTAATTATACTTTAGGGTTCTAAGCAGAATGGATCGAGATTTATTGTTTGCCTTAAAATGGAGAAGGATTCGGACTACAAGGCTTTCTATTAAGGTGAAATAGGACTAATGCATCTGGAGACTCGTTGATGTGATAGGCTTGTGCTGATTGAGATTCTACTGGGTGAGAATGGGAAGGGGTGGGTGAGATGTAAGTCTTACTATCTTATAGAGTGGTATGTTAGAATAAGGCTCAATTTCACATCCAATACTACAAGAAACGAATATATGGGTCCATGTGGAGTCTGCATTCATTGAATGTATTGTAGGCTCTACATGCTTGTTTCTTCTAGTACTCAAGTAGTACTAGGAAAGGAGTACAATACTCTTGCAACAATAGTATCTTGACTCTACATGGAAAAATCCAGTATCCGTCTTTGCGCATCAAAAACTCTGATCCACCTTGATTCTTTTGGCTCCATATGGCATCTGATTTTGGTGCACGATGTCGTATTGCAAGTAACATTTCTTGTCCTATGTTATTTAGACTGTAAACTTGTAGAACTAGTTATTCTGGGAACCTACAAGACCTTTGTGCACTTGGTGTGCACTTAAAACTGTGTAAAGCTCTACCAATGCTACAAAAATAGTGTACCATTGGGTATACTATTGGCCTATTTTAAAAAAGCAAAGAGCAATCAGAAAAAGTAAAATGAAATTTCGTAAATCGATTATCTTTCTTGTGATTTTAATGCATTTATTGTTTCATTTAGAAAAGAAGAATAACAGCTAAGGTTAATTAGAAGGAATTATAAAGCTATTAATCGAATGATTAATGGTGGTAACTCTCTAATCAAATAAATTAAGCCAAAAACAAAATTAAGAATAGAGAGAAAAAAACATGAAAAATACTTGAAAAATACTTCCCTGCTCCCCTCTTGATCCTCAAGGTTGTTTCTTGACATTATTTTCTATTGGAAATTGGCAGGCAACATAAAGCATTGTTCGGGTCATGAGTCTTAACTTCCCATGTACCACTGATGGCTGAGTACTCAAGGTTGTTTTACTGCTAGAAAGTCTTGTGTTGCCTTTCTTGCAGGCAGACCATGTAAACTTTTTCCTAGCAGTAAAAAAGAATCTTGAATATAGACTATGGAGCCCTCATGAGGACTGAGATGACAAAAACACATGACCGAGGAATGCTTCAAATTGCCTATCAATTACTAGCGGAGAAAGATATGATTTTAACAGTAGCTTTTTTCTTTCTTTCTATATCTTGGTAGCTCTAGGATTCATTCATTTTTATAGATATAAGTACATGACATAAACAGACACCATAATGCCTCATTAACCTATATAAATTATACTATTAAGAGACCATAAAAACCTTGAATAATTGTATAATTAATAACATATAAAGACTAGAAAATATGGTGGAGGAACTGGAGGTTATAGTTAGGTTCAAATCAATAATAATTAAAGCGGTTTTGCTGACTTGTGCCTCTAGGGTTTCATGTCCAGGTGAGATTACAGTTTATGTGAAATTAAAATAAAAATAAGCGACAACTTGTTATGGTTATTTTTAGACAGTGATTATAAATAAAATGCCTAGATTTATTTTTTATAGATTAGTTTCAAAATTCAATCCAGTTCATTACTTTTCAATTTTTATGTCATTAGACAAAAAAAAGATAGGTTAATGTCGTGGTTAGGCTTAGAATGTGACAAACATGGTTGTACACTCCCATTTTTCTGCAAATTACAGTTTGTATGTGCTGGCCATGGTTATATATGAATGGCAGTTGTTATATGTGTTTGAATATTCCGTTGTTTTTCTGCTTAATTTTTCTGTTTTTTGAGTTATAAATGCCGCAGTCTAAGAAGCACAAACATGATGCAACATGACACACTGATATAGGGAAAATTTTAAAGTACATTGAAATAGCTAGTGACATGTCAGATGTGTACGACATGTGACTGAGACGACATGACTGTCATATAGAAGTGTCAGTCCTTCAGAGGCTTCAGTTATAGCTATGCGGGTGAAATGCGTGTTTTGGAATTTTGGATTAGTTTTGGAAAATAGGAATGCACGTGGAAAAAACATTTACGAACAATATGACCACGGGGTTATAGGTTGTAGGCCTGGTACTGAAATAAAATCCTAAACTAAATAAGCAGCTGTCCTAGACGACACCTGCGCTGATAGAAATGTCCGAATCGTCTTGAACCAATGTCCTCATCAGGCTCTCTTCATATTTGTGGTGCACAATGTAATTTTGAATTGAGAATTTAAGAATAAGTATAAAAGGTTTGATGTGTTTTAGAAACTGCTGTGGCCTGAAAATTTGAGTATCATTTTCTCTGCCCTAATAGTTGTCCCAATTTACATCTCGAGAAAAACACAGCGTTATTGGTTGTAGCAATTTTTTGAAACTGAATCAACCTTACTTTGCTTGCAGTCATGAAAAAGTGTTGTTTCTTTAGAAGTCCAACTTCATTATTGTGATTCCTGTAATCTTTTGTTGCATCTGCACAAATTTTGTGTTATTGAGTTGCTTGATTTTGAACTTGGGAAATTCAGGTTAGGTACTATAATGCACTCATCAAAGGGTTATGTACTGCTTAAGGAATGGAGATGGGATGAGAGTTTTCAAGATAATGGTGCAGTCCAGGTTTCCATTGGATGTCATTACTTTTTCTACTTTGGTGAATTCTTTAGGAAAAGGTTGTGAAGTTGAATGCGATGTTTGGGGAGACTGGTGATGGGGGTTTCACCTGATGTAGCTTGGTTCAATATGTTAATTGGATGATGGTTGCTGCAGTTGGGATTTGAGGGAAGTGAAATCTGAAGAGCTTTTGTGTGATGGGGAAGTATTGAGTTTAGGTGGGGAGGTGGAGAAGGGAGTGTGGGTCATGTATTGAAGATAAATTGCAATCAAGACAGATTGTTGTAGATGATAAAATCCATGTTGGAGTTAATAAAGAGACCGGTCTGAGAATTGGTGGAGATGATTTTGGTGAAATTACAGATTTTGTGTAAAAAGAAACAGGAGGTTGACAATATATTTAATAGAGCTTGCTTTGATTGGTGAACTTGCTATCAAGAAGATTAAGCTTTCTGCTGTTTAAAGGAGCAATGTAGATTGTTTATGTGCAGAAAGAAACAAGAGGAGGCCAAGAAACAGTGCTGAGGATGTTCGGAAAATACATTTGAAAGACTATCAAGAAGATTGGTTGCTGTTGTTTGAAAAAGCAATGCCACGTGTATATGTCGTGCCATGGGATTTAATTCTTGGAGGTATGTGCTATATGTCCTTGCTTTATTGGCTATTTCTCATGCATCCTTCGGAAATGCAATATATTTCATCGAATATAAAGAGATTCTGATTTGTTTCTTAAGAAATCCATTTAATGATTTATTTATGATGGATCCAGTATTAGTGAACATCTCTATGTGCCTCACAAGTCACAATTATTATATAGAATTGTAATTTAACCAGATGGCTATACTAGTTTAAACTCTAAAATTTATATTTACTAATTATATATGATAGCTTCATTTTTCGTGGATTGTCACTAGAAAATATATAGGATCATTGGCTTTGCTCTTGGTCAAGCATTCTGCTTGGATTATTGATGAGGATATCAAATCTGTTTTATTTTATTTTTGAGATTTAGCCATATGTGTTTTATGATTTGTAATCTTTCTTTTATGTATTAGAATATTTCTGAGTTTTTAGAATATTTTGAGATTTGTATCAAGATTTGTTTTGAACCTATATATAGGCTTTGAGATTAATGAGAAGATATGTCATTCTTGATATATATATATATATATATATATATATATATATATATATATATATATATATACCCTAGCCTCCACTTCGCGACCTCGACAGCATCCCCGAAGCCACCTCATCTCTTCGTCAACCCCAGTCACGCCACCACCGCCAGCCCCACCTCTACTACTCCAGACCCCGCCGACCCCCCTTCCCCTACCGTTCTCCCTCACCGACTGCACCCCTTGTCGTCAACCTTGTCGCTGTCGCCTTTCCTTCAATCGATCGTCACCTGGCTAGGACTGATGTTGCCGCCCTCTGAAGCCACCTTTCTGCCGACCCTCATCTCCGCTGCCCGTCGCTGCCAGTCGCCACTCCCCTCGGCACCGTGCCGTAGCCATCTTCGTTGTCCACTACATACTATCTGCAACCTCGGTAAACTCTTTCCTCTTCTCAAATATTTGTGTTACCGCTTTATCATCTCTAGATTATTATCTAATTTTACTATCGTCCACAAATATTGAGTGTGTGTTCCACTTGCCTATTAGTGTACAAATTTTTATTGAATATTTTACATGCTAAGAACGATCAAGTATTATTGTTGATCGATAGGATTGAACTTTTAATTGGGCTTGTTAAACTTAATTCAATTCTTGAAAATCCATCGAACCGATTAACTGTTTTAATTTCTAACTTGATCCTCATTACATGTTGGTAAAATTAATCCTTTAAAATTCTTGGGAATTCTCTGCCTAGGATTAAGTTTTACATCAATTATATTTCGGCAATATATTTCTATTTAAATTCATATTTCATTGTGATAGGCTAGTTTTGTAATATACATGGGGTGTAAGACACTTGCTAATGATTGCAAAAGCAACAGTTCTGAGGCATTTTGCAGGCTTATAGACAAGAAATTTCTCCATTATGATTTGGTGAGTAAGGTGTTTCCAAGAATTTGGAATGCTGTTTATGTGGCTTGCTTGTGATGGGAGGATTGTTCCAGTTTTTTGGAATAATAAGGAATGTTTGAGTTGTATTTGGTCTTGCAATTTCTGAAAGGGCAAATTATACTGCTAGGGGTCTAGTTAGAAGGAATCGAGATTTATTGTTTGCCTTAGAGGGAGAAGGATCATGTCTACAAGGCTTACTATTAAGGTAGATAGGACTAGCGCATCCAGAGGGTCGATGTTATACAGTTATGGGCTTGTGGTTGATTGTGATACTACTGGTGGGAATAGGGAATGGGGTGGGTTGTAAGTATTACAATTTTATATTGTGGTGTTTTGGAAAATCTAACCATCCTGGAGAATAAATGTACCTTACAAGAATGCTTTTACCGTATTCACTACTATGTTTGCAAACATGGGTGCAGTGTCAATATCCATGAAAAGGTCGAAGTTCTTTTTACTCATATGCAAAGCAAAGTAGATTTTATGTAAAACTCAAAAGGTCTTGTTCTTCGCTATAATCTTGCCACTTGAACAATAGTTTGCCTTATTGAAGTACCCTTGGCATATTACTATCATATATACATTTGAGGAAACAAGGGCTGAAGTACACTGCAGCCCCAAGCTACAGTGGAGCTGATTTGTCCAACCCCCATTAGCTTGCTGCAGCCTCTACACGGCTGCAGCGGCTGATATACCCAGCTCCTAAATTATGCAAAAAAGCCTTCCTATTCTTTAGTAAACCCTAAGCAGTTAAACTTCCCGATTACGCCTGATTAATCTCCGATTAATCGCTAATCGGAGGCTAAGCGATTAATTTTTTAACGATTTATAATATTTCAATAGTTGGCGATTTAATCGGGAATAATCGGCCGATTAGTGGTTAATCGGCCGATTTTAAGTGGCCGAGTAACCGATTAAATATCGTCCTCAAATTTTCATACTTAAACTCGACCCACCATCGTTCCCCCTGTACTATTGCATACTTGACCCAGCCCACATCTGCATCTCTCGTTGCTCGCACTACTCTTCCTTCCCGATTGTTTTTGTTTGATGGAACCGACCAACAAACCCGATCCGACCCACATCCAGAATCTAAACTAAGCTCAAACTAAGTACTCTCTTCTTTTTCTCTATAACTATATGTTCTTATTTGATAATCTCATAATAGTTTTATGTTAGGATTTAGGATTGCTAGATAAGGAAGATATATCTTTTTTTAATTATATATATAATTATTTTTTCGATTTAATCCCCGATTATTTTCCGATTAACCAATTAATCACTAATCGCTTCTAGACCAATTAGTCCAAAAAACCGATTTTAACTGCCTAGAGTAAACCAGAACAACATACTTGGAAACACCATTGACGCGTACTGTCCTCATCTTCCTTCATCATGCCTATCAAGATTTCTCACCATTCACTGTCCCCTTCCCTTCTTTTCCTTCGCTGCCCCGCAATCCCCAATATCTTGAATCATATATTCTTAAGGATTCTTAATTTGGAAAAAATCAGATATAGCCTAGCCCTAGTTAGTTTACTTCCAGTTCTCATAACCTTCACTACAAATTGAATTAACTGATCTTTGTTGTTCATGCTTATTGACAAATTGGCAAATATGAAGCTTATTGATGAGGACATCGGTTCTGTTTTATTTTTATTTTGAGATTTGGCCATATGTCGTTTATTTGAGAGATTTGTTTTAGATTTGAGAGATTTGTTTTAGATTTGTTTGAGATTTATTCTGGATTTGTTTTGAGCCTATATATAAGTCGTGAGAATAATGAAAAGTTATGCTATTCTTGATTAAAAAAATTATTGTGTTGAGTTATTGCTCTGCATTCTTTTCTTGTGCATGTGAGACCATAAGAAACTATTAGGATTTGTGAGAAATCCTAAGAAATTTAGGGTTTCTAAGAAATCCTAGATCTCACTTCCATCTCTGTCTAAACTATACCCAAATCCCCAAAACCACTTCAATTCCTAAACCCTAATCCCCAAATTAAACTCAAATCCAAACCCTAATTAACTCGTCTCCTTCTCCTTCTTCCTTTTCTTTTGATCCTGAAACCCAAGCCCCGATGCCCCCGCTATCGACTCCTTCCCTCTGCCAACTCGTCGATCACCGCAAGCCTCACATACCCCCTAAATCCTTCACCCACACACACCACCACTACCCCGTCGACCACCAACTCTTACCACCTCATTCCTTCAATGCGAAACCCAACAACCCCCCCCCCCCCCATCGCCGTCTCCTCCCCGCTCGACTTTTGAACCCATCCCCGAAGCCCCAGCCCCGTCGATCCCCCGTCGCCCTCCAGTCACCGTCGCCGCCGTCTCCGCTGCGATCACCATCTCCGATCGCACAGGCCGTCGCGCGACCACCCTGGTACCCCCGTTGCTAGTTGTAGCCGCTGCCACCCTCCAAAGTCGCCGCCTCTCTTACTGTTCGACGCCCCTCGCAGCCAGTCGCCGCATCCGTTGTCGCCGTGCCGCAGCCATTCGCTTCCAACTACTTCCTATCTGCAACCCCGGTAAACTCTTTTCACTTCTCAAATATTTGTGTTACTGCTTTATCATCTTTATAATATTATTTGATTTATTTAGTCGTTTATAAATATTGAGGGTGAGTGCTTCTACTTGCTAATTAGGGTACGAATCGTTATTGACTATTTTACTTGCTAAGAACTTGCTAAGAACGTTTAGGTATAATTATTGATTGTTAGATTGAATATTTAATTAGGCTTGTTAAACTATTTCATATCTTGAAAATCTATCAAATCACTTAATAGTTTTAATTTCTGACGTAATCTGCATTACATGTTGGTAAATTTAATCCTTTAAAATTCTTGGAAATTTCCTATTTAAGGTTAAGTTTACATCACTTATCTATAAGGATAATATTGCTACATTCAGTGGCATACCTACCTTTTGCCAGGGATGGGCAGCTGCCCACCCTGAGATTTCAAAACTTTTTGAGGACCTAGGTATAGGACTATAGTATATTTGTATATAATTTGGATATGTAAAATTCCAATAAGTTGTATGTGTCTAGTTGGCTAATGGGGTTTTCATCTACCCTAGGAGTAGTTGGATGCTGAGGTTCGATTCCTCACGATTGCGGAATTTTTTTTATAATGTCTTTCAACACGTATGTTCAGAACTCAATTTTTTTTTATAAAAAAAAAACAACACTTTTCTTGCCTTATTTAATCATCAAGAACTTTACTAAATGTTTTTGCTTTTCATTTTTTGGGTAAAATTATTTTTTCATACTTCAGAAAATAAATATGAATGCAAATTTATATTATTTTCGTACTAAAATAATGTTGTTATTTTTTGTTAAATTGTAAACCCTTATAGATTTTTAAGTATAATGCTTTCCTTTTCATATTTTATTAGCATTGTACACGTCATGTTATTTAGGTATGAGAGGTTGACTTACAAAAAACCATTTGTTTCTTCCAACTATATATCATGAAATAGTGAAGATCATTCATAAATGATTGTAACAAAATTTATAAATTACTTGAATAAGGTAAAATAAAATAGTGCATTGCATGCAAAATTACCATGGTCAACGTTTCGTAATTATTGAAATTATAAATAATTTGTTTATTTAATTCTGCCTCCCTGATAGTCCTGCGTCTGCTATTGGCGACCTTATTCCAGTATCTTCTCTGAAATGGGCTTGGGATCAAGCCACTGGATGGATTGTTATTCTACCACTAACACTGTATCTATTCCTCACATGTCACAAGTTGACAACTCATTCATCATCTCCTGACATTACCTCCCACCAGAAGAAGAATTTTTTGCATTATTAAGTATCCTCCTCACCGTTTTATGATAACAATAAATGATTATAGAAGGACATTTTATGGTATTGCAGGGCGAGAATAAGGGGGCTGGGGTCACCCTAGCTAATTTAGCCAGAGAAACATCTCAATTTTCGTATCTCGGTTTTTCAAATTGAAAATCCATACCGTTGGATGTGTTGTACATCTTAAAAAGTATGTGTACAAAGTTTTAAAAGAATCCAACTTGTTTTAACCTTTACCGTGCAACCGAAAAATTGACTTTTTATAAAGGGTTTATAATTACATCATTTTCAGGCTGCATGATGAGTGGTTAAAATTTGTCGAATTCGTTTTAATTTTGTACACAAATAGTTTTTGTGATATAATCATATCCAACGGTGTTGATTTTATTTTAGAGAGTTGAGAATGAATTTTGAGATGTCTCCCTAGCTAGGGATGGCAAATGGGTCGGGTCAACCGGCGACCCGCCCGTGACCCGCCCGTTGGACCCGGCCCGTTAAACGGTTTGGCGGGTTCGGGTCGAACCCGGTGAACAGTAACGGGTCGACCCGGGTCGTCAAAAAAGCGAATCCAACCCGTTAAACCCGGTCCGCGAACCCGTTTAAAAAAGTCCAACCCGCTGGTCGACCCGCGGGTTTCGAACCGTTGGACCCGTACGGGTTGAACGTTCGACCCGTTACGGTCGACCGTTGACCCGCAGGTCAGCGGCCCGCGGGGGGGGGGGGGGGCACACTGTTCAACAGAGGCACACTGTTCAACAGAGAGAGCCGTTGGCTCTCTCTTGACCGTTTTTTTCTGTGTGTGTGTGGTATTTTTAGCCTATAAATACCCCCTCAAAATCCCATTAAAAATTCACACCTTACTCTCTTACTCTCTCTACTATTATACATTATTTCTAAGGAATTTTTTAACAATTGTAGTATTCAACAAGCAAGTCTACAACGAGGCATATACACGGTCAATTTTTGATCGTATCGAAATCAAAATTCAACGTCTTCAACTCTCGTCAATTCTCCTTCAAGATCTCCTCAACTCTTCAATTGCGGAATCGGCGAAGCACTTCTTTCTAGTTCTATTTCTATTCTTATTTTCACGGTTTATTTTACATACGCGTATTCCACGGTGAATGGTATCAAAATTTCATACCTCTCTCGTTATATTTTTTTTGCGCTGTAGTTAAAATTATTGTTGGTTTTTTTATCTTCTCTATCTCAACCCTCTTGTTTTTTAGATTTTTTTTATAATTCACCGTTCCTACATTGTGTATTTTTTTTACATACATTAGTACATTACTACATTATGTCTAGATCACGCGGTAGCGGTCGTAGCGGGCAAGATTCCTCCTTCTCTTTCCGTAGGCCACCAATTGTCCCAACTAGTGAGCCCGCCCAAGAATATCATGATCCTCCTATCCAATAATGGGGTACACACGACGAGGTTGTAGGTGACATACAATTAGAAGAAGAAGATCAACAACAACCAACCGAAACCACACAACCCCGTAGTAGTAGGAAAAGTAGAGGAGAAACTAGTGATTGGCATAAGTTTTACGATTATATCCCGGACGAACATACTCCGGGTATAGGTTTGAAAGTTTGTAAAATATGTGGTAAAACATACAAATTCAAGAGGGGTGACGGCACCGGTACAATTAGTAAACACATCCAACATAACCATAAGACCTTCTTGCTGACCTACAAAGCCAACAAAAAATCAACCCTAGGACCGGTCTAGTTGATAGCCATCCTTATGATCCTGATCTTGTTCGTCGGAAAATGGCCCGATTAGTCATAAAGGAAGAGTTACCATTTTCCTATCCCGAGAGTAGGGACTTGGAAAATTTTAACCAAACGACCTTAAACCCTCATTTTAGAAGAATTCTGAGAAATACTTGCAAATCGGATTGTTTTAAAATGTACATCAAAATGAAGGACGCTTTGATTGCAATTTTATGGAGTTTAACTTGTAGAGTTAGTTTAACTTCGGATTATTCGACGGGTGTCAACAATATTCCAACGATGGGAATAACCTGTCATTGGATTGACAATGATTGGATTCTTCAAAAAAGAATCATATCACTTGCGGCGTTGTCGTATCCCCATAGTGGCGCTGAAATAGCAAATCGTATTATAGAAATTTGTGATGTTTTTCATATTCGCGATAAAATTATGTGTATTAGTTTTGATAATGCATCTAACAACAATGTAGCAATTACTACTTTAAAATCTGTATTAAACCCTCCATCTGACAATATTTTTCATGCTAGATGTGCATGTCATATTATAAATTTATGTGTTCAAGTTGCATTAAAAATAACTGATCCATATATAATTAAAATTAGTAATTGTGTACATTTCATTGCATTAAGTCCTAGCATATTACAAGAATGGAAAGCTTGGTGTAGGCTTAAAAATGTACCTTTTAGAAGATTTTCAAAGGATGTTAGACACCGATGGAATTCTATTTTTGATTTACTAAATGTTGTTACCGAATATAAAGCAGTTGTAAATGATTTTTGTATCGCAAAAAATATGCACAATTTTGAAATGACTCCCACCGATTGATTTTTTGCCGAATCTTTGTTGAGATTTTTAGAACCTTTTGTTGAAATTTTTAGAACCTTTTAAAACCGCAACTTTAAAATTTTCAGAAACATATGAATCTACTTCTAGTAGCATTTTTGTTTCATTAGTTAGCATGATGCAAACATTTAACGAAATGTTAAATGATATCAATGTTGGTGAGATTGTAAAACCTGCATACAAATTTTTTTTGAAGTATTATTTTCCTCCTCCTATATTGATTTGTGTTGCTACCGTTATGGATCCTCGTATCAAATTAGAAGGTACGAAGAGTTTGATTGAAATGTTTTTTGCATTACTTGGGAAAAATATAGAATTAGTAATTGATTGCGCTACTTTTTTAGTTCAGTTTGAATCTACATTAAATAACTTGTATGATTATTATGATAGACGTTTTGCTTCTAGTAGTACAACTTCTGTAGTTAGTTCTTCTGGTACTTCTAAAGGTAAGGGTAAAAGTAAATTTGATGATAGAACATTTAATTTACTTGAACAAATTCAATCAAAAAAACCTAGGACTAATCAACCAAATGAATTAAATTGGTATAACCAACAAGATTCTGAGCCTTCTACTTCTCCACTAGATATTTTACAATGATAAAAAGACCATGAACACACTTTTAATATTCTGTCAATTATGGGTAAAGATTTACTGACTCCTCCTGTCTCTACAGTTGCTTCTAAGAGCATTTTCTTCAAATGGCAGGGTTCTAACTGATTACAGGAATCGCTTGAAGTCAGACTCGTTAGAGATGCTCGTTTGCACAGAAGACTGGCTGAAGGCTGAAGATAGGACACAAGGGAAAGCACTATCAACGTCCACAAGTGGGAGCAACTCGCCGGAAGAAGAAGAAGAACAACAACAACAATAGCTGCTTTGCTTGTAATAGCAACTCGACCGACACGTTAGGAATTGTATTATATCTTTGCTTGTTATGTTAAATTAGAAAAATTAGAGTCAATTAAAATTGTATATAAGAAATATGTTATTGTATAAAACTTATTTGTGAATTGAATTCGTCATTTCATTAGAAATTGTGAAAATTGTATAACTTAAATTCATATGAATAATATTTCAAATTTTTTTGACAATTTCACTCTTTCAATCTTATTATTATTATTACGATTTTTAATGTTTATTAGTATTATTAGTTACTTAGTATTATTATTATTATTATTATTATTTTAAGCTAAAAATATTATTTAAAAAAAAACCTGCCTATCTAAACAGGCCAACCTGCGGGTCGATCCGACCCGACCCGGGTTGGACCCTAAAGGGTTCACGGGTTGGGCTGGTTGCCTAAATCAAGTTTGGGCCCGGCCCGGCTAAGTGGCCAAACCGGCCCGAGCCCGCCCAAGTCACGGGCCAACCCGGACGTGTTCGACCCGTTTGCCATCCCTATCCCTAGCTAACTTAGCTAAGAGCATCCACAGTCGTTTGCTATATACCCAAAATTTGGAAAATATAGAAAAAATCGAGCTGCAGTCGTTGTCTAAATACCCAAAATTTGGGTATACGATGAACAGTTGCGTGCCAAATATAGCAGGCGATCTGGCCAAATGGAAAATATAGCTCACGGAAGATTATAATCCGTCCGATCTAATTAACGGAGGATAATATGCCGTCCCGTACAAAAGTACTGAACCCAAATGATTAAGAAGCTTTTGAAAAAGAAAAAAAAAAAAAAGTCAACCAACGGCGTATTATACACCGTCCAAGGAGATTGACGGTTGATAATCTTCCGTCCGAACCAATTTTTAGAAAAAAAAAATCAAAAAATGACGCAATTGGCCGACGGTGTATAATCCCCCGTCATTTGAAATTGACGGCATATACTCTTCCGTCCCAGGCCAATTTTCTGATTTTTTTTATTTTTTATTTCTAACTTTTTGTCTTTTAGTGCATTAAAAAAATAAAAAAAAATTAAAGTCAGTACACTTCAATTGGAATTGACGGATCATAATCTTCCGTGTGTGCTCTAATGTGAATTTTTTTTTTTTTTTTTTTTTAATTTTTTGTCTTCTAGTGCATAAAAATAAAAAAAATAAAAAAATTAAAAAAAAAATTGGAACGGACGATTACACTCCGTCATTCTTAATGGACGGATAATAATCTTCCGTCCGGCTATATTTTAGCTTTCAACGACTGCGGCAACATTCCTTTTTTTCTATTTCTCAATTCCTATTTACCCAAAATTTGGCTTCAACGACTGTGGATGCTCTAAGATGACACTCTAGCCCCCTTTTGTTCGAGCATAAATTGACTTTATAAAACTTATTTGACTTCTAGACTTGCACTTATTAGCATTGATTCCCACTGGAACTGCAATTGACTATACCTAGCTAGATGTTTTTCCTCATCATTTTCTAGACAAGCAGATGACATTTTGTGATGACACTGAAATTGACCTCTTTTTATCTTTTTTTTATTTTATATAACTTATTGAACTGGGTTCCACACATTTTTCGATGATGTGTCCCACCAGCATCACTGTGCTTCAGTATGTTTGACGCATGCTGTTGTTTCTCTTGGTATGGTTCCTTTCCAGATAGTGCGTTCTACCGTCTCCCTCACCTTTATCTTATTGTATATTCACTCATCACGTACAAAATAGATTGAAATAAATAAGATTAAAATACAAATGGATTAAAATAAACAAAGTTCTTTTTCATAAATTTTTAATATTGTTCATCAATGGAAGAAACTGCTTACTTATCTTGATATAAATGCATTTGAACATCTGTTAGTTGTAGATTTCCACCATCATTTTTTAGTGTTTGTCGAAATTTACCGTCTCGCTTTCATTCTCACTGAATTCATCTGCTCTATATTCTCTTCTTTCATAATTGCTATACATTGTTTATATTTTTTCAAAAGGTGGTGTCCTGAGGATCCAAAAATAATGGAGTTCAATGTGGCAATAACGTCATTGTCTCAAGACATTCGATGGAGCTGCTTACGGTGTCAGTAAGAGTGGTCATCGGCATTTCATAGAGATGGTAATTTTCATGATATACCCAAATGCAGCCTGTTTTTCTAGGTATGTACCGCAAGATAAGATCAGTTAGCTTATTGGTCGCATATAGGACCTAGAAATAGATCTTGCAGAACTGAACCTGTACATGCAGCATGTTGCCATCCTTTAGCTGTTTATGGAATTTGACAACATATGAGGATCCACTAGCAGGGGGTTCCTCCCCCACTGAGCATGAGTTTATGGCATTGTTAAGGATCCTACAAGATTATTTGCTTGTGGATCCAATATCTTTTATTTTTATTTTTATTTTTTTGATGATCTAACCCAAAAAGGTTTAATTTGGATTGGATTATCCATTTGTCTGGCTCAGTTGCTAACCCATCTCCTCTGGACCTCTGTCAAGCAAACAATCTACACTATTAGGTACTACTTGTATCTCCTTGGGTCCCTGAATGCTTACTGAGTTATCTGCTTATAGTGTTTTTCTTGTATTTTATGCGTATATCTTACAGTTCATAGTGTAATCGAAAGTAACCGTCCTTCCTAATTTATATATATATATATATTTTGCAGACATTAAGCATATGCACTTATATAGTAGTTCTCTGGCTAGTGTGCTTACCTAATATTTAGCCCACCAAACATTAGTGCTCTGTTATGCCTTGAATTCTGCTTTTCTAAGGCACCCTCCACCAAATCGTGTACATTTTATATGCTCCTACATCAACTAGATACGGTTTCCACATCCCACTTCCTTTATTTTATCTGCAATATCTGTCACTATGTTTTCTTTTAAAATTGCAGGCCACATGACTCTTTTGTTAGTTGTTACACTTTTTGCCTTTACACACCTGTAAAATACAGTTGCTTACAACAAGAGTCCAAATGATGGCATGATTTTCTATGTACATCCGGGATACTTATCTTGCAATCTCAATAGATATTCATGAGTCGAGCAGAAATGGATACTGGTATAGTGTTCTAGTGGTATATTGTCAATCCGTCTTGTACCCGGTACCTTGTAGGTATCAGGTGACAACATCTGTAAGGGCAGTTGAGCAGTTGACACACCGGGTCCTCATTGTCCCAGCTCATCCTTACACTTGAAACGTAGTGATATTCGTAGATAGCGAAAGGGCAGGGAACACTTTTGCATAGTCAATATTGATCTTTACCGTACTGTTAGCGATCCACAATCTTACTTTGTTCTATATCTTCCATCGGTAAAGTTGGATGGATAAAGCGGAACCATGATATAAAGTCACAAGCGTGAATAGGAGGAAAATATCCTTTAGTCTACTGTGAACAGAGAACACAGAATCAATATTTCCTCATCCTAAAAGTGAGGGAATATTAGATCATGATTTTGGTTACTGGTACTTCTGATATGTTGGACACTTGGATAAGTAAAAGCTGAAACCTGCATTGTGTTTTCAAGTCATGCTCAATATTGAGTTACTGCTGTTTTTTCTAGGCAGTTATTACACAAAATTGATTTTCTAATTAGTGTAGTTACTGTCTATCCTTGCATATTGCAATAATGCAATTCCATTATGCATAATTGAATTCCTATGCATGCAAAATCCTTATAATGTATTAATAAGCTAAATTGTTGATATCGAATAAATATCAGCATTGATCCTTATGAATGAATATGGTATTTAATCTTCATACTTTGCAGGTGAACATCGATGATGTTGGTCTTGCTACCACCCTTACCAGATTACAGCATTCGGTTATATATTTCAATTGCATCCCCCCTTGCTTTTATGTTAGAAATCTCAGACACCCAAACTTTTCACAACATTTACACGATTTCTTGACTCCTATGTTCAATAGATGGTTCCTCTGACCCAAAACCAGTCAGTTCTTACATTCTTCTCATGCTTTCATCCTCCTCAACGCCACATACGCCAAAACCCTATATCCAACAAACATCACAACCATTGCTAAAATGCTCATCCCAATACTGACCTGCGTCAGAATCTCATCCTCTCCCGATTCATCTCCATGTCTGTAATGCGACACACTGAGATAATGCTCCATCTCTTGTCCTTTATACTGCACTCCGATGAGCAACCTATAACAATAGAATGTGAAGGAAGTGTACTTCATCCAAGCCATCCAACTTGGTATATGCTGAACATAAAACCCTCCAGTCAGAAGAAAAGCGAGCATGGTGACTGTAACCACAGTCGAAGCTTGCTTTGCATCCATAATGGCAGCTCCGAGCACAAGCCCTAGGCCTTGAGCAACAAGTACATAAGCCAATAGTATAGCAACTGTAAGCAAGAAAGCCTCTATTTCTGGGCGAAGTCCAGCCATCCAATATAAAATGACAGAGAAAACTGATGGGAGAATCAGCTCCATAGGGAGGTCGCCCGCCATTCTAGCCATGAAGTAGGAGGAGAGAGTATACATTCCAGAGGCTCTCTCTTTAATGAAGATGGCTCTTTCTGATGGGAAGGTGAAAACAGCGTTGAACGAGGCAAACACGCCCAAAAAGATTGAGATGAAGAAGAGGAGGCCTAGTCGGTCTTGGACATTGCGGATATTGGAGTGCCACCACATTAATCCAGCTAAGAGAGCAGCAGCGATGACTTGGATAACTCGGAGGGAGTCGAAGGTCTCATGACGTCGTTCCTTGAGGCTTCGGCTGAGGAGGATTTTGAACTGACTGAACCAGCTGATGTTGCTACAATTATTCTGCTTAGAGTGCTCAGATCTTTGAATACCTGGATGCAGTTTCATCGAAGAGTTTGAGTTCAATTTGTTCATGATTGTAAAAGTCTGTACAACAAAGTCGACACGCCATAATCTCTTTTAGAGAAAGATTGGCATTTTGTTGATAAGATTCTAGTATTATTACTCGAGAAGGAATGTGTAAATTGTAATAAGAATATCAGGTAACAGATATGCTAGAATCTATGCTAAGAAGCTCAAATTCTAAAGCTATCAAAGCTTTTACTAGGAGGAAAAAAACTGCAACAAATTTTACCTATTGTTGGAGCAGTAGCAGTATTTACTGCAGCAGTAATTGATGCCTTCACTTTTGGAGCTAGTACTCTGTTGTAGGATGAAACCAGGGCTTGTTTTACACTGGGCTTCTCTACTTCACCATTCTGCTCTGTTTGTACAATGCCTGCAATCATACATCATAACCTCGTCATTAAAATTTCATTTTGTTTGTTACACAAGAAAATAATACAGTATGGTTTATATACAGGTATAAATTATAAGAGTTTTGCTTTAGTAGACGACCCCAACTGGACTACAAAGTAGACACTTGGTACAAGCACGCTGATCATGTGCAGCAGCTAACTCGCCACGCAGCCGTCCGATCTTGTATGATCATGATCATAATCGGACGGCTGTGTGGGCGAGTTTGCACGGTGATCAGGTGCGAACCAGTCATCGCCCCTTGGTACAATTTTGAATTATAATTTTTAGGCAAAGAACATTTGATCATCTAGAATCTTATCACTCTTTTGTTTACAACTTTACATCTAAGCCAAGAGCCACATAGCATACAGCAAGTGCTGTCATATCTACTCCTTTACAACAAATTGTTATCATACTATTTAATTATTCAAATTTTAGAGCTGTTTGTAGTTTGTAGTATACTTAAGCAAGGATGGTTTAAAAATTCAAAATAATCCTACGTTTTATATGTTTTTTTTTGATAATTAGATGGCCGAAGCCATCGTTTCATTAATATATAGGATTAAGGAAACAAAACATTATACAGTACTAATAATACAAAAGACTGTCGTAACAGCAAAGCAAACTAAACTAAGGCAACAACGCCAGACATCAAAATAGAAATAACAATACTATGAAACAACAACAGTAAGAGGAAAAATAATCCTACGTTTTATATGTTGGGTTCTAAAGAACAATGATCACTATCATCGCTTTTTCCTTTTTCTTTTCTTTTACAAAAATATTTTTTGGGTGCGAGAACCTCCAAGTAAATATCAGGAATATATATATATATACACACACTAAGTGTGAAAAGTAGTTGAGATATATATCTGACGAGTGTTTCAACTACAAAGAGTCATGAATTCCGGTCCCTAGCTAGCAAATAAAATTAAAATAAAATCATGTAAATAGCGGTATAACTTCTATTTACAACAACAACCTTCAAAAGATGTAGAAATTGCACACTAAAAGTGGATAGAAAAGGTTTATTTTTATTTTTATTTTATTACTTCCACTAGGAATTCCACCATCATGGTGAACCATTAATCAAGTGTATAAAATGCAAATAGTACCTCTCTTTCTAGCTATTTATTGTGACTATCTAAATATAGATAGATTGGTATTAGTTGTTTTGTTGTCCTGTTCTAGTACTGTTTCGTTTATATATTATTAATGAAGCGATGATGATGATGCTAACTTTATTCTCAAAATATATATAGGTAGATAGATAGATAGATAGATAGATAGATAGAAAAGGTGTATCTACATGCCTCGAGTAAATCACATTTAGATTTGTGCTCTCACTCTCAAAACTATAATTTGGTGATGGCCAAATGAATATGTATATTATAGTACTTCTTAATCATTCAAAAGGTGACCAATTAATATTATGTCACCAATTAAGAATTGAAAGTGATAGATCTCTTATGACTATGAGAATATATAAAATGGAAAGGACCCACCAATATATGCTTTGAACTCATGAGATCTTGTTTGGTTAAATGAAGAAGAATCAAGACACCCAAGAAAAAGCAAAAGCAAAAAAATTTAAAGCAAACAAAAACACCTCATTATATATATATTGTCCAGCTTTCAAGGCTTAAAAGATGAGGGGGGCATTCATAAAGAAGACTAGCTGCTTCTTTTTTGGGGTGACACCTACATTACCACTTCCCTTATCCATCTACAATAAGTTCTAGAGACACAAACTTTAGTATGATCCTGTTATAATTTGTTTCCTTTTAAATCAAGAATTTCTCTATCTATCCAAAAGTGCACTAGATATCCTTGGGAAATTTTTTTTAAATGAATTTTTTAAACTCGAAAAGAAGAAAAAAAAAATTCATATAAGCTCAATATATAACCTTGTTTTACCAAAAGACGAGATAACTATGCATTGCACATGCAAATAAATCAGCAACAAGTAGTAGTGCTTACCATTAGCGAGATCTAGCATGAAATCGGCGGGATTGACATGAAACAAACACCCAAACCCCACGACCCCAGTAAAATAGTCCATGGCCTCCCTCCCCTTCCCAAAATACACACACTCCCCCTCCATCACCACCATCACCAAATCAAACATCTGGTAAACCCTACTCGACGGCTGGTGCACCGACATCACCACACTCCTCCCCCCATTCCGTGCAACCTCCCCCAACTTCCCCACCAACTTCGCTGCAACCGTCGAGTCCAAGCCTGAAGTCGGCTCGTCCAATATCAACAGGCTAGGGTTCACCAGCATTTCGTGTGCAACCGACACCCTCTTCCTCTCACCCCCGGAAACCCCCCTAACAAACCCGTTACCTACCCGTGTTTCCGCGCACTTTTCTAACCCTAACTCCTTGATAACAAACTCAGCTGCATGGACTTTCTCAGATTTGGACAGGGAATTAGGCAACCTTAGCATGGCACAATATACTAGGGTTTCTCTTACAGTCAAATGCGGGTATAGGACATCGTCTTGGGTGACAAACCCGACCCGTTTAGAAATGGGTTTGGTTAGAGGGTGCCCGTTCAGGAGGACGGAACCGGAGTGGGGTTTGAGGCGACCGGCGAGGATGGTCAACAGGGTTGACTTGCCGGAACCGGAGGGACCGAGGACTGCGAGGAGTTGACCAGGGCTGACGTGGCCGGAGATGGACTTGAGGATGGTTTTCTCTTGTTGGGTTTGGGAGTGGGTTTGGGTGAGGACCCGTTTGAGGTTGGTGATGGGTTTCGGGTCGGGTTTCTTGATGGTGTAGGAGAGGTCGAGGAAGTGGAGGGTGATGGGGAAGCAAGGGGAATTATCTAAATTCATTTATTATTATTATTTCTTTGAATTTTTAGGGATATTTTTAGATTTTTTTTTGTTATTATTTTTTTTTTTAAAGGAGGGGATGAAGAGAGCGTGGAGAGTGAAGGAGAAGGGGAGGGTATTTATAAGGGTTGAGTGGGGGGAGGAGGGGAGTGAGGACACGTGGCAGGATGTGGGAAGGGTGGGTTGAGGTGACATGTGGTGGATTTTAGGGTTGAGAAAAGAGAGAGGTTTAAGCAATGGTGGTGAGCCCTTTTGGTGATGATATATATGGATGGTTCTTGCATTGTGTGAACTCTCAATCTCTCTCTCCTACTCGTAATTTACATCCTACTAGTAATACGATGCATCTCTTCATAAATATATATTTTTAAAGTGAAAATTTTGTTGTGATCTGGTTTGAAAAGTCAAATATGAGATATCTTTTATATCGTTAGCTATGCACGAATAATGCACGTTTTAATAAAAATAATAATGATAATAAAAACTGTGACATAGTGAGAACTTGAGCCTGAAATCTCTTTTATATTAGTTATGTACGTGCGTCACACTCATTGATAGATTGACAAATGACACTAAGGTCTCTTCCTATTATAATATTACTAGTAATATACACGTGCGATGCACGTATTAATTTTTAAAATAAAAATTAAAGTGAAACTCTAAGTTACACGTGCGATGCATGTCTTAATAAATATGATTATATATTTTTAAAATTAAATGTAAAGATTGCACGTAAGTCGGTAGTTTTACAACTCCAACCCTTCTATTATAATAGTTATTATATATTATATTACAAATAAATAGATAGATAGATAGATAGATAGATAGTAATTTACACGTGTGATGCACATTTAATATATTAAAAAATTAAAGAAAAAAAATCTAACGTAGTAAGGACTCGAACCTGAGACAACCTTCATATTAGTTATACACGTGCAATGCATGAATTGTTAGATTGACAAATGACACTAAGGGTCTGTTTGTTTTAGTTTTTTTTTTTTTTTTCTTTTCTGAAAACTCTATTCTGAGTTGGCGTTTGTTTTAAGTGTTTTTTCCAAACACTATTCAGAATACTGATTACCCCTCTTTTCACATCTCTTCTCTTCTCACATCTATTCTTAGTTCTCTTCTCACATCTCTCCCAAACTCTCCCCCTCTCACCTGGCTGGGCTTCGAGATGTCGACCCCGCGCCTCGTCGAGAATCCGACCGCCTCGCCGGTGCAGAGCCGAGCTCCCACTCCGGAGCTCCGAGCTCAGTGCCGATCTTCAACCTCTACTCCGGTGCCGAGCACTCATCCTTCACGTGCGCGAGCTCTCAACGACTTCGAGCTCCCAGTCCAAAGCCGAGCCCACTCACGGCCGCCATCAGCTCCCTCCTCGAGCTCCGCCAACCTCCATCGCCATGCTCCTCGCCATGCTCGCCAACCTCCATCGCCGAGCTCCACCCCGATGCCGAGCTCATCGTCTAGCTCCAGCACCTCTATCGAGCTCCAAAGCTGAGCTCCGAGCTCGAGCCCCCACTCTTACTCGAAGAACCCATCGAGCTCCATCCATTGCTAAGCTCCACCTCCGCCACTTTCGTCGAGCTTCGTCTCCACATCGATGATCTCCTCTCGTCGAGCTCCTCTCTTCGAGCTACGGTGACCTGGTTCACCCTCCGCCGAAGATGACGTCGAAGGAAAGAGACGAAGGAGGAAGAACGAAGAAGAAAGATGGAAAGAAGAGAAGAAGTCGAAGAAGAACAGGGCGGGAGAAGAAGAAGAAGAAAAAAAAACATATATATATATATATATATATATATATATATATATATATATATATATATATATATATATATATATATATATATATATTTGTGCCACGTGGGATTGTTGAATATACATATAAAATTTTCATAATATATGTATCGATCCCATGCCATAATATACGTATCTTTTCAAAAACTGCAGCCTGGAGGTTGAGCAGATTCAGTTTATCCAAATATTTATAGTTATCCAATATCAAAATTGCATAACTTATACATGATCTGAGATTAGTTGCTTTACAAAAACCTGACTGATTATAGTATGTTCATACAAGATTTTCTTTAGATTTTGTACTCTAACGTGACGAATCAATCGAGGAGATGATGGCGTCTGATTTTTGCTCGATTCACATGCTGCTCAAGTTTCTTGTTCCAATACTTGTACAACATTGCAATCTAACTGCAACAATTAAAAAAATGTCAGCAAATGATGAATGCAAATTGATTTTAAAAAATGTCAGCAAGAAATATAACCGAACAGCTTTTAAACTGTCTTTTTCAGAAAAACAACTTTCAGATAACAGTTTTCAGCTAGAAATATAACCAAACAACTTTTAAACTCTTTTTTTTTCAGAAAAACAGATTTCAAATAACAGTTTTCAGCTAGAAATATAACCGAATAGTTTTTAAACTGTCTTTTTCAGAAAAACAGCTTTCAGATAACAGTTTTCAGCAAGAAATATAACAGAACAGCTTTTAAACTCGATTTTTCAGAAAAACAGCTTTCAGATAACAGTTTTTAGCAAGAAATATAACAGAACAGCTTTTAAACTGTCTTTTTCAGAAAAACAGCTTTCAGATAACAGTTTTCAGCAAGAAATATAACCGAACAGCTTTTAAACTCGTTTTTCCAGAAAAACAGCTTTCAGATAACAGTTTTCAGCAAGAAATATAACAGAACAACTTTTAAACTCGTTTTTTCAGAAAAACAGCTTTCAGATAACAGTTTTCAGCTAGAAATATAACAGCACAGCTTTTAAACTCTCTTTTTCAGAAAAACAGCTTTCAGATAACAGTTTTCGGCAAGAAATATAACCGAACAGTTTTTAAACTCGTTTTTTCAGAAAAACAGCTTTCGGATAACAGTTTTCAGCAAGAAATATAACCGAACAGCTTTTAAACTCGTTTTTTCAGAAAAACAGCTTTCAGATAACAGTTTTCAGCTAGAAATATAACAGAACAGCTTCTAAACTCTCTTTTTCAGATAAACAGTTTTCAGAATACAGTTTTCAGAAAAAAATATAACCAAACAGCTTTTAAACTCATTTTCAGAATAACTCTATTCAGAATACAGTTTTCAGAAAACTCTATTCAGAAAACTCTTTTCAAAATAACAAAACAAACGCAACCTAAGGTCTTCTCCCATTATAATATTACTAGTAGTTAACACGTGTGAAGCACGACTTAATAAATATAGTTTTTTAAAAGTAAAATTCAGAAGTAGCCTGGATTTGATCTAAAACCTCATTTATAATAATTATGCACGTGCATTACACTGATTGGTAGATGAATAAATTATACTACGACGGTCTCCCATTATGGTAGCAGAGATAGATTATATAGAGATAGAGATGAACATGGCTTTAATAACTCGATGAGTCATGCAAATTACACCTATAGTAAGTAGTACATGCTACTGCCTTCTAAAAGAAAATGGCAAATGCATTTATTATGTGTATTAGTTTTAAAGTGAAAGTAATAGGTTTTACTGTCTTTGTTTTTTCTTTTTTTTTTTTTTTTTTGTACGAGAATAGTATAGTTTAATCTGGTAAGTAAGGTAGGTCTATATCGTTTTTAGTTTAATCTGGTAAGTAAGGTAGGTAGCTCTGTGTAATTCTGACTCTAATAGCCAGTACATATCAGGAGACAAGTTTCTCATATTTCAAAATATGACAAAATATCATATAGCAAAATAAATAATTTGCTACAGTCGTTATTTGCTATAATATAAGAAAAAAATATTTTAAAGAAAGTTCGGACGAGACATGTTGTTTTGTCCGTTTTAAATTTTCATCTTCTTACGCTTAATTAACTAATGATTAAATATTAAAATAGATTAATTAAATAAATTAAATATTAAAATATGAGCTAAATACCTAATTAATTAAGTAAACCTAAGATTAAAACTTAATTAAACCAAACCATTTGGCTGGACGGAACATGTTGTCCCGTCCAAGCCAAAATGGTTTCAAACGGGACAACATGTCCTGTTTGACGTCGTTTTTTATTTTTATTTTTATTTTTTCACACGGTACATGTTGTATCATCTGATCATTAAAAAAAAATTAAAAAGAAAAAGAAAAAGATCAGACGAAACAACATGTGTCGTCCGATCTGATTAAAAATAAATAAATAATTGGGACGCTATATTATGAGAATCGATATTTCGTTTCTCAAATATAAGAACGTACTGTAGCACGCTTGTCATAAAATGGCAAAATAAGAAACGACTGCAGCGCCAACTTTCTCAAAATATGAGACAATGGCAAATATAGCAAACGACTGTGGATGCTCTAATTAACTAGTACAGTCACGGATATGGGTAACAATTGCAGCTAATCAAATCTGTGTGATTCATACACGAATCACGGGAATTTTTAAGAGCGAAACAATAATTTTACAGTAGCTACAGGTTCACAATCAGCACATGGTCTGTCCATCTGCCACCTAGCTATCTGGGCTTGGCCCAGAAGAGAGCTAATTTGCAACCCAATTAGAAGAGATTGACCAGTCATTTATGACTGACAATCAAATTCCTCAAAATTGAAAAATAATAACTAATTGGATCCCTTGATATGGGGAATCTTCCTAATATTGCTCTCTGTAGAGCCTATAATTAAATACTGCCCCACCTCAAAATTCTAGTTTATATTACTAAGTTACTGACGTACTTGATCGTCGGAGGTCTTATCGCTGGAAAAACTTTCGATGTTTCAAGCTTTTCTGCAAGTTTTCGGTGGTATCTCAGCCGTCAATTCTAAATTTATTCACAAATATCTGCCTCACATCAGATATGATTAATGTGTGAAATCTAACTATCTAAGCTTTCGCTAATCATCAAAAAAACTCACTATATGTTGTTCCCACAAAAAAACAAAAAAAACAAAAAACATCAATCACTTATTGCAGGAACATTTGGTATTGAAACGATCTTTTCTTGAAATTTTTACAACTGGTCAGATTATATACATATGTAATTACCAACTTAATGTATTATTTTAAAGGTGTATAAGTAGTTTACTAAATCGTATATTATATACTACTATTTTAATCTATCAATGCAAAATACATTGAGATGCAAACTAAAAGAAGATACGCGCCTTAACTGTGGTCATAAATAATTGCACTTGATATCTCCAGTTTCCCAACTGATATTAGAACGTGCATTGCACGTTCAGATTACTAGGTGCATTCATTCTCTTTTAAGTTATAATAACTAACTAAAAAAGGCGATTCAAAATTCAAAAAAACCCTTTCTTCTCCGGCTCCTAATCTCCCCAGATCCCGTCGATCCTCTCCTCTTCTCGCTTTCTCCCTTCAATCAATCTTGTAGAGCTCCCCAATCCCTACCGACTCATCTCAACCTTTTCGTTTATGAGTCAGTGCCCCTCTTCATCGATCTCTGCTGGTAGCCTAGCCTCTCTTCTTGCTTTCCCGGAGCTGCCTTCTCTGCTCTCCGTTTTCGTGTCGTTGTGTGGCGCTTCTTCCCCTTGCGCTCTCTGTTCGACCTTCGCGGTGGTTGCCAGCACCAAGCTGCTCTCTCTGCTCTTCATCGACGCGCCTTCCGCCTGCCCTGAGCGGCGTTGCGCCTCCGAGCCGATCGCCGGTATTCCCCTGTTTAGTGTGCGGTTCAGCCAGGAGTGCTCCCCTACTTCTAGCCGAGTTCCAGTCGTCCTCCTCTAGAGCTCGCTGTGAGTACTGTCCGGTTTTACTCCGTAGTGGTAGACTCGGTTATTGTGTTTTGTTGGGTGGTTCACTGGAGTCTATCTTTTGCTTTGTTGCTTAGTCTTTGCGCCGTGTGGGCGCTGTTAGCTGTTATAGCTTTCGGGCTTTTTAGTTGTTTGTGCTGGCTTTGTGCTTCCCCCTCCCGGGGGACCTTGTTGCCAGCGATTTCTCGGTGTTCTGACTGAGATTGATTACTTAGATCGACTGTTCTATTAATCCTCTACTTCTCTCTTTTTTCTCCATTCTCGTTCTCCTCGATTTCTCGGTCTTCTCTTATTGTATTTAGGAAGTTTCGATCGTCTCTATTTGATTATTGTGGAGATTTCTTAATCTCGTTTTGTATTAAGTGGGTTGCGATCTTTGCCGATTCTTGAGTATATTCTTGAAGAGGATTTGATCCGTAGCGATCTCTCTTCCTTTTGTGTTGGTTTGATATACTTTGAATTATCAGAGATTAAAAAAAAAAAAAAAAAAAGGGCGACTATTTCCACAAAAAGAGTGTGTGGCTTCTCTTCTCTGTGAGGCCCTGTTCTTGATTTATCTCTGGTGTCGATCCTCTTGTGGGAGCGTTTCCATTCTGTTAGTATTTTCTCTATAATCTTCCTTTCCTTTTTTGGAGCTCAGATTTTTCCGCTCTTGAAAAGTTTTTTTCCATGATTCTTTTCTCGGTTGTAGCGAGCTCGGAACGTTCAACTTCGGATCAGGATTTGCAAGGGGATTTTTCTTTTTCTTCTAGGGAAGTCACATTCCCCTCTCAGGGCTCCCTCAATTACTTTAAATCCCCTTCGCCCTTTAGGCCCGATCTTCATCGGGTCTGCTTCAGATGCCTCCTTCCTGGGCATCTTAAGCGTGAATGTAAGAATAAAATGAAGTGTTTATTCTGTGATAAGCTCGATCACTCTCGTAGTCGATGCTTTCCACTTCAAAATCTTCTGGGATGGCCCAGAGGTCATCCCCTTCCGGCCAAACTCCTTTCCTTCCTTAATTACCCCCGCTTAAAGCTCAAGCTTCTGAATAGCTTGGTTAGTAAGCATAGTAGGGTTAAGAGCAAGGTTCTACACTCCTCTGTCTTGACTGACTTTTCAGCGTCGAATTTCTCCCCTTCTAGTCCCTCTCCTCACGCATCTCCAGTCACTCTTAATCGGCCTAATATTGCTTTCCTTTTTAAGGATCGTAAAGTTTTTTCGACCATTGTAGCCAACCCTCGTCGGGACTCGTTCAAGGCTCGCCCCCGACCTGTCTCAGTGTTTTCATCATTGTTCAGAAAGTTGGGTACTTATCCTGACTGGTTTAAATCCTACTCCCCGTATCTTTTGGGGCCTCTTAGTGCGAGGGAGTCTACTCCTCACTCCCGCACTGATGACCCCCCTGGGCATCCTGACAGAGCTATTTTTGATTTTAAGGACCCTTCTCTAGTCTATATCTATCCTTGTGCATTGAAGATCACTTACCCCTTATATTCTGCGATCTCATTTCATTATCCTGGCTGCTTATTCTCTTGGTATCAACTTTTAGGGGCTCAGTCATGGCTCTATCAGGTCCTGAGGACTTTCAAACTCTTCTTGCTCTCCCTTCCTCTCAAGTATTCATCAAGTACCGATGTCCCTTCTTTTATCATTCGGGCCGGCACCCCCAAGACCATCCAATCTATCTCTTCGGCTGCTCCCAGCAGTCACAGTTCCCCCCCGTGTCCCACTTCTGCTCATGTTTCTTTATCTGACCTTGAGGCGTTTTCGCCCCCTTCTGTGAGGGCGTCCCCTTCCCCTGTCAAGCGCGGCTACAAAAGGAGAGTTTTCGATTGTTCGAAGATTCGTGTGAGCGCTCGCCTTCTTGCGAGGAAAGCAAGCGCCGTGTCTATTCTTCAGCTTGGACACTATTCAGTATCGCCTGCTCGTTGACTTCTCCGGTGTTGGCAGTGCCTCTCTGCCGTTTTGCCACAAGAGTCCCTCTAGACTGCTAGTGGAGTTGGATGTCATCTTGGAGGGAGTTTTTTCCTACCAGAGTTCTTGGATCGATTGCTTTGGTCCAGCCCCTCTGACGGATTCGATTTTTTTGATGTTGGTCTTCTTTTTGCTCGAGTCCCTGGGCCTTTCGAGTTACTCTCTGATTTCGGGATGATGTTCCTTGCCGTGATTTTGCCCTCTGTGTTCATACTTGTTATTGTATTTCTTATTTATTTCGTTTTATTTTGTTTTACTTTTTGTAAAATCCTTGATACTTGTTTGTAATTGTACTGTTTTATTGATTAATATATTTTTTGATGGCTCTATCCGATTCATCCAAAAAAAACTGTGGTCATAAATACATTTAGGCTTAGACTTCTAATGCTAGACTTTGTCTTTAACACTGTCAATATTCACGGAAGACTAGTTAAAATGACTTATTTGCAAAAACAATTAATACCCTTAATTCCCACAATATATCTATGAACTCACTTAGTAATTAAAGCATTATGATTAATTAGTAATGTTCTCAAATATGTGTTTTAAAATTTTAATTAATGTATTACCTGATCTGAATGGTAAATAAAATACCAAATTAAGCTATCCAAATTGTTAAGCAAGGTGTATGCATTATATGGTCACACAAGTATATGATTTCATGGGATAATATTAAAGCTCATAAAGCCACAGTGATCTTTATTCCTCTCATTATGAAAATCAAGTGAGATTAACAAGCACCACCCATGTCAAAGCTTCTTGTAAATAATTAATTAATTTGATCTTCTAGTACAATGCCATTTTGAAGAATCTAAAGCATTCTGACTCTCTTCCATCCTTTAATTCCTACTTTCAAATTCTTCTCTTTCGTGACAAAGAAGGTGATAATATTTCCAACTTTTCTGTGTGTATATGTATGTATACATACATATATAGATACATATATGGAAAAAGGGGTATGAGCAATTTGCTCATTTAGAAAATGAGCAAGTGATGAAGTGGCATGCATATGATTAGAAAATTCTAAAAGTTGTTAGATACTCAATATATCACATGCATACCATCTCATTAATTGCTCATTTATTAAATGAGCAAGTTGCTCATATCCCATTTATCCATATAATAAAGAGAAAAGTAGTAGATTTGATAATAGGTGTAGCAGTATCCATTTTTTAAACACGTTTTTACATACTGTGAAGTCTCTGTCATTACTTTTATATATATATATATAGAGAGAGAGAAAGGTTCGGGTGAGAACCATTCCCTGGGGTGAGAACCTAAGGGCCTATCCCAGCCATTCATCTGTGTAATCTTAACGGTCAAGATTTTTTAAAATTAAACAATAAGATTAATTAATTTCTGCATTAAGATGTCAATCCCTTTAATTAAGGGATGGGGACCGCGTAATAAAAGGAATGAAAGATCACAGATTATTAGGCAATATATATTGCCTTTTTTATTTTATTTAAAAGGAATGTAGATCACAGATTATTAGGCAACATATATTGCCTTTTTTATTTTATTTTCAGCCGAACCACAATCTTCATCAGGATGAACAACATTTGTTGCTACATACAATGTTGCTAAATATGAAATTTTTATCTACTTACAATACAGTCAGTTGCTATATAGTGAACGAATTGGTGAAGGAACGAATTGGTGATGATTCTGAAGTTGCTATTAAGTTGGGATACAAAATCTTCTCGAATAGCAACTGTAATAATTATAAATAGCAACTGAAATAATTATAAATAGCAACTGAAATTGGTGAAGGAATACTATAAATAGCAACTGAAGTTAAAATTATAAATAGCAACTGAAGTTGCTATTGTATCTACTTACAATACAGTCAGTTGCTATATAGTGAACGAATTGGTGAAGGAACGAATTGGTGATGATTCTGAAGTTGCTATTAAGTTGGGATACAAAATCTTCTCGAATAGCAACTGTAATAATTATAAATAGCAACTGAAATAATTATAAATAGCAACTGAAATTGGTGAAGGAATACTATAAATAGCAACTGAAGTTAAAATTATAAATAGCAACTGAAGTTGCTATTGTATCTACTTACAATACAGTCAGTTGCTATATAGTGAACTAATTGGTGAAGGAACGAATTGGTGATGATTCTGAAATTGCTATTAAGTTGGGATACAAAATCTTCTCGAATAGCAACTGTAATAATTATAAATAGCAACTGTAATAATTATAAATAGCAACTGAAATAATTATAAATAGCAACTGAAATAATTATACAGCAATACCTGACCACTTAAACAGCAACTGTAATAATTATAAATAGCAACTGTAATAAACAGTAACTGTAAGGAACGAAATGGTGAATGATTCTGCAGTTACTATTAATTTGGGAAACAAAATCTTCTCCAATATTTTACGGGAATAAATTATTTCTCTCTCCAATTTGACCAAATTTGCCTTAACCGTCGCACACAAAAAAAGGCAATTTATAATTATTCCTTTTATTACGCGGTTCCCATCCCTTAATTAAAGGGATTGACATCTTAATGCAAAAATTAATTAATCTTATTGTTTAATTTTAAAAAATCTTGACCGTTAAGATTACACAGATGAATGGCTAGGATAGGCTCTTAGGTTCTCACCCCAGGGTTGGTTCTCACCCGAACCGACCCCTATATATATATATATATATATATATATTCCGTTGCAAATGCTACTGTAGTGTTTGCAAACGTGCACACCACTTAACCCGTCATTGGGGATGACGGGTTAAGGCAAAACACATAACCGGTCATCTCTAATGACGGGTTATGTGTTTGGCCCTAACTCGTCATTAGGGATGACGGGTTAAGTGGTGTGCACGCGTTTGCACGACATTTAAGTTTGCAACGAAAGATAGCCCATATAAATATATATATATATATATATATATATATATATATATATAGAGAGAGAGAGAGAGAGAGAGAGAGAGAGAGAGAGGGGGGGGGGGGGGGAGGGGGGGGGTGAGAGAGGGGGTGTAAATGGTACACTGTTAGTGGAGGTTGTGGTAGAATAGGTGGTAGAAACATCCAATAATGGTGTGCCACATCTCTAATATTATAATGGGAGAAATCCTTACTGTCATTTGTAAATCTACCAACACGTGCATTGCACGTGCATAACTAATATGAATGTGGTCTCAGGTTCGAGTTTTTACTACGTCAGTTTTTTTTACTTTAACATTTTTTTAATATATTAAATGTGCATCACACGTGCAAACTGTTATCTGTCTATCTATCCGTCTATTTATAATATAATCTATAATCTCTAATATTATAATGAGAGAGTTGGAGTTGTAAATCTATGTACTTGCATGCAACTCCAATTCTCCCATTATAGTCTTCACATTTACTTCTAAAAATATATAATCCAACTTATTAAGACATGCATCGCACATGTAAATCGGAATTTTGACTTTAATTTTTTTTAAAAAAAAATTTAATACGTGCATCTCACGTGTATATTACTAGTCAAGTAGTAAAGAGAAAAGTAGTAGATTTGGTAGTAGGTATAACTAGCATTACCCTTAAAATATATATCTCTAATCTCTAATATTATAATGGGAGAAAGCCTTAGTGTCATTTGTAAATCTACCACTATGTGCAACATACGTACACAACTAATATAAAAAAGAAGGTTTCAGGTTCGAGTCCTCCCTACATCAGAATTTTTATTTTTTATTTATAAAGATTATTAAAACGAGCATCGCGCGTGTAAATTACTAGTATATATATATATATATTCCTCCCGAGGAAAAAGATGTCCTAATAATGCTATGAATGAACAATGATGAAGATCATCTATATATATTGGAGGAATGTTCTTTGGTTCATGTATATCAAGTCGATCGTTCATCAGGATCAATCGATCTATTATGTTCATGACAGGTGTATGGTTCATGTTCAGAATAATATTGTTCGATCTGTGGCTCATATTCACACGACTAGCTAGCTAGATTTGAACTAGAGAATATTATTCTTCCGGTGTTCTTGGAACAGTCGAAATATGAATGAACCCGATAACTTTTTGGAATATAATAGGTTATAAATTAATCTCGATACAATGAACTATAAAACATTGTTCGTCCAGTACTATAAATTGAAGGGAATTATTAATTAACTTACTTATATTTTAGTTAGATTGTAAATAGAGAAAAAAAAGACTATTGACCAAGTGGTGGAGAATTTGGCTTCTAAACAGAGTTAAACAATAAGACGAGAAAGATGGGAATATATATATAGATATATCTTCCGTTGTGCACCGTCCATGGTGTACATAGCATGTACAATAAGACGAGAAAGATGGGAATATATATATATATATCTTCCGTTGTGCACCGTCCATGGTGTACATAGCATGTACAATAAGACGAGAAAGATGGGAATATATATATATATATATATATATATATATATATATATATATATATATATATCTTCCGTTGTGCACCGTCCATGGTGTACATAGTATGTACACTCGGCCTTCGGACGTTTATATTGACGAACCGAATCGTTCACATCGATCTACACATCTAAAATAGTCTAAATACATAAGATCAAGTCATTTGAACTTCATTTAGTCATGTATTGAAGTATTACAAAATTGTATTGCTGAAAATCGTTTTTTTATAATAAAATGACGGATGAGCAAATGAATTTAAAATGACTTAATTTTATATATTTAAATTAATTTAGATTTGGAGATCAATATGAACGATTTGGATCGTCAATATAAATGTCGGAAGACCGAGCATACGGAAGGAGAGAATAAGCAAAAGTTGCCAACCAAATATTTTCTTGTTTGATACAGTAAGTTCATCGTACCATTAACTCAAATCATTTCATAAGAACATACATAGACTTGAATTATGCTTGTGGAGTCAACAAAGGCATAAGTAGCTAGGTATGTAGTAGTCGATGATAATGTTAAGATATATAGGAATAAATTACATTGTGAAGCTCACGCAATAGGTGGCTATTGTAACACAACTAGGTTTGTCCCGTTGATTGCCTGTTGACACGTGTCTACGGCACGTCTTCGGAACGGTGCACCTTGTTTGATCATATAAAATATTTTTTGAGGTCTAGCAAATTAATTGAAGTAATAATATGAGAAACTTTTGGGGGTCTAGCAAAAACCATATTATATGATTTTTTTTTATTTTTTTTGAATTATTTTAAAAGTTTTTTAGGTTTTTTTTATTATTTTAAAAAAAAAAAAAATTTTATTTTCTTAATTTTTTGAATAGAAGAGGGAGGAAAAAAGAGAGAGGAAAAAAATTAAATAAATATAGGAGTTGTTTTGAGTGAGGAATTTGAATTTGAGTTTTGGGGAAAAATTTTTGGAGGGAAAAATATGTTTTGTGAGGTTAGATCTGGACCTTTGATTTTTGAGAAGATTGAAGGAGAGCCACACTTGAATGCTTGATAGCTTTCTTTGTATTTTATTATATAGATTCATTTTTCTTTTATATATAAGCTGCATCACACATTAATTTCCTAGATGACAAGATTATTCTTATTATGACACAAGCTGTAACACGTACGTACATTTATTTTTTTCTATATGACAGAGATTATTCTTATCATGTACTGCAATACATGATAAGAATAATATGTAATCGACGCTTGATTTTTGGTACCTACGTTGATATAAAGCACACCTACCGCACATGATTCCTCATGATGTGAAATTACAGCAGTGTTGGGTTTGTTGCGAAGGGTAAACAATATCGCAACCACTTATAGCATCTCCAACCACGCTAGCTATTTTGGCTAGCTAGAATAGCCAAAATAGATAACAAATGGATAATTTGGCTAGCGAAAAAATCTCCCACTCCAACCACGCTATCTATTTTGGCTAGCATAAATAATTTAATTTTTATTTACCAATAAATAGTTACAATAGTATTTTTTTTAAAAATGACATCTAAGCAAGGAATAAATGAGTTTTTGACAGAGATTGATACTGTTTCTAATGCTACGCATCCTATTCTTGTCCGACTTATTGGATGTGTAGCACTAGATGCAGGGATTTAATAGGGATGGGTTCAGTCCCAACCCATTTAACATTCCTAGGTATTCCTTTTCGTGAACATCCTCCTCCACTCCCTTCTGTAATTTCATCCAACTTCAGATATATGCTTTGTGATTGAGGGTGTGAAACATCTCCCACCAAAAAACTTGTGTTGGGTACCATTTACCTTGATGGAGCTACATCTAGGCTCTTTCTTCTGACCAGCATCCTTCATCAGGTTTCTCAACCTGGCAACAGAGTTCCATTTTCCTGATTTAGCATATAGATTGTACAAAAGAACATTAAGCTCCATCATTCCTAAGCTCCAGCTCCAGGAGTTTCCTCAATGAATACTCACCCAGCTCTACATTTTTGTGAACCACACAAGCGCCAAGCAATATGCTCCATGCTGAAGCGAGGGCAACATGGGCATGTTCTCTATTTACTCACTGGCTTCATCTAAACTAGATAGAATGCTCAAACATATGTATCAAAATGAAACAACAGTGAAGAAAAACAATTCAGAGAATTCAGCAAAGCAACTAGATTTTTCTAGTAGAAAGCAGAACTAAGCGCATCAACAGAAAATTTCTCACCACCAACACAATCATCAATAACTAAAATTTCCTCAGCAAATTTTAAACAAACACAAGAGATTCGTCACTATTACATTTAATGAGCAAATAGTAAACATCAAAAACAAGAAGAAAGCAACTCACATGTTGACAATGGCAGGGAAATCCTATACATGTTACTGTTAACTGAATCAAGAACCAGCAGCTCTCCACTTGGTGCCACCTCTACTGAGAATGGCTCTATCCCAAGCTTACTCCCATCAAACACTGTCTCCACTGTGTACCCACTCTCAAATTTCATCTGAGGCCTCCCAATAACCACTACAAAAAAAATAATTTAAAAAATAAATATAATAATAATCTAAACCCATTACAAGTAACAGATCAAACAATGAGTGCAAGAGCTCATACCCGACTTTGGAGTTGAAGTGATGGACCAAACCCTCTTCAACAAATGAGCCAGTGCATTTGAGAAAGAAAGAAAGAAAGAAAAACCCACTTGAGAAGCAGCAGAAGGTGACGAGAACCCACTAACCAAAACCAACAACAAAAACACTGCAGCAAACCCTTTCCTCTTCTCCATTGCAAACTGAACTAAAATAACTGAAACAAAAACAAGAAAAACCCCAGAAAAAGTGAAGGAAATGGGGGAATGGGAGGAACCCAAATGAGGGGAGTGCTTGTTAAGCCAAGAGCTTTTTGGGAAGTCGATGGATCCGGGGAATCTGGCGATTTTTCGAGTTGCGAGCGACGCTTCTTCACTGATTTGCTTTCGCTGTAGCGATTCTTCGTCCTCTTCATCGACATCGAGTTTGAGGTTGTTGAGAACGAGGGCAGTGGATGAGGGCTTCGCGGGGCTTCGATGGCGAGATGGCGAGCGGATCGCGAGCGTAAAGATTTTTGCCAGAGTAGCGAGGGCTTTAGCGAGTCCGTTGGAGATGATTTTGGGGGATTTAATCGCTATTTTGGCTAATTGAAAGAAATAGCGATTAGCGTTGGAGATGGTCTTAGAGCATCCGTAGCGGTGCTATTTTGTCATTTTCGCTCTGCAGTGATTTACTTTTTTTACATTTTTGATAAAAATGACAAAATAGACTGCTATATTTAGCAAACGATTTGACAAAATGTATATTATAAAAGACGAAACATGATATTTCATCTGTAATATTTCATTATATTTTTTAAGGATATGATGTTTCGTTTGAAATAATTAGAGAAATTTTTTAATTTTTTTTTTTAAAAAAAATCACACGACGAAACATGACATTTGTTAAATGAGTTAGTGGGTTTTGATAAGGAGTTAGTTCATCCGAGACTTTTTCTTTTTCGCAAAAAAGTCCGGACGAGGAAATTTTTTTATTTTTTTTCCTCTCTGACGAAACATTCTACAAAAAAAATAAAATAAAAATACAGGATCAGCCAAATCTTTTTTTTTAAATAACTTCTTTCCGGACGAAACATCGGTTTTTTTTTTTTGGCTGGCAAAAGGTAGGATTATCCTACCTCACCGAAAATATATAGATTGATAAGAAAAGTTCTAAAACTATTACAAAAAACACTGTAGGAAGTTCAAATCGAGCAAGGGGTGAGTCTGGGTTCGAGATGGCATGCCGTTGGGTCGTAGAGAGGGCATTGGACTGTTGTCGTACACCTCTACTAGTCCCAAAGACATGATCTCATCCCCCTTCCTCACTTAAAGCAAAGCCCGTAACAAAATAGGAACCACCTTCAGTCAGTAAGAAAAGCATAGAATACTACAAATAAGAGTTCAAACAAAAGTATCGAACTAACAGAGTCCCTAAAAATAGAAACAGAAACAGAGAAGCCATATCGGAGATCAAATTGGGGTATTGTCTGCACTACCACCCCTAGCAGGCCTCATGAGATCACTGTCGCCTGTGCCTCTGAGTTCCTCAAGTATCCTTGCTTTCTTCTTGGACTTCCCGCTTGAATCTAGCCAATATGAGAACCAAAATTTTGCATTAGAGACTAGTTTATCCACATTAGTATGATTGCTGTAAAAAATTCTATCATTCCTAGCATTCCATAAACTCCAACAAACAGCTAGTGTGACCAAATGCCTTGTGAGTGAATTTGTGCTTGTTGTGATCAAAACACCAATATGTGAAGCATTCAGTAATAGAAGACGACAAATTTGTGATTTGGAAGCATTGTGTGAAGTGCATCCAGATTTGAGCAGCCAAAAGACACTCAAAGAAAATGTGATAAGTGGTTTCAATCTGACATGCACAGGAGGTGCATGTTAGATCACCATCCCAGCCTCTAGAATGCAACCTTTCCTTGGAATTTAGCTTTTCCTAACTCAGCATCCAAATGAAAATTTTGCATTTCAGTGGTGCACAATTCTGCCAACAAGCTCGATAGAAAGGAGAGATGAGGCCTGAAATGCTATAGAAACTATAGGCTGATTTGACGGTGTAGCTCCCAGTGCAAAAGTCATTCCATCGAGCGATATCAGGGTGCGGGAAAAGCTGAATGTTCGAAATTGATTGCAGAAGATTTCTCGTTTCAAGAAGGATGATGCTAGAAGAAGAGGTATGGAGGCTAGGTCTCCAAATCCAGATGCCTTGGTCTATTGTGCCCTGAGAGCGCGGCGAAGCTTCTTTGTTTCATGCAGCTTCAAATAGAGAAGGGAATAGGGTAGCAATATTGTTACCCTCTATCCATTTAGAAGTCCAAAACTTAATCAGAGATCCATCACCAAGTTGCCAAGAGATGCCTTGGTCGAATTGCTCTTTCAGTTTGAACAAATTCTTCCGAAAATCTGAGGCCTGGGTCTTGCAGATGAAGTCATTAGTAGTGTAGTTGAAGTAGAGGGACTTGAGAGTTTAAGAGCAAAGGGATTCTTCAGAATATAGTGTAGCGCTCCGATTTTTCAATATGATATCTTAGAAATACGTGGCACAATTTCCAGCATCAACTTCAATTTGCAATAATACACTGATGCGGTTTATTTCTGGGAGACGTGTGGATGCACCAGGTGTGAGTTCGGACTCGATTTGTATTGAAGGAGAATGCTGCTCGTCTGCCGACCTTCGGTTGACCTTCTGGAGCCTACGATGAGCTCGGAATGATGTTGAGGTCTGGGCTCGGATCTGAGGGGTCGGATCCGAGGTCTTGTGTACCTGCAGACGGTCCTGAAACACCGGGGTTTATCCCGGTGGCGGACCCTCCGACGATCTAGTCAGTCTCTGTGAGAGAGTAGCAATAACTAGGTATATTTAAGTGGCAAAAGATTGATTACCTCAAAAGGTGGGTGTGGGTCTAGTATTTATAGAGAATCCCAACCGGGTTTGGTTTCTCTTGGGGGCCGGGTTTGGATCCGAAAGCCCGTGGGCCTGACGTGGCAGAAGGCCCAGGGGGTTTAGGGCAGACGTGGCAATACCAGGAGTGGTATAGGGCTGACGTGGCGAAACCCTTGGTGGTATATGGAGCTGACGTGGCTGATCGTGGGTCTCCTGTGCTTCTGGGGGGAATCGGAGGGCCCAGGCTGCGCCAGGTTATCCTTCTGCTTCGCCAGAGAGGGGGGACGGCCTGTGGAACTGTCACGGATCGGACTCCGAGGACTACCGAGGCTCGTCGGTACGAGGAGGCCAGTACTGTGAGGGCAAACATGAGGTTCGGCGCCGACCCTGAAGGGATTCGGAGCCGAACTAGATTGTTACTTTTACCTTTCCGAGTGAGAATTGTATTGGGCCTTGGTTGGGCCTCAGGCCATTTTTACCCTATCACACAAGCCCCCCACTCCTGCGGGGGTGCGGGAGCAAGCCTTGGAGGAGTGTTCATGGTTGTAGAAAATGGGAGGGCAAATCACAGGGCCTTCTTGGTGGGGTTGCCCTGAGGCTTTGACCGGACCTCGAGTTTGTCGAGGGTCTATGGGTAGGCGAAGGCGATGGCGAACCGTTGTATCTTCCGAAGAAGAGTACCCTGGTGTCTGACCGAACCTCGAGAGGACGAGGGTTTATGTGTCGACAAGGGTGATGGCGAGCCGTTGTTTCTTCCTGAGAAGAGTACCCTGGTGCCAGGCCGGACCTCGAGATGAGAGGGAATTATGGGCTGGTAAGGGTGATGGCCAGCCGGTGGATCTTCCGAAGAAGAGTACCCGGGTGCCAGACCGGACCTCGAGCTGGCGAGGGATTATGGGTCGGTAAGGGTGAAGGCGAGCCGTTGTTTCTTCCTGAGAAGAGTACCCCGGTGCCAGACCGAACCTCGAGATGAGGGGGAATTATGGGCTGGTAAGGGTGATGGCCGGCCGGTGGATCTTCCGAAGAAGAGTACCCGGGTGCCAGACCGGACCTCGAGCTGGCGAGGGATTATGGGTCGGTAAGGGTGAAGGCGAGCCGTTGTTTCTTCCTGAGAAGAGTACCCTGGTGCCAGACCGAACCTCGAGACGAGGAGGGATTATGGGTTGGCAAGAGTGATGGCGAGCCGGTGGATCTTCCGAAGAAGAGTGCCCTGGTGCCAGACCGGGCCTCGAGCTGGCGAGGGGATTATGGGTTGGGCAGTTTGTGGGCGGACCGTTGTGTCTTGGGACTGTTGAGCAGGGTAGTCTGTTCTCTTCGTGGAGCATTGGGGGCGCCCTGGGATCTGTGCGAGGTTCCCATTTCCTAGGTGCTTTAATGGCGCCGCCTAATAAATGTATGGCGCATGGTCTTCCATCGTTTGGTTTTCTCCATGTCATAAAGGCCGGCCCCTGAGGGAGGCTATAAGTACCCCCCCCCCCCTTTTTCGTAGTGGTTCAGATCAAAGCAAGGGTGGTCTGTTTGGCCCTTAAAGGTGTCTGTTTCGGCGGACGCCTGTCTCTTGATAATTTTTACCCCCGGTTGTGTCGGAGAGGTGGTTTCTTTGTCGCCCGGATCTTCTCTTGGATCTGATGGCCCTGATGTGGCAGCCAGATCTAGGGGGGATCAGGGCGAGAGGGACAACGACCGAACTTCGAGGGGTGAGCTGTTTGCAACTGTGAAGGTTCTTATCCTTCCGGGAGAGATGAAGGGCGTTCCGGGCCAGTTGTTTGCAACTGTGAAGGTTCCGTTGCCGGAGCAGGCTGAACCTTTGCAGTTGCATCAACTGGCTCGGAATGGTGCACTTCTTTCGACCTCTGGGTGTTGATCTGCTTTCGACCGGGGTGCTTGCCGAGGGGGGCGTCTTGAAGCTTTGAGCCTCGGGTAGATGAGTCGTTCTCCGATTGGAGGTTGACTACTCTGCGTCCCAATAGGGCTCCAGGTTGTGGTGGTTTCTGTCTCACCCGGGAACAGTTCGGGTCTTCGGCCGATGACGTTGTAAGCCCCGAGCTGCTCACGGGTGAAAGGGGAACCGACCCAGTCTCGGAGCCCGGGGCGTCTGTCTAAGGACGGCGCCTTAAATCTTAAATAAAAATGTTCCTTCCTCCGAATACTTCTTCCGAGCTGACCTCCTCGTCTGGCTGCCAGCCTGTCAATGGATGATGTCAGTAGTGCACGTTTTGAGGACGTGGCGCGAATTTCCAAGCGGCAGTTGCATGTCAAATAGGTGAACAGTACTCGCGGAAATCGAGGAGTCGCTTCTATCTCCTATAAATATTCCCCCCTTTCCCCCATCAGTCCACTCCTTTCTTGCAGCTTTCTTTTTCAAAAATTTCTCAACACTTCAGCGCTCATCTTTGCCGCTTGCCGTACTAGGCTCGCCCTTCCAAAGTGACCCCAGGTGAGTTGGTAAGTCTGCTAAGTTTAGGCATAGATGGATAGGGCTCAGTCTGGCTCGTCAGCGTCAACGACTAGGGGGGAAGTGAAGCTTATCTCTGAATCGACGTCCTGGAAGGAGCCCGTACTCGAGGAGGAGTCAGTGTACGTTGATTAGTCTTCTGATACGGTTTCGTGGGAGGAACCCGTTGGTGAGGAGGAGGTATATGGTGCGAGGTTGTTGCGCTCTCGTCGTCCCTTCGTGGTGGAGAGCAGCGAGTCGGGGGAAGCGAACGATGGTTCGGACGACGTCCGTGTTTTGGAGTTGGCTTCCGAGGGAGAGGGAGGCGAGGGAGGCGAGGGCGGCATTGTAAGGAGATCCACAGTTCAGGGTGCAGGTCCGAGTTCCATGTTGACTGGTCGGCGGCCCCTATTCACTCCCTCGCCGGAGCGAACCAAGAAGAGGAAGAAGGCTCCGAGGAGGGTAGGATCGAGGACTGGTGGTTCGAGCCAAGGGTCGGTCTACCGCAGCTTGTGGACAGGTTCGCCCGTGCAGCCGAAGCATTTCCGTCAATATCCTGACGACCTATCCGACAAGGAGCTCTTCGGCGTGCAGGCCTCTTCGCCGAGTCGGACGAGGGTGTTGATGGATGCGATTCTGACCGTCTTGGATGGCGGGGACTTGGAGGTTTTGCAGCTGGCGTACCACATAGGTCCTAGTTACGAATTGATGCTGCCGAGCACTACTCTTCGCCCAACCGATCCCCTATCTGCTTGGTATTGTGTCTTCCCCGTGGACGCGTTCATTTCTGGACTGAGGCTGCCAGTCCATCCGTTTGTTCGGGGAGTGTTGAACTGGGCCTCCTTGGTACCGATGCAGTATGGGCCGAACTCTTGGAAGCAGATAATTTGTTTTGTACTGATGTGCGAGGAACAACAGGTACTCCTGCGGTTGAACGTGTTCCGAGCGACGCTGATGATTAGTTCGGCGGCCGAGGGCGTTTACTATATCTCCCCCCGGAGTAGGAGGAAGGTTGTTCATAGCCATCCGGATTCCATCAAGGATTGGAAGAGAAAATATCTGGTGATCCGGAGTGAAGAGCCCTGGGACATTCCGACTCGATGGAACTACTCCAAGCCGAGCTATCCCGCGCCGGGGTCGGGGGATCTGACGGCCGAGGAGTGGGGGTTTGTTGAGCGCCTCCGTTTGTCCCCTAGTATCGATTGGACGAAGGTGACGGAAGTTCACCTGGCGAGCGTTGACTGAGCCCAGCCGTTCTGCGTATGTAGTTGTTTGCTCGATCCTTTCGTACTTTCTTGCTCATTGCTCTTAATGGTTTTTTCTGTAGATATGGATGAGGCATTGATCAAAGCAAGGAGGCTTGCCATGAAGAAGGAGAATGCCGAGAAGAAGAAGGGGGAGGCGGCGAAGAGGCCGAGGGAGCCGCCCCTTGTTATCTCGGGGGTACCGCTCGAGTCGAGGGTTAAGAGGAGTCGTTCGGAGACGAGCAAGGGGGCCGCCCCCTCGAGGGGTAAGGGCCCAGCGAGGGCATCCGAACTTGACAAGGGAAAAGGTCCCTTGGTAGAGGTTGAGGAGGAGGACCCGGTGGTGGAGATGTTGCGGCAACGGTGGGCGCCGGACTGGTCGGTTCGGATGGGCGACTGTCTGACCGAGGAAGCCCAGGCCGTGGAGGTGGTGGAGAAGCTGGCGACGCCTCGCGATCGCCAGATGATGGAGAGCGAGCCCGTGGAGGTGGCATTTACGCGCCTGGCGCAGGCCACCGTGTCGGTAAGCTTGTCGACTTCCTCTTTTCTGTTTAGTCTTGCTTCAGGAGTTTTCTTCTTATCTGTGTCTTTCGGTCGCAGGCTTGTATGCAGGGAGCTAATGTGAAGAACCTCTACGAAGCGTCCCTGTCACAAGAACGTGCTCGGGCAGACAAGAGCGAGCGAGAGATGAAGGAGATGCGGATCGAGCTCGAGGGTTCGCATCAGCGGGAGCAGCAGATGAAGCTGGAGCTCGAGGCCAAGGACACCGAGTGGGGGAAGAGGGTGGCCTCCTTGAAGAGGAAGTTCGCCAAGGAGAAGGGGGAGCTGACAGCTGCGTTCGCCAAGGAGAGGGAAGAGCTGACGGATGCGGGTCAGCGGATGGTGATAGCCGCCCAGGATGAGTGCTACGCGAAGGCGCTCAGTCATGTGAGGCATTTCTATCCGACCATCGACCTGTCGAACTTTGAGTACGACATGGAGATTGATGGGACCCCGAAGACTCCTGCCGAAGAGGGGCCCGTTGACAACCCGGCCGTCGATCCTCCTGCGAACCCGATCGATGACGAGGTGGGAAATCGAGTTGCATAGTTTTGTCTTCCCTTCTTCTTCCCCCCTTTCGATTGTATTTGCCTCCCGCGGACTGGCCACCGCCTTTTTGTAAGAAGCATCACCATTTTCCTATATATATAAAAAAAAGTAACTCTGACTTGTCAAGTGTTTTGACGCCGGTCATTTTCGGACCTCCTTGCTTATGTGCTACGAGTTGGCTCTCTTTGTAGGTTGTGGCTTTCCTTCCCGAGGTGGACCCCTGTCGTCCCGACGTGGCGTGGCCCTGGAGCTGGATGGAGGCATTGGAGGCCACTTTGGCTTGGTATAGTGAGAGGGCCCGCACCGGCGAGGCAGCCTTTAGCTATTGCAGGAATATGAATAAGGAATTCATTCCATTCCTTGCCCCGGCTGATAGCATACGAAATGATGAAGGGGATGTGGCTCGGCCTTATCGTTTTGTGAGGAATCGGAGTGGGATGAGGTGAAGTCTTGGGTGTTGATCCCCTAACCTGGTATTAGGTCGGATCTGCCGAGGCGTTTGGAGCATGATACAACGAGATTTCCTTAGTATAAGATAGGAGGGGCCGCTAAAACGGTCCTTTACAAAGGAAAGCTTTACAAAAGGTTCACTTCTAGCTAAGTTAAAGTCTATGCTCGTTCTTCGCAGGAATTCACTGGGTGCTTGGCGTCAAGGGGGAACCTCTTCGGCTCGACGGTAGGTCCGGGGGTAGGGCCGTCCTTCTCTGATTTGACTATGACGGCGTCGAGGGGGAACATTCCTCCCCCGACGGTGGTCATGTAGCATGATCGTGCTGCTTCTTGGCTGCCTCGGACGACGTCGACCCCTTATAGGGTGGGAAATTTGAGCTTCAGATGGTAGGCCGAAGGCACTGCTTGGAGGGAGCATAACTCGGGTCGGCCGAGTATGGCGTGGTAAGCCGTCTTGACGTTGACCGCCATGAAGTCCATAGACTCGGTCCTTGTGACGGGAGCCGATCCCGCGGTAACGTCGAGGGTGACAATCCCTTCTATCACGACAGGGACGCCGGAGAACCCATGCAAGGTGTATCCGGCCGGCTTGAGCTTGCCTCTAGGTAACATCAAATTCTCGAAGGCTTCGAGGAAAAGAATGTTCACCGAGCTGCCGTTGTCGACGAGGATTCGGCAAACTTCACAATTAGCCATGTGGAGGCTAATGACGAGGGCATCGCAGTGGGGGAGGCGAACGCCTTCGAGGTCCTCCCCTGAGAATGAGACTGGCATGGGTTGTAGCCTGGGAGAGGGGTTGTCTTGGACAGCATTCATCTCTCGGACGAAGGCTCTTCGGGAAGTATTTGATTCCCCTCCCATTGGCCCTCCATGGACACAATGCAAGATAAATGGTGTGTCCGCGGCTCCCTCGGACTCGGGATCCCGACCCTGGATGCGGTTCGGGGTAGGGCTCGGGGGCGAGTGTCTCCGGTTCCTAGTATCTCGTCGATCCCGCGGGAATTCTTGGGTGAATTCTCGGAGGTATCCCCTGGAGATGAGTCCCTCAATCTCGTCTTTCAGGGCCCGGCATTGATCTGTGTCGTGTCCATGGTCTCGGTGGAAGCGGCAGTAGAAGCGCTGATCTCGGTTCTTGCCGTTGTTAGGTCGGGGAGGTAATCGAACAATGCCTTTGTCTTCGATTTCTAAGAGGATGGCGGATACGTTATGCGTCAAGGGAGTGTACCTCTCGAAGCGGGGGATCGGCGGGATCCTTTTTACGGCCCCTGCGTCCCTCGGAGCTCTCTTTGATGGCTCGACGTCTTCGGCCTTCCGCTTTCCCTTCGAGTCGGCTTTCCTGGCATCTTCGGGGCTAAGGGCCTCTTCTGCTCTAATGTATTTCTTGACCCTGTTGGGGAGGTCGGGAAAGTCAATGGGGGGTCTCTTCGCCAGAGAAGCTTTCAGCTGTCCGTGACGGACGTTGTGCCGAAAGGCCGCAGAGGCGACGCTTGGATCAAGGGAGGAGACCGCCCTTGCTTCCGTGGTAAACCTCCGGACGAACACTCTGAGGGACTCTCCATCTATCTGTCTGAGCCCAAGTAAAGAGGTGCTGGTCCTTTCCGCCTTCCGGCTAGTGACGAAGTGAGCGAGAAAATTGCCTTCCAGTTGGTCGAAGGAGTAAATGGAGCCGGGGTGAGTTTTGAGTACCATTCACGAGCCGGACCTCGGAGTGTGGCGGGGAAGGCTCGGCATAGCAGGGGATCCGAGGTGCTGTGAATCATCATGAGGGTTTTGAAACCCTCCATGTGATCAGCGGGATCTCCCTCGCCGTCGTAGGTCTCGAATTGAGGTGGTCGGAAATTCCTGGATATTTCCGCTTGGAGGATGGGGGCGGAGAAGGGAGGACGGACAGGTCTGTACCCCTGAGCCGCTCTTTGGCCGTTATCCCCTATGTGATCGAGGCGATCCTCCATCTCTTGTAGGCGCCTTAGGAGTACGCCATCGTCCTCTGGCTGGATTGTTGATGGGCGGGACGCGCTGGCTTCGGCGTCCGACCCTGTTTGGGAATGGAGGGGTTCTTCCCTGGGGGCCCGTCGGAGAGCTCCCAGAATTTCTCTTCGGAAGGCTTGTAACTCCTTGTGAGTGACGGGGGCTCCCTCGACCCGGTTTGGTCGGTCCGAGGGTTGTCTTCCGACTCGGCTGAGCGCGGATCTTCGTCCCTCGGGCGGCGGTCTTGGACAGTTCGGGGCCGGGTTGGAAGCGGCCCTTCTCCTGTTGCGGGTAATCTTGCGGTTGAGGATTATCCCCCGGAGGTCGGACTGGACTGGCTGGGTGACGCTCCTTTGGGACTCTTGAGGGGGAGCCCTATGTTTTGAAGTGCGTGGCCCGGCGTTAGCATTTGGTGGGGGCGAGTCCCGTAGGTTGACGGAGGAAGCAGCCCCCTTGCCTTTGGAGGCCATGAGGATTCGGCTGTCGAGGCTCCTTGAGGGTCTAGCTCGGATCGGTTTCTGAAGCAGTGGGTTCCCACAGACGGCACCAACCTGATGCGGTTTATTTCTGGGAGACGTGTGGATGCACCAGGTGTGAGTTCGGACTCGATTTGTATTGAAGGAGAATGCTGCTCGTCTGCCGACCTTCTGTTGACCTTCTGGAGCCTACGATGAGCTCGGAATGATGTTGAGGTCTGGGCTCGGATCTGAGGGGTCGGATCCGAGGTCTTGTGTACCTGCAGACGGTCCTGAAACACCGGGGTTTATCCCGGTGGCGGATCCTCCGACGATCTAGTCAGTCTCTGTGAGAGAGTAGCAATAACTAGGTATATTTAAGTGGCAAAAGATTGATTACCTCAAAAGGTGGGTGTGGGTCTAGTATTTATAGAGAATCCCAACCGGGTTTGGTTTCTCTTGGGGGCCGGGTCTGGATCCGAAAACCCGTGGGCCTGACGTGGCAGAAGGCCCAGGGGGTTTAGGGCATACGTGGCAATACCAGGAGTGGTATAGGGCTGACGTGGCGAAACCCTTGGTGGTATATGGAGCTGACGTGGCTGATCGTGGGTCTCCTGTGCTTCTGGGGGGAATCGGAGGGCCTAGGCTGCGCCAGGTCATCCTTCTGCTTCGCCAGAGAGGGGGGACGGCCTGTGGAACTGTCACGGATCGGACTCCGAGGACTACCGAGGCTCGTCGGTACGAGGAGGCCAGTACTGTGAGGGCAAACATGAGGTTCGGCGTCGACCCTGAAGGGATTCGGAGCCGAACTAGATTGTTACTTTTACCTTTCCGAGTGAGAATTGTATTGGGCCTTGGTTGGGCCTCAGGCCATTTTTACCCTATCACATACACATAGCCAAAAACACAGATAATTTTTATTTTAACTTTTATTACAATAATCATTTACAAAACACAGCGGAAATACAAACACCTTGAATTACAAACTTTTTTTTTACAACACTTTCTTTTACAATTTACACAAAAGCTCTGTTACATCAATTTATCCAAGCATCCAAACCCCAAGCTCTAAGCAACAATAATCTGTAAAACATGAGGCTAGAGATAACCCTAACCCTCAAAACTAAAGGGGTCAGCCATAACGGTGTGAGTGACATAAAAACAAAACAACATAAATAAAACATTAAGCATGGAGTCATCAACAACATGTATTAATCGCAAAAATAAACGAAATGAGAAATACCAATAAGTAACGCATGGAAACATCAAGGAATATAAGATAGAAAATAGTAATACATGAAAACTTCAAGTGAATCTAGACAAAGTGTCAGGTGTAGGAAAACAGGAAAACACAAGCATAAAACCAAGTCAAGAAAACACAACCTCTATATGCTGACTCTCTGATGCATACTTGTCGGATTTTATGCATTCCATAGTACATAGGTCCGGTGCAAGCCCTTAACAATCTCCACTTTATAGGGATAACCCCTCGTTATGCAACTAATCCTACTACGGTGATGGAAAATAAGATCCAAAATACTCCGCGAATAGGCACCACAGTCCTCGACGTGCAAGCTTCATGTAAGATAGCTCAAAAAAATCGGAGAATCATCTCCCTGCCGTGTACCCCACGAATAGGCTTGCAAGGCCCTCGATGTGCTGATACACCAGGTACATTCCGTGAATAGGCCTGCCGACCATCGACACGCGAATGTACCCTGCATGCTCCGTGAATAGGCCTGCAAACCCTCGACACGCGAACATACCAATGTCCTCTCGGGACAGAACAACAAACAGTCCTGGAACGCATTCGTTGGACTAAACAAACAGTCCTCGAACATACTTACGTTTTCCAAGTTCCATCACATCTCCACTAGTACCTGTCCTTAAGTTGGTTATTATTAAAAACACAAAATTCCCATCTCTAGAGTTAGTGTATCCTGCCGGACTTAAATACTCAACAACAACCAAACCAAGATCCCCCAGGTCTAACTCAACAATCTCAACTTGTCGGTTCACAGAACTCCCACTTAACTCCTAGAGATCTCAACAAGACCAAAATTCACAAATCCATCATCAAAACGATCATAGGGAGAAACCTTTCCAATCAACAAAACCCAAATCTTTATAAATTTCTAGAATCCAAATCCAACAATAAAATATCTTGAAAACATATGTTCTGTAGCAAGAATAGCATTTAGAATAGTAAATTATAGATCCGAAAACATTTAAAGAATCAATCGTTTAAAGAACATCAGAATAACTCAAGAAAGCATCAGTAACAGTCGACTGTAAAGAGTCATCAGTCGACTGTCCAGAGCGAAAATCCAATATTTTTAAGAAAAATAATTCTAAGTATTGACGGTCGACTGTAAAAGTCACCAGTCGACTGTCCAGAGCGAAAATCCAACACCTCGAAAAAATATCAAAACTTAGCAGAGACAGTCGACTGGAGGAATGGGTCAGTCGACTGTTCCGCACGAGATTTCAAGAAAACGAGAAATACACAGCAGCCAGGTAGCGACGGTCGACTGTCGAAACATTCCAGTCGACTGTCACACCTACAGACTGCAGTTTGGGTTGTGCATATTTCAACCGAAACGAAAATTTACTTTACAAAAACGAAGTCTATAAAAAGTATATTTCTGATATGATCAAATACAACTTATAGGATAAACAAAGATCCATAAAAAACCAATCAAAAACCACTTGAATTGATAACATAGCTTTTTGATGAATTTCTTCAAAATAAAATATGAATGTGTGCATATATCAAAATTAGAGTTTTTAAGAATCAATCATATATCAAAATAACTTTGTTTTATATTCCAAACCTTATCAGTACCAAAATAAGTTGGAATATAGTAAAATCCTTCGAAAACGCATAAAACTCAATTTATTCTTAAACAACAAAAATACGATATTTAGGAAAAACGTTTGTGCATACTTGTGCACCAAAAGAACTTCACAAATTCATAAACTAATATAAAAAAAATATTCAAATTAATCTTAGTATTTGAGTAAATCCAAATTCAAGTAAAAATCTTTCACAAAATCACAAATCCCCAAATTTAATAAAAAATGTATCAAATCCAATTCTGGACATCAAAACTCAAATTCTCAAGACATGATCTTTTAATCCATTACTCTTTCTCAAAATTCCTCAAACTCAATCTCAACTATTCTCAATAGTTGATTCATAAACAAATTTAATTATCATTAACATGGCCAAGTTGCTTTCATCAAACTCACCAATAGTCCCAAAAATCTCATCTTTAATCAATTAACGCATAACTCTCACCATACTCAATCAAATCAGTAATAACCCAAAAGAAATAACCTACTCACAATTTATATTAGGTTTTCCAACAATCTAAAATTATCCGTATGCAACTCTACTCACAAATAACTAGGGTTCTTCTCAAAAGATCCAATTTTAATTCATCAATCCATCCAATCCATTACGTACATATTCATACTCAAACCTTAACATGCTTTCTAGTAGGTAAAATAATGCATACAACATTCCAAGAACAAAACAAAATAATTTACAACATGCACAAAACAAAACAAGTCACTCACCTTGTTGAAGAGATCAAACGGAAATAGAAAAAAGCCTCTCCTTTGCAAGGAAATCCAAGGTCTTCCCTTTAAATCTCCAAGAAAAATAAAACAATGAATCTTTTGTGTTGTGCAGCGAAAGACGGCTGCACTCCACCCTTTTAAATAGGCCAGAATTAGGAGAATTAGGGTTTTGAACACGTTTGCAAAATAATCCTTTTAAAATATAACTTTACATAAATAGATCCCTATACTTGAAAACTTGATAAAACCAATTTAATTGAGATTTAAAAACAAAATGAACAATTTATTTCCAGCCGGCACTGTTTGAAAAGTCCAGAAAAACAGTTTTGCACTTTCATCCCTTAAAATGACAATTTTGTAAAAAGATCATTCTTTTCGTAATATTTGCAAATAGGTCCAATAAATATCAGAAAAATCTAAAAAAATTACAAATAAATCCCAAATAATAAATAATGATTTTCCACAAACTAATTTTGACTTTTTAACTTTTCAAGAAAATATTTGCACGTGTAAAAAGATAAATTTTCAGAAAAATATTTATTAAATCTCCAAAAATCATTTTAATCCATTTTCAGATCTCAAAAATAGTATTTTAAAAATATGGGGTACTACATATAGTTTTCACCACCATTTCATAAGAAGTGCATAATTGAATTGGTTTAGGTCCAAGACTCTAAGGCCTCTCTACTTTTTAGGTTGGCAGATACGCTTCCAACTCGTACAAGAGACCCCCATTGCCTTGGAGTCTCCTCAAACCCAAAAAAATCTCTCCTCATTTGATCGATCCTGACTATCACCCACTGAGGTAGCTTGAAGAATGAGGCATAATAGGTTGGTAAGGTGCTAAGAACAAAGTTGATCAAAATGAGTCTCCCCCCTAGATAAGAGACGACCTTTTCACGTGGACAATCTCCTTTCAATTTTAAGGAGAAGAGGTTGCCAGTCCCGCTTCTTGAGTCTGCCTTTAGAAAGTGGCATACATAGATATTTGGTAGGCAGTGTGTCTTGTTTGCAGCCTAGAATGTGAGCAAATGCATGAAGCTTGGCCTGAGAATGTCCAAAGTATAGGATAGAGGATTTAGAGAGGTTGATGTGGAGGCCGGAGACATTCGCAAAGAGATGCAGGAGCACTCTAAGATGGAGCACTTCTTGCTCATCCCCTTTGCAGAAGATTAGTGTGTCGTCAGCAAACTGGAGAATGGAGAGGTGAGCTAAGGATCCTCGCAGGTTAAGCTGAGAGAAAGTGTCATTTTCTCTGCCAGTGCGCAACATTTGTGTAAGGACATCAACAGCTAGGATGAAAAGAATCGGAGATAAAGGATCGCCTTGCTTGAGACCCCTCCTAGAAACAATGGTCTTGCCTCCAATGCCATTGACCAAAGCATTAGATTTGGTAGAATGAAGGATGGCTTTGATCCAAGAACACCAACATGGGCCAAATCCTCTTGCAATTAGGAGCTGTTCCAAAAATTCCCAGCTAAGAGTATCGAAAGCTTTGCGGAAATCAATTTTAAGCATTAGAGTTTCTGATTTCTTAGAACAACACAGGTTGATTGCTTCGTAAGCTACAAGAAAGCAATCTACCGTAGATTTACCATTGAGGAAGGCACTTTGTGAAGAGGTTACTAGGGTATGCAGAATATGGCTCAATCTGTTAGCTAGTATTTTGGTGAATATCTTCATGGAGTAGTTGAGCAGGCTAATGGGATGGTAGTCAGATACAGAAGAGGCGCCTTCGCATTTAGGAATGAGGACAATGGTAGAGTAGTTCAGTCTACCAATGTTTGCTTCCCCATTTTGGATGACCAGAAGCATACAGCATAAGTCCTCTTGGATAGTCTCCCAATGTTGTTGATATAAATGCATAGAGAAGCTATCGGGTCCCGGTGCTTTGTCTCCATTCATGCTGAAGATTGCTTGCTTTATTTCTTCCTTACTGAATGGGGCTTCAAGCACGGATAGGTCAGTAGTTGAGGGGGGATAAAGAGAGGCCCAGTCTACTCTGAAGTCTGGAACTGAGCTGGTGCCACAAATTTCGTGGAAATGTGTCTCAAAACATGATCTAATTGCCGACTGATCTGTGATGAGGTCACCATTGTGAAGGAGTGAGAAAATGAAGTTCTTGCATCGCCTCCCATTAGCCATTGAGTGAAAGAATTTAGTGTTTGCATCACCCTCTTGGATCCAGGTGATTCGTGATCTTTGTCTCCAGTAAGTTACTTCCGCTTGTACCAATTGTTGATACTCAGCATGGGTAGCAGAGAGCTCCATAGATTGGGAGGGGTTTAAAATTTGGGAGTTAGCTAGAATGTCAAGGCTGTGAATAGTCTCGAGGAGGGACTTCTTGCGTTGCGGAATGTGGCCAAATTCCTCATTTCTCCATCGTCTGATCCTTCTCTTCAAGAGTACTAGCTTCTTGGTAAATATGTCAACATTTGATCCTGCACAGCTGAAGCTCGACCACCAAATAAAGATGTTATGGTTGAAGTTCTTGTGGGAGGCCCATGCTTTCTCAAATTTGAAGTAATGAATTTTGTTCTAAATTACTTGGGAGTCAAGAATAATAGGGCAGTGATCTGAAGCAATGCGGGGTAGGGAGTGCTGAATGCAGGAGGGGAAAGAATGATCAAATTGATTGGAGATAAGGAATCTGTTTAACCGTGCAAATGAAGGATTATCTCTAAGGTTAGACCAGGTTAACTTCCGACCTGCAAGCAGAAGATCAATGAGCTGTAGTTAATGGATCCAACTGCAAAAAAATTTCATATCCCTGCTAGAGCCAGAGCCTCTATTTCTTTCCTGATTGGAAATAGTCGCATTGAAGTCCCCACAGACGACCCAGGCATCACAAAGTAGTCTTCTCCGTTGCAAGATTTTATGAAAACAAAGGTCTCTATCATCAAGTTCAAACGGAGCATAGACGGAGGTTAAGGACCATTCCAAGCCAGATGACCTGATATAGAAGGAAAGGGAAATAGAGAATATGTCGATTACACAGAGGCAGTCAAGGGCATTATCATTCCAACCAATTAGAATACCGCCACGACTATCAGTGGCATCTAAGGATCTCCAATTTGTGATTAAATTGCCTCCAATAGAAGAGAGTTTGCAGGGAGAGGGCTTGGACAACTTGGACTCTTGCAGACAGGCCACAGTGATTTGAGTGTTGCGAAGGCCATCTTTGATAAGGGCACATTTATAGGGGTTGCCTAACCCCCGAACATTCCAACTTCTGATCTTCATTGAAAAAGATTAACACACAGCAAAAAAACAATAGCAAGCTAGGGTGCCAATAATCTCGGGCAACTAGTTGAGTTGTTGCTGTTGATCTAGGGGATTAACTGCAAGCTCTGCAACCTGCTTGAGTTTGTCGGCTAAGTGTGGTCCGGCAGCCTCCACTCCTACTATTTTCATTACCTCAATGATATCCTCGTTAGAAAGCAAAATGAATGGATTACGGCATGCATTGGTAACTAAGAGCTTGGAAGAGGATGTACCTGCAGATTTGTGGAGGGACGCAGCCTTAACAGAGGAACTAAGATGTTGCAGAAAAGGCCTGGATGAAGAGATTTTGGTGGCAGATCTGCTGCGCTTGCGGTGCTTGCTTGCTCCTTCTTCAAAACCCGGGGGGGCTAAGCCTGAGTAAGAGGAGGAGACATTCTGGCGATGCCTAGGGATGAGGGATTTGGTTTTGAAGCTAGCTGCTCTTGCTCCCCTGGTGCCGAGCTGAATTGGAAGGTCTTTGGGGCCTCAAGTTTGGCAATGCGTTTGGTGACCGCTGCTGTAGTATCCCGTATTTTTAAATACTATTTTTGAGATTAGAAAAAGAATTGAAATGGTTTTTGGTGATCTAATAAATGTTCATTTAGAAACCTATCCTTTACACTTACAAAACACGTGCGAATGTTGTCTTTGAAAGCTTAAAACCACAAATTATTTTGGAAAAACTCATTATTTATTATTTGAGATTATTCGTGATTTTTCTAGATTTTTCTGATAATTATTGGACTTATTTGCAAATATTTCAAAAAGAATGACTTTTGTGCAAATTACCAGTGAGGTGAAAACTCCAGCTTTTTTGGATTTTTAGGCTGGATATAATGCCTAGTTAATTCAGGTATAACGAGTTTACCTTTTGTTTCAACATATTCAAATTACTTTACAAGTTTTGATAAAAGATGATCTTTTTGCAAAATTGCTATTTTAAGGGGTGAAAGTGCAAAACTGTTTTTCCTAAATTTTCCTACAGTGCCGGCTGATGCTGGAGGGGATCTTTTTGAATTTTGAATTGATTAAATTGGTTTTTAACTAGTATTATAATAAAGGTATCTATTTATGTAAAAGTATATTGTAAAAGGAGTATTTCGCAAATATTTTCTAAAACCCTAAAAACTTAAATCCCGGACTATATAGGGTTTTGTGCAGCCGTCTCTTGCAGTACAACACAAGAGATCTCTTATTTCTTATTATTTTTGAATTCTAAGGAGAAGACTTTGGATTTCTTGGAAGTGAGGGGTTTTCTTAATTTATATTCCTTTTCGTTCAATCTTTTCAACAAGGTGAGTGACTTGTTTTGTTTTATTTTGTTTTGTGTATATTGTATGTGAGTAATATAAATTGTTTTGTTTGTTCTTTGAATGTTGTATGTGGTGTTTCATCTCCTAGAAAGCATGCTAGGGTTTGGGTGTGAATATGTATGTTGGATTGATGATAAAAATTGGATCTTGTGAATCTCTAGTTATTTATGAGTAAAATCATAGGTGGGTAATTTGAGATTGATGAATGACCTATTGGAGATCATGGGTAGGCTATTTCTTTTGGGTTAATGTTGGACTGATTGAATATGGTGGATCTCGTACATAAATTTAATAAAGATGAGATTTTTATCACTTTTGAGTATTGGTTTAATGAAACTTGATATGGTAATGTTATAAATTGATTATATTTATGAGTTATAATGGTGAATCAGTTCTGAGAAATTTGTAGAAAGAGTTTATAAATCAAGAGATCATGTCTTGAGAATCGAAATTGGAATCGAGTTGAGTTTGAAGAAATACATCCAAATTGAGGATTTTTTTTAGATTTTGGTATCGATATGGTTTGGATCTGAATACGAAGCTCTTTCAATGAATAATTAAATTTTTTTTTTTTGAAACTCTATTTTGATTATATGCGCAATTCATGTTTTAGTTGAAAGAAATCAGCAAATCGCTATTTTTATAAATTCAAGTAGTTTTGATTTAGTTTTTATGGACTATTATATATCCTATAAGTTGTATTTGATCAAATAAGAAATATGCTTTTTGTAGAAATCATTTTCATAAAGTAAAATTCCGTATCGGTTGAAATGTGCACAACCAAAAATCTGCAGTCTGCAGGTCGACAGTCGACCGGTGGGATTTCACAGTCGGCCGTCGCGACTTGGCTGCTGTGTTCTCTAGTTTTCTTGAAATTTCGTTCTGGACAGTCGACTGATATTACTTAGAATTATTTTAATCGAAGTTTTGGACTTTTTGCTCTAGACAGTTGACCGATGGCTTTTATAGTCGACTTATAATACTTAGAATTATTTTCTCAAAGTTACTAGATTTTTCTCTCTAGACAGTCGACCGACGCTTGTCTATAGTCGACTGATACTGATGTATCTTGATATATTTGAATGTTTTTTTAAATGATTTATTCTTTAAATGCTTCAATCTATAACTTACTATACTATACCTTATCTTCTACTGAAAAATGTTTACATGTTTTAACTGAGCAATTTATGTTGGAAGATTGGTTTAGATGTTTGAGTGTGAGTCTTTAGAGGGTGTGTGTGTACCTAGTATAGCGGCAGTTGAGATATTTGTGTTTTGGACCTGTTAAGGCATTATAGTTGATCAGTTGTTGAGTTAAGTCCGGTAGGGTACACCAACTCTAGGAGATCCGTAAAATAATTAAATAACCTAAATAATAAGGACTGGCACTAGTGGTGATATGATGAATGAAAACATGGGTTATGGACCTTAGTATGGCTCGCAGTGTGAGATAATCCTTGAAATTATCCAGGTGTGAGTGAAATAGTCTCCGGAATTACCTGTGGTGTGGGATTGATCTCCGGAATTATCGGGGTCGAGGTGACGCACATATGGTATTCGTGTGATGAGGTGCAATAGCTTGCGGTGTAGGGTATTCTCGAAAATTCCCAGGTGTAAGTGAAATAGTCTCCGGAATTATCTGTGGATAGAAATTGACCTCCGAAATTATCGGAACATGGGCTAATACTCACAGTTTATCTTTATCTCGTATTAGTCATCGTAGTAGGATTAGTTGCATGGCGGGAGATTAAACCTTATAAAGTGGAGACGTTAAGGGCTTGCACCGGACTTATGTAGAGTGGGATGTATAGACTCTGACAAGTACGCATTAGAGAGTCAGTGTAGCGCCCCGAATTTCTAATATAATAACTTAGAAAATACATGGCACAATCCCAGCATCAACTTCAATGTAATAGTACACATAGCCCAAAAACACAAATAATTTTATTCCAACTTTTATTACAACAATCTTTTTCAAATGCAGCGGAAATACAAACACCTTGAATTAAAAAAAAAACATTCTTTTTACAACACTTCTCTTTACAAAAATTACACAAGGCTCTATTACATTACTTATAATCTCCAAAGCTAACTCAAGCGTACAAACCCCCAAACTCTAAGCAGCAACCTGCAACATATGAGGCTAGAGATGATCCCTAACCCCCAAACTAAAAGGGTCAGCCATAAATGGTGTGTGTGACATAAAAAAACAAACAACATAATTTAATCATAAAACGTAAAGTTATCAATAACATGTGTCATCAACAAGATTAAAGGAATGAGAAATAACAAATATGTAAAGCATGGAAACATCATAGAATGAAAACAGCAAGTGCATCTAGTCTAAGTGTCAAGTGTAGGAAAACTGGAAAACACATGCATAAAACCAAGTCAAGAAAACACACGATTTCTATATGTGGACTCTCTAATGCATACTTGTCGAAGTCTATGCATCCCATACTACATAGGTTCGGTGCAAGCCCTTAACGTCTTCACTTCATAGGGTTCAATCCCCCGCTATGCAACTAATCCTATCACGATGACTACTACGAGATAAAGATAAACTGTGAGAATTAGCCCATGCCTGATAATTCCGGAGATGGATCCCACATCTCAAGCAAACCACTTGGATAATTCCGGGGATATATCTCACATCTCAGGTAATTTACCTGGATAATTCCGGAGATAAATCCCACATCTCAAGAAGGTTACTTGGATAATTCCGGAGATCATCCCACATCTAGACATAGACACATCATCACATGAATACCCCATGTGCGTCGCCTCGATCTTGATAATTCCGGAGATCAATCCCACATCTCAAGCAAACCACTTGGATAATTTCGGAGATATATCTCACATCTCAGGTAGTTTACCTGGATAATTCCGGAGATAAATCCCACATCTCAAGATAGTTACTTGGATAATTCCGGAGATTGAATCCCACATCTAAAGCCATACTGAGGTGCATAACCCATGTTCCCGTTCATCATATCATCACTAGTGCCTGTCCTTATCATTTGGGTTACTTAATTACTCAACGAATCTCCTAGAGTAGTGTACCCTACCAGACTAAAATCAAAACTGAATAACTGAAAAATAAAATAACTCAACGCCGGTATACTAGGGTCACTCACTTCTAGAGACTCAAGCTCAAAAAGTCTTAAACAACTTTCCACTAAACAAAATTAGCTCAACTGAATATCTCAAATCAAAAGCTTAACTGAAGACAAAGTATAGACTGAATTATCTGATAACCAATCATTCGAAATAATACTAAAGTTTACAAAGATCCTTCCGTACCAGTCGACTTATACTGTGATAAGTCGACTGTCCAGAGGACAATTATCCAAAATTTAACAAAAATAAACTAAGTCATAACAGTCGACTTAAAAGAGAATCGGTCGACTTACCCGAGGTAAATTCCAATAATTTTCACAAAAATATTCTAAGTATATAAGTCGACTTAAAGGAGGTATAGGTCGACTGTCCAGACAAGAAACTGTCATAATTTTACAAAATAATTTCTAAGTATAACAGTCGACTTAAAGGAGGTATAGGTCGACTGTCCAGACAAGAAACTGACATAATTTTACAAAATAATTTCTAAGTATAACAGTCGACTGACAATGGTCTCAGTCGGCTGTCCAGAACGGATTTTCAAGAGGCTAATGATACATCGGTAGGGTCGTACCAGTCGACTGATAGGTAGACCAGTCGGCTGTCGGCCTACAAATTTCATAACTTAGGTCTGATTACAATAATCAAAACTGAGGTTTTCTAATGATTCATTGTTTATGAAAAATATTTCGTATTCAGGCAAAAAGATCTTCATTAAGGGTATAATACTCAAAACCTCAAATATGCCAAAACCCAAGTTCTCATGTTCTAGATCACTAATTCTTTCATTAGGGTTTCTCAAGATTAAACTCTAAATCAAAATCTGATTTACAATATATATATAAGATCCAGGTGTTCCTCATCTGATCAAAATCATACTCAAATCTTAATAATACGGTATTATAAACAAGGATCTACTAACCATTCTTAGATTTCACAACATGGTATAAACAACAATTATTAATCACATGATTCATACCACAGTTTCAAGATCTATATCATTCACCACACCAAATCTAACATCATTACCACTCGCATACATAGATCAACAACAAGATAAATTTATGTCATTCACAAACAAACAAAACACACAATGTCACTCACCTTTGAATTTTAGAAGAATCCACGAAAAAGCTTTCCTTTTTGCTAGATCCAAAAATTCTCCTCTTGATCACCAAAAAAATAACAATATAATAAATCTGGAGTTGTGCAGCGAATGATGGCTGCACACCTTCTTTTATACAGGCCGGGATTGAAAGGAATTAGGGTTTTGAAGTACTTTTGCAAAATAGTCCCTTTTTAATTTATTACTTCATATACCTTCCTTAGTTAAAATAAGTTAAATAAATCAAAACTAAATAAAATCCTTTTACCACTGAGTTTTCCAACAACCCAGCACGGCCCAGAGATAAGAAAATCCCGGATTTACACTCAGGGTGGCAATTTTGCACAAAAGCCCTCCCTTTTGTAATATTTGCAAACATATCATAAAATATTCATAAAAATCCAGAAAAATCAGAACTAATATCTAATAATACATATTATATTTTCCAACCAAAATATTTGACTTTTACTTTCCAGAAAATATTTGCACTAAATTCTACATGAATTCCATATTTGCAAAAACACCTTTTTTGACTAAATCTTTACCAATCGACTTTTAAATGAAATCTAAATATATTTAAATTCAAATGATAACCATGGAGAACCGAAATATCAGTAACAACAAATTTTCATAAAATATTTAAGATCCAATCGACTTTTTACATAAAAGCCCCTCGCTTTCGAGATATTTGTAAAAATAGTTTTTTTATTCAGAAAAATCCCAAAATTTAGAATACACTCCATAATAAGTATGAGAACTTATTAAAAATATAAAATTGTATATTTACACCAAAATTATTTGCACGTGTTTCACACGTGTAAAAAGATAAATCTTTTAGAAAATATTTATTAAATCTCCTAAAAATCATTTTAATTCATTTTCAAATATAAAAATAATATTTGAAAATACGGGGTTCTACAGTCAGTATATAGCATTGATGTTTACGTGACTTGGTATTATGATGTGTTTTCGGTTTTCTACACTTGATACTTAGTCTAGCTTCACTTGATGTGTTTTCGTGTTTCGTGATTTTTCCTAATTCACTTTCTCCTGTTTATTTCCTGTTGTTGATGAATCTATGCTTTATTTATGTTGCTTATTTTTATGTCACTCACACCTTTATGGCTGACCCATTTAGTTTTAGGGGTTAGAGTTATCTCTAGCCTCATATTTTACAGGTGATTACCGATTACGTATAGCTTGGGATTTGGATGCTTGAGTTAAAGTGATGTAATAAATTGTGTGATTTTTTGTAAAAGAAAGTGTTGTAAAGAAAGAGAGTTTGTAATTCAAGGTGTATGTATTCCGCTGTGATATGTAAATATTATTGTAATAAAATTTTGAGAAAATTTTTATTGGTATTTTGGGATGTGGTTAATATTACATTTGAAGTTGATGCTGGAAATTGTGCCACGTACTTCTAAGATATCGTATTGAAAATTCGGGACGCTACAGCTACCTCAAGCGCCGACTCCACTGCAGGTTGAATTTCCAGAAATAGGGACTGAGGAATGTTGACAATCTTGCCTTTCCACTCCATCTGGCACACCTTCTCCTCAGGCATGATATCATGCGAACTGGTAGAGCTATCGGGGTGGGTTTGAGATGCAGCAGTAGAAATTTCCAAATTACCCTTGGGTGAGTCAGATTGAATCTCAATGATGGGGGGAGCGTTGACGACCAAGTTAGTGGCAGGATTTTCCTCAACTACTACCGCAATTTGCTAAGGATGTTGGGGGGGACCACTTTTGGAACTTTCTCACTTGATTCTGCCATACCAGAAATATTCAAAAATTGATTTGCAAAAAAGGAAAGATTCTGTGGCGGCGGAGACTGTGTCGCAAATCCCTTAACCGAACGATATGTCTCCTGGATCTTCGCCTTTCCTTTCTGGTCGCCGATGATTCCTTGATTTCCTTTCGAGATTTATGGGTGGTTAATTGCCATGTGTTGCTCCGACGGCGCTTCCCTCCGATGCCAGAAACTATTGGATGAGCCAATGTTTTAAGAAAAAAGCTGTACCTTGCCGCTGGCAACATCAGCGGATGGTATGGGGTTGCCGAGGATGAGCACAGCTACCTCATGAATTTGCTGCTCCTTGGTCCAAGGCACACGATAGTGGATAAGGATGTTCTTCAGAATGTGGCTAACATCTTCAACTTCAATTAGAATAAGGGCTTGATCACGAGAGACTACATTTTTCATATCACTGCTCATGGTAACATACTTTCCGAAGGACCGAACGATCTGTTCAATAGAGCTTTGATTCCACATATGAAAAGGCAGCATAGGAACGTTGATCCAAATGTAGCGTGGCTTCGGCTTCATCTTTGCTCCATACTCCATCGACCATGGAGAGAAAGTAGCATTAAAGCTGGAGAACTGTAACACACCGTCAGCGATTGCCCTTTTAGCCTCTTCCTCTGATGGAAATTGGACGTGGAAAACTCCATCACTAACCCTCTTAACCTCCCACCATCCTCCCTGTCGCTTCCAAGTGAAGTTTAGAGCGCTCTCAACAGTTGCCACATCTGGGCGGGAGCGAGGGTTAATCAGATGAAGAAAAGTGCTAGCATGCAGCGCATGAAGGGCGGATGCTATTACTGAGTTATGAGCTATCTCGATGGCCATGGATTCCCGTCTGTTGAAGATCGGACAATCGCGAACACGATGACCGAACTTCCGGCAGTTAAAACAGTGAATCCCGTTTTCACGGCAGTCCGCCGTCAGGTGATCCGTGTCTCCACCTCGCATGCAGCGAGTCTCCATTTTTTTTTTTAACGATATCCGTGATGAGGCTTTAAGCGGTGGTGGGGGTAGGGATTTGGGGGGAATGAGAGTTTGGGGAGAAGATGGGCCTTTTTTGGTTGGGAAGAGAGAGGGGTAGAATGCAGAAGAGGTGGGGAGTGAGATCGAGGGGGGTAATGATGACGGGTAGGGGCCATTAGAACCTGAGCATAAGATCTGCTCTTGTTCCAAGGCAGTCATGCTCTCTCCTCTCTCCTCTCACAGTTTTTATTTGAATTAACATCGGTTTTTTTTTTATTCTCATTTATTATTGTTTAGCATTTTACTGCTGCAGCAAATATCAACTTTGCTATTGCTATTTTGTCATTTTATTATTTTTTTGCATGGACTTTAGTTGATGCTCTTAGAAATAGTAGACAGTTCTGAATATTTAGCTAGTAGATATTAATATACATTATAATTTGTGCTTTGCATTTTTGTGAGAATTCAAGCATCATGTTTTCTTACTTACGAAAAACGTTCATTTTTTTTTTGTGGTTAAATTTGAGTTTAAATAATCACGTGCAATACATGTATTGTTAATATCTAGCCACACTAAACTATCTCAATAATCTTTTTGATTAGGAACACTTTTTTAATCATTAAAAATTCCTTTAAAACCTAAAAGTTGCACTAACAGTTTTTTACGAACCCACGTGATCGGCCGGGCCCCACAAGTCGTCTCGTGCCAGCTCCTCAGGAACCCACGTCATCAGGCACTTTTATGATGAGGTGGGACCCGCGGTGCACTGGTCCGCCAAGTCCACCACGTGCCCCTGTATGATTTGCATGGTGGCGTGGCGGAAACGTGCCATCCACTCAATGCCTTCTCCGCTTCCTCTTACAGAGCGTCTCTAGTAGTTGGCTATATATAAAAACAGGGATAAAGACCATTTCAGTCCTGGTCTATTTACCCAATTTTTTTAGTTTACGATAAACAGTAGATGTCTATATTTAGGATCAATTTGGTTCAAAGGAGGAGAGGGAAGGGGAGGGATTTTAATGGAGGGGAGGGAAAGGGAGGGGAGGGATTTAATGAAAACTCTGTTTGGTTCAAAGAAGGGGAGGGGAGGGAAAATAATAATTTTCTTATTTGGTTCACAAGGGGAGGGAATGGATTTTATAATAAAATTACTTTTATATCCTTTTGCATATAATAAGAAATTCATACAACCACATCCTTATTTGGTCATCCTGAAACAGGAATTTGTCTGTGCAATCTATTATATATATACTTGACTGTTATCAAATGCAAATCTCTATTTGTATTCTCATCTCTTCCTTAATTTGCTGGTGGTTTTGATATTAGTATTTTTGGGGAGGTTCAAAAGACAGGTGCGGATTATTAATCCAGAGAAGCTGAGAAAGTGTACACATTTGATCCTAGTCTGTGATATATATGGTTCTCATTACTGCTATCTTAATTTATCTTAATTAACAGGAGATATATCACTCTTACCTGAAGTATCTGTTTCGCTGATTTGTTTGGTTCCATAACTGATAGCTGATTTGTAATAGTTAAGAACTGGATATATCAATCCCTAGTCTTCTAGTTCATGCAAGGTTTTCTCTAACATTTCTTCAGAATTGTTTGAAAATGTTGAAACTGAACTTTCTCATCAACCCGGGGCTGAAGTTCAGACTCAACTCAGGATCAACTAGAAGCTCCCAATCTATTTGAGAGCGATCAACAAATCTTGCCTGATGCTTTGGACAGCAGATGCCAGCCTTCCTTTGAAATTTACTGCTGATATAATTTTTTTCTCCAAAATGTCAGTCTTACTTTAGTCATGTTTATTTTGATTTAGCAACCGAACTAAATACTACAATATCGCAAAATAAATTCTACCGACTTTAAAGACATTGTTTTATGTTTGGCGTGTCTAAATATTACGATGTGGCTCTTACCCGTGATCCTCATGTGTGAGGAGTTCGGATTCATAAGATTAAGCACAAAGAGAATGTACACGTAAAAGATACAGGTTGTACAATTAGCCATCAGTCACTGCTAGTAGGGAGAAAGAGAGAGGTTTTTTAGGATTATATTTTTAAAGGGCAATTTAGTCTAGCCACTTTAAAAAATTAGTCCTATTTTCTCTCCCCTCCAAATCCCCCCACTTTTGGAGGGGAGTCAAAATTAGATTAGGAGGGGTGTTGCACCCCCCCATTTCCCTCCCCTCCCCTCCTAAAAATTGAACCAAACAAGAAAACTTTTAAAAAACCCCTTCCCTCCCCTCCCATTCCCTCCATTCCCCTCCAACCAAACAGACCCTTAGCAGTAAAATTGGCATTATGTATATTATAAAAATTAAAAAATAATTCATCGTCTTTGTGTCGGACGGCATATGATTTTTCTATATGATTTACCGTTTGAAAAAAAAAATTGTTAAAAAAAACCTCAGTCAACTGAGATGTTGACATTTGAGGAAAAATAACAAAAAAAAAATCGGAAAGTTGTTGGACGGGAGATCAATTTGTCCAGACGATCTCCCGTCCTTAGAAATTTTTTTTTTAAATTTTAAATTCATTCACACACACTACACTTTAAAAAAAATTTAGAATTTTTGTGTTGGACAGGAGATCCTCACATTTTTTTTCAATTCATCAAACGGCAGAGGATCTGTCGTCTGATGATTTTTTTTCTTCATTATCTTTCGACGGTAGATCATCTTCTGTTTCGTTAAAAAAAATCATTTTTGAGTATAGACGACTGCAGTGTTTACGTGGCCATTTCCAAAATTTCAATATATCTATTTTTTAATTTAAACAAGCTCTTATTATTTGGAATTTCAAATAGCAAAACCGTAAAAAAACACTCATAAATAGTTTTTTGCAATTAGCCTCTTGTTTTTATATATATAAAAAATTTAGACAATAATTATTTAGTTGCCACACCAATACTTAGCTTAATTACTAAATAAGTGCATCTCTAGCCGTTGGCTATATATCCTAAAAATGGATATTTTAGAGAAAAAAAACAAACTGCAGTCGTCGTCTATATACTCATATTTTGGGTATGGCATGATAAGGAGACGGCCAAATTTGGGGGAGGATTTGGATTTTTCTATATTTTGAAAATCGGAAGGTGATTTACCATTTGTCAGTCGGACGGTAGATCATTTGTTGATGGAGATTAAAAAAAAATGAAAATGGTCGGACGGTATATCATCTACCATTTGGAAAATTAAAAAAAATACAAAACTGTGTTGGACGGGATATCATATCCCGTCCTTCAAACAAAAAAAACTGTTTCAAAAAAGGGATGGAACGGTAGATCATCTGCCGTCCTTTCCCAAATTTTTTTCCTCCAAAATTTTGAGAAAACAATGGGACATTATATCATACTAGTAATTTACACGTTAACGTGCCATGCACGTTTTAATAATTTCAAAAATTAAAAATAAAGTTTCTGACGTAGGGACGATTTGAACCGAAAATCTCCTTTATATTGGTTATATACGTGCGTTGCACATGTTGGTAGAATAACAAAATGACAAATGACACTAAGGCCTTCTCCCATTATAATATTAGAGATGTCGTTTGTTCCAAAAAAAAACTCAATTTATGAATATAGACGATTGCAGTGCAATTCGATTTTTTTATTTCTATAATTGTCATATACTCATTTTTTAACAAAACAACTACAGATGCTTTAAGCTAGTAGCTTATAACCCTTCTATAATTCTTATAAAATATTTATGGAAATTAAAATCTTAATCTCACAAATTTTTTTTTATGGAAAACCTAAAAATAAATAAGTATAGTTTACATGTGACTTTATAAACTCTAATCAATGTTTTTTAAAACATATGATCACTGAATTTGTGCACTAAATATTGCTAATAGGTATAGTTTTTTATATATGATATAATAGGGATTGCTCACGTCACAAAATTATATATATATATATATATATATATATATATATATATACTTACGAGATTTGCCGGTGGGCACGTGCCTACGGCACGTCTTCAAAACGTAAACAGTAAATCAACAATTATGTAGCTCAAGTTTAAAGAGTAGGACAATAATTAGTTGTAAATAAAAGTCCATATTTTTATTAGTACATGTTGAAAAATAATTATAAATTGGGTGTAAAAGTTCATGTTTCCATAAGTGGTGGGGGTGTGTGGGGGTGTGTGTGGGTGTGTGTGTGTAGAGAGAGACAGAGAGAATTAAATAAATAAAGGAATGTGGATATTTGAATTTGAGTTTCTAGGGGAAGCTTTTGGAAGGAAAATGTGTTTTGTGAGGTTAGATCTGGACTTTTGATTTTGGGGGGATTGAAGCAGAGTCATTTGAAAGCTATCTTTGTATTTTATTATATATATATATATATATATATATATAAACATACACACTCACACACACACACACACACACACACACACACTGTAACGCCCCAAATTCCGAATAAGACCGAATTCGAGATTTCATAAATCTTTACTTCACTTCGTACAATTTTACAAGGAATTTAAAAAAATTTCAATAGCATCAGAGTTCATTACATCTTATTTACACAGCGGAAGAATAAAAGATTACAATATTGAAAACAAAAATACAACTGATACACTTTATCTAAATAAGTCATCGATTGCATCACATTATCTTTATTCCTTCATGAATAGTCCATTACATGCATATTAAGTTGTGGGCACGTCAGTCACTTACAACTGTTATACTCGGCTATCATCTCTATGCCTTATATGTAACGATCTCATTACTTTAACAAATCACAAAAATTGAATAAACAATAAAGTGTCAAAAGTGATTATTCTAAACAAATAAGTGTATGCGATGCCTTAATGCCTAATGCACACATTCTTATACTAGGATGACACTAATGCACACTTGTTCTGATTCTATGCATCCCATATTACATAGGTCCGAGGGCAAGCGCTTACGTACTCCACAATAAAGGGTTCGATCCCTCGCCATGAAACTACCCAGTAATAAAACAAGATTTAGATCAATCCACGAATATGGATCCCAGCCATGGAGATCCACAGCCGACTGTTATAACAGATCTCTCATCGTGCGAATCATCTCGCAAGTGCCCCTCTAGCCCCGGTATACGTATATACACTGGAGTACGACAAACTATCCGCCCGACTATGCTAAGTCCCGGATTTTAAAATAAAAGCTCATCCCCATCGGAGCAACCACAGTCCACCAACTGGGTCTATTGCCATGGAGATCCACCGCCGACTATATAGAGCAACCCACTTACGTTTGCCTAGATTCACTACATCTTCACTTATGTGCCTAATTATTTAGTTCAAGACATGAATAAATTTTCAAACCTAGAATTAGTCTTACCTCCTACCGGACTTAATCAACAAAATACAAGATAGCCCCATGGCCACATCTCAAATCATAATCTCAACTCCTTTCAATTTAATATATGCCGGTACCCGAGGTCTCACTAATTCTAAATCACAACTTTTTCATGTACAAAAACTCATGGGTACACATACCCTCCAATAATCAATGTCTTAAACTTAGATATTTTCATCTTCAACTTATTCACAAAGTAATCATAGTCTTGTCACTATTCATGATCTATTTATTCCTTCATAATCTTTATAAGCAAAATAAATCCTTTCAATGTACACAATTTCATCACAAGAAATTTTATCACCAAAACCAAACTCATATGGTGTCTCGATTTACTTCGAGATATTTTTTTTAAACAAAATACAAGTGCAATCTCTTCAAGAGAATTCACTTAAAATAACATTTTATTATCCTTCACAAAATGTTCTACTCTCGAATAATAAAAAATTAAAACACATAATTCATTTTCCTATCGCAAAATTTCCACGAGAATTTCTGAAATTATTACTAATTAATTCCATATTATTCTACAATAATAAAACCAATCTTTTCCCAATTGTTTTATAGCATAAAAACACTCCTAGTGTTGATCAAAACAAACAAATAAAAAGGGGCACCTTCGGGTTTCGAACTAAGCAACTTTCCCAATTGTTTTCTAGCATAAAAACACTCCTAGTGTTAATCAAAACTAACAAATAAAAAGGGGCACCTTCGGGTTTCGAACTAGGCAACCTGCACAGCACACAGGAGCGCCCAAGGTCAGCCCCACTAGCCACTAGCCCATGTGGGCTTTGTGTCCAAATATCACACCAAACGCCCATTAAACACTCTCTCAATTTTTATAATTATTTTAAAACAAAAAAGAATATTTTGGCCTTAGCAGGTTTCGAACCCACAGTCGGCAAAGAGACCAGTGTAGCGCCAGGCCACTAAGCCAAGTGCGCCTATCAGCATAAAGGTTCTTCATATGTTTTTATTCCAACTTTTTGTTATCCCACTATTTCACAAAACTCGATTCTCTAACTGTTCGAATCTTTTATTATGCTGAAATTAATTCATATAAACTAAGTTTACTTTCTACAGTAACTCAAATATTAAAAATCCATATTTTAGACAATAAAATCAAATTTTCAAATTATTTCTTCCTATTAATAAATATGAATTTACATTTATTCAATGTAATCAAAATAGCACATTATATCTTTTATAAATCATCAAATGAGTTCAATAACATCAAATTTACGTTACCAAAAAATTTGTTTGCTTAACAAAAGAAGAAATCCCAACAATTGTTCATACATTCAACTATTCATTCATGTATACTAGTGCAAGGCAGAATATTCAATTATTTTTTTTCTCATTAACAACTACATGTTGTAATTTACTTTACTCATCATAACATGATTTACTATCGTTCTCACTACATACAATAGTATAGATCACATCAAAATTCTCATACTGCTTATTCATTATTATTAACATGCATTGTTCTAATATTAGAAAGCAAGAGAACACCCACCTTTAAGAAGAATGAACAAACACAAATGAAATGAGATCTCTTCTAGCTCCTAGCAAAACTTCTCCTCCTAACAATAGCTTCTCCTCCTAGCAATTTCTCCTCCTAGCATGATTACTCCAAAGCACAAGAACACTCATTCTCTCTTTCTTTTCTTTCTTTCTCTTATTTTGATATTGGGTGTGTGAAATGAGAAGGAGGGTGCTATTTATAGGATAATACTAGGGTTCAATGTGCAAAATTACACACCTAATTAATCACTCAATTTAATTTTCAACATTTCACATTTCATAACTCTCAAACTTCCAACTCTTGACATTTCCACCTCTCTAAATCCCTAACTCCTACCTTTTCTTCTTCTAAACTTTCCAAACCGGTCACTTTTACTCCATGAGACACACACAGGCTCAAGACACACACCGAAATCAAACAAAAGGTTTCTGCTGCTTCTCGTGGGGCCCTCACCTACTAATAGCCACGTCACCAAAGCCTTGACTGAAGTCAACAGCACAAAAACAACTCCTTTGCTTTCTTTCTTCTTAGCCGTGGGCCCCCCATCCATTCAATTGTTCACATTTTTATTCTTTATAACAGTATACACTTATATAAACCTTTATAACAATATACACTTATATATAAAGCAGACTGGCTGCCCATCATAGACAGGGTGAAGGACAGACTGTCTAGATGGAAAGGTAAGTCGCTGTCTCTCGGGGGCAGAGTGGTACTCATCAACACAGTGATATCTAACCTGCCAATATACTACATGTCATTTTTTGAGCTTCCAAAATGGATGATCCAAAGAATTGACCGGATTCGAAAACGATTCCTATGGAAGAGGGCAGATTCGAATAAAGGAGGTTACCACCTAATCAAATGGAGTATCGCTTGCATGAAGAAGAAACACGGTGGACTAGGAATCATCAACCTCAGAGACATGAACCTCGCCCTGCTGGGGAAATGGTGGTGGAAGGTTTTCCACAACAGCAGGGAAGGTTGGCAGGACTTCATTCAACCTTATCTAAGGGGTAAAGGCACGAGAAGCCTTGGCTTTCGAGTAGGGGCTAAAGTCTCGCGACCCTGGAAAGGGATTACCAAGACGAGTGGCCCTTTCAATTCAGCGGTTACGTCGAGTATCGGCAATGGACGGTCCACCAGATTCTGGTGGGATAGGTGGTGTGGTGACCATACCCTGAAGGACACGTTCCCAGAGCTGTTTGAGAGGTCGAGTCGACCGAATATGTCCGTTGTCGAGGATTGGAAATGTAACGCCCCGAATTCCAAATACAACTGAATTCGAGAGTTCTACAGGATCTTTTCACTTCTTTCGTACAATTTTACAAGGAATTTAAAACTTTTATTTCAACAATAATTACATCAGAGTCTTTTACATCAATAAGCAGCGGAATCAATAAAATATAACAATAATGAATGTACAATTGTTACAATTTTAACATTTAAGTAATCAACAGCATCAATTCTCTTTATATCTTCATGTAACTCCATAACCTGCATATAAACTGTGGGCGCGTCAGTTGCTTACAACTGACGAAATATTATACACGGCCATTCTCTCTATGCCGGAAACAGTATAACGATTCTCAAATGCTTTAGCAAACACAAACTTGATCACAAACAAATCAACCAAGGGACTATCCTGTTGATGTCGTGTTGTGCGGTGCACTTAGTCCTTAATGCAGTTGTTTATATTATATGACACTAATGCACACTTGTTCGGATTCTGTGCATCCCATACTACATAGGTCCGAGGGCAAGCCTCTTAATCGTCTTCATTATTGTAGGGTTCAATCCCTCGCCATGACTTAATCTACTACTGTAATTTCAGTGAGTATCCTAGATGATTCTATGAGTACAAGCATGTATCCTGGCCCCTGGAGTAGAATTTCGCGCCATGTCTTGACTCGTCAAACATGCATTCTGCGACAATTCAGCCTCCTCCCTGAACACAATCCTCTTGCAGTCACCAAAACATCCCATAAGCGTGACTAAAGTCCGATCATTACTGAGTTGTGCCCGCGCCATGTCTTGACTCATCAAGCATGCATTCTGCGGCTCACACACCCGCACCGTACCCTAACTCTCATACTCGTGTTTTTCTCTCACTTTCATCACATCTCCACTATGTATCTATCTGTAATTTCAGCAAGTGTCATAGACGTTTCATGATTACAAGCACGTGTCCAAGACCCTGGAGGGGAACCTCGCGCCATGTCTTGACTCATCAAGCATGCATTCTGCGATAGTTCAGCCTCCTCCCTGAACACGATCCTCTTGCAAGTCACCAAACATCCCACAAGCGTCGCCAAGATCCCGATCATTCTGGAGTATATTGTCCACGCCATGTCTTGACTCATCAAGCATGCATTCTGTGGACCACATCCGCATCGTAGACCCTAGGCTCCCATACTTATGTTTTTCTCTTACTTTCATTACAGCCTTACAATGTATTAATTATTAGAATCATGAATAAAAAATCAAAGCTCTAGAGTTAGCCTCTCCACTCAACCGGACTTATTCATTTATTCAACATGACCAACCTTGGTCTCTCATTTCAAATTCATTTCATTCCATTGCCGGGGGAGACTTAGCTACTCTTCCATTTCAATTTCAAATTCACAATTTCCAATTGAGCACTTTCAGCTCATAATTCATTTTAGAGTCTCACAGACTTTCTCATCATGATCTTAGCCTTTCATATTCATTTAATTCTCAATTCAAATCTATGATTCATCTCATGTAAATTCTCAATTCAACTATGATTCATTTCATATAAATTTATGCAACAACAAATAGAGTTTACCAATATCCAGATTCACGATCTGTACCCCAAACAATTCACAAGATTTTAGATATATCAAAAGCACTCTGGAAAGTCGACTGGGAACTCTTCCAGTCGACTTGTTCAGTCAAAACCAGTTATTCATCACCACTCGGGAGAGTCGACTGCTGCACATGGCAGTCGGCTGTTCCGCAGTGTTCCACTTTAATTTAATTTCTTTGTCAATTTCATCTTCCATAACCTTGCGTGCATTCCACAATAAACTCAATCAAATCTTAATAATCATAAAATTTCATATTCAAACTTATTTAACTTTCATTTGTCAAAATCAATTTCAAACTCAAAACCAAATAAACAGTTCGGTTCAGTCGACTGGTGGCAGTATCAGTCGACTGTCCCGCAAATATCTTGAAAACTCAACATCAAATTTATGACAGCAGCAGTCGACTGTAACTGTATTCAGTCGACTGTCCCGCTAATGAAAACCAACTTTTAACACTTACCAGTCGACTGTGGAAGTAATCAGTCGACTGTCAAGTCCACAATTTGCAACTTTGCATACATTTTCGACCTTTGAATCGATTTGTACTTCCATATACAATTATAATTTATTTCCAGAATATATCCCTTTTTAAAACATTATCATATATATTATCAATTCCCAAGTTTCTCATTTTTCAATGAAGTCCTTTCAATCGTATCAAAAACATATTTTCCAAATAAACCACTTTCTTTTATCAAAATTTACTTTACAAAAAATCTCTATACTTGTATAAATAACATTTTGAGGTTATAAATCATACTTTTTTCCACATTTCGCATTATTCCAATAATGTCTCAATATGCATCAATTTCATACAATCACTTCAATTCTAGCAATTCAACTAGCAATCGTAACAAGCATAGCAATTTGCATTTACCATAATCAATTTCATGCAATCAATTCAATTTCAACCAAGTAAATCACATATCATCTACCATGCAAATTATATTCCTAAATTAGAAAGCATTTAAGAAACACCCACCTAAATTGAAGATTTGTTACCCAAATGAACTCCTAGAATTAGGAGCTCCTAAAGAAAACTCCAATTACAACCTCCTCGAAATCCGTGCACCAAAGCTAGCCCCACACTCCATCTCGGCAAGCAACAATCCTCAAGAGCATCTCCATCTCCGGTTGGCAACATCAAGAACAACTCCCATCTTCTTTCACATACACATACTATGTATGTACATATATATACATTAGTATATGTATATAGGCAAGTGGAATAGTGACTTAGGTGGAGAATGGGAATGGCTTTGCTGCCATTTGGTTGGTTTCGGCATGGGCAAGAGAGAAGGAGAAGAAGAGATGAGAGAATGAGAGATTAAGGGTGCACTTTTATAAGAAAGCTAATGGGTAGTTAGTATAACTACCTCCACATGAACACCACTAACCCATTATAAATTTTTGTAACTTACTTTCCCTCTTGTTTCAAAATTAAAACTCCAGATTTTCCCTCCTCTCTAATCAGCCCGGTCCCCCAAAAATTGTGTGCACATCGCACGTGTGCACGTGCACGTGCTTTGTGTACAAAACAATTTATTTATTTAATCCTTTTAAAATAATTATTTATATATGTAATAAATATGTAAAAATAACTTTAAAATTATACTTTTCATGCACAATAAAGATAGACACAAACAATTTTATGAAATTTATTTTGAAAGAATAATACGCTTACAACACGTGCACCAAAACACGTGCGTTGCCCGTAAAATCTCAAAAATACAAAAATTGACTTTATGAACCGAAAAATATTTATAATCAATTAGAATGCAATAGAAAGTATATTTAATATACATATTTGATGATATACTCAAACATACAGAAAACACGTGTATTGCACGTAGAAATTTATTTTAATTAAAATAGACAAAAATCGAATTCTATTTACAAAAATGAATTTAAACATGTTTATAAAAAATAAATAGTTGAAAATCATCGAAAACTTTGCACGTAACGGTGGAATATCCGAAAATCGACACGTGCATTGATAATACGTAGAAAGCACGTAAAAACTCAAAGATTGAAATTTAGCATTTGAGTTGTCCCAAATGTGATTTTAAGAATACGAGATTGTATAGATAATCAGAATTCAAAATACAGATCAAAATGCGTTATGGATATAATCAATAACAGTACAAAATGCACGTGCGTAACACCCGAGGGCAAAATTGTCATTTAAATTTTGCGGGGTGTTACACTCTCCCCCCTTAGAACAGTTCCGTCCCCGGAACTCACTATGGTAAAGGCTGTATTTTGTACACACTAAAGAAAATATCAGTATAGCATATAAAAATCACAAACATCAAGAAAATACAGATAGCATAAAAGTAAGCAATGTGGAAAAATGAGACAAAAATCTATTTAAGAAATTTATGAATATCAAAATTTTACAAGAACTAACCAAGAAACTAGGAAAGTAGCATAAGAAAACAAATACGACAATAGAGGCTAGTGTATTTTGAAAAGAGTTTACGTACAAATTACTATCAAGTAAACCATTAGATAAAAAAAAATAAACTTAGTCATTAATCGTGAAATAGTTCAGAAATCAATGCAGTAGAGAAAACATAATTAATGGGTACCTTATAAATAGATTCGATATTCAAAATCCATCAATGTAATAAATGGTAGAAGGTTGCAAACCAAATTGATATTATATGACAAAAATTAGCAATTTAATAGTTTGAGAAATATATGAGAAAGAAATATAGCAAAAGTATAGAAGACATAAAATGATCCTGTATACCAATTAATATCATAAAATAATTTGTAAGATAATTATATATATGCATTTTGAAAATTAGGCATACGTCGAAATACTTTAGAATTATTCAGTAGAGCGAAAAAATCAACTTACAAAAATCACATACTCGCATAGACGAAAAATTATATAGGTGAAGTAAATAGCATGATATGAAAATTATAAATGATCTGTAGCGGTCAAACAAGACATCGTAGTAGTAAAACGTACTATTAAAAGTAGTGCGAAAACTAGTTATATAACAAAGAAAAGTATAGACAATGAAAAAAATAATTTTGTATATAAATTGATATCATAAGGTGATTTGTAAAGTAAATACAATAATCATATATGTATGATAACAATAAAAAGACAAAATCCAAATAATTTCGATTTGTCAAGTAGACCAAGAAAATTAGCATACAAAATTATGTATATACATAGACGAAAATTATAGGGCAAAACAATAACATCATGATCCAAAATTTATAAATGATGTGTAGGAGTAAAATAATATATTATGGTAGTAACGATGCAAAACTAATTATATAGAAGTGAATCATGAATTATAACAGAAGTATAATAAAATAAAACTGTTAGGTGAGTAGTCACCAAATTTAAAATAGCAAAGTACAATAAAGTTGTATGAAATACTAACTCACATAAAATACAAAGTACTACAAAGAAGATGGCAAGATAGTTGAGATTAAGCGGTAAATACGCAAGTTTGATACATATAGAAATTAGTATAAACAGTATAATGCTAGATTGCAAAATATTATAAAATAGTATAAGCTTAGTACAAAATGAAATAGTTATAAGTGAATACCACAGGAAAACAAGGTAGGGGTCTTCTAAGTATAATATTTCATTTTGGTTTAGGTTCGTCTCGCTGGTATCCAACAGCAGACTTGCCTATCTTGATCTCAAGTTGCATAATTGCTCCTATGATATCCGGTTGCAATTTGCCTTCTGGGCATTCGGTTGCAAACTTTACCTCACCGACATCCAGTTGCAGTTTGCCTTCTGAACATTCAGTTGCAAACCTTGCCTTCCCGACTTCCAGTTGCAGTTTGCCTCCAATGATGTCTAGTTGCATATTTGCCCTCTCGACATTAAGTTACACCAAAGCGGAAGATGGGAAGATGTAATCTTCCATGTATACTTAGGTTGGATATGGGATGTTTAATAAAGTATGGTGTTTATGTTTTAAAAATCAATGATACAGAAAAAGATTTTACACAACGAATGTCAAAATAGGTGTAAAGGATATATCAACATAGAGGGTACTAGTGAAAAATTATTAACAACACTAAAATAATGTGAAATATATGCACATGTTGGAAATACAACTTAAAACAATAATGATGTAAGGTAGCAAATTAGGGCAATAGACACAAACAATTATACATAAAAATAATAATATAGTAATTTGAGGGGGGTAAAATTATATGTATAGCAAATATTTTGAAATATATGAAACATATAAAAATCAATGGAAAATATATATAGTATCAAGACAATTTAAATTTAGAGGATAAAGTAAAGCATGAATAGCGAATATATGCATTATATTAAGGAAACATAAATTACAAAATTAATGAATATAACAAATGTACTAATAATATTGAATGCAGAAAATAAATCAAATTAGTATGTTGTATCTATATGGATAAAATATCTTGTTAAAATATATTGAAAGACAATACGAGATAACGAAAGAATATCGTATCACAAAATCAAATCATGCAAAATGAATATACATAAGAAAAAATTCACAAGCGAAATTCAAAATGTAATAATAATCGAAAATAATAGTTGTAGTATAAATTTAACAGAATATATAAAGTAATAGCAGATATAGACGGATGAACATGAAGTGACATAAAACACGAAAGACAAAACTTTAAGATGGAGACACAATTAAAATAAGTTCAACAAGATTAAGACTAAGAAAAATAGACAAAATACTAGGCTTTGAAATGATTTAATAGTATAGGAAAATATTTATTTGGAAAATATTAATATTGAAAAGTACTATGATGAAAATCCACAGAAAATAATTTGAGGGGAAAGTGTGTCCATGTGTAAGGTATCATGAACGACGGTTCAAAGCCAACCACGCTTCCACTGCGCCACTCCGATACCCAGGGAAAATGAGTTCGCATACAATCTCAAATCAATGTATACGAGGAGAGCATCATGAATGAACGTAAATTCAATAACAACTTCCATTCATGACTCCAACCATCCAATAGGAAAGAGGGGGAAGAAAAACATCAGCCTATAGAGCAACACAAATGTAAATCACTTACATTTAAATCTCTATGAACTGAACTCACACTCTAATGTCCACTTCTAGGGTGTCGTTCCTTATAAATTTGTACTACTTAGAAGCGTGGCTCTGATACCACTTGTAACGCCCCGAATTCCAAATACAACTGAATTCGAGAGTTCTACAGGATCTTTTCACTTCTTTCGTACAATTTTACAAGGAATTTAAAACTTTTATTTCAACAATAATTACATCAGAGTCTTTTACATCAATAAGCAGCGGAATCAATAAAATATAACAATAATGAATGTACAATTGTTACAATTTTAACATTTAAGTAATCAACAGCATCAATTCTCTTTATATCTTCATGTAACTCCATAACCTGCATATAAACTGTGGGCGCGTCAGTTGCTTACAACTGACGAAATATTATACACGGCCATTCTCTCTATGCCGGAAACAGTATAACGATTCTCAAATGCTTTAGCAAACACAAACTTGATCACAAACAAATCTACCAAGGGACTATCCTGTTGATGTCGTGTTGTGCGGTGCACTTAGTCCTTAATGCAGTTGTTTATATTATATGACACTAATGCACATTTGTTCGGATTCTGTGCATCCCATACTACATAGGTCCGAGGGCAAGCCTCTTAATCGTCTTCATTATTGTAGGGTTCAATCCCTCACCATGACTTAATCTACTACTGTAATTTCAGTGAGTATCCTAGATGATTCTATGAGTACAAGCATGTATCCTGGCCCCTGGAGTAGAATTTCGCGCCATGTCTTGACTCGTCAAACATGCATTCTGCGACAATTCAGCCTCCTCCCTGAACACAATCCTCTTGCAGTCACCAAAACATCCCATAAGCGTGACTAAAGTCCGATCATTACTGAGTTGTGCCCGCGCCATGTCTTGACTCATCAAGCATGCATTCTGCGGCTCACACACCCGCACCGTACCCTAGCTCTCATACTCGTGTTTTTCTCTCACTTTCATCACATCTCCACTATGTATCTATCTGTAATTTCAGCAAGTGTCATAGACGTTTTATGATTACAAGCACGTGTCCAAGACCCTGGAGGGGAACCTCGCGCCATGTCTTGACTCATCAAGCATGCATTCTGCGATAGTTCAGCCTCCTCCCTGAACACGATCCTCTTGCAAGTCACCAAACATCCCACAAGCGTCGCCAAGATCCCGATCATTCTGGAGTATATTGCCCACGCCATGTCTTGACTCATCAAGCATGCATTCTGTGGACCACATCCGTATCGTAGACCCTAGGCTCCCATACTTATGTTTTTCTCTTACTTTCATTACAGCCTTACAATGTATTAATTATTAGAATCATGAATAAAAAATCAAAGCTCTAGAGTTAGCCTCTCCACTCAACCGGACTTATTCATTTATTCAACATGACCAACCTTGGTCTCTCATTTCAAATTCATTTCATTCCATTGCCGGGGGAGACTTAGCTACTCTTCCATTTCAATTTCAAATTCACAATTTCCAATTGAGCACTTTCAGCTCATAATTCATTTTAGAGTCTCACAGACTTTCTCATCATGATCTTAGCCTTTCATATTCATTTAATTCTCAATTCAAATCTATGATTCATCTCATGTAAATTCTCAATTCAACTATGATTCATTTCATATAAATTTATGCAACAACAAATAGAGTTTACCAATATCCAGATTCACGATCTGTACCCCAAACAATTCACAAGATTTTAGATATATCAAAAGCACTCTGGAAAGTCGACTGGGAACTCTTCCAGTCGACTTGTTCAGTCAAAACCAGTTATTCATCACCACTCGGGAGAGTCGACTGCTGCACATGGCAGTCGGCTGTTCCGCAGTGTTCCACTTTAATTTAATTTCTTTGTCAATTTCATCTTCCATAACCTTGCGTGCATTCCACAATAAACTCAATCAAATCTTAATAATCATAAAATTTCATATTCAAACTTATTTAACTTTCATTTGTCAAAATCAATTTCAAACTCAAAACCAAATAAACAGTTCGGTTCAGTCGACTGGTGGCAGTATCAGTCGACTGTCCCGCAAATATTTTGAAAACTCAACATCAAATTTATGACAGCAGCAGTCGACTGTAACTGTATTCAGTCGACTGTCCCGCTAATGAAAACCAACTTTTAACACTTACCAGTCGACTGTGGAAGTAATCAGTCGACTGTCAAGTCCACAATTTGCAACTTTGCATACATTTTCGACCTTTGAATCGATTTGTACTTCCATATACAAATTATAATTTATTTCCAGAATATATCCCTTTTTAAAACATTATCATATATATTATCAATTCCCAAGTTTCTCATTTTTCAATGAAGTCCTTTCAATCGTATCAAAAACATGTTTTCCAAATAAACCACTTTCTTTTATCAAAATTTACTTTACAAAAAATCTCTATACTTGTATAAATAACATTTTGAGGTTATAAATCATACTTTTTTCCACATTTCGCATTATTCCAATAATGTCTCAATATGCATCAATTTCATACAATCACTTCAATTCTAGCAATTCAACTAGCAATCGTAACAAGCATAGCAATTTGCATTTACCATAATCAATTTCATGCAATCAATTCAATTTCAACCAAGTAAATCACATATCATCTACCATGCAAATTATATTCCTAAATTAGAAAGCATTTAAGAAACACCCACCTAAATTGAAGATTTGTTACCCAAATGAACTCCTAGAATTAGGAGCTCCTAAAGAAAACTCCAATTACAACCTCCTCGAAATCCGTGCACCAAAGCTAGCCCCACACTCCATCTCGGCAAGCAACAATCCTCAAGAGCATCTCCATCTCCGGTTGGCAACATCAAGAACAACTCCCATCTTCTTTCACATACACATACTATGTATGTACATATATATACATTAGTATATGTATATAGGCAAGTGGAATAGTGACTTAGGTGGAGAATGGGAATGGCTTTGCTGCCATTTGGTTGGTTTCGGCATGGGCAAGAGAGAAGGAGAAGAAGAGATGAGAGAATGAGAGATTAAGGGTGCACTTTTATAAGAAAGCTAATGGGTAGTTAGTATAACTACCTCCACATGAACACCACTAACCCATTATAAATTTTTGTAACTTACTTTCCCTCTTGTTTCAAAATTAAAACTCCAGATTTTCCCTCCTCTCTAATCAGCCCGGTCCCCCAAAAATTGTGTGCACATCGCACGTGTGCACGTGCACGTGCTTTGTGTACAAAACAATTTATTTATTTAATCCTTTTAAAATAATTATTTATATATGTAATAAATATGTAAAAATAACTTTAAAATTATACTTTTCATGCACAATAAAGATAGACACAAACAATTTTATGAAATTTATTTTGAAAGAATAATACGCTTACAACACGTGCACCAAAACACGTGCGTTGCCCGTAAAATCTCAAAAATACAAAAATTGACTTTATGAACCGAAAAATATTTATAATCAATTAGAATGCAATAGAAAGTATATTTAATATACATATTTGATGATATACTCAAACATACAGAAAACACGTGTATTGCACGTAGAAATTTATTTTAATTAAAATAGACAAAAATCGAATTCTATTTACAAAAATGAATTTAAACATGTTTATAAAAAATAAATAGTTGAAAATCATCGAAAACTTTGCACGTAACGGTGGAATATCCGAAAATCGACACGTGCATTGATAATACGTAGAAAGCACGTAAAAACTCAAAGATTGAAATTTAGCATTTGAGTTGTCCCAAATGTGATTTTAAGAATACGAGATTGTATAGATAATCAGAATTCAAAATACAGATCAAAATGCGTTATGGATATAATCAATAACAGTACAAAATGCACGTGCGTAACACCCGAGGGCAAAATCTGAGATCGGACGGCCTACGACGAGTGCACACCGCTGTGTGCACTACCCCAGTACACAACCAAAAGTTTCTATATATATATATATATACACAAACACATTTTCTCATTAAACAGAAAGTTGGCCCATACTTCCGGTCGGCTTTCTCTCATTCTAATTTTAGCAGTCGTAGCTGTAAATATCTTACCGGCTTCATGCATGTGGATATTTTGGATGTACCTGAAATTAGATTTAGAATTGTAAGTTATTCACGTGACACATACCAATGCTTCTGAAAATCATCTCAGCCGTCCATTTATATCCAGTAGATCCGGCGTATGTCTACATATAGTTTTTGTATATTATCCAAAGAAATATGCGTAAAAATATTCAGTGGTTTCATTCGACCACCTCGAAAATTTGACTTCATTAGAGCATCCACAGTCGTGCGCTATATATCTCATATTCTCATATTATAAAAATAATATGAGAATGGACCTTCTGCAGTCGTTTACTATTTTGTCAAAAAATAACAAACGGTCTACAGTCCATTCTCATATTTGAGAAGTGGGCTAGCGAATATAGAAATATAGAGAACGATACATGATGTATCGTCCCATAGGTATAATATTTTTTTATTAAAATCGGACGAGATTGTCTCGTAATATTTTTTTTTTTAAAAAATGGGTCGGACGATACATGATGTATCGTCCTTCCTTTTTGGGTTTGTATTTTTTTTCCCTTTTTTTCAACTAATCCAACGGATGAGATTTTATGAGAAAAAAAATTTTTAAAAATTAAAACCCAAAACGGACGGGACATGTTGTCCCGTCCAGGTTTGGGGGAAAATTTATGGTAGGTTTAGGTTGTTTAATTAGGTTTAGTAGATTATTAAATAGGTTTAGGTTATATTTTAATATTTAATTTATTTAATTAACTAATTTTAATAGTTAATTTGTAATTGATTAAATCTTAAAAAAGGAAAAATTAACGGACGAGACAACTTGTCTCGTCCTACTCAAATTTTAGCAAAATATCACAAACAACCACTGCAGACCTTTTGATCTATTCCATTTCTATACTTGCCATTTTGCCAAAAAATAAGAAACGCCATTGTAGATGCTCTTACTGGTGATTTCCTTTGATACATGCACATTAATTAACCATCTTTTTAAGTATTAAAGAGCGAAAGTCAAAATTATGCTTTAAGAGCATCACCATCCCTTTGCTATATTTGCCGATTTCTCATTTTTTGAGAAATGAGTTGCTGCAGTCATTTGCAATTTTGCCATTTTATGACAAAGTTAGCTACAGTCGTTTCTTATTTTTTAGAAACTAATTTGCGATTCTCAAATTAAAAGAGACGAGACAACATTTTCTGTCCCTAATTTTTTTTCCAGTTTTTTAATGGGATTGGACGAGACAACATATTTCTTTTTTTTTTAAATTTAAATTGATCGGATGGTCTAAAGAAAACAAAAATTCAAAAATTGTTCGGACGAGATATGTTGTCTCGTCTCAAGCAAATTTGCTTGGATGGAACAACATGTCCCTTCCAGCAATTTGGGGTGGGTTAATTAGGTGGGTTTTAGGTTTACTGGGTATTTAATTAGGTTTTAGGTAATATTATATTATTTAATTTATTTAATTAACATATTTTAATAGTTAATCACTAATTAATTATTTCTATAAAAAAAAACTAACGGACGAAACATCTTGTCCCATCTTTCTCAAATTTTAGTAAAAATATAGCAAATAAGGATTGTAGACAATTTCTCTATATTCTATTACTGTAGCTGTCATTTTGTAAAAAATAAGAAACACCATTGGGGATGCTCTAAAGATTGTAAAAATTGCAGAAAAGTTCTTAGTGGGTATCTATAATCTAAATTACCAAAGACTAACCAATGAGTTTAGGTTTCTTCCAACGCTAAATCATTTCTGACTCCTGCAAATTAGTATTAAACAGATCTTCAATCATAACAATTTGGCATCTTTTATATATATTTATCATATAATAAATATATTTTTTTGAATTTGATATATTAACTAAAGATAATTCACATAAATTTGGCCATCCGATTGATTATCGCCACCGCCATCTATAACATCGTCACTGCCATAACGACCCTAGTTTTATGGCTAGATATAAATAACTTTACTTTCATGGGACTACTAATAATATTTTTTGGTAATTTAACTCATGTTATTCATTTTCTCTTTTTTTTTGTACCACAATAGTGGTGACACGATCAAGAGAAAGGATTCCATAGCCATCCAAGTCGAGGAGTACGATGGTGAGAAAATAGAGATTGGACTTACTATTGACTCGGTGGAGCATCACTCGCAGGATTTCCACCCCCTCAGGGTTTTGTTGGGGATCTCTTCTGTTATGTTTGTACTTGAGTTGATATTTATGTTTATTTTTTTTCTCACCCTTCCATGTAAGGTGGAGGAGTTATATTTTATTTCTTATTAGGCAGTTTTATTGTAATTTTTGCCAAATACAATATATTTATTTTGTTAACTCTTTATTAATTAATGAAATATTGTGGCTATATTCCACAATAAGATCAAATAAACATAGATTATCATATATTATATCACATTCGTTAGCTTATGTAGTATAAATTCTCTCGTATTTAGTTTAGCAAGAAGTCGTGAATTCAAATTCTCTTGTATACATAGAAAAGGATGTATATATACTTTTCGGATGAATGTAGAAAAAGTATCTCATATTTTGCAGGTATATATATTTGAGACTGAAACACATGCATGGGACTAACACTTTTCCCCATCATAAATGACTAAGAATATATTAAGAACTTTATACTACTAGCATATGTGTGCTATATTACCTACTTTGGAATAAGCTTTGACTTTGTCATGATTTGGCTGTATTATTAAGAGAGTCAACACTTGTCAAAAAAGTCAGTCGGAAACAAACACTCCTAACACATGATTTGTCTCCATTGATTGATCTTAGGTCACATAATAAAGAAAGCCAATGGAATGAAGATCTAATTAGCAATTATGATATTAGATTATCGAAACTATATATAATTCTCTACCGTACGTTTCATATACATAGTTAATACCGCCCCATATATAACCATGAATTTTAAATGCCAATTAAAGTCACTTTAAGGATATTTATCGATATTTTCCTTGGTTGCACTCCACGTGGAAAGCATATATGTATATGATATATCTCTCCAAACTTGTGGTTACCACTGAAAATGCATCGAGAAAGAGAGATCGAGATAGAGATGGAGAGAGATGAATCAAAAATATCTGCATATCTTTACTATCATAATTTTAATAAACCAAGTTGCATGTATAGACATTTCCAATACGTATCACGTATTTTAATGACATTTTGTATCGAGCAACTTTACGCGATAGAATTGATAAATATATGTAATGAAATTCTCAATTAACCTTGATGTGGATACACTATAAAAGATACTCGATTTCCCGGCATTTTGTACGTCTTTACCGGCGTTTTTTTAACGCCGGTGAAACTTTCACCGGCGTTTATAATAGCGCCGGTCCAAATGCCGCCGAAGCGAGCGTTGCGGAAAGGAAGGGATCTACACCGGCGATTTTCGTGGACGCCGGTAAATGTGATAACTACACCGGCGGCCAGAAAACGCCGGTGTATGGGGGTCTCTGGGTGCCGTTCTTTTACCCCCAATATACATTCACCGGCGGTCGTAAACCGCCGGTGTTTATCAATTCACCGGCGTTTATAGAAACGCCGGTGTAGAATGAATGTATACCGGCGGTCGACGACCGCCGGTGTATGTGCGTTTATGAGTGCCCGGTTTTCCCTACTTATAATCACCGGCGCGACCAAAAAACGCCGGTGTAGTTAGGTATACCGGCGTTGGTAAAACGCCGGTGTTCCTCGGTGCCGTTACAGCTGACGACATACACCGGCGTGTGTGGGAACGCCGGTATATCGCACAATTCAACAAATTGATTAGATAGACCGGCGTTTTTTAAAACGCCGGTCTAGCTATGCCCGTTTATTTTCGATACTCCAGTTTTCCGTTCGATTTGAATTCACAGTTTCATTTACAAAACCTGTAAACTAATTCACAACTTATTCAACCAATTTCGTTGCATATTACTGTGCAAATCACAACCAAACACAAGAATAATTAAGCATAATAAAGTTTCACACGTGTCATATCAACGTCCAAATTCATTGATTAATTAACAGTGTCATAATCAACAAATTAATATAGAGACTAACATCCCAAATATCCAAACAAACCAGTCTGACAAATATCCAAAATATCCCAAATTAAAAGTCTGACATAACTCTCATAAAAAAAAAAGCAGTCTGACATAACAACAGCAAAGAGGAGGACATAAGAACAACAACCATACAGCAAGGAGGACATAAGAACAGCAAGGAGGACCGCAGCTTCATACCCCTCAAGTAGCTTCAGTTCTGATCATCAGAATTTCCTTCATCTAGGCGACCGCTCTGTGAAAAAAAAACAATAGTTTAATTCAACAGTAGACCACAATACAGAATATACATATTTTTTGAACTTGTAAAAAGATCTACCTGTATCTTAAATTATAAGATCATAGTGCCAATTGCAAATGGAATTGTTAATGATATATACAGAGGTAAAATAATTACATTGCAATGCTAAAAATCTAGTACTTAATTTTGTTTTTAAATATATCTAAAATAACAAAACAAATGAAAATTCAGTATCTAACTTGAAACCTTTATATTCTCCTCTGATTGGGAATATCCACTATCTAAAACAGTAAAACAAATGAAAATTCAGTATCTAAGCATGTCTTTCATGGATTGTTCAGACAATCCATGAAACTGTCATCGTGGACGGAAACCAAATATAAGAAAAATAAGAAAAAAAAGATAGGGCTCATATCAAGTGTATTTTTAGGGAACTGTCATCGTGGAAGGAAACCAAATATAGAAGCCGGAAATGGAAACAGAAAGAAGAATGGTAGAGAATGAGGATACACCAGGCTAACATAGCGGCATTTTCCTCATCTCTCTCTCATCCCTTGTTTCCCTTCAGCACACGAACACAAAGAGACATCAGCAACAACAGCAATAGCGACAAGAACAACAATAATAATAAATTATTATGAACAAGATGTCTCTATATGGGTTTCCAGATCTCCACTCGAGCCCTCTCTTTCTAATCACAGCCCAATTAAGAACATAGACAACAGCCACTAAACAATCCAATCACAGCCCAATCAAAATTTGCCATCCTGGATCTTAATGAAATAAGCTTCATTAACAGTGAAAGATAATGAGGATGCTAGCAGCATACTTAGTTTGGAAGTGAACCCATTTTTTGTTAAAAAATCATGCCAAAGATGGCAATCAGCTTCATTAACAGTATCTGAAAATGAAAATTTTTATTATCTGAGCTTATATGTTGCTCTACTAATTCACTGTGCCCAACTAAATCTAAAACCCAATTGTTGTGCATATCCGGAGGATTTTGGCATACGTACCTATAGCATCCTCAGTTCACAGTGAACCCATTTTGGTCAAAAAAACATGCCAAGATGGTAATCAGATGAATGAAAATAAGCTTCACTAACAGTAAAAGAAGATGAGGATGCTAGCAGCATACTTAGTTTGGAAGTGAACCCATTTTTGGTTAAAAAACCATGCCAAAGATTGCAATCAGGTTACGTTAACAGTATCTTAAAATGAAAATTTCCATTATCTGAGCTTATATGTTGCTCTACTACTTCTTTAGCCCAACTAAATCCAAAACCCAATTGTTGTGCATATCCGGAGGATTTTGGCATACAGCTATAGCATCCTCAGTTCACAGTGAACCCATTTTGGTCAAAAAAACATGCCAAGATGACAATCAGGTGCATGAAAATAAGCTTCACTAACAGTAAAAGAAAATGGGGATGCTAGCAGCATACTTAGTTTGGAAGTGAACCCATTTTTTGTTAAAAAACCATGCCAAAGATTGCAATCAGGTCACTTTAACAGTATCTTAAAATGAAAATTTCCATTATCTGAGCTTATATGTTGCTCTACTACTTCTTTAGCCCAACTAAATCTAAAACCCAATTGTTGTGCATATCCAGAGGATTTTGGCATACAGCTATAGCATCCTCAGTTCACAGTGAACCCATTTTGGTCAAAAAAACATGCCAAGATGACAATCAGGTGCATGAAAATAAGCTTCACTAACAGTAAAAGAAAATGGGGATGCTAGCAGCATACTTAGTTTGGAAGTGAACCCATTTTTTGTTAAAAAACCATGCCAAAGATTGCAATCAGGTTACTTTAACAGTATCTTAAAATGAAAATTTCCATTATCTGAGCTTATATGTTGCTCTACTACTTCTACAGCCCAACTAAATCTAAAACCCAATTGTTGTGCATATCCGGAGGATTTTGGCATAATCTAAAGCTTATTTCACAGTGAACCCATTTTGGTCAAAAAAACATGCCAAGATGACAATCAGGTACATGAAAATAAGCTTCACTAACAGTAAAAGAAGATGAGGATGCTAGCAGCATACTTAGTTTGGAATTGAACCCATTTTTTGTTAAAAAACCATGCCAAAGATTGCAGTCAGGTTACTTTAACAGTATCTTAAAATGAAAATTTCCATTATCTGAGCTTATATGTTGCTCTACTACTTCTTTAGCCCAACTAAATCTAAAACCTAATTATTGTGCATATCCGGAGGATTTTGGCATACAGCTATAGCATCCTCAGTTCACAGTGAACCCATTTTGGTCAAAAAACCATGCCAAGAAGACAATCAGATGCATGAAATCAGCTTCATTAACAGTGAAAGAAAATGGGGATGCTAGCAGCATACTTAGTTTGGAAGTGAACCCATTTTTTGTTAAAAAACCATGCCAAAGATTGCAATCAGGTCACTTTAACAGTATCTTAAAATGAAAATTTCCATTATCTGAGCTTATATGTTGCTCTACTACTTCTTTAGCCCAATTAAATCTAAAACCCAATTGTTGTGCATATCCAGAGGATTTTGGCATACAGCTATAGCATCCTCAGTTCACAGTGAACCCATTTTGGTCAAAAAAATATGCCAAGATGACAACCAGGTGCATGAAAATAGGCTTCACTAACAGTAAAAGAAAATAGGGATGCTAGCAGCATACTTAGTTTGGAAGTGAACCCATTTTTTGTTAAAAAACCATGCCAAAGATTGCAATCAGGTTACTTTAACAGTATCTTAAAATGAAAATTTCCATTATCTGAGCTTATATGTTGCTCTACTACTTCTTCAGCCCAACTAAATCTAAAACTCAATTGTTGTGCATATCCGGAGGATTTTGGCATAATCTAAAGCTTATTTCACAGTGAACCCATTTTGGTCAAAAAAACATGCCAAGATGACAATCAGGTGCATGAAAATAAGCTTCACTAACAGTAAAAGAAGATGAGGATGCTAGCAGCATACTTAGTTTGGAAGTGAACCCATTTTTTGTTAAAAAACCATGCCAAAGATAGCAATCAGGTTACTTTAACAGTATCTTAAAATGAAAATTTCCATTATCTGAGCTTATATGTTGCTCTACTACTTCACTGTACCCAACTAAATCTAAAATCCAACTGTTGTGCATATCCGGCCGGAGGATTTTGGCATACGTACCTATATACCATCCTCAGTTCACAGTGAACCCATTTTGGTCAAAAAAACATGCCAAGATGACAATCAGATGCATGAAAATAAGCTTCACTAACAGTAAAAGAAGATGAGACATCAGCAACAACAGCAACAACAGCAAGAGGAAACCAAATATAGAACAATTGGGTTTTGAATGGAGATTGTAGTCATAGATCAATTCTTCATTGAAGAAAAATACGAATAGGGCTCATATCAAGTGTAGTTTTAAGGAATTGTCATCGTGGAAGGAAACCAAATATAGAAGCCAGAAAGAGGAATGGTAGAGAATGAGGATACACCAGGCTAACATAGCGGCATTTTCCTCATCTTTCTCTCATCCATTCTTTCCCTTCAGCACACGAACACATAGAGACATCAGCAACAACAGCAAGAGCGACAAGAACAACAATAATAATAAATTATTATGAACAAGATGTCTCTATATGGGTTTCCAGATCTCCACTCCAACTCGTCTCTTTCTAATCACAGCCCAATTAAGAACAATTGTTTACAGTCATTGTTAAAGAAACATATATGCTCAGATTATGAAAATTTTCATTTTCAGATACTGTTAAAGAAGCTGATTTCATGCATCTGATTGCTATCTTTGGCATGATTTTTTAACCAAAATGGGTTCACTTCCAAACTAAGTATGCTGCTAGCATACCAAAATCCTCCAAATTAGTACAACAACACGGCTGAACAAACCTTATTTGCAGGTCATACAATGTCATCTATACCATGTTATGTGCCAAAGTGGGGTTGGTCATACAATGCATGAACGACACGTATTAGTTGTTTGTGAGTATGCAATAGGGAGCAGCTATGAACATGGCTCATATCAAGTGTAGTATTACGGACTGTCATCGTGGAAGGAAACCAATTTAATATAGAAGCCATATATGGAGCCAGAAAGATGGATGATAGAGAATGAGGATACACCAGGCTAGCATAGCGGCATTTTCCTCAACTCTCTCTCATCCCTTCATTCTCTTCACCACACGCACACAAAGAGACATCAGCAACAACAGCAAGAGGGGGTTGGTCCAACAATAAGTGTAGATTATAATAAACGAGATGCCTCTATTTGGGTTTCCAGATCTCCACTCCAGCCCTTTCTTTCTAATCACAGTCCACTTAAGAAACATAGACGAAATGCTTATAGACGACAGCCACAATGCAGACTCACAAACACTAGTACGTGTCTTTCATGCATTCAAGACCATAATATCTTTAAAAATACCGATTTAAAGACTTACCGATGTTTTTTGACAGTAGGCGGCGTGCTACCCTCACCCTCATATGTTTGACTGCCATTATTATTTAGTGGCTGCTCATCCCCATGGCTCTCGTTGCCATCATTTATATTTACCCTCTTTCCACGCCTCGGCATGTTGTACCTGTCAAGGATTCGATAACTTCTTTAGAGATGCAAATTTAATTAATAACATGTTTATAATAACTATCATAAAATTTGTGCTTTAGTAGGATTAACAAACCAACATAATTATAAAAAAATTACAAAAATGAGATTTGTAACATATTAAATTACAACGATAGTTTGGTTCAAATGACACTAAGCATAGTTTAATGTAAATAATACCAAGCAGTAGAAAATAGAAAGATAATTAAACCGGTGTATTAAATTCACAATGAACATATTCGGAATTACAGACATAATAATACAACAAGATTTAAGACATAAAATTACAGGCATATAATATTGAGATTGAAAATCATGTAAACTACAATACGACATCTTTCAGTACATCGCCCTCTTCTCCATCCTTGTGGAGCCAAGTCCCGCAAATTCCAACGTCAGTTGTGTTTACATCAAACACAGGAAACTCAGAAGCAATGTAACTGTTCATGACTTCACTGTCTTCATCTTCTGAAGTATCGCCCAGTTGGAATACATCTCTTGGTTGCATAGGAAGAGCCACATACGATTTTGGCAGGGTTGGATCTTCAATGTAGAACACTTGTTGCACTTGGGATGAAAACACAAATGGCTCATGGCTAATGTGTGTACCAATGTGAATCAATTTTGAGAAGTTTACAACTGTGAAGCCAAGCTTATCCTTGTTGTTAGCAAAATTCCTATCAAACTCAACCCAATCCTCACGAAATAAGACAACACGGAAATGACCAAAATAATTCAACTCAATGATATCCGTGAGCACTCCATAGTAGTCGAGATCTCCATCTACAGGCCTCGTATCCGATTTGGAAGCATAACTTCTAGTCTTAGACGTCACTACCATTCCACTATTTTGAGACTTCAAATTACATTCACGATCCTTAGTATGAAATCTAAAACCATTGAATATGTATCCTCCGTATATTTTGACCATCTGATAGGGACCTTTGGTAAGTACTTGTATTTCAGATGACGTACCTTCAGGACCCAAAGAATGTACCTATTAATTTTGCGCAAATCGTATCAGCACCATAGAAAATGTAGATATAATGAAGATTAACTCGCATAACTGTAATTCACCTACATGAGATTCAAACCACTTATGAAATTTTTCATTCATCAACTTGTTTTGTTCACGTGATGGTAGTCTTCTTGGTCTAGCCCTTCGTTTGATGTCCCTGACAAATTCGCTAAAAAACAAGCAATTGAAATAAGGAATAACAAAAGTAAGTTAATATCGAACTCCGCGGTTTTCACTGTATTCAATTTAAATTCAAAAGCAACTTACTTTCGAAATGGTTCCACTGGTGCATGGTGGTCTAGCACATATCGATGTGCCTGTTCCCACGCTAAGTTATCTAGCTCAAATGTATCAACTTTACTAACAGTAGTGCCAGCGGTATCAAAAAGATATTGAGCACCATCAAGGTTGGAAATGTCTGGATTTCTACGTGGTCTACTCGAAGATGTCTCCACACCCGGTAAATACCTGGAAAAAAAATGTGAGCACTCCTCTGATAGATATTCCTGAGCTACTGACCCTTCAGGATATGCTCTATTTTTCACATAACCCTTTAGCCTGTATAGGTACCTGAACATGTACAATTAATGAATTAGAGCGGATTAGGGGATTAAAAGAAATGAGCTTTTGAAAATTCAATTTTGTAAGATGAATGAATTCTTTTACCTCTCAATGGGGTACATCCACCGATAGTGAACAGGACCGCCGATTCTGGCTTCACCAGCAAGGTGGATTATCAAGTGAATCATTATAGTGAAGAACGATGGAGGAAATATCATCTCCATTTTACTAAGTGTCAATGCCGCCTGCTGCTCCAATTGGTCAATATCTTCAACACGAAGCATTCTTGAGCAAATACCTTTATATATGCTACAAAGATCTTTCAGGACAGTAGTGACTTGCTCACACATTGAAGACCTTAGGGCCACAGGAAGGAGATCCTGCATTAGGATGTGGTAGTCGTGTGACTTTAGACCCTGAAGCCTCTTCTCTTTAAAGTTGACACATCTTGCCATGTTAGAAGAATAGCCATCAGGAACTTTAAGTTCCAGTAGTACTTTGCAAAACAATTCCAACTCCGATTTTGACATTGAATAGATTGCAGGAGGTAGGAGTACTTTCTCGTTCGGTAATTCTTCTGGGTGCAACTCATGTCGGATGCCCATTGACTTCAAATCAAGTCGGCTCTTGAGATTGTCCTTTGTCTTCCGGTCATCTCCCATAACTGTTTCTATACAATTTTCACCAATATTTTTTCCGATATGCATCACATCTAAATTATGTCGCAATAAGTTGAATTCCCAATACGGCAACTTGAAAAAAATACTCTTCTTCTTCCATGCACCTAAACTCGTCATGTTTTGATCCTCATCTTCGCCACATAGATCGCTCTCCTCACTTTGCTCCGGCCTTGCCCTTTGTCCTGACTTCTGGTTCTTTTCCATATTTGAATTGATGGCCATCTACCCGCCTCAGAATATCTAAACCAGAAGAAGACCCAGGAGCATGTTCCTACTCGTCGGTACCATCAAATGTCGCTGTCTCTGCCCGAAATATATGTGTGTCAGGCAACCATCTCCTATGACCCATATAGCAAAACTTTCTACCATTGTACAACCACCTTGAACTAGTTTGGTCAGCACAACACGGACATGCATAACGTCCTTTAGTACTATATCCAGATAAATTTGCATATGCTGGAAAATCATTGATTGTCCAACAAAACACGGCCCGAAGTGAAAATGTTTCTTTAGCCACAGCATCATAGGTTGGAACACCCACCCACAACTTCTGAAGTTCATCTATTAACGGTTGAAGGTACACATCTATATCATTTCCAGGACCTTTCGGTCCAGGAACTATCATGGACAAAATAAATGAGGACTGCTTCATGCATTTCCAAGGCGGCAAATTGTATGGTATTAACACAATCGGCCATATGCTGTATGTACTACTCATTTGCCTGAAATGGTTGAAACCATCACTAGCTAGTCCAAGTCTCACATTCCGAGGATCTTCCGTAAAATCAGGATATCTTTCATCAAATTTTTTTCAAGATTGAGAATCAGCAGGATGTCTAAGAATACCATCATTAGTGCGACCTTCAACATGCCATTTCATATCAGAAGAAATTTTCGTAGACATAAACAACCTTTGTAGTCTAGGAATCAGAGGAAAGTAACACAGTATTTTGGCAGGCTTCTTTTTCCTACTTCGCCTAGTAGATCCGCTGGCTCCCTCGTCTTGATTTGGTCTTTCTTTCCATTTCGAAGAACCACACACTTCGCAATTCTCCAGACTTTCCTTACCACTCGTGAAAAGCATACAGTTATTTGGACATGCTGCTATCTTCTCATACCCTAGATCGAAAGAACTTATGAATTTTTTGATTTTATAGACTGAGTTTGGAATACAGATTTCAGGAAATGTTTCATTCAACAATTCAAGTAGCATAGTGAAGGACTTAGCAGACCATCCGTTTAAACATTTAATCTGAAATAGTCTGACAATGAATGAGAATTTAGAGAATTTGGTGCAATCGTGGTACAATGGAGTACTAGTATCTTCAAGTAACTTAGCGAAGAATTCTTCTTGCTTATTATTTTCAGGGGCGGGGCCAGTCATTTCCTCGTCCACCCCACCACCAATCTGGTTTGTTTCTGTTGACTCATTGTGAACTTGGGTTGTTGGGTTATTGGTGTGGAAAGGAACATTATGAATTCCCATGGCATCTTGCAACAAAGCATGCATCTCATCGGAAACGCTTAAGTCTTCGTTCACTAAGGGCTCATCTTCATTTTCTAATACAACCGGACGAACAGGAGCTGACGTATGATCCTCTCCATGATAAAACCACCTTGTGTACCCTTGAAGAAAATCGTTGACAACCAAGTGTGTATGTACTACGTCACATGTCCTCAAATTACAATTTGTACACCGGAGGCATGGACAAAGGATTAGGTTGGGATCACGGGAATGTCGTTTGGCAAAGATAATAAAATCTTTAATACCATCACGGTACTCCTTGGATAATCGTGGTTTACTAATCCAACTTCTATCCATTATAACAATAGCACACAATCTGAAATTAAAATTTGATATATTAAATAGTAATAACAGTAAAAGGCATTTTCTATATTAAATTTAACCTTTTTGAAAATCATCCCTAACTGCAAATAAATAAACGATATAATCTTTAACTGTAAAATAAATAAATTGTGGTTCCAAAAAATGTATAAAAAAAAAATTAAATCTTAACACAATCTACTCTATTCACATAACCCTAAACTACCTTTTGTGGAAATTATCACAACCACCTTAGTGGTATTTTATCGCACACCCTGTGTTCGAGTGTAAAAAAAATCGACTATAGTCTCCCCTGTATTTGGCTATCCGTTCAAGGAGATGATGAGGGTAAAGGGTATTTTACTGAGGAAGAGGTATTGGACGAATAATGAGCGCGTCGTGCTGTAACTACGGTAACAAGAAGATCTGACGACTCATGAACTATTCTGTTCATGGCTACTAATAATCACTTACTTATCGCATAATAATAATAATAATAATAATAATAATAATAATAATAATAATAATAATAATAATAATAATACTAAACCGAAGAAACTAATATGGCTACTAATAAGTTTTTCTAAAATAATTCTTCATTCCAACTAACTCATTGATGTTTGTAGCGCCAAAAGAAACCTGCACGAGGTTTGTTCAGCCCAATTCTTGTACAGATTTGGAGGATATTGGTAAAAAACATACCAAGATGCCAATCAGATGCATGAAATCAGCTTCATTAACAGTAAAAGAAAAATGATAATGTCCAGTATGTAAGCATATATTTTTCAGAGTGAACCAATTGTTGTACATATCCGGAGGATTTTGGCATACATCTATAGCATCCTCAGTTCACAGTGAACCCATTTTGGTCAAAAAAACATGCCAATATGACAATCAGATGCATGGGATAAGCTTCATTAATAGTAAAAGATAATGAGGATGCTAGCAGCATACTTAGTTTGGAAGTGAACCCATTTTTTGTTAAAAAATCATGCCAAAAATGGCAATCAGCTTCTCTAACAGTATCTGAAAATGAAAAATTCCATTATCTGAGCATATATATGTTGCTCTACTAATTCTTTAGCCCAACTAAATCTAAAACCCAATTGTTGTGCATATCCAGAGGATTTTGGCATACGTACCTATATACCATCCTCAGTTCACAGTGAACCCATTTTGGTCAAAAAAACATGCCAAGATGACAAACAGATGCATGAAAATAAGCTTCACTAACAGTAAAAGAAGATGAGGATGCTAGCAGCATACTTAGTTTGGAAGTGTACCCATTTTTTGTTAAAAAATCATGCCAAAGATGGCAATCAGGTTACTTTAGCAGTATCTTAAAATGAAAATTTCCATTATCTGAGCTTATATGTTGCTCTACTACTTCTTTAGCCCAACTAAATCTAAAACCTAATTGTTGTGCATATCCGGAGGATTTTGGCATACAACTATAGCATCCTCAGTTCACAGTGAACCCATTTTGGTCAAAAAAACATGCCAAGATGACAATCAGGTGCCTGAAAATAAGCTTCACTAACAGTAAAAGAAGATGAGGATGCTAGCAGCATACTTAGTTTGGAAGTGAACCCATTTTTGGTTAAAAAATCATGCCAAAGATGGCAATCAGGTTACTTTAACAGTATCTTAAAATAAAAATTTCCATTATCTGAGCTTATATGTTGCTCTACTACTTCACTGTGCCCAACTCAATCTAAAACCTAATTGTTGTGCATATCCGGAGGATTTTGGCATACAGCTATAGCATCCTCAGTTCACAGTGAACCCATTTTGGTCAAAAAACTATGCCAAGAAGACAATCAGGTGCATGAAATCAGCTTCACTAACAGTAAAAGAAAATGGGGATGCTAGCAACATACTTAGTTTGGAAGTGAACCCATTTTTTGTTAAAATACCATGCCAAAGATTGCAATCAGGTTACTTTAACAGTATCTCAAAATGAAAATTTCCATTATCTGAGCTTATATGTTGCTCTACTACTTCTTTAGCCCAACTAAATCTAAAACCCAATTGTTGTGCATATCCGGAGGATTTTGGCATACAGCTATAGCATCCTCAGTTCACAGTGAACCCATTTTGGTCAAAAAAATATGCCAAGATGACAATCAGGTGCATGAAAATAAGCTTCACTAACAGTAAAAGAAAATGGGGATGCTAGCAGCATACTTAGTTTGGAAGTGAACCCATTTTTTGTTAAAAAACCATGCCAAAGATTGCAATCAGGTTACTTTAACAGTAGCTTAAAATAAAATTTCCATTATCTGAGCTTATATGTTGCTCTACTACTTCTTCAGCCCAACTAAATCTAAAACCCAATTGTTGTGCATATCCGGCCGGAGGATTTTGGCATACGTACCTATAGCATCCTCAGTTCACATTGAACCCATTTTGGTCAAAAAAATATGCCAAGATGACAATCAGATGCATGAAATAAGCTTCATTAACAGTAAAAGAAGATGAAAATTTTCAGTATCTAAGCATATATTTTTCTATTCATTCTTCATCCCAACTAAACCAACTAAACCATTCATGTTAAGGAAATCAAGATGCATAATCTGAAAAAACATGCTTTTTTTGAAAAATAAGGAAAATCAAGAGATGATACCGAAGAGAGAGAGAGAGCGGGGCGACGAGCGCGGTGGGGTAGGAGAGAGAGAGCGGGGCGACACGGTGGTTTTCGATCGCCGAATCACCTCCAAATAGAGAGAGGGAAGAGGGAAATCGAAAATGACGAAGAAAAGAAGGGACAATGACTAAAGGTCGAAGGCTGTCGAAGAGGACGAAGCGGCCGAGGCAAACGCGCGGGAAGTAGAGCGAGGAAGGAAGGGAAACGAAGCGCCCCTTTTTTTTGGGGGGGGGGGGGGGGTTTGGAAAAATGGTGAGCGAAAGATTAGGGTTCGCGGTTTTTATCGCAGCTTATTCACCGGCGTTTCAATTAGACACGCCGGTGAATGTGTCGGCATATTCACCGGCGTTTATTATCAAAACGCCGGTGAATAATACACTTCACCGCGTTTTAAAATAAAACGCCGGTGAATACGAAGATTTCCCGGCTGTTTAGAGCGACCGCCGGTGTATAATCTTTCCATCTGGCGCCCCATTCCTATTCGCTCCCTACCCCGGCGCTACTAGTAAAACGCCGGGGATTATTTGCCGGTAAAACAAGTATCTTTTGTAGTGATATATAAAACATGCATATATAAAATTCTAGTTTTGTTAAATTATTAGTCATATATATGCATGTTAATTAGATTTCAAACTAATGGAACATACAATGTACATGCACTACATATGTATTTTAAACTTCTACATCAATACTGTAGTGTAGATCAATACAGTATTATTAATAGAATGAATTGAAGCCCTAGAAAGTGGAGCAACAATCACTGCTCCTTGATTTTACTATCAAGTTGAAATTGTAGAACTTGATAAGCCCAGCCTTATATAACGTTACGTACTATGATTCTGCATTCAAACTTTCAGAGTCGTAATACGTGTTGGATTTAGAGTAGCAAATTTTACAAAATTTCTACACATGATGTCCAATCGAAGGATAAGGTTAATAATGTCAGATAATTTTCTTGATCAGCTACGAAAGAGACACTCATATCATTCTTTACCATCAAAATGTACGTCAGATAATTTTCTTGATCAGCTAGGAAAGAGACACTCATATATCATTCTTTACCGTCAATTATGGAGTACAACCCTAATTCCATGCATGCACGTGTCCAACAATCGATGCCTCATTCTTTCTTGTCTAGTACTAGATAACCATGCATTATTCAAGAATTCGATCTAATAAGAGATTGTTGAACTTTAGAGCAATGTGCATTGTTTGATCATTATTCCACTATCATTAACTGATGAATTTTCTAACGATCAAAAAAAAAAAAAACTGTTGAATTTTCTATCCTTACTATTATAACTTCAAAGAAAGTATCCAAAATCATGATTGTTTCTGCACACAGGGGCAGAGCTATGTCCCCCCCCACCACAAAATAATTTTTTTTAAAAAAAAAAATTCCTAACATAATTAAGAAAAATTTGAAAACCCCTCAAAGTGATCTATTAAATTTTTATGGTTTGGCCCTCCAAAATAATATGAAAAACCCCTATATATTTATATATAACTATAGTATATAGTTTTTTTTTCTTGGCACCCTGATAAAATTGTTATATCTTTGACCCTTTCTGCACATATTAATGCACATGTAAAGGTTACTGTTACTATTACTGTAATTTTTTGATAAATGTAATGCATATATTCTAGACCTCACACTAAAATTACGATTCTTATTCATGTAGACATTTAGGGTTGCAAACCCTATTATTCTATTCTCAATTATCAAGTAAATTGCTTTTCAAGTAATTCTAAGTTGATATATGAGGTTTCATGATCCATTAATCAGATAGATGCACTATTATTAAGATCCTATAAAATAAATTAAAAGTACATAAAATTAATAAATATAGTAGGGTTTAGATAGATGATTACATAATACATGACGAAATGATCCAAATCTGACTTAGACTATTTAATTTAGTTGACCATATCTTGTATATAGATAGTTAAGAGGAAAGGGATCTCATTCCTTTACTAATATTGATCATATATCATATATATTGGATTCTTTTGCCTGTTATACGATTGTATGGTATCTTATGCATTTTGGATTAATAATATATATATATATATATATATATATATATATATATATATATATATAAGTAATGTGAGCCTCATATTTGTATGAGGAAATTTTTCTCATATAAAGTGATTATACTCACTTGGTGGGGCCCTTATGGAAGATCCAGTCCGTCCATCATTTTTATCATGCTAATAGATGTATATGTAGAAAAAATCAAGTGGTTTGGATGTCATTCACCCATGCATCATGTGGGTCCAATTTGTAGTTCGATTTGTATTATTGTTGAAATCGTTCATTTTTCAACCACATGATGCATGAGCAAATAACCTCCAAACAACTTGATTTTTTCTACACATACATCCATTAGCATGATAAAAATGATGGACGGACTGGATCTTCCATAAGAGCCCCATTAAGTGAGTATAATCACTTTGTATGAGGAAAATTTCCTCATACTCTATATGAGGCTCACTTTTCTCATATATATATATATTTATATAGCTGTATTCTTTTGCATATATACTTTTTTCAGATAGATACAACTGTACTTTCCACGTCTAGCCTCTAACTGGTTATCTCTATACAAGTGTATGTTATTCTATCAGAAAATACATTAAAAAATACGTGTTTAACTCGACGTATAATATCCATGGAATATATATATATATATATATATATATATATATATATATATATATATATATATATATATATATATGAGAGAAGTGAGCCTCATATAGAGTATGAGGAAATTTTCCTCATACAAAATGATTATACTCACTTGGTGAGGCCATTATGGAAGATCCACTCCGTCCATCATGTTTATCATGCTAATGGATGTATGTGTAGAAAAAATCAAGTGATTTGGAGATCATTCACCCATGCATCATGTGGTTTAAAAATGAACGATTTCAACAGTAATACAAATTGAAGCACAAATTGGACCCGCATGATGCATGGGTGAATGACCTCCAAACCACTTGATTTTTTCTACAAGTACATCCATTAGCATGATAAACATGATAGACGGAATGGATCTTCCATAAGGACCCCACAAAGTGAGTATAATCACTTTGTATGAGGAAAATTTCCTCATACAAATATGAGGCTCACATTACTCTATATATATATATATATATATATATATATATATATATATATAATCTCCATGGATGTGGATCTTGTCATAGATACGTTCTGCTTTGAGATTCATCTTCCATTATCAACATATTGATGGATGATTTAAGATGTCTCCGTGATTAGCAACTGAAATACTCCCTTTGCAATGACTCTTAACAGGATAAAACACATGCATGCATTATGCACACCTATTCAAAAAATGTGAGATTCGTGAACAAAGTTGTGAATCAATTAAACTTTCTCTTTTTAGCTTTTGTACGTGGTGTCTAAAGTGGAAGTTTTGGTCTCTCTTTTGTGCACTAGTCTGCACATTAAAAGTCCCCCATTGGGGGCCGGGAGGGCATCACACTGTGGCGGCATAATATAATTTCTTCCCAAAACAAAACTTAGTGACAGTGACCAAACCCTAAGAAAACTACGTAAGCTAGCTTTTAAGGATCTTGGTTTGTTGCAATCCTTTCATGACAGAGAGGGATAGCGTGCCCTGAATAAAAACCATAAGAAAACAAGGAAAGTTAGAGAACCAACAAGAAGAAGATAAGGAGACAAATTTTGCACAGCGTTGACACGATTTAGTAGGACCGAGCTAGAAATTTATATTTAATAGATATTGATGCCTAAGTATTAGTTTTTTTTTTTATTTTTTATCGAGTCAAGATAACAACATATATATGTTTCACGCAAAGAATTGTCAAAGTATAAATGACGAAAATTGTGTCGAATTTCAGTATATACCTTTGCCCGTGGGTTAAGTTTAGAAACCCGGTCGACTCATGCATTGCCCACATTCCCTTGTAGCTAGGGGTTTTCCAAGGATAGATAGCTAGATAGTAGAAGAGTTGGACACAACTCATCACCCATATTGTGATTATTCCTTAATTTGACATAATTGACAACTTTCCTCAGTTGGAAACCGTATGCTTTGGGATCAATTTCTCCCCCACACGTCTAGCTAGCTATTCATCATGGCTTTGAGACTTTGGAGTTAAAAGAGACGATTTGGGATTGAGCCTCCTTGTCCCATATGTTCATGTTCTGTAGCTAGTGCGCTTTTGAAGAGGTGACATACCTCAATTATGCCTCCCCTTTATATATATAGGAGGAACAATTTTTGAATAAAGAGCTACGTCGTATTCTGGTCTGTACGTAATTACCTGAGACCGTCTTTACCCATTCTACCCGTTTCCTGTTTGATCTACAATATACAGGCACATTACAACCTAGAAAACACTAATTTCTTTCTTACATTACCAAAACCTGAAAAAACCCATCTTTCGAAGAGGTGACATATATACCTCAATTGTGCCTCCCCTTTATATATAGGAGAAACAATTTTTGAATAAAGAGCTACGTCGTATTCTGGTCTGTACGTAATTACCTGAGACCGTCTTTACCCATTCTACCCGTTTCCTGTTTGAGCTACAATATATATACAGGCACATTACAACCTAGAAAACACTCATTTCTTTCTTACATTACCAAAACCTAAAAAAAAACCATCTTCTTAATCCATGAGATAATGCATGGAAACCTTGCAACTTAATTAGTTGATGAGATGCATGGCATGCCTAATTAATTTATTGATTTGTCTAATAAGAATTGTGTTTTTTTCTTTTTTCTTTTTCCCCCTATTTTATTCAGATAGTATAGTTTTTGTTTGATGAAGTTAGAACTACAATATCGTGCGAAGATAATTAATATAGTTAGCATCGAAACAAACAACCTAATAATTCAATTGTAAATTAAGCTTTACTTACGTACACATTGTTCGATCACATTATGTTGTTATTCGCAAAAGTGAAACAAACCTTTTGCAGTTGCTAGCTCTAGATCGACTTTCTAATGTGTTGACAGCGAGGCTAGATTTTATGTTGCATCACGTACAGATTTCATCAGTTGATCGTATAATTGGTTCCAGCCTATGCTTATCCTTGAACACAAAGGTTTAAAGATTTGATTCGTGAATGTACGTACTTAAAAGAACCCCTCTTTTGATAAAGTTGAAGATTCTCTTTATTATGACAATTTGCATGCATTTCGCAAAGATTCTGACCATGTCTTTGAAGACGGACCTTTCATTTTGGAGATTGATCGAATTGAAGTTGACTTTATGTAATTGGACTGTAGGAACTAAACCTTCACAAGTATCAACGAAGGTCAATCTCATCAAAATTTTGGATCTTGGAACTTCGATCCATACATAGACTATATGGGCACATATCTCACTGTGTGCGAGCGCCACATTAATGTGGCTTTTCATATATTAATTAACTCTTCTTCTTTTTTTTATCTCCTTATAGAGAGAACGCCCAAAAGAAAATTATTAGACCATCCACACCAATGGCGGACCATTCACATTGATTTACAAGTCTAAATTAGTCTAAATATGTATAATCAAGTCATTTGTAATTCATTTGCCCATCCATCAAATCAGTATAAAAACAAGCAATATTCATCCATACAATTTTGTAACACTTCAATGAATGGGAAAATGATTTCCAAATAACTTGATTTTACATATTTAGACTAATTTAGACATGTTGATCAATGTGAACGGTTTGAATCATCCATGTGCACTCCATGTAAAAAGTTCACACGGAGGGTAGTGCACAACAAAAGGGCCATATATATATATATATATATATATATATATATATATATATATATATATATATATATATATATATATATACACTAGTATAATGTACGTGCGATGCACGTCTAAAAAAAGGTAAAATCATCAAATTAAATGAATATGTATATATTGAATAAGAAAAAAAATAGTTTATATTTGAATGTTTTGATTTGGGCTACATGTGCGGTGCACATTTATAGTTGTTGGATATAGTTTGAACGTGTATTATACGTATTTATACAGTTACAAAGTTAGAATTTGTTTGTTACAGACCCCAACTCTATATATATATATATATTTATTTATTTGTTACCCTAAATTTCTTAAGGGTTAGGGTACTGAAATAATAAATGTTTCAGTTCTCATCTTATTTGTTAAGTTGAATTAAAGCTTCAGCATTCAAACATGAGTTTCTCATCACTATATTATTTTTTATTTTTTATTTTACCATGTTTCATTAATCAGAGATTAATAAACAAAACTCAGGGCTGATCACTGTATTGTTTTCTTTCTTTATTCTTTCCTTCTCTTCTTCATCTTTATTTTTTTCACATTTTTCACACAGGACCATTTATTTAATGTTCTCTGTACGTATGGCATTTGCCATGAAATAATTGTACGTACTAGCTAGCTAGATGTATACCATGTTTCGTCTTCTTTCTCTTCGTTTTAGTTCTAGTTACAACGTTAAGTGATCGATCCGTCACAACTAACATGTGGTTAGGTCCTCCGAAGAATGTAGTTGTCTTACAATGTCAATGTTTTTATAGATATCTCATTATCTCCTTCTTCTTTGTTTTAATTTTCAACCTTAAGTGATCGATTTGTCCCAGCTAACATATGGCCCGGTTAGGTCCACTTAATATGTAGTTGTCGATGCATATGCAGTATATCACATGTCATAACAATGATACGAAGCAATGAGATTACATAATAACAAATAAGGGCCATTAAGTAGATCTCGACGACACTAGTTAAAATGAATATCTGATAAATTAGTGTAAACTCTATGTGATCCAAACAGGTTAAATGATAGTTGTCATGTTAAGGTGATTGTTGATCAACGTTAGTTAGTTCAATAAGAGCTCAGGCCACGTCTTAACTACCTCATTGACATAAGAATTGGAGTCAAATAACTTGTAAGCTTATAACCATGTTAGCTTATCGTCTTTCTACAAAACTAGGTTGACTTCTTTTCCAACTATGGGTGGCTAGATTTGAACGAAAAATCTCATAGTTGGACTTACTAGGTTTTATAAAATGAAAAAAAATATATAAAAATTCATTTGAATGGACTTAGCTCTAAATAAGGGCTATAATGATTAATATGATTTGGAAGAGGAGTTAATAGCAAATACTCCTAAAACAGTGAGTGGGCCCATAAGAACTCATAAGTGTCAAATATCCTTGTTGGACTTCAGAGAACTGGGCCGGCCCTTTCTAAAGTTATTGGGCCGTGTTTTCTTCGTCTATCCTTCCACTCACTCTCCTTAAGAACCATCCGGATTTACGATAAGACCTCAAACAAAGAGAGGGGCGGCGATCTAGAGGAATCAATCAAGAATCTCAAGAATCAAGCAGAGAATCTTTTGTGAAATGGGGAAGATTCCCGTGAAGATGAGGGCGGTGGTGTACTCGCTGTCGCCGTTTCAGCAGAAGATTATGCCGGGGCTGTGGAACGACTTCACCGGAAAGATCCATCACAAGGTCTCCGAGAACTGGATCAGCACCATCCTCCTCCTCGGCCCCCTCGTCGGCACCTACTCGTAAGTCTTTCGAACTTTCTCGATCTCGCGATTCGGATCGGAAGTTAGGGTTTCGGTTGGATCTGATCGGAATCGGTGAAAATTTTGAATGATTCGTGTTTTTAATTGTCGGAATCGGTGGAATGTTTTTCGGATCTCGCGACTCGGGTCGGAAATTTGGGTTTCGGTTGGATCTGATTTGGAAACGGTGAAAATTTTGACTGATTTTGTGGTAGGATTTGTTAGACGGACTCGTACAAATTAGGGTTTTTGGAGGATTCGATTGGATTTGATAGGATAGATGAGTGATGACATGTGCTTAGATGAGGGACCATCTGAGGAATTAGGGTTTCTGTTGGATCGGATTGGATTGAAATCGATTGTTGAACATGCTCGGTTTGTAAACTTGGAGTTTCTCTGCATGTGTGAAATTATGGTATGTCTTAGTTCTGATTAGAAATGTTGACCATTTCGATTCTGTTTGGATACATAGGTAGGATATCGATACTTAATTCTAAGTAGAGGCAGGGGAATGAAACAATGTTACTAGGTTCGTAGTACATTTTGGTTCATGGTACGAGTACTGATTGTTGTATGTTACCCTATATGGTACGCATTACTAGGGGGGTTCGATGTGCAACACTCATTTGAGTAATAGCTATACATTTGTATGTATGTGTAGAAATAAAGACAAAGGTAGAAAATTAGACTATAAATACATTACTTGCATTGTAAAAATATGAGGGCAATAAATTCTATGATGAATTGAGGAGAGTTTGAAGAAAAATTAATGAATTACTGCATGAAGGTGTTCATTTGTATTCAGACATCTAGTTTAAGAGATGAATCAAAAACCCACTACAAAACCGGATTGCAAAATGCGGAACATGGTTCCGCGAGGGGGAGGGGGGGTAATACTGGAATGAAACATACCTCTAATGTTTGGCTTTGAAAACAAATTTGGTTTGATTGATGTTTAGATGCCTATAGTCATCTTGACTCAAAATTATGATGCAAACAAATCAAAGTTCAGATAACTGCGGGTAAACAACTCACCACCACTAACCTGCACTTATCCAAACAGGTCCTTAGTGATTGCATACCTTTTGCATAGAGCTGTGAAATCAGGTTTAAAAAATAAATTTATTTCTGACTGATTTTTTCTCACTCTGTTTTGTGTCTGTTGAATCTGATTAAATTTTTGTTCTAGATTTGATTGAAATCATAAGAGTACACTGAATGACTATGATTTTTAGGATATAGTCTTTTTGATCGGGCTTCTTGATGCTCGGTGCAATTAATTTTTGCTTGAACCTTTGCCAAATTGGTGGACTCTTTAAATGGTGACATGCTTTTGTTTTAGGCACTATTTGGAATGAGGTTAAATTATGATAGTTGGATATTTGTACAATTAACAGATATAACCAATGAGCGTAGATTTATTTCCCAACTAACAAAGCCTTACTGTGTACTTTCTGTAGTTTATTGTTGAATTTGGGAGTAAATTCAAGCAAGATGGAGAACAATTTTGTTTAGTTTAAGAAGATGTGAAAAATAGTGGATGAGGGTTTCAAGGAGCCTCTTATTGTGATGTAGATCAGATAGAAACTTAAGTGGCCTGGAAGGCTAGCTGTATCCAAAAGTACTTGTACTGTAGAGTGTGAGATATTTTAAGCCATGTTCTGTTTGGTTGTTAGGGGGCATTTTTACGTTTGTAGAAATGTGCCTAAATAAAGTTTATGGAGATTTCCATGCATTATTTTTTTGTATGGAGAAATATTTAAGGACATTTATTGTAGCATCTAACCATTTTAGGCCATTTATAAAGGGGGAATATTTCTGCTTGTCGTTCAGTACTTACAATTCAAAATTGAGTGTTCTTGAGTTGCTCTATGTAGTCTCTTTTGACTTTCTTATATACTTGGTGCCTAGTGGATTCCATATGAATGCTTAGGGGTTGTTTGGTAGCTTCCAAGCGCAAATTTCAATTGCAAGTGAAAATTAAATATTTTCTCCCAAATTTTGAAGACACAATGACCAAAATTTCCCCCACTTTTCAACATAACCTGTAGTTTATATATTACACTCATCATTTACCTCCAAAATTTCGACGATATTTGGGAGCAACTGTGAATATGTGTTACTCTTCAAAATGGAAGAAGATACATAATCAAAATTTATAGGATAATAACTAATGAGTTTTCCAACAATAAAGTCCATTATTCCCCAAATCAAACAAATGTCAAATCTTTTTGATAAAAGTACAAAAATCACGCATCTGCGTGTTAACCTCATCTTCTTTTTTAGTTTATTTAGTTCTTAATAAATTTATTTATCTTCATCTTTTAAAAAGAAACGAACTCTAAAATTTTTAAAAAATCATCATAAATTCATAATAAGACAATATAAAATGAATATCGCCAAATAAAACCCTAAAATTTCAATTTACCAAAGCTACCTTATATCTAGAGGTCCTTATATCTAGAGGTTGAGCATTCTTCCCTTCTCATTTGTTTTACAAATCAACCCACGCATAATCCAATAATGTATAACACAGAATATATCAATGAATACAACAACTAAAATTCCTTTAGTCCTTTGCTTGAATGATTCAATAATAAGGTTACTTTTCAAATCCATATCCTTGCATGTATATTTCACATGTTTGAAGCCCATTTTTTCCACCATCAGTGAAACCCTTATCAAAGAACCAACCATTTCTATGTTCATCCAGCCATCATTGCTCTCATGGGGGAACTGCATTTACGATGCTTTCGACCATTATTGATTTCTCCGTTTGTGGTTGGGCATTAAATTTTTGTGGTTAAATTAAATGAAACAAATGCAGGAAATTGATATTCTTACAAAATTAACCCAATACAACTTCCAGTGTCCTTCCCTGCTTAGAAATAGAATCCAAGGACCAATCATTCAAATTAAACACTGCTTTAATTTTTTTAAATTTCGGCAGATATGGCCGAAATTTCATTTCGGCTAGCTTGCCGATACGAAATCATAGATTTTATACTCCATATCATTTTCGAGCAAAATGTGTAGATATTGGCTAAAATAGACACACTAATGTTATTGTGAATATATAACTTTTTTTTGTTTTACCTTTTCCATAGAAGTCTTTTAATATAGGACCTTAAGCTAAGATAATGTGAAGATTTCGTCACTTTATTGTTAGTGTATATGCAAAGTCAAGTAAGTCTTTTGATTATTATATTTTTTCTAATCAATGCAAATTCAATTTAGTTTTATACTTATATTACATTCTCTTTTAAATTGTTGTTAAATTTTATGAGTATTTACCATGATTGATTCATGTCATTAGTTACATTATACAATATTTTATTTGATAAATGACATGTAGAACATATAATATATTGTCCAGTAACAAAAAAAATGTTTATTCAGTGTTCGAAATGAACATCTGAGATGTGGATGATCACATTTTCCCGAGATCTCCGATGATATGTTGGATTCGATACGAAACACCCCTTGCCGAAACGAGTCCGAAATCCGAAATTTAACACCTTGAAATTTGTTTAGCGCTAGCAAATTAGACCTTATTTGTTCTATAACCAGTCCTCTCGAGACATTACTTTTTTGTTTTTAGTTCTTTCTGATATGATTTCTTGGCCAATTTCTGACACAACACTGAAAACACCTTGAATCTCTTTTGTCAACCATTAATTTGTTCTTATTTAACTTACACTCGTAACAGTAGAAGTACCTTGAACCTCTTTTGTCAACCATTGATTTGTTCTTATCTAACTGATCTTATATTCTGATCAAGGCTTTCTCCATTACATTACTGGATGGTTCACAATAAAGTTGTTCGACATTCACCATTCAGATGTTAGATATTTCACAATAAATTATTAATATCTAATTCACATCTCATTTAACTAACAGATTTGATTCAGTTTATTTCTGAAAATATAAATAACAATTCAGGGAGCAAGAAACCAATTACCCAAGTTCTCCAATCTACTGTTCACCAAGTATATCTATCTTAGTACCTCATGTACTGCAAAACCCAGTCAACAAATAGAAGGCAGAAAAAATAAAGTTCAAATAGAAAAGATGCATTAGAAACCCACTTTGGTAATTAGATCAAATGAGCTATCAAGTTTGGGAAGTCCCTTTTTCGCAGTTGTGAACGACTTTATGTTTCTTTCTGTAATAATTGGTGGAATGTTTTGTGGTTTCTATTAGGATTTGGTGATGAGTTCGTGAAACTAGGGTTTCTGTTGGGCTCGGTTGGATTTCATAGGATAGATGAGTGAACTTAAGGTTCCTGTTTGGTTGTGGTTTGTGTTAGGGTTTGTGAGTCATCTACGGAATTAGGGTTTCTGTTGGATTTTGTTGAGATTGATGCAATAGATGAATGATTAAATGTGCTTGGTTTGTTAGTTATGTTAGAGTTTCCTCTAGATCTGTGAAATTGTGGTTACAATATGCATTTTAGACCTTTTGGTTAGATTTCTTTTAGTTCTTATTGGAAACGCTAATGCTGAAGCATTTTAGGCCCTATTTGGATTTTAAGGTAGGATATATATATGGGTACTTTTTAAGTGGAGGTAGTGGAATACAATCTATATATTGCATACTAAATCTCCATTTTTTGGCATAAAAATAAATTTTGGTTGGATTAGAGTAGGGTTGACATCGGGCCAGGCTTCGGCCAGACCTATACAAGCCTGAGCCCGGGTTTGAAAAATTTTCTAGGGTCCAAGCCCTTCCCGATTTTAGGTTGGGCTGCTAACTTGAAGCCTAGGCCTGGATCCGAATTAAATCCAAAAGCCCGAGCCCAGCCCGCTCCATTGCCGCCAGGATGTTTCGAAAAGGAAAGTATATACGAAATTTGATGAACTCACTAATCAAAATCACCGCCTTCCATTGCCGCCCTTGTTATCGTCCAGCGTTGCCCTGTGCCACCGCCTAATAGATGAGAAGCATCCGTGGTCAAAACCCTAGTTTGGGGGAAAATTTTGTGGTTTTGAAGAAGGAAAAAAATGGAAATGAAGAAAGAGAGGAGAGGCATGGATATGAAGAAAGAGAGATGAAAGAACACGGGAAGAGAGAAGAAAGAGAAGAAAGAGAGTTGAAAAAGCACTAGAAGAGAGAGAAGAAAGAGATGAAAGAGCACAAAGAAAGAGAGAGATGAACGAGCACTAGTATTAAGAAAGAGAGTCACAGATATTAAGAAAGAGTTTGTATTGTATAATGTATTATTAAACTCTGGTTGGGTTTGGATTGGATCTATACAAATCTGAGCCCGGCCCGAAAATTAATTCGTGCTCAACTATTGAGCCCGAGTCCAAAAATTTTGAAAAAAATTCAAACCCATATCCTACAAAAAATGGGTTGGGCTTAGTCAGGTTCGAGTCATTTGCCAGCCGTAGATTAGAGTTTGGATGCGATAGCTACAATTATCTCAACTTTGAGGTAGATAACTGGAGCTAAAGCAAATATGATCCGAACAGACAAAAGTTTAGATACTCAAATATGATATTTAATTTTTAGGTGAGATAGTTAGATACCCAAATATGATCCAAATGGACAAAAGTTTGGATAACTGCAGAATAAAAATCACTTCGGCTAACCTCCTCTTGCATCCCCTGAACTCTATATCCAAAAATAGGATCTCAAGGATTTCAAATCTTTCGTACAGTGAGGTGTGGATTAGGGTTTGGGAAAAAAGCTTTTTTCAGATTAATTTTTGTCACTATAGATTTGATTGAAAAGAGTACATTGGCTGACTTCATGAATTTTTTGTAGATGATGTTTTTTTATAGGTTTTTTTAGGATTGGTAAAGTTAGGTTTCTGATTGAAATGAATTCACTTCAAATTGGTCTTGCGTATATTCTCTGTTCATGTTTCTAGAATCGAATTTGGTTTTGTTTGGACCTGAACAAATTGGTGGAATATTTTAATGGTGACATTCCGTATTTGTAGTCTGTCCATGCCTTACTTTTAGTGTTGGGAACTCTAGGATTGGATTTGGTTTAGCTGAGCCAGAGACAGTCAGCCTACCTGGCTACTTCTCAAGAGACGCTCAACCCTCAACCTGTTTGGACCTGAACAAAGAGTGGGTGTGGCGTTCAAGAAGGATCTTATTGTTACGTAGAACAGATAGAAACCTGAGTGTCCTAGAATGCTAGCTGTACCTCAACTAAACAACTTACATTCTGTTATGTTGCTAGACGACTTACATTCAAAGTTGACTGTTCTTCATGTACTGTTATGTAGTCTCTCTTGACTAAATATTCGTAAACCTAGTGGTTTCATAGATGACTGACATGCGGCTAAGTCCTATTCATGGTATTAGAATTATATTATGCTAGGAGTTGGGATTTTAAATAGGCCGAAGTTTTACACCAACAAGAGTAGCGATGTTTAATCAAGATTATTTTTCTCTTCTTAATGTGAATTTGTTTAATAAGCAAAATATTTGAGAGGTTGGTATAGCAGGAAGTGAGCTTCTAGCTAGTTCATGGTAGCCAATCCCAAAAGGAATGCTTAACCAAAACAACTCCAAAGAGAAATAATTTTGTTAAAATGTTTTGGAGCGAAGATTAGAAAATAAGAAAATAAGTTAGGGAACATATTAAGAAAATAGAAGGCAGGGCAATGATATTTTGTGGCTGAGGAGCTTGATGATATTTTTGTAGCTTAGGAGCTTGATGATGGGACTTTGGCTCACTTCCCCTCGAAGTTGATATATTATCAACATGTTATCACTTGAGAAAAGGACATTTACGAAACGGTGGTCTTACGGAGCAAAGTTTGTGTGATTACTAGCATGGTATTGTCACAGATTCCTGGCCAAGTCTTTTGAAAGTTGCAAGGATATCAAGGAGATGTTGCTTTGAAAATTTCATTAGTTGATTCCATTGTTAGAGAAAATATTAGGAGCTACATGATGGGACTTTGTTTCAATTCCCTCTAAATTGATGGATTATGAACAAAGAATACTGTTATCACCTTGTACTATAAAATAACATGTAGGAGTGGTTTTATAGAGAAAAGTTTGTGCATTATTTATTAAGGATGGTACTGTCACAAGTCTGAAGCCAAGTCTCTTTAAAGTAGTAGGATATCAAGGAATTGTTTCTTTTGAAAATTTCTGGAGTGAATCCCTTTTTTACAGTAAAAACTAGGAATTCGATATTATATGGTATCATATCTTAATTGTCACGAGTACCTAGCCAATTCTTCTAAAAAAGTAAACAAGGATATTAAGAAGATGTTTCTTTTGTTGAAAATTTAACGAGAGAATCCCATTTTCCGGAGGATACTAGAAAGTTATTGAGAAAGATCCTTGTAGATAACTACTTTAGTTCTATATTATAAGTGCAAAATCAGGGGGAAATTATAATTTATTTTTAGGAGTTATTATATGGATAAGTTATAGTAAATCAGGACTTGATGAACATGTTGCTCCTTCAAGCCAATCATCAAATCAACAAATTAATATTACCATTTGAAAGAAATTCAAATTCAGAAGTGGAGTCAGTCGAAGCGAACATATCAATGAAACATGCACACGGATATGTATCAGGCAAAAGTCATGTTCACATCATCTTCAAGATTCGAATATGTATAGCCTAACCATTTATTGTGACATGCAGAAAGGACTAGGACCTTCCATTGCATTTGGCTCATCTCCTAGTTTGTGCCGGTGTTGGATATATCCACAATATGTCTTCTTTTTGGCCCCTTACAAAAGTCTGAATTATAAAATTTTCTATGACCAAGACCCCCCCCCCCCCCCCCCCCCCACCCACACACACACACACACACTACCCTGTCCTCCACCTCCTCCCAACATTTGGTGCTTGCTTCTTGAATTGGCCTATTTTAGGACAATCCCGTGGAATGATAGTAAGTGATATGGCAAGTCTATAATCAAAACTAATTCAATAACTTGTTAAAGCACTTTGCGATGGACACTTCGGTTGCATTTAACTTATCCCCTAGTTCGAGGGTGCCCGTGTTGGATAGAGTAATGCACATGTGCATACATACAAACTGTCTTCTAGGCACTGCAACTTTTGTGGTCACTATTGGTAATCCACTGCCATCGGTATTTGTTGGGAAATGAGAATGTTTGGGCTCGGTGCTGGTATTGGCATTTACATAATAATTTTTAAATTGACAGCTGTTACGGGGTGATATGAACCAAAGTGGCACTTTCTTTTTGGTAAGAAACAAAGTGGAAATATAAGGGGGGAATCTTTAATCCGTCCATGTCAATATTGATACACTTTTGGGTTTGGAAATAGATGCAATTGTCACTAGATTAATGTAGCAGCCCCTTTGAAAGTGATTATAAATTGCAGGGCAATTTAAATGTATGTTTATTGTCTTCATCCACCATGTGCTCGTCTGGCCTCTTGATTGCATATGATGTACTGACATGGCTAAACCTGTCTCTTGTATGAATTTGTGCTTAATACCTGTTGGTCTCTCTCACCAGTTCTGCGTAAAAAAAACTGTTGCACTAGGTCCAATTGGTCGAGTATGTGGACTTTGATCATACATTGTTGAACATAATGATTTACTGATTTTGGGAGTAAATTAATGTTATCCACATTTTTAAAAAAAAATATAGTGCTGCCACTGTTTTTTGCTCATCTGTTTTCATCCTTGTTACAAGCTTTGTAGTTCACGCCATTGTAGTTGCTAAGGTTGTGGTAGTTTGTCACTGTTGCCTAGGTTTATATTGTTATTGTTGTTGCTGGTGAGGTTTGTATCTTGTTGCTAAAACTGTTGTACAGTTAGAGGTACTTAGGAGTTGTAAATAAGATAGGCTTTGTTTGTTGGCAAGTGATAGGCAGCTCATTGTGGGGAAAAATTACTGGGAATGACAAAATGGCAAAGAGGGTTGATCTGAGGTTTTTGCTTTACTGGCTGTGTCATAAGTTGGACAACTGCAGTGTCTGTAATATCTGTGAAGGACTGCTAGCACCTGATATGTTCCAATTGTAGTGTAATTATATTTTACCGCTGCTTTAGATTTACCTTTTAAGTTGAATTTCATATTGCAAGTAAATAAATGCTAAATTTATTTGTGCTTATTTCCCTAAGGTGGTTTGTAGTCTTTTCATATTGTTAACCTGTTAATGGTTAATCCAAAAACTTAGTCCAGTGCGATGTTAATATTTTTATGCTTTTCTTATCTTTTATATTTGTTACATTAAGGTTACTTGTTTTTTCTTCATATATTGAATATGAACATTAAAGTCGCTCGATTTTTCTTCATATATTGAATATGAACAGTAAAAGATGTCCGTCTTCATATTCTCAGGTATGTTCAGTACTACCAGGAGAAGGAAAAGCTGGAGCACAGGTACTGAGGTCATGCCTTCAGGAAATATATACCAGTCATTCCGTTGGACGTTGTTATGGAAAACATGTAAACTTTTAACAATGATCAAATTGAGATATGCAGGTTTCCTTTGAATAACTTTTTTGGAGTGAAATACTGTTCGTTCACCTTATTTTTGTTCCTTTTCCTTCATGAAAGATGAGGACGAGGTGTCTGCTCTAATAAATATAGATTGATCTGTTAATAGCTTCGAATCTTATTGAATCACCCCGTCATGTGTCAGTGATGGGGGACTACTGATCTGTTAATAGCCTCCAAATATGGGTTGCAGGACTAATGATTTTGAATTTATGCCGAGTGTTCTGTTGCTCACTAACAGTTGGTGTGTTTGGACGCTCTAACAGTTTGTTTCCAATTACTATTCTTTGTCTGTGTGCTTCACAAATTAGAAAGGTAGAATATGGAGGATAGAAAGTCTTGTGCCCTATTTGGTATAATACGCTCACAGATCGTGAAGATCATTAATTAGGTGCCTTTGCTGTCAAAGATCGTTTATGAGGTATGTGTATGATCGTTTTTGGGTAAAATGTAAATGTGTAAAGTACGAGAATAGTGAAATGGATTTATGATTGTTGAGTAACTCTTAGTTTAGTCAATCACATTGTATTATAGGGGTCAGTTTTTTGGGTCTGAAGCACGAATTAGCAAACAAACTTGTATTAGAGTAGGGAAGTATCTCTATGTTTCAGCGCTAGAAGGGTTTGTAAACTGTGGACACCATCTGCTTTCAAAATCTTTTGATCACAAAATTTAAAGTAGTAATTTGTATCACTAGATCTGTAAACTTCAATCTATATCAACCATTAACTAAATCCGAATCTTAAGTTCAAAGCTTTAATCTACAATAATGAAAGAAAGTTGTCAAGCGGTCAAAGGTTTACAAAGACTAAACGAACGAATTTTTAAGATTAAGAATGAGCGACTTGTAAAGACACTGGTCGGTGTTCGGACTCGAAGTGAAATTATTTTGGGCCGCAATCTATTGCGGAAAATTTTTTGGTCCGAGATTTAGGCAGCCTGTTTAGCAGAAATGTGTGATTTATTTCTTTTGGGCTGAGATCGGGATAAAGCGAAATAGATGTTATATTGGTAGCCTTAATTTTCATGTTATTTTATTATTTTGTTTATTAAGAAATGGTAGATGATGCTTAGCAAAAAGATAATAATTAAGAAAGGAATGGTAGATCGAGCTTTGAAAATGTATTACATTATATATCTATATAATAAAACACAAAGAAAGCTATCAAGTGGCTCTCCTCCAATTTCCCAAAAAATTAAAGGCCCAGATCTAACCTCACAAAACATATTTTTCCCTTCCAAAAGTTTTCCTCAAAACTTAAATTCAAATCCTCCACCCAAAACAACTCCTATATTCATTTAATTATTATATTTTCTCTCTCTCTCCCTCCTTATTTTATTTAAAAAATTAAGAAAATAAAAATTTTAAAAATTTTAAAAAAATTAAAAATTAAAAACCTCAAAAAACAAAAACTTTAAAAACTTTAAAAAAAAATTCAAAAAAAATCAAAAAAAAACCAAAAAAAACCATATAATATGTTTTTTGCCGGATCCCCAAAAGTTTCTCATATAATATGTTTGTTACTTCAATTAATTTGCTGGACCTCCAAAACTATTTTATATGATCAAATAAGGTGCACCGTTTCGAAGACGTGCCGTAGGCGCGTGTCAACGGGCAAACCTAGTATATAATTAAGAAAGGAATGGTAGATCGAGGCATATATATATATATATATATATACACACACACACACACTAGTATCATGCACGTGCGATGCACGTGGATGAAGACGGAAAAAGACAAAAAAAAAACCCTACCAACACGTGCGCTGCACGTGTTTTTTTCGCACGTGTGGAAAATGGGGAGGGGAATGAAAAGGACCCCAAAAAAAAAATCTAGTATTATACACGCACGTTGCACAGGGAGGGAGAATGAAAAGGATTTAAAAAAAAGCCAACACATGCGCTGCACGTGTTGACAAATGACAAACGATGACAAATGACACTAACCCCTTCTCCCATTATAATAGTATATATATATATATATATATATATATATATATATATATATATATATATATATATATATATATATATATATATATATATATATATATATATATAGGGGTTGGTTCGGGTGAGAACCAACCCTGGGGTGAGAACCTAAGGGCCTCTCCCAACCACTCATCAAATCATTTTGTATGGCTGAGATTATGCAAGTACATAATAAGGTACTAGATAGATCATACTGTACAGAATTTTTTGTGTGTGTGACAGTTAAGGCAAATTTGGTCAAACTGGAGAGAGAAATAATTTATTTCCGTAAAATATTGGAGAAGATTTTGTATCCCAAATTAATAGTAACTGCAGAATCATTCACCAATTCGTTCCTTCGGCCCAATAATTTAATTACAACGTGGGAGGAGAAAAAAGTTGCTATTTAATTGTACTGTTGTTGCTGTTTATATTTATGGATCTTGCTATTCAGTATTTGATATTTTCAATTCCAGTAATTTTTTTATTTGCTAAAAAAGAGTTGTTATTTAGTATACTGTAGTTGTTGTTTATATAATATGTAGTTGCTGTTTATGTATTATATTATTGATGGTTTTTGCATTAAATAGTTGCTATTGAATTGTAAACTTGTTGCCGTTTTAGTTTAATTAGTTGTTGTTTATGTGTTGATGATAATATACCAGCTAAATAGTAATTTTATTGATGGTATATAATGATGTATATGTGGCAATTGTTGATATTTATTAGATTGTAGTTGCTGTGTATATAATGGGTAGTTGCTAATTATGTTTTATTGTGTTCGGTATTCAGAAACATGAAAACACAGGAGAATGAAAACCTGGTGTATCCACCTTCTTCGGACTCATTGGAGGAGACGGGAACGGTGTTTGAATATTAATCGGATTGTTAACACCGGAAGTTTTGGCGGTAGGGTTACCGTCGTCGTCGTCGCAAGTGTTGTTCATCCTGATGAAGATTATGGTTCGGCTGAAATTAAAATAAAAAAGGCAGTATATGTTGCGTAATAATCTGTAATCTTCATTCCTTTTATTTCGCGGTCAAAAGCGCTTAATTAAAGGGATTCTCATCTTAATGCAAATATTAATTAATCTTATTGTTTAATTGAAAAAAATCTTGACCGTTAAGATTAAGCAGATGAGTGGCTGGGATAGGCCCTTAAGATCTCACCCCAGGACATGGTTCTCACCCGAACCATATATATATATATATATATAATACAAAACATAGCATCCGATTCAAGATCAACTTTACCTTTTTAAGGAGTGGATGAAATCCTTGTCGGTGATCTCCAATTCCGAGGATGGAGATGGTGGAGGCAAGGGATGGGATTCAATGGAGAAGGAGATGGGGTGATGGAGGAGGGAACCATTGTGTATTCTTTTTTCATATGCATTTTTTGTTAGAGGGGGAGTAACATAGTTATTATATTTTGATAATCGAGTAAGATAGTTACATAGTAGTACTCTCACATGGGGATTATTAATTCTTACTTTACTGTATTTTATTTTTTGAACTGTTTCTATTTTATTTTATTTACAAGTACTGAAAAGTTTTATTTGGTCAAACGGGGGGTTAAAATAAATTAAAGAGATTTAGGATGTGGTTTGTCCCGGTGAAAACAATGGAACAATATTCTGCGATCGAGGGACTCAAAAATGGCCTTTTTCATTTCCTTGAGCCTATGAATGAAGTGGTGACTAAATAAATGTAAAGTCACTATTCGGTGTTCCGACTCGAATTGAGAATATATCTTTTTTATTTGCTCCGGATAGCTATTGGGCCGATATTGAGGCCCCTGTTTATGAGAAACATAATACAATGGCACCATCTGTAATTATATTCAAGTCCAGTGGCATTTTTCAAACTGTCCGTCCAACTTCGCACCATTTATTTTTTTTTGCGCCCCCCATTCAATTCACAGATACAGACGCACCCATTTCTGAAAATAGTAAAAGACTAAAAAGGACATTCAACTTTCACATAGACTTTTGGGCCGAGATTCGTTCAAGATAGCTATTGGGCCAACATTTTGGCCCAATTAGAGAACTGGTTGATTCAGCTGTGTGGCCCACTTTGCGTAAACGTTACTGGACTTTGAGGCCCACTTTGCAATAATAATAATAAAATTAAAAACACGAGTATTCTTTACTTTATGAGGCACCCAAAAATTAACTTCGCTGCTAAGCTAAGACTTCAACTGCATGCAGTTACTAAAAGTTGAAGCAAGTTACGAAATAATTTGCAAACTCATTCCAATATTGCCTACAATCATGAACATCATATACTTCCATAGGTTTATATATAGAGAGAGATTATTTGGAAATACATGTACAGTTAGGCTCTTGCTAACATACTCATTTTCTCATCATCCTTGAATCAAATTCACCTGAAATGAGTCTCTTCTTCCTTCTCATCCTATTTCTGACTTTCTTTAGTTGTCCTACCATTATGGCCGGAAATGGACCCGAAAACCCTAACCCTAACCGTAACCGGTTGTCGGAAACAATCGACATTCGTCCACTAGAACCACAACAACAAAGGGTAACCTACCTACACTTCTACTTCCACGACATTGTTAGTGGCCGCAATGCTACTGCAGTTCGCATAACTAGCCCTCCGGACCCGTCTTCCTTCTTCGGCGTGATCACTATGATGGATGATCTATTGACGGAAGGCCCAGAACCATATTCAAAACCGGTAGGGCGTGCACAAGGGATGTATGCTTCTGCTGCTCAACAAGAATTGGGCTTCTTACAGGCTATGAATCTCTTATTCACTGAAGGGGAGTACGATGGTAGCGTGTTAACGGTTCTTGGGCGGAACCCGGTAATGAACTTAGTAAGGGAGATGCCGGTGATTGGAGGGAGCGGGGTGTTTAGGTTTGCTCGAGGGTTTGCTTTGGCGAAGACTCATTGGATCAATATGACAACCGGGGATGCGATCGTGGAGTATAATGTTACTATCATGCATTTGCATTGGAGTCTAGTATTTTAACTAACTCTGTGTACTATTTTTACCTCATGTTTACATCAGTCGAATTCCCTTTGATATCCTACTTTTTTACTTTACTAAAAGAAGAAAAACAAAGGTCATGAGTGATGGAAACCCAACCCAATCCATGGGGAAAGGCATCAACAACACGTACCCACCAATTTCACATGAACCAAGTATCAATATGTGGAATTCTTGGTTGGAGACCAAATGGATCACTTCCTTTTCCCAAAGTCATGTTCTTATTCTTGCAACAAGTTTCTAGATATTTGTTAACGGTTCATGCAAGAATGACAGAAATAAAGATCTTATGTATAGATTTAAGCCGTTCTCAGTAAGTTTTTTAATGGGAAAATTCAGTGTATAAGACCATCTCCAACCGGGTTGCTATTTTGGCAAAATAGCAAACAATTTAGCAAACAATCGCTGCAATCGTCTGCTACTTTGCCAAAATTTAGCAAACGAGGAACAATGCTTCGCTAAATTTGATAAACGAAATTAGCAATTGCCAAATATAGCAGACGGAATAAGATGTTCCGTCTTAAATTTTTTATAATTTTTTTAAGCGTTCGGACGCGCATCTTGTTCTGTCTCTGATTTTTTTTATTTTTTATTTTTTTAATAAAAAATCGGACGGTATGATGTATCCCCCGGCTCAAAAAAATTAAAAAACAAAAAACAAAACAAAAAACGTTCAGAACATGTTGTACCGTCTCTAGAATTTTTTTGCCTTGAATGGGACAACATGTTCTGTCCAAGGATTAACTGCCGTTTTGTGAATTTTTTTTCAAATGTGACATGTTCCGTCTCACATTTTATTAATTTTTTTTTAAATACACTCAAAGGCAACATTACGTATCATCGAATCATTTTTTCACATTGTTTCTCAAATTAGATTGCGGGAAATACTCGATTTGTCAATTGCTATTTTGCCAAACTGGCAAAATAGCAAAATCGATTGGAGATGCTCTAAATTTAATAATGCATCACTACTTTGAAATTTGTTCCAACACCATTAAATTTGTTGTATCATGTAGACTCTAGTCCTGATAAAGATCCAAATCCCGTTGTATAAAAATTGTTGTTGAGGGTTCCACCAACCGAAACGTGTAAGATACTTAATACATAATTCTTGCCAGCATCCTGCATTCGATGCTGATTGACTTGGACTTGTGAGACGTCATAATTCATGAGTTCTAACGTAGGTGGCCTATAAGATTATTCAAACATTTTGAAACCCCACTTAATTTTCTAGCAAAATGTCAAGCTCTTCTTGACTTTTACTCATTATAGAATCTTCTTTGAAAATTGATTTCAAATGAAGATCTCTCTAGTAAAGAAACTTGAAGCATATTGTCGGACTCCAATTTAGTCCAGAATCCGGCACATTTAGAACCTGTGTGGAAACAGAATTATGTAGAGTTACGATAAAATTTTACTTTCGAGTGAGAGTCATGTAAAGAACTAGTTTTTTGTTTGTTTGAATCCCTCTTTATTCTCATGACTTGAGTCATATATAGAGAGACTCCTTCGTTGTGCACTAGACCACCGTGTCCATTCGTGTGCACTCGGCCTATATTAAGAGTGCCGTAAATGATAAGTATTCAAAGAAAGAACAGAGTGCTGCTGCTGGAGCTATAAGCTTAATCACTGAAAATTAAATTAATTGTGTAGTAGTTAAAAACCTGGAGTTAAGAGTCAGATGGGCAGAATTAATGTGGTCGGCAAAATTTAGGTGAGGTTAGCCTTTTTTAGGGTATGTGGACTTTAGCAGAGGGAGTCATCAAATGATGCCAGAAGTATGTTTTCTGTAGTTGTCGGTAAATGAGAGAAACTCTTTTGACAAAGAAAAAGATTCACACACCTTTTATTTTATCTACGTTAACACAAACTAGTTATAATATTTTATCTACATCCAAAGAGAGAAACCTTTTATTTCGATGTCATTATTGAGGATAGCAGCATTAATTATAAGATGTTTCCACACTTATACTTTTTTTTCAGGTCAAAGAGTAAACAAATGAGTAGAAAATGTATTTATGTCACTTACTCCAAAAAGCGACATGCAATTTTTTTTATTTACAGATACCGCTATTGACAACAACAGCTTATAAATAACTTATATTGTTGTTGCTAATAGCGTTTTATGATGACGTGTCCAAAACTGGAGCAATTGAGTACATATTTTTGAAAGTGGACTAGTATGATCAATATTTTCAAAAAGTGATTTTCAAAATGTGGGTCAGCACGGAAAAAAAAATCCAATGGGTCCTAGCTAACGCAAACCCGTTTGCAAACCGAAACAACCCGTTCCCTCCCACCACCAGCACCTCCCTTACCGGGTTCATTGCCAGGTTGCGCCCAAGAACTATTAACACGCTACCGTTGTACTTGCCATGTGTGAAGTACAAGTTCATAGCCTGTAGAAACGAGTGAACTGTAATGAAACAGGGTGGTCTTATTCCACCCTGTGCAGAAACGAGTGAACTGTTAATGAAACAGGGCAGCCTTATTCCACCCGTTACCGGTGATCCACCTTGCTCTTGGGGCCCGGATGTTCTTCGCTGTCGCCACCATGTCCACGCTCTCGGGGCCAATCACAGCGATCTGCAGCTATGATTTGGATTTTGAGGGTTGGTAGTGCGTGTGAAGAAGCCGGGGTTTGCCTCTCTCTCTCTGCGATGTTTGCAATGAAGAGAGAGTAAGTGCGGTATTAGTGAGGTATTATTAGGGGGGTTGGAGGAGTTGTCTGAGCTGGGTTTGATTCGATGTGAAGAATGAGGTGTAGTATGGTTGTGGGGCTAGGGCCCGAAGACGGGGTCCTCCCATGAGATGTGCTCACTCATTTCCGCACAGGGTGGGGCTTGGGCCCGCAGAAGGGGTCCCCCCATGAGGTGCACAGAGGGGAGATGTTTGTGTTTTTGGTCGGTTGTATAGGAGTCACACCCTGAACTCGACATTCTTTAATCCACTGCCACAGACTTTGCAACAGCACCGCCACTATGCCCTCATCATTGACCCTGAAATCTACAACGCCAACCGCCCCGCAAGGACGAGAGGTGAAGGTGATTCTTCAGATTGGTTGTGATTTGGTTCGGATTTTACGTGAGAGAGAAAGTGAGAGAGTGAGAGAGTGAAAATGTTGCTTCCCACTACTCTATCCAGGTGTTTGTTTGTGTTTGTGAGAAATCACCTGAGAGAGTATAAGCATGAGAGAGGTGAGTACCATCTTCATTGCTCTCTTGGACTGTGTCCGTGGTTAGTGTGAGTGAGAGTTTTGCTTAGTGAGAAATCGCTTGTGAGAGCTAAAGCGTGAGAGAGGTGAAGGTATCCTCCCCACGGCTCTACTTTGGTTGTGACTGGGCAGAGAGTGAGTATGTTGGAGAGGGTGTGGGAGAGGGGGAGGAGAAGGTTGGGACCGGCGAATATCCAAATCTCACGTGATTCGCTTCAGGTGGGTGTGTGCGCGCCGTGGAGGCGGTGCACGAAGTTTACGTGACGTACATACAATTAGTTGGTACTCGATATGTGACTGGACCTAAGCTGGGGTCCAGTACATTATTGGTGGAGGTCGGGGACAAGCTGTAGCCGGTTCGTCCTAGTTGTAGTTTTTGTGGTCCACCCTATAAGGGTGTTAGGGTGAGCCCTGATTGTATGTATTGGTTATATTGCTTCATGTTTTATTTTGTTGTCTGTAGGTTGTAATTTGTCTCAGTACTCTGAATTTGTTTGGTTAATTCTCATTAATGAAACAGGTTGGCCTTATTCCATCTTTTTCTTGAAAAAAAAAAAAAAATACACAAACACTACAAAAAAAAATTAATGGACTTACAACTACATCTTTTTACAAACATGCACAATCTGCTCCACACACCCATGGAATGAATGCAACTACATCATTACAAACAGCGCGATCTGCTCCACTTAATTTATTAATGCACCACATATGGAATGCATCATCATAAAAAACCAAACCAAACCCTACCTTGCACTCAACTTCAAAGACCCCACAATCCCCTCCTGTTCTGTATATGATTTTTTTTTTCCGTGCTGACCCACCTTTTGAAAATCACTTTTTAAAAATATTGATCAAATTAATTCACTTTCAAAAATATGTACTCAATTGCTCCAGTTTTGAACACGTCATCATAAAATGCTATTAGCAACAATAATATAAGTTATTTATATATCATTGTTGTCAATAGCGGTATCTGTATAAAAAAAATCACATGTCACTTTTTGGAGTAAGTGACATAAATACATTTCCTACTCATTTATTTACTCTTTGACTTGAAAAAAAATGTAAGCGTTTAAACATCTTATAACTAATGCCGCTATCCCCAACAATGACATCGAAATACTTGATGTCGTTATTGTAAATAGCGGTAACATCTCAAATTTTTATTCTCGTTAAATAGGTCTAAAATCAAAATTTGTAATCTTCATTGAACTGTTGCATTTATTTACAATAATGGCATTAGCTTTTTCAATATCATTGTTGGGGATAGCAACATCAGTTATAAGCTGGTTCCATAATAACAATTTTTTTCCAAGTCAGAGAATTTACGAATGAGTAAAAAATGTAAAAAATATAATTTACGAATGAAATTTTTTTTTACAGATGCCGCTATTGACAATAACAACATAGAAATAACCTATGCCATTGTTGCCAATGACGTTTTATACTTACGTGTCCAATACTGGTCAGTTGGGTTAATATTTTCAAATGGATCAGTTTGGTCAATATTTTCAAAAACTGAGTCAGTACAAAAAAAAAGTTCACTATATATAGTCCACCTCACAACACAAACAAGCACCTCTCACAATGGCTTCAACTCCTATTTCATTCTTCCTAGTCCTATTCCTCTCCTTCATCCTCACCAACGCTGAATTCATCAACACAATCCCTTCCACACAAAAAACCACCCTCAAGCAAAAAATCAGCCACCTCCACTTCTACTTCCACGACATTGTTAGCGGGCGCAACCCTTCCGCAATAACCGTAATGAAACCGGCAAACAACACTTCCTTTTTCGGAATGATGAACATGATGGACGATCTGCTAACGGAACACCCAGACCCAAATTCGCAAGAAGTTGGACGTGCACAAGGCATGTATGCTAACGCTGATCAACAAGGAGTAGGCTTCCTACAGGCTATGAACCTGTACTTCACACATGGCAAGTACAACGGTAGCGTGTTAACAGTTCTTGGGCGCAACCCGGCAATGAACCCGGTAAGGGAGATGCCGGTGGTGGGAGGGAGCGGGTTGTTTCGGTTTGCAAACGGGTTTGCGTTGGCTAGGACCCATTGGATTGATATGAAGACAGGGGATGCTATTGTGGAGTATAATGTTACTGTCATGCATTATTGAGGTTACCATATTTAATGATTAGCTTAATAATTGTGTTCTTATAGTTTAATCTCGAAATGTTGAGGTGATTATTTTGGCCCAATAATTGTGTTGTATCATAGATATTTTATGAATAAGGTAATTTTGTGTTAGTCTCACCCTTACTGCGATCGAGCTGAGCTGGGCTGCTTCTGAGAATACTATGTATGTGGCTGAAATAAATCAGACATCTTTTTTGAATGTATTGCAGTGGTAATCAATGAAATTAATTATCGAATTTGTCTTTAATGACCAAGTGATTTAGCTAGAAGCTGTAGCTAGTGTGAAGAAAACTTTATCTGTGTCCATTTCTTTACTGGTGGTTCAACTATGAGCATAGTGGGTAAATACCCCACTTTTCAAAAATATTTAGCTAAATACCCTTCTTCCAAAAATATTTAGCCAACTACCCCTTTTAATTAAATAACCAAAAAGCAAAATTTTATATATAACCCCACTCTAGAAATTATAAACTATAATACACCTTAACCTTAGAAAAGCTGGATAATGCACAGAAAATAGAGAAACTTAAATTAAAAAATCTTTCAAAATTCAAGATTAGATACGTTGATAAAAGATTAATAGAAAGTAAGCATATTGTCAGTAAAGAAATATCAGAATACCTATTACTAACAATAAAAGTAACTAATCAACTACCTAAAGAGATACAAAAATAAATAGCATACAAAGTATTAGATTACAGAAACGAAAAAGCAAGTTGGTATTACCAACACCTACTAGCAGACAAAATAGTAGGACATGGAGCCAAAAATTTATTTAAACATACAGGACTTGGAAGAAGATTACACCGGTCCTGAAATGTTCATTGATATAAGAAAAGATTTAAGAATCATAAATAAAAATATAAAAGAATTAGGAAGATATATAACAGAATACCCAGAAGAAGAACTAGATATAACAGAAGAAGGTATGAAAGAACTTGAAGCCATAACGAAGCTTAACATAAATATTCTAGAAATAGAAGATTTAATGGCAAATCCTAATTCAGAAGAAGTGCAAGAAGCCTTGAAAAATCTAGATATAGCATACGAAGAAGTAAAAATGGACCAAGATAAAATTATTGAAAAACCTTCAGAAATACCAAGTAACATGTATGAAATTTTAAGACCATCACCTCACAAAAAACCATACCAATTACCATGGAAATGGCAAAATACAAAAAGAAGAATGCAACTAGGAAAAGGTAAAGAAAAAGAAACTCCAAAATATGAACCAACAGAACACTTCGAAAAAGGAATAGCAGAAAATGGAGAATGGTTAGACCTAGATTGCGTAAAAGATTTAGATAGAACAATTGAAGAATGGGTAAAAGCGTCACTAATAGTAGGATTTAGACAAAACCTTAACGGAAATGCATTTGAAAAATTTATAGAAGCTACCTTTATGGGAGTAGTAGCAAAATGGTGGAATGGACTAGAAGAAGAAGAAAGAAATACTATAAGAAAATCAAGACCAATTGATGATAAAGGAACTGAAGAAAATTCAGGACAACGGACTTTAGGTTTAAGAGAAATAATTACGAATTACGAAAAAGCAATAAGAACCGAATTTAGCGTATACGATAAAGGAGAAAAACACACTATATATAAAAAGAATCAAGCAAGATGGAGACTAAGTAACTTAGAAATATGCAACATGTGCCATATTGACAACTATGCTTGTGAATTCCGAGAATATTATCAAGATAGTTATTACACGAAAGAAGAACGGAGTCCAATTTTAGACTCATTCTTTCTAAAATTACCTGATCCATGGAGCATAAACATATATAGTGCATACATAAATGAGAAAGTGAAATCAGAAGTAGACACTTTATGGTATAGAAAGCAATTTGTAAAAGATTATAGAGACAAAGTATGCCAAGATGCTAGAGCAACAATGAAATATTATAGAACGTATAAACAAAGAATCTGCTGTGAAGATGCAAGACCAAATCATTGGGGATGCAATAATAACTATAGATATAATAACTATAAATACACAGAGGAATAATTACAAATTCCAAAAGTATCAACCAAAATATAGGAAAACTTTTAAGAGATATAGAAAACCTTTTAAAAAATACTTTAGAAAAATAAATAAAAACAAAAATAGGCAGTATACGAAAAATCTAAAAAAATGTAATTGTTACATATGTGGAGAGGTAGGACATATATCACCAAATTGTCCTAAAAGAATGAAAAAAGAAAATGTAAAATACGTAGAAGAAATTGAAGAAATGAATAACATAAATTATGAACCCATAGAATATGATGAAGAATGGTCAGATATAAGTGAAGATGAAGAAATAATGGTAATGGAAGAAGATAGTGAAAGTAGTGAAGGTGAAACAGAAGTATGTGAAATATACATGTTAACTGATCTAACAGAAATAGGAGAACTCTCAGAAAGATAAGAAAACAATGAAGAATTAAGAGAAAGAATGTGCTTTGACATACAAAAATACGATAAAATAAGAGAGACCAAATTAGATATAAATCCAAAAGAAATCTTTTAACTACCAATATTTGAAAGAAAGAAAAGTACCATAGTAATAGCTAGGAATAATGAACAAACTATAGACATTGAACAAGCACAAGGCAAAACCATAATCCCATTAATAACAGAAAGAATAATAAGACAAGAGATGGAAAAGATAAACGAAAAAACCAGAAAAATATTAAGACACATACATTTAGGAGCTGTACAAATAATAATAAAAGCCTATTTTAAGGAAGGAATAAATACACCACTCCAAATATATCTAATGGATGATAGGATACTATCAAGTACACAAGACGCCTTAATAGGAATAGTGCAAGGAAACCTAATGTGCCAAAAGATAAAGTTCACAATAAAACCTAATTTCTCTATAAGCATGACAGAAGAAAATAAAGATAAAAGTCTAGTCATGTATCATAAGTTATCAGGTATAGAAATGATAGAAAAAAGCAAAGTTATGAGCATTCAAATAAGAAATATTTACGCTTTCACTAGTAAGCACGAAGTAAAGAATAGAAATACGGACAATTTTAAAATAGAGCCACTATTCAACGAAATCATAAGGTACAAACCAGCTAGAGAAAATCCTGAAATGACTATACCAAGTTATATAGAATTCGACTTTAATAAAGCAAAAGAAACCGAAAAAGAAAAAGCACCTCAAATAATGTTCGGAAAGAGGTCACTATCAAAAAGAAATAAACAACAAGCATTAGAATTAATACCAATAATAAATACATTAGAACACCAAAACAATAACCAATTTAAAATAGAAATAGAATATTATGATAGCGGAAAATGGAATAAACAAATAGCCTTAGTCGACACAGGAGCTACCAATTCACATATTAAACAAATAAATATAAAAACAATTGAATTAATAACATTGGATAATCCATATTATTACCTAGATTATTACAATAATAGACATCCAATTGTACATAAAATCATACTACCACTAAGGATAATGGTAGAAAGGAAATATTGTTACACTTGCATGTAGACCCAGAACAACATGTTAATGATATGTTATTAGAAACTGACTTCCTTACATCAGTACAACCTTACTCGATTCAAAAAGAAAAAATCACAATAACAGTAAACAATGAAAGCATGGTAATAAATAGGATATTGGACAAATGAATCCATTAAGAGCAACAAAAAACACATTATACATCCTAACAGAATTTGTTTACGACGGGTACAAATCAAGAAACTATCATAGTCTAATAGACACCGGAACAGGTACTAATTTATGCCGCGAGAATATACTACCAAAATGGAAACAAGATGGTTTTAATAAAAAAGCCATATCTGGATTAACCGGACAAACAATCATACTGGACAAATACCAACAAAACGTTAGTGTACAAATAGGAAGTTACATACTAAAAATACCCATAGTATACCAATTTAACGATATGAATAATGACGTACTCTTAGGAAATGACTTCTTCCAACAATACTATCCCATAACTATATCACATAAATCAGTTGTATTTACAACACCTTGCGGACACCAAGCAATAGCAATTAGAATAACACAACCATATTCTAGAACTGACCTACCACACATCAGAGTTTCTTCAACCCAGCGTGGTGAATATCAATACTTACCAAATAAAACTAGAATACAACAAGTTCAAATAACTACTACAAAAGAAATTTTACAAAAACAATTAGAAGATCTGTACAGAGAAGACCCCTTGGCAAAATGGAACTTAAGTAAACCCACGGCACATATAGCTAGAGTTAATAGATAAGAACAAAATAATTAAAATTAGACCAATAAGACATACTCCAACAGACCTAGAAGAATTCAAAATACACATAAAAGAATTAGTAGAAAATAATTATATAAGAAAATCACAAAGTCCTCATTCATCACCAGCATTCATAGTAAAAAAACATTCAGAAGAAAAAACAGGTAAATCTCGAATGGTAGTAAATTACAAGGAATTAAATAAAAATACTAAGAGATTTGGATATCCACTACCAGATATGCAAATACTACTTAACACAGTAAGAACAAGAAAAATATATTCGAAATTTGACTGCAAATCAGGATTTTATCATGTAAAATTAAAAGAAGATTCAAAACCTTTAACGGCATTTAGCACACCTCAAGGGTTTTATGAGTGGAATGTATTACCATTCGGCTATAAAAATAGCCCAGGAATATTTCAAGAATATATGGATAAATTTTTTGAAAGATACAACAATTTCATATTAGTATATATAGACGATATTCTAATAGGGTCAGAAAATGAAGAACAACATAAAGAACATTTACTAAAATTCATAGAAATAGTGAAAGATGCAGGCATTATACTATCAAAAAAGAAGATGGAATTATTCAAAACTGAGATAGAATTCTTGGGAACAAAATTATCACATGAAGGAATAGAATTACAACCACATATAGCAGAAAAAATAAAGACTTTTCCTAATGTCTTAAAAGAAAAAAGAGAAGTGCAAGCTATAATAGGATTACTAAATCAAACAAGAGGATACATACCAAATTTATCAGCAAAAACAAATTGGTTGCAACAAAAACTCAAAAAGTCTAAGAAATGGGAATGGACCCTGGAGGATGAAGAGAAACTTAAAATATTAAAACAACAAACTTCAGAATTACCAAAGCTAAGACTACCGGTTAAAGAATGTTCTTGGATAATAGAAACTGATGCATGTGAAACTAATTGGGGAGCGGTATTAAAATTCATTGAAATAGGAGCAAGTGAAGAAAAATTAGCTAGATATACTAGTGGTTCTTTCACACAAACCCAACAAAATTACCACATAAACGAAAAAGAACTACTAGCAATCTTAAAAGCTATAAAAAAGTTTGAATTATTCATAATACATACAAAATTTACTGTAAGAACAGATAATACACAATCAAAAAGTTGGATCAATAAAATAATAGACCCAACCATAGCAAATAAAAGATTGATTAGATGGCAGATGGAGTTAGCACATTACGATTTCTTAATAGAAAACATAAAAGGAAAACTTAATATTTTAGCCGATTTCTTATCAAGAAATTAAGTATTTCCACTTGTTACAGAATGGAAACCCGAGTTCAGCAAATAGAAAGAGATATAGTCTACCTAAAGGAGACAGCAGAGCAATTAAAAGGAGTATTTAACCAGTTACAACTACAAATATGTGGACTCCAGAGTCTGTTCTATCAGCATATAAGCCAGCATGTAACCACAGAAAATATGGCGGATGAAAAAATGAGTGAGATAGGTGAGCCTTCTCAGTCAGTTAAGGAAGAAGCAATTACATCTCCAAATAAAACCACATATAAGGAGACACTTCTTACAGAGAAAGCTCCTATCAAAACATCAAAGAAAATATTATTTTTACAATATATTCAGAAGCTATGCCAAGTAACTGAAGTAAACCAATTCATCAGAACCATATCTCAGCAGCACATGAACAAGGCCATCATCCTACCAGGAGCCAATCCGAGAACAATTAGGGCACTATTCGAAAGAGGACTTATCCATTGTATTTACCCATCCAGAGAATGTGAAGAACTAATCCACCTACTAAGAGAAATTTACAAGGCAGCTAAAAGTTATTTTGGGCTCACGAAGGCCTCAAAAATATATGTTAGAATGTATTCAGCCATCCCAGAGTATCTAAATGATGAGGAAGAATACCCAACGGAACATGTTATAAAAATAGGGATGACCACCCAAATAATCTATGGAGCATCAAACATTGTACCATTTAAGGCCGAAGAATTTGAGAAATTAATCCCAGAAAGAAGAGCAATGGGCTTTAGGAACATGTACTGTGAATTAAAAGACATAAAACAAAGAGACAGCAATATATGGATCTATGACAGCCCAGATCCAGATAAAATAATAATGTACAGTATAGCAAAAATCAAACAGTCACAAGATAAACATGAGCTGTTTGACAGCTGGTACCAGATACTATCTACTGGAGTAATGACAATGACAGCAGAGACAGCTGTACATTACTGTAGCCTGATGAAGATGGAACACCAACATAAATGTGCAGCATGTGAAGATGTCGGCCAAGAGGAATCCCTTTTCCTGGAATAGGCCAAAAATGTAATCAGAACATTTAATGTAACATGACGTAAGCACTGATGTAAGAAAAGCAATAATTGTATATGTGATGTAAGCAGTGATGTAAGGAGAATAATAATTGTATCTGGTGTGAAGCCATCCCTTCGGCTATAAAAGGGAAGGCAGGGTAAAGGAGAGGGCAGACTATTTTGGGAAAGAAAAAATTCCTCATAATCTTTGTAAGTCTGTTTGTAACAAGCTTGAAGAAAATAAAATGTCTTTTATGAGTTCATCTATCAGCCTCCGTAGAAAATAAGGTATGAACAACTAAATTCATTTCCCCTAGAGAGAGTTTTGTAAGGCTCTGCCTAACTAATCTTGCAAAAAGACTCATTTGCTACCTTCTATAGTTAGACTTTTGTGGTTGTCTGTACCAAAGTGCTACTAGTTGTTCTAGACGTATCTCTTGGATGAAGCTCTATTGAGGGCATAGTAATCTTGAGATGGGAAGAACGTAAAAGGAGCACAGAAATCGGGGTGCATACCGGGGGGTATTTTATCCACTGGTAGCAACTGGTACAAAACAGATCAAAAAAGTTTGACTAGGTCGGAAGCATGATGGGCCGTTTTGTTTTGATTTTTAGGTATCCTTAGAAATCTCTCTCTGCTCTTTATTTTATAATTGCTTATTATTCGAAAGAATTAATGGATAATAATTTCGGTATTGCCTCACCAATTTTTGAATTAATGGTTAATTACCAAGGAAGTGACAGAATGCTAGTTTTTGATGTTTATTATCCTCACAGACAAATAAGCATGGATGATTGCTACGAATTCAAATTATTCTTTTTTAGCATTCAATGAGTAATAATTATAACAATAAACCAAATAATTCCTGGAGAAACTAGTAATATAAATGTTGAAATAATTGACGATCTAACTTATCACGAAAGATCTTTGTTATTTTATGAAAATGGTATATTTAGTAGTTACGTTTGGAGTCCTACTACTGCATACAGACAATTTTTAGAAGAACATGAACAGAATGAAGGAGAATATAGACATACAGAAGAACTCGAAGAACCTCCATATGATAGTGAAGAATATGAGACAGAATCAGAATATATAAGAGAACTTGACGACGATGACGACGAAATTCCCATCATTCCTGATTACTTTTTCAGAATTGACAATATCCATTATTTCGAAGAATATTATTTTTCAAACTTTGATCTTTATTTCAACCATTTAGACTTTACTCTTTAGACTTTTCAAAGTTTTTGATACTCTCTTCCTTTTAATTTTCAGGCCTCCAGGAGATTAAGCGTTACTCACACCTACAACATAAGAGATCTCACGCACCCACACGCACCCACCAAAGTGGTATCAGAGCCAGTACAAAGTAAGTAAATTTAATTTAATTTTAAGAATTTTCGGTATATTTATTAATAATTTATAAGGTAGAAAGCAGAAAAACTAAAATCTAAGAATAAAAATAAAAATTATCCTGAAACCCAAAAACTTTTAGTTTTTGTAGAAAGATCACACATCCTATAAAAATTATTATAGGAAGAATACTATAGAAATCTAATTAAGAACTAGGGTATTTCACTAATTATTTCCAAAACAAGGGCATTTGACTAAATAATTTCAAAAAGAAGGTTACCAAGCCAAATATCTCTTCAACTATTGGAGAATCTTTTGTCATGGTTTGATTTTAGAGTTACTATTTTGTGTGTGTGTACTTTGGCTGGCATATGTACCAAACATTGTAATCTAAGATGCTGATCCGCAATTACTTGTGATTCCAACTTACATGTTCTCGAGCGTCAGAGAACAATTTGGACTATGCCAAACACATGAAAAGCAGTTGTGATTCCAACAAATCAAAGTAAGCGTGAACATAATCAGGATCACATCAAATGGATCCAGCGTGCTAAAATTAAATGGCTCAAATCTGGTGATTGCAACACTTATTTTTTTCATATTTTCGCTTCTCATTGTCAACGTTTTTTTTAAAGGAAAAAAGTGAAATATGACAGCCATATTCTATTAATCAGAAATCAACAAAATAAACCCAGAGTACTGGGTCAAAGTGCAACTACAAACAGAAAATAAAACATGAAGCAACATACCAGTACAAACAACAAATTGTCCCTCCAACAAAATCCTGGAGAGTGAGCCGTCAAACCAATCTAATTGTAATGGATCGCATTTTGGGCCTAATCACAACAATTGGCCCCAAAAGAAATGTATGTACGTCATATTTTTGCTTCATGCGCTGCCCCCATGGTACGAGCCCCCCCCCCCCCCCCCCCCCCGGAAGTAAATCAAGCTGGATTTTTGTTAGAATACAATGGCTATTTTCCTCAACCCTTCTACAACTTCGAAGTTTCAGCTTAGTGACAGAAACTTTGACATGGTATTAGAGCAACCTATGTTCGAATCTCACTGGTTACGCAATTTAAATGCGAATTTAAAAAAAAATTTACCACTGCATATTGTCCAGGTCTTGACCCCACAATTTGTTGGATATTTATCTCTTTTTTTGGCCCATAAAAAAAATGGGCACTCGGCCTTAGGGGGCATGTTAGAATACAAATGCAATTTTCCTCAAACATTTCTACAACTTCGAAGTTTTAGCTTAGTAACAGAAATTTTCACAATTTTTGTAGTTCAGCTGATTCGAAATTCGAAACGGCCGCCAACAACGTGGACTCCTCTCCCACGAAGGCATCGTGAGCATCGTCTAAGTCATTGGCGGTTGGGGGACCCCGTCGAGCCCACCCCTTGCAACCCTGCATCATCAGCTGCTGCCTGCTCACCCGTGCTGCTTGCCCCCTCGAGGAGAGCAATCGGAAATTGCCTTCGTACACATAGAATTTTGGCGCCCAAACCATTACAAATTTTGAAATTCGAAACGCACGCTGACGTCGTCGGGTGCATCAGCTCCTCTCTCATTCCAACCCGGTGTCAACTGCTCCTCTCCCTCATCGGTGACCATGAAGGCAAAGATTGCTTCAATGCAGGCACTAGCAGTGGGGTGGACCCCCTCTTAGGCCCAATCCCCACTGGCCGCCGCCAGCGTTCCTGGCGGCCAGCACTGCACCTTCGTCTTCACCATTCAGATCTTCCCCTTTCTCACACAGATACAACAAAGCATGGCCTAAGTGTTTCAACTAGTTGCATAAACTTCGAAGGACCAACGCGCTTGTGCAAGTATAGTTACATGTTGAAGAAAGAGCATTGAATTTGAAAACAATCAATGACAAGTGTGACCAGTTTGTATGCACTGTGATGCATTAGAAATATATCGGGCACTGGATTAATAGGAGACCGAGAGGCACACAAATTAAAGACAATTTTCAAATTAAAAAATTGGTTTGTTCATGTAGAAAGCACACAAAAAACCCAGTCTCTCAGGAAGCATCAAATTCATAAATTTTGCAGTATGCAATATAACAGAAGTCACAAAGAGCATTACTCACAGCTGTAGGCTGAAACCAATGCCATCAATCGCTGCATCACTCCAGCTGCTTCTTCTTTAAGTTTGTTTTGAGGAGTAACTTCTGATTCTAATCCAAAATGTAATGGAGCAAAAACTGGAAGTTACATGTTATGTTGTGTACAATGCATTGATCAACTATATGCACATTACAATTGATCGATTCTTTACCTGGTAAAGTATCGGTATAAGTTGTGCCACTGAGGATCCTTGCAATGATTCCCAAATTGAACTCTCTCTCCTGAAAATATTTTCAACTCTTCCCTGTTAAACTGACATCAATCATTAATAAGCCCTTTAACCCATGCTTGGGTAAATCATATTTCGCAATAATTTAATATGGCCAAAAATAACCAACATAATTATTATACCGGAAACGAAAACTAAAAAAGTAACTTTTTGGCAACAACAGCTTCATTGAAACAAGATTTTACAAGAAATAAATGCTTCAGTTCATTACGACCTTGTGTCACTTCCAGCTATCATCAATAACTCTTAGGTATTAAATGCTGCACACCTTCTGACGGAATCACCACTTCTTTCTTCTTTCGAGTGTTTGGTGCTTTCTTTTGAAAGTGATTGCATTGCATTGGCACCTTTCACTATTGTGTTGGCAGCCTCAAATGCCAGAATAGATATATTCTATTTCTTTTCTCGAATTGGGATATATTGTGCTTTATTGGGGGGCATGCACGGTTAGGGATTTCCCACCGAAAACACCTCTCTAGAATCTTGTTGAGTTATTCGATGCAATCAACACAAACTACTAAGCGAATATGAGATCATACCAAACACACCAAAACACACAAATTTGTTCCGGTTGGGGCTTTCGCCTTAATCCGGGGAGAAGAAACCCAAGATGTTATTCAACTAGTGAAGATACAAGAATATTACAATTCTCACCGCGACCCTCTACAAGCCTCACCAGCAAGTATTAGTTGTTTACAATTAGAGAAACTCTCAAGCTTCGCCTTCAATGAAGTACTCTCTCTTAGTTCTCAATGGAGGTCAATAACAACAATATATAGAGATCTAGAGTAAACCTAGTTTGATATCTTGATAGAGTAACCATTGGATATTCCTGATGAGATAACCCTAAGAAAAGAGCCGTCAGATCTAACTTGAAGAACAAGTTGGGCTTCTCACGAATCACCAAGATCCGACCCAATAAACCCATCAGCGCCGCGACCGGTTGACCGCACCCCCAAGATCGGTCGACCATGTAGTACCTCGTATTTTTTTAATATTATTTTAAAGGTATAAATGAATTAAAATAAATTTTTGCAGATTTAATAAATATTTCTCTGAAAATTTATCTTTTACACGTGCAAAACACGTGCAAATATTTTCTTGAAAAGTTCAAAAGCCAAAAAAATTTTCATGGAAAATCATCATTTATTATTTGGGATTCAATTGTAATTTTTCTAGATTTTTCTGGTATTAATTGGAACTATTTGCAAATATTATGAAAAACAAGGATCTTTTTGCAAAATTGTCATTTTAAGGGATGAACGTGCAAAACTATTTTCTGAACTTTTCAAACAGTGCCGGATGGAAATAAAAAGTTTATTTTGCTTTTAAATCTCAATTTAATTGGTTTAATCAAGTTTCCAAGTATAGGGATATATTTATGTAAAGTTAGATTTTCAAGGGGGTATTTTGCAAATGTGTTTGAAAACCCTAGTTCTCAATTCCGGCTTATTTAAAAGAAGTGCAGCCGTCCTTCCCTGCACAACACAAGGGTTTTATTATTTCTTGGAGAATTAAGGAGAGAATCTTGGATTTCGCGAAAGAAATGTTTTCTTACCAGATTTTCTTCATTCGAGGTGAGTGATTTGTTGTGTTTTATTTTTCTTTTGTGCATGTTGTATGTGAGTGACTTGTTAGTTTTCTTTTGATTTGTGTATGTTGCATGCGAATGATATGAATATTTTGATTAATCTTGGATGTTGAATTTCATCTACGAGAAAGCATGTTTAGGGTTTGAGTATGATATGTACATGATGAGTTGGATGGATGGATGAAAAATTGGATCTTGTGAAACCCTAGTTGTTTGTAAATAAAATTATATGTGGGTAATTCGAGGTTTGATGAATGACCTATTGGAGATCATGGGTAGACTATTTCTTTTAGATTAATGTTGGATTGACCGAATATGGTAGATTTTATGCATGAACCTAATAAAGATGAGACCTTTATTACTTTGAGTATTTGTTGAACACAAATTTGATATGGTGATGTTACGAATTGATTATAGTTGTGAGTTGTAGGAGTAATTCAGTTTTGAGAAATTTAGAGAAAGAATTTATAAAACAAGAGATCATGTCTTGAGAATCGAAATTGGGAATTTAGTTTATTTGAAGTAATATATCCAAATTGGGGGGTTTTTCGTGAGATTTTGATATTTATATGGTTGGGATCTGAATAAGAAACTATTTCAATGAACAATTAATTTTTAAAAAACTCTATTTTTGATTATATGCACAATTCATGTTTGATTGAAAGAAATTAACAAATCGCTATTTTTATAAATTCAAGTAATTTTGATTTAGTTTTTATGGACTATTATATATCCTACAAGTTGTATTTGATCAAATAAGAAATATGCTTTTTGTAGAAATCGTTTTCATAAAGTAAAACTACGTATCGGTTGAAATGTGCACAACCAAAAGTATGCAGTCTGTAGGTCGACAGTCGACTGGTATGACTTCTCAGTCAACCGACACGACCCGGCTGCTATGTTCTCTAGTTTTTCTTGAAATTTCGTTCGGGACAGTCGACTGAGGACTTTTACAGTCGATTGGTACCCACTTAGAATTATTTTCTCGAAGTTATTGTAATTTTTCTCTCTGGACAGTCGACCTATACCCTTTATAGTCGACTGCTATACTTAGAATTATTTTCTTAAAGATTATTGGATTTTTCTCTCTGGACAGTCGACCTATGACCTTTAGAGTCGGCTTATAACACTTAGATTATTTTCTTAAAACCACAGAATTCTCTTTCTGGACAGTCGACTTACGCTTGTTATTAGTCGACTGGTACTGATGTATCTTTATATTTTGAATGTTCTTTCAAATGATTTATTCTCTAAACGTTTTAATCTATAACTTACTATTCTATACTTTATCTTCTACTGAACATATATTTTCAAGTTGTTTTGACTGAGAAATTCGTATTGGAGGATCGGGTTGGATAATTGAGTGTGGGTCTCTAGAGGGTGTGTGTGACCCTAGTATACCGGCGGTTGAGATATTTATGTTTGGGCATGTTGAGACATTTTAGTTGATCAGTTATTGAGTTAAGTCCGGTACGGTACACCAACTCTAGGAGATTCGTAAAGTAATTAAACAACCTAAATGATAAGGACAGGCACTAGTGGTGATATGATGAACGAGAACATGGGTTATGGACCTCAGTATGGCTTGCGGTGTGAGATAATCCCCGGAATTATCCAGGTGTGAGTGAAATAGTCTCCGAAATTACCTGTGGTGTGGGATTGATCTCCGGAATTATCGGGGTCGAGACGACGCACATGTGGTATTCGTGTGATGAGGTGCCATTGCTTGCGGTGTGGGGTATTCTCGAAGATTCCCAAGTGTGAGTGAAATAGTCTCCGGAATTATCTATGGATAGAGCTTGACCTCCAAAATTATCGGGGCATGTGCTAATACTCACAGTTTATTTTTATCTTGTAGTAGTCATCATGTTAGGATTAGTTGCATAGCGGGAGATTAAACCCTATAATGTGGAGACGTTAAGGGCTTGTATCGGACCTATGTAGAGTGGGATGCATAGACTCCGATAAGTACGCATTAGAGAGTCAGCATATAGTATCGTGTTTTCTTGATTTGGTTTCATACATGTGTTTTCCTGTTTTCTACACTTGACACTTAGTCTAGCTTCACTTGTTGTGTTTCCGCATTTCGTGATTTCTCTATTTTCACCTACTTCAATTATTTCCTGTCGTTATGAATCTATGATTTATTTATGTTGTTTGTTTTATGTCATTCACACATTTATGGCTGACCCCTTTAGTTTTGGGGGTTAGGGTTATCTCTAGCCTCATATTTTACAGGTGATTTCTTATAGCTCGGATTTGGATGCTTGAGTTCAAATGATGTAATGACTTATGTAATTGTAAGAGAAAGTGTTGTAAAGAAAAGAGAATTGTGATTTAAGGTGTATTGTATTCCGCTGTGTTATGCAAATGATTATTGAAATGAAAGCTGAAAATTTTATTGGTGTTGACTTTGTTTAATATTACATTGAAGTTGATGCTGAGAATTGTGCCACGTATTTTCTAAGATATTATATTAGAAATTCGGGACGCTACAGAGATTGGTATCAGAGCATACTTCAATAATAATAATAAACAATGTATAAAAATAACCTAGGTGTGGACACTAGAGCATGAGTACCTAGGTGTGGACATTAGAGGGTGAGTATCACATAGAACTGAAACATGATGTTTTACTTTTGGGGTACAGTTGAGGTTTTGCCAGAGGGTATTGATGTGGATATGGATCGTGTTGTGGTGCTTTAAATTTTCCCTCATTTTGCAGTATTCAGAATGGTTGGACCCAGATCCAGAATGGTAACAATGGTGATGGAGCTGGAAGTTCCCAAGGAAATGGAATTGATCTCGAGGCCGAATTTGCCAGGGTGTATCAGACTTTGAATGCACTAATGGCAGCTAATTTGGCTCAGAATCAGAACCAAAATTAGAATCATGGAGTTAGACCAGGATTGGTTAACGCCGATCCCATCAAGCAGATTGAGTCCTTCAAGAAGATGAAGCCGCCAGTGTTTGAGAGGCAATCTGATCCAAATGATGCTGATGATTGGATTAGATGAATGGAGACAATCTTTGAGGTCTCGGAAACTCCAGCAGCCAATAAGGTGAAGTTGGCCACTATGCAATTGGAAAAGGACGCTGGTGTTTGGTGGCAAACGGAAAAGAGGACTTTGGGGACCAGCAAATGACTTGGGAGGCTTTTCTGGAAGAATTCAGGGATCGTTTCTTTCCCCTGGATATTCAGGAGAAGAAGGCGACCGAATTCTTGAATCTACAGCAGGTGTTGCCGCTAAATTTGGTGTGGGGGCAAACAGATAGAACTTGTGGATTCTTGGGGAAACTGAATAGGAAAACCTGCGTACCTGTTCCGTCGGGCCTCGTTCGACGTTCCTGCCGTGCACCTGCAAAAAGTGCGAGACACCGGGGGGGATCCCGGCGACGCACCCTCCGACGCTCAAATCAGTAATCGAAGAGATTATGAAGGAGCGTAAAAACTGGTGAAGAGTTGATTACCTCTTAATGGAGATGGGTGAAGGGTATTTATAGGCGTCTTAGGGAATGGTTTTAGGAATGTAATCCCCGTGATTAGATAAGGAATATTCCTCGTAGTCAGATAAGGTATGTAATCTGATAAGGTATATTCCCTGTAATCAGTTAAGGAATTTTAATCCCCAAATCCCAGTGAAAAGGTAGATGTCCATCAGGGCCGTTGATCGTGTTTAATCAGGGATCCTGACTCTGTCTTGTTGGATTGGGAGCGCAGCGGGTTGAGATCCGCGCCCTCTTGTTGGCGGATCCATTCGCGGATCATTGGGCCCTAAGAGGGCAGATCCAATACCCGTTTTGGTCCTCTTGTGGGCGAAATTACCGTTTTACCCTCAGATCTCAAGATTCGTGCCTGATTTGGACGGTTCCGATTAAATCCCATTTTTAGCCATATCACGAGCCCCCCACTCCTAAAGGTTGAGCTTGATCGGCCTTTGAGGAGTAGTCTAGCTGTTTTTTAATGGCTGGTAGAGTTGTATCGGAGCCCAAATGGAAGGTTTTGAATCTTGAAGGAGGTAGTTTGGTGATTTTTCAAGCGGATTGAACTCTGAGTCGCTCCCGAGCTCTTATGGTCGTGTGGTGTTCTTGCAGGGATATCCAATTAACTTTGCAAAGTGTCAATTCGTCATTCGGTGGCCTTGTATACTTGGAGCACGCTTTAGACCCCCCTAGAGTTCGCTAGTGAAGGGGCCGAGGTCCATATGCGGTTCGGCGAGCTCTTCCAGAGAGGGAAGCGAGTTCGGCAGGACTGCGAGCGTCAGGAGCGAGTTCGGCGGTCCGCCGAACTTGTTTTTCCCCTATAAGAGGGTCGGTGCCACGAACGCTCGGCAGGGGTGCCGAACCTGTTTTTTCCCTATAATAGGGTCGGTGCCACGAACGCTCGGCAGCGGTGCCGAACCGGTTTTTTCCCTATAACAGGGTCGGTGTCACGAACGCTCGGCAGCGGTGCCGAACCGGTTTTTTCCCTATAACAGGGTCGGTGCCACGAACGCTCGGCAGCGGTGCCGAACCGGTTTTTTCCCTATAACAGGGTCGGTGCCACGAACGCTCGGCAGCGGTGCCGAACCGGTTTTTTCCCTATAACAGGGTTGGTGTCACGAACGCTCGGCAGCGGTGCCGAACCGGTTTTTTTCCCTATAACAGGGTCGGTGCCACGAACGCTCGGCAGCGGTGCCGAACCGATTTTTTCCCTATAACAGGGTCGGTGTCACGAATGCTCGGCTGTGGGTGCCGAGCGTGACTTTTTTCCCCTATAACAGGGTCGGTGTCACGAATGCTCGGCAGTGGGTGCCGAGCGTGACTTTTTCCCCTATAACAGGGTCGGTGTCACGAATGCTCGGCAGTGGGTGCCGAGCGTGACTTTTTCCCCTATAACAGGGTCGGTGTCACGAATGCTCGGCAGTGGGTGCCGAGCGTGACATTTTCCCCTATAACAGGGTTGGTGTCACGAATGCTCGGCAGTGGGTGCCGAGCGTGACTTTTTCCCCTATAACAGGGTCGGTGTCACGAATGCTCGGCAGTGGGTGCCGAGCGTGACTTTTTCCCCTATAACAGGGTCGGTGTCACGAATGCTCGGCAGTGGGTGCCGAGCGTGACATTTTCCCCTATAACAGGGTCGGTGTCACGAATGCTCGGCAGTGGGTGCCGAGCGTGACTTTTTCCCCTATAACAGGGTCGGTGTCACGAATGCTCGGCAGTGGGTGCCGAGCGTGACATTTTCCCCTATAACAGGGTCGGTGTCACGAATGCTCGGCAGTGGGTGCCGAGCGTGACTTTTTCCCATATAACAGGGTCGGTGTCACGAATGCTCGGCAGTGGGTGCCGAGCGTGACTTTTTCCCCTATAACAGGGTCGGTGTCACGAATGCTCGGCAGTGGGTGCCGAGCGTGACTTTTTTCCCTATAACAGGGTCGGTGTCACGAATGCTCGGCAGTGGGTGCCGAGCGTGACTTTTTCCCCTATAACAGGGTCGGTGTCACGAATGCTCGGCAGTGGGTGCCGAGCGTGACTTTTTCCCCTATAACAGGGTCGGTGTCGCGAATGCTCGGCAGTGGTTGCCGAACGTGTAGACTTGTCGTTTATGTGAGTTTGTCTCTTCTGTGCGCCATTTGAATGTCTGACAATTCTGACAACTCTGACAACCCTGACAGATGGGACGCGCATTAAGTGCTGTGACCTCTGGGATTCCATCAGATGGGATAGCATTAAATGCATCTCATGATTCGCTGCGGTTAACGAGGTGACGATTGGGATCGCTCCGCCGCTTGGTTTAGATGGGCCGGCCGTACAGGCCCATTAGCCTCGTGGGGCGTGTCCCCCTTCTATAAATCCTCAACCCCCCCCCCCCCCCTCATTTCTCACTTCTCCTCTCATTTGCTCAGGCGTTCTTTAGTGTCTCAGACAAGTTTTTCCGGCACCGGCGTTTGTCTCAGGCGAGGTTTTTTGGCACTCCTCCCTTTCAAGGTAAATTTATAAGTTATGTCTCTAGCTTCTGTCTCAGATGAAGTCTCTTGGTCCGAGCCCTCCCTTCAAGGCGCCGAGGCCTCGTCTCCGAACCCGCCCAAGGGGAAGGTGTTCGGGAAGGATTCCATCGTCGAGGAGCCGAAGAGGATGGGGGAGTTCGGACAGCTACCGGGTCCGTTGACGGGTCTGCATAGGGTCAGGGAGCTCCCGAAGGACCAGGCCGAGCGGATTGTCCATGGGAGGGAGAGGACCTTCGAGGAGAATGAGGCGAGGGAGACGACGGAGGCGGATGATGCAGCGTCGATCCTTCGCGAGGAGGAGTTGGCGGCGATCCGGGATGCTTTTTTCATCCCGGAGGAGTACGAAATCATGTTGCCGGGCCCCGGAGTTAGGGCCAATTCGCCGCTGCCAGTGACCATGTGTTGCTGGCCGGTGGATGCCTTTATCGCCGGCGCCCGGCTACCTCTCCACGCGTTCGCAATTACCGTGGTGAGCTGGTACGGGGTCTGCCCTATCCAGCTCATGCCGAACGCGTGGCGAGTGATTAATGGCTTCGTTCTTCATTGCCAGGCCGCGGGGATCGAACCGCAGCTGAACGTGCTTCGGACGATATACCGGCTCCACCAAGGGAACAAGTCGGAGTACCGGTATTATCTGACTCCGAGGCACGGCGGCAGGCTCGTGGTCTGCCCAGACTCTATCAAGCATTGGCGAGAGAAGTGGGTCGTCGTGCGGAGTCGAGATGCCTGGCCGATCCCCACCAATTGGGCAGAGGGGGTGACCAAGAGGGCGACGGCGCTGCCGAGACTCTCAGTAGAAGAGGAAGGGGCGGTTCGGACCCTTCTCGACCGGCCGAAGTACGACTGGAAAGAGTTGACAGAAGACGTTCTTTACAGGGGAGGGCTCGGCCGCGTAGATCCTAGTACGCGGCTTTTCGCCAAGTTCTCTTTTTTGTACTTGTCGTCCTGTTCTTCTTTTGTGCTAATCATTTTTTTTTTATTCGATGTAGAATCTATGGACTACGAAGCGGTGTTGGCGCTCCGGGCTGGGCTCGCCAGTAAGGCGCCGAGGAAGCGGAAGAGGGTCGCGTCGAAGCTGCCCTCGACTTCGAAGGTGCCGAGGATTGCGGCACCCGACCAGGCGGTGGAGGTTGCTGACGACCCGGTCGTCACCGTGGCGGGGCCTTCGGCTACTGCTCCTGAGGGGGATTTCCCCATTGCCGCCGCGCTCGCCATGCCGACCCCGCCGCTAACCGTAGCAGGCGAGGAGCTCCTGACGGAGGAGCACAAGCGGATCCACATTCCGGACTGGCAGGTCCGGAGGCACGATGGGTTCCTCGGGAACTCGTTGGCGAGTATGCAGGCTGTCAAGCATCTCGCCACCCCGAAGGACCGCGCCGCCATGGACGCGGGGCGGCAGGGCGACGACGTGATCGAGATCGCTCGTTCGGCGGTATCGGTAAGTCCCGAGTTCCCTTCATTCGTTTCATCTTGAATCACAAAAATTTTTTCTAACTCTCTGAGTTCTTCCTCTTTCCCTTGCAGATCGTCGTCCACTTCGGCCACCTCACCGAACGGCTGACCGCCCTCGAGAAGGAGCTGAAGCAGGAGTCCGACCAGGCTCGGAACGAGAAGGCTCGGATGTCGAACCAGCTCGACAAGCTCCGAGTCGAGCATGAAGGCCGGTCTGCGAGGATTCAGCACCTCGAGGCCGAAGTGAAGAGGCTGGAGGACGAGCTGCGTCGGGAGAAGGAGGGGTCGGCCAATCAGTTGGCCGAGGCCGAGGCGAAGCAGGCGGCGGCTGTGAAGGAGGTGGAGGACGCCACCTTGAAGAAGGCCCAGGGGTACCTCGCGCAGAACATGGCGAAGGCTTTCGCCACTGCCCTCGACCGGGTGCGAGAGGCGTACCCCGGGGTGGACGTCTCGGGATGGCGACTCTTCCCCGGACACGTCGAGGGCTTCGACCCCGAGTCCGAAGGGGAAGAGGAGGAGGAGGAGGAGGACGGCGCTGAGGCCGATGCCGGGGTTACTGGCGAGGTCCCGAGCGTCACGGCCACTCCACTGGCGGCGGCGTCTCCTTCGGCGAAGTCGACCCCTACTCCGCCTCGTCGCCCGGGGAAAGAGGTCGAGCACTGATCCGCCTCTCCTTTTATCGTTTTTGGCTGTTTCTGCTTTTTTTTTTTTACCGAACTTTGTAATGCCTAATAGCGGACTGGCCACCGCTTCTTTTGACGTAAATGAAATCAAAATTTTTGCAAGTGTTGGTGTTCGGAAATTTCTGTTTTATGCCCCCTCTTTTGCCGAACTGTCAAACTTTGTTTTTAGAGATGAAAATTTTTCCAAGTGCGGTGCTTCGGCCACGCTCAACGTTTTCGCTGATTGCTCCGATTTCTTTGCAGCTTATGGTGATCCCCCAAGGCGTCGAGCTTTCCTGCCCGGACGAGGAGGTTAAAGCCGAAGCCGGCCTAGGGGCGACGAGGCTGTGTCTGGCCAGGTGTAGGGAGAAACTTTATGAGGTCGAGCTCGGATTGCGCCGAGCCGAGAGCGAGAGGAAGCATCTTCAGCTCGTCCTTGGCCGGCGTGATATCGAGATTCGTCGTTTGGAAAGCCGAATCGCCGAGCTCATACCCGAAGGTGAACACTTGCCCACTGATTTCAGTAATGAGATTCGTGTTCAGTGCATTCGTCATAATTTGTCCAAAATAACAGCGGAGAAGGACGAGTTGCTTTTCGAGATACAGCATCTGCAGTCCGTAGAGGCGAAGCTCCGGAGTGAGGGCGAGGGGCTGACGGCCGAGGTGGCCAAGTTGACGACCGAACGAGTCGAGTTGACTGCTGAAGTCGAAGCGCTCAAGAGGGCGACGGTGGATAAAAGCATCGAAGTCACCCACCTTCGGCGCCTCGTCGCTAGTCGATCTGGAGTGCCGGACTCCGCGATACCCCCACGTTTTGAAGTCGACGTTAAAGACGACTCGTTGCGGGACAGGATCTCAGAGTTGGAGGCGGAAGTGGCTCGTCTGAAGCCACATTCAGGGCCGATCAACGTTCGAAGCACGTCATGCACTCGTGCTGAGAGTGAGCGGGGCATCACTTTCTATGAGATGGCGACCCGTCAGCGGATTGGTCAACCCAGCCCGGGGGACGCGCAGAGCTCGGTGGCAATCTCCTCGAGCGGGGCGTCTGTCGGCGTAGCTGCCAGGAGCGGTGCCGAGGATACGTCCCAGTTTGCCGGCTTGGGGTCGCGCTCCGGGGACAAGCGTCGTCATTCTCGAGTGTCCTTGAAGCGGAATGCTCCAGCTCCGAAGAAGCGCTGAAGTGGTCGGTTCCGCGCGTTCTTTGCTCTCTCCTCTTTTTTTTTTTTTTTAAGTGTGACGAGTCGGTATTGTAAATACCCTTGTTGAGTCGTGCTCCTGTTTGCATTTGCCTTTGTATCACATCTGTTTCATTAATAAATGCGTTATTGCCGAACTTGCGTGTTTCATTGCTGTGAATGTTGTTTGTCATGGGGTAACTTCTGAACTGTCGAACTCCGAATGATCATGAGTGGAGTTGCGAAGTAACGTCGAGCCGAGTTGTGCACTTGCTTGATTAGGTTAACGTCGTCGGAGCATTTTTTTTAGGACGGTGTGCTGTCCCTAGCTCGTTTGACGGACTCCGGAATCATTGTCGGTTTAAGGGGTGTAGGAGCAATATCGAACGGCGAGCTACCCCTAGCTCGCTTAGGAGCGAGCTTGCGGAGTAGGGTCGAACCAAGTGTTGGACTCCGTACCATTCAACGGCCATGGGAGCATTTTCGAATGGCGAGCTACTTCTAGCTCGCTTAGGAGCGAGCTCGTGAAGTAGAATCGAGCCAAGTGCTGGACTCCGGAACCATTGTCAGTTTAAGGGGTGTAGGAGCAATTTCGAATGGCGAGCTACTCCTAGCTCGCTTAGGAGCGAGCTTGCGGAGTAGGGTCGAACCAAGTGTTGGACTCCGTACCATTCAACGGCTGTGGGAGCATTTTCGAATGGCGAGCTACTTCTAGCTCGCTTAGGAGCGAGCTCGTGAAGTAGAATCGAGCCAAGTGTTGGACTCCGGAACCATTGTCAGCTTAAGGGGTGTAGGAGCAATTTCGAATGGCGAGCTACTCCTAGCTCGCTTAGGAGCGAGCTTGCGGAGTAGGGTCGAACCAGGTGTTGGACTCCGTACCATTCAACGGCTGTGGGAGCATTTACGAATGGCGAGCTACTTCCAGCTTGCTTAGGAGCGAGCTCGTGAAGTAGAATCGAGCCAAGTGTTGGACTCCGGAACCATTGTCAGCTTAAGGGGTGTAGGAGCAATTTCGAATGGCGAGCTACTCCTAGCTCGCTTAGGAGCGAGCTTGCGGAGTAGGGTCGAACCAGGTGTTGGACTCCGTACCATTCAACGGCTGTGGGAGCATTTACGAATGGCGAGCTACTTCCAGCTTGCTTAGGAGCGAGCTCGCGAAGTAGAATCGAGCCAAGTGTTGGACTCCGGAACCATTGTCAGTTTAAGGGGTGTAGGAGCAATTTCGAATGGCGAGCTACTCCTAGCTCGCTTAGGAGCGAGCTTGCGGAGTAGGGTCGAACCAAGTGTTGGACTCCGTACCATTCAACGGCTGTGGGAGCATTTTCGAATGGCGAGCTACTTCTAGCTCGCTTAGGAGCGAGCTCGTGAAGTAGAATCGAGCCAAGTGTTGGACTCCGGAACCATTGTCAGTTTAAGGGGTGTAGGAGCAATTTCGAATGGCGAGCTACTCCTAGCTCGCTTAGGAGCGAGCTTGCGGAGTAGGGTCGAACCAAGTGTTGGACTCCGTACCATTCAACGGCTGTGGGAGCATTTTCGAATGGTGAGCTACTTCTAGCTCGCTTAGGAGCGAGCTCGTGAAGTAGAATCGAGCCAAGTGTTGGACTCCGGAACCATTGTCAGCTTAAGGGGTGTAGGAGCAATTTCGAATGGCGAGCTACTCCTAGCTCGCTTAGGAGCGAGCTTGCGGAGTAGGGTCGAACCAAGTGTTGGACTCCGTACCATTCAACGGCTGTGGGAGCATTTTCGAATGGCGAGCTACTTCTAGCTCGCTTAGGAGCGAGCTCGTGAAGTAGAATCGAGCCAAGTGTTGGACTCCGGAACCATTGTCAGTTTAAGGAGTTACAAGCAGAGGGATGTAATAGTAGTGAAAACATGAAGAAACTTCATTTATTAACATCTAACGATCGGCTGCTTCTAAAGTTGCTAGCCGTTATTACAATAATAAAAGAAAGCACAAAAAGGACGAACTATGACTAGAGAAAGGAGGGGAACGGTTCGGCATCTCGAGTTACTTGGAGAGACGTAGTTGCCTTCTCCTGGTATTTCAAAAGATGGTCGGCGTTCCAAGTCCGGGGAATTTCTCTGCCTTCGAGATCCTCTAGCTTGTAGGTACCGGGGCGGATTACTTTCGAGATCTTGTACGGTCCCTCCCAGTTCGGGGCCAGCTTGCTTTTCTGCCCGGGGAATGATATGGCCAACTTCCGAAGAACTAAATCCCCTTCTTTGAGGTCCGTTGGGCGGACTCTTTTGTTGTATGCCAGCTCGATCCTTCTTCGGTAAGCTTGCTGGCGTATGGCAGCTCTCTCTCGGATTTCGTCTATCAGGTCTAGGCTTGTTCTGAGTTCTCTAGCATTCTGCTCTTCTTCATAAGCGATCAGGCGAGGAGAGGGTATCCCGACTTCTAGGGGGATGATGGCTTCGGCCCCATAGGTGAGATTAAATGGGCTCTCGCCTGTTGGGGTCCGTTTGGTGGTGCGGTGACTCCAGAGTACGTTCGGCAGCTGATCGACCCAGAGTCCCTTGGAACACTTGTCTAACCTCTTCTTGATTCCTGCAAGAATCTGTCGGTTGGCATTTTCAGCTTGGCCATTCGACTGGGGATGGGAGACGGAGGAGAATCGGTGTTGTATGGAAAGGTCTTCACACAAGGCTCGGAAGGCGGCTCCAGTAAACTGTGTCCCGTTATCTGTGACTATGACTCGGGGAACGCCGAACCGGCAAATCACATTCTTCCAGAAGAACTGAACGACCCTATGTTCGGTGATCGTGGCCAGGGGTTCGGCTTCTATCCACTTAGAGAAATAGTCAACTGCCACGACTAGGAACTTTAGCTGTCCGGGGGCTGGAGGGAATGGTCCCAGTAAGTCCATCCCCCACATAGCGAAGGGAACGGGACTTGATAGGGAGGTCAGCGGTGCCTGCGGAAGACGTCGGATGTCTGCATACTTTTGGCAGGAGCTGCACTGCCGAACGTGTCGTTCGGCGTCCCGTAGGAGAGTGGGCCAGTAATACCCATAGTTCAACACCTTGCGCGCCAGAGCCCTGGATCCAGAATGGGCTCCGCCGATCCCCTCATGGAGCTCCTGTAGGGCGTAGTCGGCTTGCTCGGGGGAGAGGCACCTTAGATACGGTCGACCATCCGCTTGGGTGAAGGAGCGTTTGTATAAGATGCCTTCGAGTAAAGTAAAACGCTCGGCTCGGGCCCTAATTCTTCGTGCTTCCCTCGGATCTTCAGGGAGGAGTCCGTTCCTCAGGAATTCGACAATGGGTTTCATCCAGTTGTCTTCGAGGAGGACGGGCAATGCTTCAACGGAGTCTGGCGCTTCGTCCTCTATGCTCGGCTTTAGGAGGACTTCTATCAAAACGGTCTGTTCCAGACCTTGAAGGGAGGAGGAGGCTAACTTGGATAAGGCGTCGGCCTGAGCATTTTCTTCTCGAGGGATCCTTTGGATGAGAGCCTCGTCGAACAGCGTCATGAGGCTCTTTACTTTGGACAAGTATTTAGCCATTCTATCGTCGCGGGCTTCATACTCGCCGAGGACCTGGTTAACAATCAACTGGGAGTCGCTGAAAATCCGTAGCCGATGTGCCCCAGCATTTCGGGCCATTCGAAGCCCGGCTATTAGTGCTTCATATTCGGCCTCGTTGTTCGAGGCTTTGAAATTTATCCGGAGTGAGTATTGGAGGACGAAGCCGTCTGGTCCTGCCAGGATGACCCCTGCCCCACTACCCTCATTACAAGAGGACCCGTCAACATAGACCGACCAGACGGGGGGTCCCTTTGCTGCTTGGCCAGACTCGGGGATTGTAGTCTCAACTATGAATTCGGCCAGCGTCTGTGCCTTGATTGCAGTCCGAGGCTGATAAGTTATGTCGTGCTGGCTCAGCTCGATTGACCACTTCATGAGGCGACCAGAAGTCTCGGGTTTGTGAAGAATCTGTTTCAGTGGCTGGTCGGTAAGGACGACCACCGAATGAGACTGAAAGTAGGGTCTAAGTTTTCTTGCGGCCATTACCAGGGCATACGCCATTTTCTCAATTTTCGGGTACCGAAGTTCGGCATCCCGGAGCACCTTGCTGACGTAGTATATGGGCTTCTGAGCCCTTTCTTCTTCTCTGACTAAGACCGCACTGAGCGTCTGTTCGGAAGCCGCGAGGTAGAGGTAGAGCGGTTCGCCAGGTACTGGTTTGCTAAGGAGAGGGGGGTTGACGAGGTAGGCTTTAAGCTGGTCAAAGGAGTCTTGTTGCTGCTGCCCCCACTCGAATCCTTTAGCCCCCCTGAGGGCTTTGAAGAACGGGAGGCACTTCTCCCCGGACTTCGACAGGAAGCGCCCTATGGCGGCTAAGCGACCAGTCAGCCTCTGAACTTCTTTGACATTTCTTGGGGGGGGCCATGTCCAGTATGGCCTTGATCTTCTCCGGATTCGCCTCTATTCCTCGTTGGCTAACCATAAAGCCGAGGAACTTGCCTGATGAGACGCCGAACGCACATTTGTTCGGGTTAAGTCTCATATTGTTCCTTCTTAAAACATCAAATGCTTCTTGGAGGTCGGTCACATGGTCAGCACCTCGGATGCTTTTCACCAGCATGTCATCGACATACACTTCCATGTTTCTGCCGATCTGAGCCTGAAAAACTTTGTTAACGAGGCGCTGGTATGTTGCCCCCGCGTTCTTTAGGCCGAATGGCATGACCCTGTAGCAATAAAGGCCTTGGTCGGTTACAAAAGACGTCTTTGGGATATCTGGCGGGAACATCCTTATCTGATTGTAACCCGAGAAAGCGTCCATGAAGCTTAGGAGCTCATGTCCCGAGGTTGCGTCAATCAGAGTGTCGATGCTCGGTAGGGGGAAGGGATCTTTGGGACAGGCTTTGTTGAGGTCGGTGAAATCAATGCAAATTCTCCATGTTCCGTTGGACTTCTTTACCATTACTACGTTCGATAACCATTCAGGGTAGTTTACCTCCTGTATGAATCGGGCCTTCAGCAATTTATCTACCTCTTCTTTAATGGCGAGCTGTCGCTCGGGGGCGAACTTACGCCTCTTCTGCTGAACCGGTTTGGACCCCGGATCAACACTCAAGCGGTGGACTAAGAGCTCTTCAGAGATACCGGGCATGTCAGCCGCGGACCATGCGAAGAGGTCTTGATTGTCTCGGATGCATTCCACAATATCTGAGTATAGGGCGGACGGGAGGGCCTTGCTTACAAAGAACTTGCGGGTCGGCTCTTGTTCGGAGAAGAGCACCTCCTCCAGTTCGTCCGCTGGCTCGGAGGTCGGTCTTGTGGAATCTTGGGGAATTTCCAGGGTCTCTAAAGAGAGGACGGGCCCAAGGGTCGAAGTCATGTAGCATTTCCGGGCCTGCTCCTGATTTCCCCTTACTTCTCCGACCCCGGATCGGGTGGGAAATTTCATCTTCAGATGATATGCCGAGGGAACTGCTTCCAGAGCCGCGAGGCCAGGCCTGCCCAAGATGACGTTGTAGGCAGCGGGAACATCCACTACCATGAAGTCCATTGGCTCCGTTCTGGTGGTAGGGGTTTGTCCGGCAGTTACATCGAGGGTGATCACCCCTTCTATAGTTACCGGAACCCCCGTGAACCCATGGAGAGTGTAACCGGCGGGTTTGAGTCTGTCTCTGGAGAGCTTTAGGCCTTTGAAAGCGGAGAGGAATAGGATGTTGACGGAGCTGCCGTTGTCGACTAAAATCCTCTCTACTTTGAAATTTGCCATGTGGAGGCTGATGACGAGGGCGTCGCAATGCGGAATACGGACTCCCTCGAGATCCTCGTCGGAGAAGGTAACTGGCACTCCGAGGCCCTTGGGAGGAGGCGTGGTTCGGACTGAATTGACTTCTCTGATAAACGCTTTTCGGGAGGAGTTCGAGGAGCCTCCCATCGGACCCCCATGGATGAGGTGGAGGATTCGCTCCTCCTCGAAGTCTGGCGTCTCTTCTCTTTCTGGACGCTTGTTAGCCCCCCGAGGCGGGAGAGGGAGCTCGGCTCGGTCCTTTTTTACAAACTTCGTCAGCTGTCCCCTCTGGATGAGGGCTTCGATCTCGTTCCTGAGAGCACGGCAGTCGTTGGTGTCATGCCCGTGGTCCCGGTGATAGCGGCACCATTTCTCTTTATCTCTTCTCTTGGCGGGAGTGTTCATTTTGGGAGCTGGAGGCAAGACCCCGTCTTTTTCGACCTCCATGAAGATGGCTGAGAGGTTAGCGTTGAGGGGAGTGAACTTCTCAAATCTAGGGGGAGGTCGGCGCTGGCCGGCATTATCCTTCTGGAGCTTCTTGGCTCCTTCTTCTTCTGCCCCCTTTCTTTTGAGCCCGGGGGCGGGCGTTTCCCAGTTGGGGGGTCACTCGGCCTCTTCGGCCCGAATGTACTTTTCGGTGCGAAGAAGAAGGTCGGAAAAGTCATGTGGGGGTTTCTTGGCAAGGGAGGAGCGGAGGTTGGAGTTAAGAATGTTGGATTGGAATGCTGCGGTAGCGACCGATTGGTCGAGGGAGGCAATAGTTCTAGCTTCGGCTGTGAATCTCTTCACGTAGTCCCTCAGTTTTTCCCCCTTTTGCTGACGGAGGTGCAATAGTGAGATGCTGGTTTTCTCGGTCCTTCGGCTGCTGACGAAATGGGTGATGAACAGGGTCTCGAACTGTTCGAAGGAGAATATTGACGCCGGGGCAAGACGAGAGTACCATTCTCGAGCCGGGCCTTTCAGAGTTGCAGGGAATGTTTTGCAGAGGAGGGCATCGGACGCTTGATGGAGGAGCATCAAAGTCTTAAAGCCTTCGATGTGGTCAACTGGATCGGTCTCCCCAGTGTAGTTCTCGAACTGGGGAGGTTTGAAACCGAAGGGAACAGGAGTATCCACTATGGTCCGGGAGAACGGGGGTCGGCTAGGACGGAGGGTCCTCCCCCTGAGTTCTTCTTCTCGGTTTATCTGTCCCAAGAGTTTTTCTACCTCGTTCAGGCGGCGGTTCATGGTGTCATCTCTCCGGCGGTGATCTGCCGAGCCACGGGACTCGTCTTCGTATGATGGGGAGCGAGGGCTGCGGCGACGGTAGCTTCGGGAACGACGAGGACTTGGGGTGCGTCTGGAATTGGTAGGAGCGGGTCGAGGAGAAGGGGAACGTTGGCGAGGGCTCCGGACCGGAGGAGGGGAGGGGGCCCTCGGCTCATTGGGATTCTGACGGAGATTGAGGGCCTGTTGTACCATTGCTTGGAATTGCTGGAACTCGGCACGGGTGATGGGTGCCTCATTGTCCCGATGCTGCTGCCGACCTGCTGGTGAGTGCCTCCTTCGGTAGTGATCGGGGGAGTCTTTTCTCCCTCTTCGGGCGGGGGACCCCCTGTGTCCCCGGTGTCGGGGGGATCGCTCTTGGCGGGAGGCTTCTCCCCGAGCCCGCTTTTCGTCCAGATGGCGACGAAGGTCCTTATCCTCCGGGCGTTTGGGATGGGCATCGTGGCGACCAGAGGCTCGGGGATGATGGGAGGCCATGGAGGCACTGGAGGCGTTGTGGATGGAGAGGTTCTCTTGGTGAAGAGGCTGTTTCTGAGGGTTAGGACCCTTTGGATCAGGAGGGAGGTTCGGTTGAAGCGGCTCTTCCATGGTAGGAGGGAGTTGCCCTTGTTGCTGAGCGGGATCAGGATGGACTTCTTGCTGGTCAGGGTTGGGCGCTCGGTTGGAGCCCCTAGATCTAACTTTGCGAGGCGGCATGGTAGGAGAGAACATGTTCACCGGGAAGAGGAGAGGTCCCTATTTGTTAGTTTCCCACAGACGGCGCCAATCTGTTGCCGCTAAATTTGGTGTGGGGGCAAACAGATAGAACTTGTGGATTCTTGGGGAAACTGAATAGGAAAACCTGCGTACCTGTTCCGTCGGGCCTCGTTCGACGTTCCTGCCGTGCACCTGCAAAAAGTGCGAGACACCGGGGGGGATCCCGGCGACGCACCCTCCGACGCTCAAGTCAGTAATCGAAGAGATTATGAAGGAGCGTAAAAACTGGTGAAGAGTTGATTACCTCTTAATGGAGATGGGTGAAGGGTATTTATAGGCGTCTTAGGGAATGGTTTTAGGAATGTAATCCCCGTGATTAGATAAGGAATATTCCTCGTAGTCAGATAAGGTATGTAATCTGATAAGGTATATTCCCTGTAATCAGTTAAGGAATTTTAATCCCCAAATCCCAGTGAAAAGGTAGATGTCCATCAGGGCCGTTGATCGTGTTTAATCAGGGATCCTGACTCTGTCTTGTTGGATTGGGAGCGCAGCGGGTTGAGATCCGCGCCCTCTTGTTGGCGGATCCATTCGCGGATCATTGGGCCCTAAGAGGGCAGATCCAATACCCGTTTTGGTCCTCTTGTGGGCGAAATTACCGTTTTACCCTCAGATCTCAAGATTCGTGCCTGATTTGGACGGTTCCGATTAAATCCCATTTTTAGCCATATCAGCAGGGCAGCATGACCGTGCGAGAGTATGAGACCAAATTCGCTCAGCTGTCGAGGTATGCACCAGAGCTTATAGTTGATGAGGCGAAGAAGGCCAAGAAGTTTGAGCAGGGTTTGAGGCCAAACTTGAGGTCGAGAATGATTCCGTTAGGCATAAGGAGGTTCGACAAGCTGGTCAGGAGAGCAGCTATGACAGAGGAAGACATGGACCAGTTCCAGAAGAAGCAAGAGATCTAGAACAGGAATAAGAGGCCAGCATCAGGTCAGAGTGGGAAGGGTTTCCCAGTGAAACAAGTCAAGTTCAGTGGTTTAGTGCAGAAGACACCTGCAACTCAGGAAGTGACTTGTTATTACTGCAAGGAGGCAGGTCATTACAGGTCAGCGTGTCCTAAGTTGGCGAAGCAGACTTGTTTCCAGTGTTGGCAGGCGGGACATTCTAAGCCACATTGTCTACAGTTGAGGAAGGATGGTCCAGGTGGAGGTAAATTCCAGAAGCAAGGGGCGAGTGTTTGCATTAACCGAGGAGGATGCGGGTAACTCGGAAGATGTGATCCAGGGTATGCAAGAGTTTTGATTTTATTTTTAATCAATGTAATAAGTAAAACCTTTATTTGAGAATAATTGGAGATTGAGTATCATTCTTCATGTAACAGGAATTGTTTTGATTAATGGAATTAAGGCAAGGTTTTATTTGATACTGGTTCTTCGCATACTTTTGTATCGCCCAATTTTGTAAAGGTCTTAGGTGTGGAACCTAAGTTGTTTCCAGGCAAGGTTTTCTCAGTGGTAACGCCGTCAGGTGAAGAGTTAATTACTGATCGATATTACGAGGGCTGTGATATCGAGATTGGCGGGAGATTATTCGGCATTGATCTGATTGAGCTACAAGTTTAGGAGTGGATGTGATCGTGGATATTGATTGGATGGCAATATATGATGCCACAATTGAATGCGAGCAGAAAGAGGTGTTAGTGAAAGCACCAGGTAGTCCCGCAGTGACTTTCCAAGGGAAGAAGAAAGTTCCAAAGGTGCCTGCAATGTTATCCAAGATGGTGATTCCAGATGAAGTCAAAGGCATTCCGGTTGTCAGAGATTTTCCTAAGGTGTTCTTGGAAGATTTTCCAGGATTACCGCTGCAGAGAGATGTGGAGTTTTGCATTAATGTTCAGCCGGGGAGTGCTCCGATTTGTAAGGCTCCGTACAGGATGGCACCTGTAGAGCAAGACGAAGTGAAGAAGCAGATTGAGGAGCTGTTGAGCAAGGGGCTTGTTAGGCAGAGTTCCTCACCGTGGGGTGCGCCAGTGTTGTTAGTCAAGAAGGATGGGTCAATGAGGATGTGCATTGACTACCCGGAGTTGAATAGGGTGACTATTCAGAACAAGTATCCAATTTCGCGAATTGATGATTTGTTTGACGGGCTTCGAGGAGCAGCTGTGTTTTCGAAGATTGATTTGAGATCGGGGTATCATCAGGTTCGAGTCAAGAAGGAAGATGTAAGTAAGACTGCTTTTAGGACTCGTCATGGGCTCTATGAGTTTTTGGTGATGCCATTCGGGTTGACGAATGCGCCAGCAGTGTTCATGGATATGATGAACCGGATTTTGAGGCCATTTATTGACTCCTTCGTAGTGGTTTTCATCGACGATATTTTGATGTATTCGAAGTCGGAGGGGGGGCATTCTATGCACTTGACAGCGGTATTACAAAAATTGCAAGAGCATAGCTTGTATGCCAAGTTGTCGAAGTGTGAATTTTGGAAGTCTGAGATAGCTTTCCTTGGTCATATCCTTTCTAAGTGTAACACCCCGCAAAATTGGAAATTACAATTTTGCCCTCGTGTGTTACGCACGTGTATTTTGTAACGTGTTTTCATCCCGTATTTTGATTACCGACTATTTATATATTTTCAATATTGATTTTTTCCCTATTTTGAGTCAACAAAAATATAATATTTCGATATTTGTGTTCTACGTGCTTTCTACGTGTTTTCAATACACGTATTGATTACATATTTTCCTCCGCTACGAATGATAATTTCTGGGTTCCAATTATTTAAATTTATGTTTACAAATTTATTTTTATAAAACAGAAATTTATTTTTCCCTATTTTGATTAAAATGCATTTTCAATTTTCCGCACGTATAATGCACGTGCTTTCTACGTGTTGTGATTTCATCATATAAATTAGTAAATATAATTTTGTTTATATTGGTTTCGATTATATTTAATAATTTTTCATCAATAAAGTCGATTTTTGCATTTTCATGTTTTACGTGCGACGCACGTGTTTTCGATAAACGTATTTAAGCATATTTATTTTCAAAATAATTTTGGAGTGTATGCAACACCCGTGATTTTCAAATAATGACATAATAGCACATACTTGTAGTTGACATATATATATGGTATATACTGAATATCTATGGTGGATATATGTGAAGGCATATATATGCAGTATTGCATTATGGTAATTGGATAGGTATATGGGAAGGGCCCACGGTTTGTATAAAGAACAGCAAATGGGCTGTTTGGTGGGCTAATGGCATATATAAAATAAAAAAAAATGAATTAGAGTAAGCTAGGATGGGGGCCCACTTGAGTGAAGCAGCACAGCACACTTGTGTGCTGTGTATGTAGTGACCGGGTTGTCTTTGGTAACCCGGGAGGGAGAGGAAGAGATTGGAGTTGGGAGTTTGGGATGTGAAAAGATGTGAGTTAAAGTTTTGAAGAGGTGGGGAGATGAAAAGATGAGAGTTTTTAGGAGTTGAGAAAATGAAGAGGTTGAAAATTAAATTTAGTAATTTATTAGGTGTGTAATTTTGTAATTAGAACCCTAGCAAAATCCTATAAATAGCACCTCTCTTCTTCTCATTTCACACACCAAAAAGAATAGAAAATCAAGAGAAAGAAAAGAAAGAGAGAAGAGAGTGTTGTGCTTGGAGGCCATTGCTAGGAAGAGACCTCTCTTCTTCTCATTTCACACACCAAAAAGAATAGAAAATCAAGAGAAAGAAAAGAAAGAGAGAAGAGAGTGTTGTGCTTGGAGGCCATTGCTAGGAAGAGAAGAGCTAGGAATTTGCTTTGGAGCTAGGAGTGATGTTCTATCTTTCCTTTCATTGTTCAAACTTCATTGAGGTGGGTGGTTTCATGCTTTCTAGTGGTAGAACAAGCATACATAAAACTATACATGAGTAGTATGAGTTATTATTGATGTGAAATTTGTAGACAAAAATCCATACTAGGTAATATGCCATGAATGAGGTGAATTATATATATATATTTTACAGAAACCAATATTTGAAATTTTTTTTGATAAAATATGAGTTTACACATTACAGATTTAATTATCATAGTATGTGATAAATATGAGTTTAGTCTTCCAATCTGTAACACATTAATTTGAAATCATTTACTTCACTTCGAATTTTATATTTTAGTATCAATGATATTTTTATTTTAGTAACATATATGATTCACCTTTTTCGAATTGATATTTAAATATAGTTTGATTGTAATTCCAATCTGTAACACATTAATATGAGTTTATATCTTTGATTATGGTATCAAAGATTTAAGTGACATAAATATAGTTTGATTATTCTATCAACCTGTACGCAAGTAAAAACATCATAAAAATTTACAAAAACATCATAAAATGATCAAGCTATTGGTTGTCACCTGTAATACCGGCATTCATGACTAAAATTAATCTGTAAAATGTACATATATCGAGATAATTTTACCATCTGATAATTACATATATCTATAAATATTTGTTCAAAACTTGTTGGACACATTTTTATTTCTGTATTCATTAAAATAAATCCTAAACTCACATTTGAGTTTAAAGGGAATTTTCTTTGTGGTTTATGACACCAAGTCCATAAGGACTTAAGGGCTAGTGGAGGGGGACCTTGGGCGTGGGCTCTGTGTCCGGTTGGTCATGGGTTCGAAACCCGAAGCCAACTTTTATATTTTGAGGGTTTCAATATATTTTGGAATATTTCGAATTGGGTTTAGATTAAAATGTTATTGTTCTTATAAATCACATAGAAATTATTATATATGGTTCTAAAATTATTCTTGTTTACTTTTAGAGATTAAAAGTAAAATTGAAATAAAAATGAGTTAAGGATTTCAAATTAATGTTTACCAAAGTATGAATATTGAGAGATGAATTTGTTATGTGAATTGATTTCTCTTGGAAAGATTTTTTTTTTTCAAGAAATATTTTGAGATAGTTGAAATAAGTTCAAATTGCTAATGAGATTTCCAGTAGTGAATTTATGTTTGTGAAAGAAATTGTTGCCCTTAAAGATTTGAATGAATTAAGATTTGAGAATAAATAAATCATGAATAGACAATGATTAAGTTGTGGAATAAGATTAGATTAATTAAGTTTGAGTTTTTGATAAAGGGTATGAATACCCATGGCTTCTTTTGTGAATGAATGAATCATGAGTGATGTAAAAAAATGAGACATTGATTAAGTTATGAATAAGTTAGAGATATGAAAATAATTAAGTTTAAGACATGTTTATTAAAGGGTATGTGTACCCATGTTTTTCTTGTACATGAAAGTTTATGACTTAGAGTTGGTAAGACCTCGATACCGGCGTTATTGAAAGAAAAGATTTGAGGAATGATTCGGAGATATGGCCATGGAGCTATCTCATATTGTTGATTAAGTCCGGTAGGAGGTAAAACTAACTCTTGAATGGAAACTATTCATGTCTTGAACTTAAGAAAATTTAGGCACATAAGTGAAGATGTAGTAAACTTAGGGAAACGTAAGTGGGGTGCTCTATATAGTCGGCGGTGGACTCCAAGACTATAGACCCAGTTGGTGGACTGAGGTTGCCCAGTGGGAGACGGATTATTATATTTTAATCCGGGACTATGAGAACGGGTCGGCGGTGGACTCCAAGATCTTGAGTAGTCGGACGGATGGATTTTTGTGTTTACCGTCTCCAATGTATATATATATATATACTGGGCTAGAGGGTCACATACGGGACGGTTCGCACGATGTGAAATCTGTTATAACAGCCGGCGGTGGACTCCAAGGCTGGGATTCACATTCGTGGAATAGTCTGAACTTTGTTTTGCTACCAGGTAGTTTTCATGGCGAGGGATCGAGCCCTGTATTGTGAAGAACGTAGGCGCTTGCCCTCGGACCTATGTAGTATGGGATGCATAGAATCCGAACAAGTGTGCATTAGTGTCATCCTAGTGTAGAATGGTGTGCATTAGGCATTAAGGCATGACATACACTTATGTTTAGAATAATCACTTTTGACACTTTATATGTTCATTCAATCTTTTTGTGATTTGTTAAAGTATGAGATCGTTATACTATTCCCGGCATAGAGAGGATAGCCGTGTATAACATTTCGTCAGTTGTAAGTGACTGACGTGCCCACAGATTGACATGCAGGTAATGAACTATTCATGGAGTTATAAAGTGGATATGTTGTTACTGTTTAGAAGTTAAAGATGTTGCAAATGATGTTAAAGTTATACAAGTTGTATTTCATTGTTGTAATCTTTTATTCTTCCGCTGTGTAAAGGAACTCTGATGTATTGTGAATGAAAAGTTTTAAATTTTCTTGTAAAATTGTACGAAGTGAAGTAAAGATCCTGTGAAATTTCGAATTTATCCTTATTCGAAATTCGGGGTGTTACACTAAGGAGGGAGTGGCCACTGATCCTCAGAAGGTTGAAGCAGTAAAGGATTGGCCCAAGCCAACGTCTGTGAAGGAAGTCAGGAGTTTCTTGGGTTTGGCTGGTTACTACAGGAGATTCATTCAAGGCTATTCTCAAATTGCAGTTCCTTTGACAGGTTTGACCCGGAAGAATGTGGCATTTTCATGGACTGATAAGTGTGAGGCGAGTTTCCTTGAGTTAAAGGAGATGTTGACTACTGCACCTATCTTAGCTTTGCCACAAGCTGGGAAGGATTATGATATCTTCAGTGATGCGTCTCTCAGAGGTTTGGGTTGTGTCTTGATGCAAGAAGGCAAGGTTATTGCTTACGGTTCGAGGCAATTGCGTCTGCATGGGAAGAATTATCCGACACATGATTTAGAGCTAGCAGCTATTATCTTTGCCTTGAAGAAGTGGAGGCATTATGTTTATGGTGAGAAAGTCAATATGTACACTGACCACAAGAGCCTGAAGTACATTTATCAACAAAAGGATCTAAATCTTCGGCAGAGAAGGTGGTTGGAAGTATTGGAAGACATTCGTCCTGAGATCAAGTATCATCCGGACAAGGCGAATGTGGTAGCTGATGGACTTAGCAGGAAGAGTAGTTTATCGAGTTTAATCACTACTCGAAGCGAGTTGACAGCAGAGTTTGATCAGGCAGGTATCGAGGTGGTGCTGCAGGATTTAGGAGCGTCTTTGGCTCAGTTGAGGCTGCAACCTTCCTTGAAAGAGATGATTGTGGAAGGTCAAAGATCAGATTCTGAGATTCAGGAGATGCTGCAACAGGTTTCAGAAGGCAAGCTATCAGAGTTTCGTGTCCAAGATGGAGTTCTTTGGATAGGTGAGAGGTTGTGTGTTCTGGATAATGCAGATTTGAGAGAGAGTATCATAAGTTGGACAACTGCAGTGTCTGTAATATCTGTGAAGGACTGCTAGCACCCGATATGTTCCAATTGTAGTGTAATTATATTTTACCGCTGCTTTAGATTTACCTTTTAAGTTGAATTTCATATTGCAAGTAAATAAATGCAAAAATTATTTGTGCTTATTTCCCTAAGGTAGTTTGTAGTCTTTTCATATTGTTAACCTGTTAATGGTTAATCCAAAAACTTAGTCCAGTGCGATGTTAATATTTTTATGCTTTTCTTATCTTTTATATTTGTTACATTAAGGTTACTTGGTTTTTTTTTCATATATTGAATATGAACATTAAAGTCGCTGGATTTTTTTTCATATATTTAATATGAACAGTAAAAGATGTCCGTCTTCATATTCTCAGGTATGTTCAATACTACCAGAAGAAGGAAAAGCTGGAGCACAGGTATTGAGGTCATGCCTTCAGGAAATATATACCAGTAATTAATTCCGTTGGACGTTGTTATGGAAAACATGTAAACTTTTAACAATGATCAAATTGAGATATGCAGGTCTCCTTTGAATAACTCTTTTGGAGTGAAATTCTGTTCGTTTACCTTATTTTTGTTCCTTTTCCTTCATGAAAGATGAGGACGAGGTCTCTGCTCTAATAAATATAGATTGATCTGTTAATAGCTTCGAATCTTATTGAATCACTCTGTCATTTGTGAGTGATGGGGGACTACTCATCAGTGTATGCCTCCAAATATGGGTTGCAGGACTAATGATTTTGAATTAATGCTGAGTGTTCTGTTGCTCACTAACAATTGGTGTGTTTGGACGCTCAACAGTTTGTTTCCAATTACTATTCTTTGTCTGTGTGCTTCACAAATTAGAAAGGTAGAATATGGAGGATAGAAAGTCTTATGATCGGTTTTGGGTAAAATGTAAATGTGTAAAGTACGAGAATAGTGAAATGGATTTATGATTGTTGTGTAACTCTTAGTTTAGTCAATCACATTGTATTATAGGGGTCAATTTTTTGGGTCTGAAGCACGAAGTAGCAAACAAACTTGTATTAGAGTAGGGAAGTATCTCTATGTTTCAGAAACTGCGGACACCATCTGCTTTCAAAATCTTTTGATCACAAAATTTAAAGTAGTAATTTGTATCACTAGATCTGTAAACTTCAATCTATATCAACCATTAACTAAATCCGAATCTTTAAGTTCAAAGCTTTAATCTACAATAATGAAAGAAAGTTGTCAAGCGGTCAAAGGTTTACAAAGACTATACGGACGAATTTTTAAGATTAAGAATGAGCGACTTGTAAAGACACCGGTCGGTGTTCGGACTCGAAGTGAAATTATTTTGGGCCGCAATCTATTGCGGATAGTTTTTCGGTCCGAGATTTAGGCAGCCTGTTTAGCAGAAATGTGTGATTTATTTCTTTTGGGCTGAGATCGGGATAAAGCGAAATAGATGTTATATTGGTAGCCTTAATTTTCATGTTATTTTATTATTTTGTTTATTAAGAAATGGTAGATGATGCATAGCAAAAAGATAATAATTAAGAAAGGAATGGTAGATCGAGCCTCGAAAATGTATTACATTATATATTATAATTAAGAAAGGAATGGTATATATATATATATACCTTTTTGAGGAGTGGATGGAAATCCTTGTCGGTGATCTCCAATTCCGAGGATGGAGATGGTGGAGGCAAGGGATGGGATTCAATGGAGAAGGAGATGGGGTGATGGAGGAGGGAACCATTGTGTATTCTTTTTTCATATGCATTTTTTGTTAGAGGGGGAGTAACATAGTTATTATATTTTGATAATCGAGTAAGATAGTTACATAGTAGTACTCTCACATGGGGATTATTATTTCTTACTTTACTGTATTTTATTTTTTTAACTGTTTCTATTTTATTTTATTTACAAGTACTGAAAAGTTTTATTGGTCAAACGGAACGGGGGGTTAAAATAAATTAAAGAGATTTAGGATGTGGTTTGTCCCGGTGAAAACAATGGAACAATATTCTGCGATCGAGGGGCTCAAAAATGGCCTTTTTCATTTCCTTAAGCCGATGAATGAAGTGGTCACTAAATAAATGTAAAGTCACTATTCGGTGTTCGGACTCGAATTGAGAATATATCCTTTTTTGGGCCGACAATGAGGCCCCTGTTCATGAGAAACATCATACAATGGCACCATCTGTAATTATATTCAAGTCCAGTGGCATTTTTCAAACTCTCCGTCCAACTTCGCACCATTTAATTTTTTTTGCGCCCCTCATTAAACTCACAGATACACAGACGCACCCATTTCTGAAAATAGTAAAAGACTAAAAAGGACATTCAACTTTCACATAGACTTTTGGGCCGAGATTCGTTCGAGATAGCTATTGGGCCAACAGGCCCATTTAGAGAAATGGTTGATTCAGCCTCGTGGCCCACTTTGCGTAAACGTTACTGGACTTTGAGGCCCACTTTGCAATAATAATAATAAAATTAAAAACACGAGGAGGCACCCAAAAATTAACTTCGCTGCTAAGCTAAGACTTCAACTGCATGCAGTTACTAAAAGTTGAAGCAAGTTACGAAATAATTTGCAAACTCATTCCAATATTGCCTACAATCATGAACATCATATACTTGAATACTTCCATAGGTTTATATGTAGAGAGAGATTATTTGGAAATGTTGTATGCACCATATATATATATATATATATATATATATATATATATATATATATATATATATATATATATATATATATATATATATACAGTTAGGCTCTTGCTAACATATTCAGTTTCTCATCATCCTTGAATCAAATTCACCTGAAATGAGTCTCTTCTTCCTTCTCATCCTATTTCTGACTTTCTTTAGTTGTCCTACCATTATGGCCGGAAATGGACCCGAAAACCCTAACCCTAACCCTAACCGGTTGTCGGAAACAATCGACATTCGTCCACTAGAACCACAACAACAAAGGGTAACCTACCTACACTTCTACTTCCACGACATTGTTAGTGGCCGCAATGCGACTGCAGTTCACATAACCAGCCCTCCGGACCCATCTTCCTTCTTCGGCGTGATCACTATGATGGATGATCTATTGACCGAAGGCCCAGAACCATATTCAAAACCGGTAGGGCGTGCACAAGGGATGTATGCTTCTGCTGCTCAACAAGAATTGGGCTTCTTACAGGCTATGAATCTCTTGTTCACTGAAGGGGAGTACGATGGTAGCGTGTTAATGGTTCTTGGGCGGAACCCGGTAATGAACTTAGTAAGGGAGATGCCGGTGATTGGAGGGAGCGGGGTGTTTAGGTTTGCTCGAGGGTTTGCTTTGGCGAAGACTCATTGGATCAATATGACAACCGGGGATGCGATCGTGGAGTATAATGTTACTATCATGCATTTGCATTGGAGTCTAGTATTTTAACTAACTCTGTGAACTATTTTTACCTCATGTTTACATCAGTCGAATTCCCTTTGATATCCTACTTTTTTACTTTACTAAAAGAAGAAAAACAAAGGTCATGAGTGATGGAAACCCAACCCAATCCATGGGGAAAGGCATCAACAACACGTACCCACCAATTTCACATGAACCAAGTATCAATATGTGGAATTCTTGGTTGGAGACCAAATGGATCACTTCCTTTTCCCAAAGTCATGTTCTTATTCTTGCAACAAGTTTCTAGATATTTGTTAACGGTTCATGCAAGAATGACAGAAATAAAGATCTTATGTATAGATTTAAGCCGTTCTCAGTAGGTTTTTTTATGGGAAAATTCAGTGTATAAGACCATCTCCAACCGGGTTGCTATTTTGGCAAAATAGCAAACGATTTAGCAAACGATCGCTGCAATCGTCTGCTACTTTGCCAAAATTTAGCAAACGAGGAACAATGCTTCGCTAAATTTGATAAACGAAATTGGCAATTGCCAAATATAGCAGACGGAATAAGATGTTCCGTCTTAAATTTTTTATAATTTTTTTAAGCGATCGGACGCGCATCTTGTTCTGTCTCTGGTTTTTTTTTTTTTTTTTTTACATAAAAAATCGGACGGTATGATGTATCCCCCGGCTCAAAAAAACTAAAAAACAAAAAACAAAACAAAAAACGTTCAGAACATGTTGTACCGTCTCTAGAATTTTTTTGCCTTGAATGGGACAACATGTTCTGTCCAAGGATTAACCGCCTTTTTGTGATTTTTTTTTCAAATGTGACATGTTCCGTCTCACATTTTATTAAATTTTTTTTAAATACACTCAAAGGCAACATTACGTATCATCGAATCATTTTTTCACACCGTTTCTCAAATTATAACAAACGATGATTGCAGGGAAACACTCGATTTGTCAATTGCTATTTTGCCAGACTGGCAAAATAGCAAAATCAATTGGAGATGCTCTAAATTTAATAATGCATCACTACTTTGAAATTTGTTCCAACACCATTAAATTTGTTGTATCATGTAGACTCTAGTCCTGATAAAGATCCAAATCTCGTTGTATAAAAATTGTTGTTGAGGGTTCCACCAACCGAAACGTGTAAGATACTTAATACATAATTCTTGCCAGCATCCTGCATTCGATGCTGATTGCCTTAGACTTGTGAGACGTCATAATTCATGAGTTCTAAGGTAGGTGGCCTATAAGATTATTCAAACATTTTGAAACCCCACTTAATTTTCTAGCAAAATGTCAAGCTCTTCTTGACTTTTACTCATTATAGAATCTTCTTTGAAAATTGATTTCAAATGAAGATCTCTCTAGTAATGAAACTTGAAGCATATCGTCGGACTCCAATTTAGACCAGAATCCGGCACATTTAGAACCTGTCTGGAAACAGAAAATTATGTAGAGTTACGATAAAATTTTACTTACGAGTGAGACGAGTCATGTAAAGAACTAGTTTTCTGTTTGTTTGAATCCCTCTTTATTCTCATGACTTGAGTCATATATATAGAGAGACTCTTTCGTTGTGCAATAGACCACAATGTGCATTCGTGTGTACTCGGCCTATATTGACAGTGACGTAAATGATACGTATACAAAGAAAGAACAGAGTGCTGCTGCTGGAGCTATAAGCTTAATCAGTGAAAATTAAATTAATTGTGTAGTAGTTAAAAAACTGGAGTTAAAGAGTCAGATGGGCAGAATTAATGTGGTCGGCCAAATTTAGGTGAGGTTAGCCCTTTTTTAGGGTATGTGGACTTTAGCAGAGGGACTCATCAAATGATGCCAGAAGTATGTTTTCTGTAGTTGTCGGTAAATGAGAGAAACTCTTTTGACTAAAAGAAAAAGATTCACACACCTTTTATTTTATCTACATTAACACAAACTAGTTATAATATTTTATCTACATCGAAAAAGAGAAACCTTTTATTTCGATGTCATTGTTGGGACAGCGGCATTAGTTATAACATGTTTTCACGCTTACATTTTTTTTTTCAAGTCAAAGAGTAAACAAATGAGTAGGAAATGCATTTATGTCACTTACTCCAAAAAGTGACATGCGATTTTTTTTTACAGATACCGCTATTGACAACAACGATATATAAATAACTTATATTGTTGTTGCTAATAGCGTTTTATGATGACTGACGTGTTCAAAACTGGAGCAATTGAGTACATATTTTTGAAAGTGGATTAGTTTGATCAATATTTTAAAAAAGTGATTTTCAAAAAGTGGGTCAGCACGGAAAAAAAATCCAATGGGTCCTAGCCAACGCAAACCCGTTTGCAAACCGAAACAACCCGCTCACTCCCACCACCGGCATCTCCCTTACCGGGTTCATTGCTGGGTTGCGCCCAAGAACTGTTAACACGCTACCGTTGTACTTGCCATGTGTGAAGTACAAGTTCACAGCCTGTAGAAACGAGTGAACTGTTAATGAAACGGGGTGGCCTTATTCCACCCTGTGCAGAAACGAGTGAACTGTTAATGAAACATGGTGGCCTTATTCCACCCGTTATCGCTGATCCACCTTGCTCTTGGGGCCCAGATGTTCTTCGTTGCCGCCACCATGTCCACGCTCTCGGGGCCAATCACAGCGATCTGCGGCTATGATTTGGATTTTGAGGGTTGGTAGTGCATGTGAAGAAGCCGGGGTTTGCCTCTCTCTGCGATATTTGCAATGAAGAGAGAGTAGGTGCGGTACTAGTGAGGTATTATTGGGGGGGGGGGGGTTGGAGGAGTTATCTGAGCTGGGTTTGATTCGGTGTAAAGAATGAGGTGTAGTATGGTTGTGGGGCTAGGGCCCAAAGACGGGGTCCCCCCATGAGATGTGCTCACTCGTTTCTGCACAGGATGGGGCTTGGGTCCGTAGAAGGGGTCCCCCCATGAGATGCACAAAGGGAAGATGTTTGTGTTTTTGGTTAGCTGTATAGGAGTCACACCCTGAACTCAACCTTCTTTAATCCACTGCCACAGACTTTGCAACAGCAAAGCCACTACGTCCTGATCATTGACCCTGAAATCTACAACGTCCACCGCTTGCAGGGGCGAGAGGTGAAGGTGATTCTTCAGATTGGTTGTGATTTGGTTTGGGTTTTACGTGAGAGAGAGAGTGAGAGAGTGAGAAAGTGAAGAGGTTGCTTCTCACTACTCTATGCAGGTGTCTGTTTGTGTTTGTGAGAAATCACCTGAGAGAGTATAAGCATGAGAGAGGTGAGTACCATCTTCACTGATCTCTTGGACTGTGTCCGTGGTTAGGGTGAGTGAAAGTTTTACTTAGTGAGAAATCGCTTGTGAGAGCTAAAGCGTGAGAGAGGTGAAGGTATCCTCTACACGGCTCTACTTTGGTTGTGACTAGGCAGAGATCGAGTATGTTGGAGAGGGTGTGGGGGTGGGGGTGGGGGAGGAGAAGGTTGGGACCGGCGAATATCCAAATCCTACGTGATTCGCTTCAGGTGGGTGTGTGCGCGCCGTGGAGGCGGTGCACGAAGCTTACGTGACGTACATACAATTAGTTAGTACTCGATATGTGACTGGCCTAAGCTGGGGTCCAGTACATTATTGGTGGAGGTCGGAGACAAGCTGTAGCCGGTTCGTCCTAATTGTAGTTTTTGTGGCCCACCCTATAAAGGTGTTAGAGTGAGTCCTGATTGTATGTATTGGTTATATTGCTTCATGTTTTATTTTGTTATCTGTAGGTTGTAATTTGTAATTTGTCTCAGTACTCTGGGTGTGTTTGATTAATTCTTATTAATAAAATAGGATGGTTTTATTCCACCTTTTCCTTAAAAAAAAAAAAAAACACAAACACTACAAAAAAAATTAATGGACTTACAACTACATCTTTACAAACATGCACAATCTGCTCCACACACCCCTGGAATGAATGCAACTGCATCATTACAAACAGCGCGATCTGCTCCACTTAACTTATAATAATGCACCACATATGGAATGCATCATCATAAAAAACCAATCCAAACCCTACCTTGCACTCAACTTCAAAGACCCCACAATCCCCTCCTGTTCTATTTATGATTTTTTTTTCCGTGCTGACCCACTTTTTGAAAATCACTTTTTTTAAAATATTGACCAGGTTCTGGACGGATATCTGGATCGGCAATTCTTCCTTAGCTTCCGCTTATCCAGCGATATTCCGTCTTGCTGCTAATCCTCTGGCCTTGGTGTCAGATTACAATACCAACATTGAGGGTCAAAGAGAATGGGCGATTCCCCTCTCTTCCAATCTTCCATCCAACTTAGCTCCCATTTTTGATAATTTGCTTGAAGATCTTAACAACGCAGTTTGGTATGAGAAAGACGAATTCTTTTGGCGGTGGAATTCGTCAAAGAATTTCTCAGTACGTTCTTTCTATCTCTTTCTCAATTTTAGAGGGATTCGATCGCCTTTCTATGACTTGGTTTGGAAGTCTTGTGCACCGTTGAAGGTGAAAATCCTCGTGTGGTTAGCACTCAACAATAAACTCCTTACCGTTGAAATTCTCAATAAGAGAAATATTGCATGGGGACAATTGTGTCCCCTATGCGGCTCTGGTCCTGAGGACGTGAACCACTTGTTCGTAAATTGCGATTTTGCTCTTTCTTTCTGGAAAATTACCGTTCTGGCTTGGGAAGTGTCTAACACTCTGGGCAGTCTGGTCGAATGCTGGACGAAGCGTCCTCCTAATAGCGCTTTCCACAAGTCGTGGATTCTCTCCTTCCAAATTATGTTATGGTTAATTTGGAGGGAAAGAAACCACAAAATATTCCGTCAGATCTTTTCTTCCCCTAGATCGTTATCAAACGATTTTTATTTTTATTTTTATTCAAGTTTTGGTCTTCTTCTTTAAAAACGGAAGCTAGAGAAGCCTTGAAGTCTGAGAGGATTGAAAAAGCTATCAATGTTCTTGTTAATCTCAATGCTATTTAAGAATCAACACATTTCATTTTGGTTGTTTCTTGTGCTACTTATTCATCTGTAGCCCTTAGTTCCTATCTTGAAGTTCATTATCTCTATTTTATTTATGCTGTTTTGAGTTTAGCAAGGTGGCTTAACGCTTCTCCCTTGACTGTTTTGGTTTGCAGGATTAAAGGGTTGGTTTTACCACCCTTATAATGCCTTTGGCTTCTAGATTATCTTCCTTTGGAGCAGGTGTGGCTGTTGGTTCTGTGTTTTTGGTACTATATCTCGATGGTATTCTAGTTCTTATGTTTCTACTTCTCTTGCGTTTTGCCAGCTCGGTCTGATGCGGTTTAGTCTGAGCTCAGATGCTTAGATAGTTGTTTTATGTTGTGTATCGATGTTGATTTCCTCCTGTTGGGCACACCTGATGTGTTGTCCTGCGTCTTGCAGACTTGTTGTTATAGCTGTAGAGCTTGACGCTTTTTTGATGGGGGAATCTCTGTGGTTTTTGTAGCCTGATATGGTATTATAAATCGTTCTCTATGTGTTATATGTTCCGCTCTGGTTGATTATTAGTCTGATTGTATCATGCTTATCGTTTCTATTTGTTTATCATGTTTCACTTGCTTGTATGCATTGTATGTTGTTGCGAACCCTTGTCTTCTGTCCCGTTGGTGGTTGCTGTGTAGCCTGCTTTAGCGTTAGTCGCTGACTTCTCGTTCAGTCTTTAGCAGACTGCCCAGTATCCTGTGTTGGTTTTTACTATTCTCCATCTATCTATTTCTGCTGAGGCTGTCTGTATTGGGGTGCTTCTTTCTCTGTCGCTGGAGCAGTGCTTCGGGTTCTCTCTACATCCTGATTATGGTAGGTTCATCGCTGTTGCCTCTTTTTCAGGCTCTAGGGTGCGGAGGAGCCTTCTTCACCTTCGCTCCAGTCGTTCGGAGCTGCCTCGTCTTCTGCGCTGAGTCCCGGCTTGGTCAGCTTAATTGGTCTGCGGATTGCTTGTTGTTTGTGTTCTATTGGGATGTTGGTTTTAGCTTATAGTTTGAGTCCGTATCGACTCGTGTGTATTGATATTAGGAGTAGTGTATATGTTTTGACTGTTTTACATCTTGTAAGACCTCTCTATTGTAATTATTTTGTTATTAATGTATGGCTGGAGTCCTTAGACTCTATCCGTTTCATCAAAAAAAATATTGATCAAACTAACCCACTTTCAAAAATATGTACTCAATTGCTTCAGTTTTGAACACCACATCATAAAACGCTATTAGAGAACAACAATATAAGTTATTTATATGCTGTTGTTGTCAATAGCGGTATTTGTAAAAAAAATAAAATCGCATGTCGCTTTTTGAAGTGACATAAATACATTTCCTACACATTTGTTTACTCTTTGACTTGAAAAAAAAGTGTGAGCGTGAAAACATCTTATAACTAATGCTGCTATCCCCAATAATGACATCGAAATACCTGATGTCGTTATTATAAATAGCGGCAACATTTCAATTTTTTATTCTCGTTAAATAGGTCTAAAATCAAAATTTGTAATCTTCATTGAACTGTTGCATTTATTTACAATAACGGCATCAGCTTTTTCGATGTCGTTGTTGGAGATAGCAACATTAGTTATAAGATGGTTCCACAATTACAATTTTTTTTCAAGTCAGAAAATTTACGAATGAGTAAGTAATGTAATTATACAGTTACTCCAAAAAAAAGGCATGCGAAATTTTTTTTTTACAGATACCACTATCGACAATAACAACATAGAAATAACCTATGCCGTTGTTGCCAATGACGTTTTATACTTACGTGTCCAATACTGGTCAGTTGGGTAAATATTTTCAAATGGATCAGTTTGGTCAATATTTTCAAAAACTGAGTCAGTACAAAAAAAAAGTTCACTATATATAGTCCACCTCACAACACAAACAAGCACCTCTCACAATGGCTTCAACTCCTATTTCATTCTTCCTAGTCCTATTCCTCTCCTTCATCCTCACCAATGCTGAATTCATCAACACAATCCCTTCCACACAAAAAACCACCCTCAAGCAAAAAATCAGCCACCTCCACTTCTACTTCCACGACATTGTTAGCGGGCGCAACCCTTCCGCAATAACCGTAATGAAACCGGCAAACAACACTTCCTTTTTCGGAATGATGAACATGATGGACGATCTGCTAACGGAACACCCAGACCCAAATTCGCAAGAAGTTGGACGTGCACAAGGCATGTATGCTAACGCTGATCAACAAGGAGTAGGCTTCCTACAGGCTATGAACCTGTACTTCACACATGGCAAGTACAACGGTAGCGTGTTAACAGTTCTTGGGCGCAACCCGGCAATGAACCCGGTAAGGGAGATGCCGGTGGTGGGAGGGAGCGGGTTGTTTCGGTTTGCAAACGGGTTTGCGTTGGCTAGGACCCATTGGATTGATATGAAGACAGGGGATGCTATTGTGGAGTATAATGTTACTGTCATGCATTATTGAGGTTACTATATTTAATGATTAGCTTAATAATTGTGTTCTTATAGTTTAATCTCGAAATGTTGAGGTGATTATTTTGGCCCAATAAGTGTGTTGTATCTTAGATATTTTATGTACCACCGTCGTTGATCCACTTATACATGGATGACACCGAGAAAATAATTGTGTTGTATCATAGATATTTTATGAATAAGGTAATTTTGTGTTAGTCTCACCCTTACTGCGATCGAGCTGAGCTGGGCTGCTTCTGAGAATACTATCTATGTGGCTGAAATAAATCAGGCATCTTTTTTGAATGTACTGCAGTGGTAATCAATGAAATTATCGAATTTGTCTTTAATGACCAAGTGATTTAGCTAGAAGCTGTAGCTAGTGTGAATAAAACTTTATCTGTGTCCATTTCTTCTACTGGTGGTTCAACTATTGGAGAATCTTTTGTCATGGTTTGATTTTAGAGTTACTATTTTGTGTGTGTACTTTGGCATATGTACCAAACATTGTAATCTAAGATGCTGATCCACAATTACTTGTGATTCCAACTTACATGTTCCCCGAGCGTCAGAGAACAATTTGGACTATGCCAAACGCATGAAAAGCAGTTGTGATTCCAACGAATCAATGTAAGCATGAACATAATTCGATCCTTAATCGGGATCACATTAAATGGATACAGCGTGCTAAAATTAAATGGCTCAAATCTGGTGATTGCAACACTTATTTCTTTCATATTTTTGCTTCTCATTGTCAACTTCTTTTTTAAGGAAAAAAGTGAAATATGGCCGCCATATTCTATTAATCAGAAATCAACAAAACAAACCCACAGTACTGAGCCAAAGTGCAAACTACAAACAGGAAATAAAACATGAAGCAATATGACCAGTACAAACAACAAATGGTCCCTCCAACAAAATCCTGGAGAGTGACCCGTCAAACCGATCTAATTGTAATCGCATCTTGAGCCTAATCACAACGTTTGGCTCCAAAAAAAATGTATGTACGTCATATTTTTGCTCCATGCCCCCCCCCCCCCCCGGAAGTAAATCAAGCTGGATTTTTGTTAGAATACAATTGCAATTTTCCTCAACTCTTCTACAACTTCGAAGTTTTAGCTTGTTGGCATGGACTTTAACATAGTATCGGAGCAACTCAGATTCGAATCCCACTGGTTATGCAATTTAAATACGAATTTTTTAAAAAAATTACCACTGTGTATTGTTCAGGTCTCGACCCGCAATTTATTGGATATTTATCTCGTTTCTTTGGCCCATAAAAAATGGGCTCTCGACCTTAGGGGACGTGTTAGAATACAAGTGCAATTTTTCTCAAGCCCTTCTACAACTTCTAAGTTTTAGCTTAGTAGCAGAAACTTTCACAATTTTGTAGTTCAACTGATTCGAAATTCGAAATTCGAAACGGCCGCCAACAACGTGGACTCCTCTCCCACGAAGCATCGTGAGCATCATCTAAGACATTGGCGGTTGGGGGACCCCGTCGAGCCCACCCCTTGCAGCCCTGCATTATCAGCTGCCGCCCGCTCACCCGTGCTGCCTGCCTCTTCAAGGAGCGCAATCAGAAATTGCCTTTGTACACATAGGATTTTGACGCCCAAACCATTACAAATTTTGAAATTCGAAACGCACGCTGACGTCGTCGAGTGCATCAGCTCCTCTCTCATTCCAACCCAGTGTCAACTGCTCCTCTCCCTCATCGGTGACCACGAAGACAAAGATTGCTTCAACAAAGGTGCTAGCGGTGGGGTGGACCCCCTCTTAGGCCCAATCCCCACTGGCCGCCGCCAGCGTTCCTGGCGGCCAGCACTGCGCCTTCGTCTTCACCATTCAGATCTTCCCCTTTCTCACACAGATACAACAAAGCATGGCCTAAGTGTTTCAACTAGTTGCATAAACTTCGAAGGACCAACGCGCTTGTGCAAGTATAGTTACATGTTGAAGAACGAGCATTGAATTTGAAAACAATCAATGACAAGTGTGATCAGTTTGTATGGACTGTGATGCATTAGAAATATATCGGGCACTGGATTAATAGGAGACCGAGAGGCACACAAATTAAAGACAATTTTCAAATTAAAAAATTGGTTTGTTCATGTATAAATGTCACGACCCGCTTCCCAAAATGCGGGAATACGAGCCCGTGACGTAGGCCCAGCGAATGATTTTTATATCATTCATAAGCTGTACCAGTCTCAACTCAACAATACTCAGAAAATTAAACCACAACCACGCAAATAATAACATCACAGAACAATAATTGAATTCAAGAAACTAATAATCCAACATGATAATAATACTGAGAAACAAGTAGCAATTACAGGTCAAAAGCCCGGGGTACAAGTCTAAATAAACAATGAATTACAATGAATGAAAAAGAACATGAAAGGAAATAATCTATTATCATGCAGTTGCTCCAATCTAAAAGTACTGCTCGCCAACTCCTTCTGGCAGATCCTCAGGTTCACCTGTGGCTGGGTTAACTAAAGAAGAAAAAAATAAATATCCTTAGAGCAAGTACGGACAGCAAGTAGTGAAAGCAGAGAGTAAAGGAGTAAGGTACATGAAGATTATGAATCAAGATCAAATTGCGAAGACAATAATGGCATTAATAAACAATGGTCTTAATAAAGTATATATATGTCAATTTATGTCTATTAGCATGTTGTTTCTCCTATCTAGTGCACGTACTACTGCATCCCATACTACAGGTTCGATGCACGCACAACAGTGTTCGTTTTAGACTTTGTGGTGGGGTCTACAGAGCGTGTACTCGGTGTCAATAACAATCATTTACCATTTTCAATCAATCATTCACAATCATTACTTCTCCTTCCATATCAATACAATATCAATATAGGCCTTACCGAGTACATTTTCTGAGACTTCCCACTACTAGGTCAACCCTTATAAACCCCGGCTTATTTAGTATTTTATTGTTAAGTCATTCATGTCCATATAAGTGTGTATAAGGATCAAGGGAACAATGATATTGCAGTAATATGATGTATCACACAATAATAAGCAAGAAGTAACGAATCTGAAATAGCTGACACAGTTACACTAAAACTAGGGTAACTCCTAGACTACAATTCCAATTTCAAACTTCCAGGATGCTATGGACATCTAGACAGATAGGGCTACAAGTTACATTTAGTAACTTTCTGCTAATTCGGACTGTATCTAGGTCAAATATACTGTTCTTTACGGTTCAGCTGTTCTGGCAGCAACTAGATGTCAATTCCTAAGGAGTGGAAACATGGTCTAAATGCATTATAAGAATCTACAAAAATTTGATGTGAACCCTCAGCATGTGTGTAAGGTTCCTAGAGAATTTCAGAGTATTCTAACACTATTTGCATGGTATTTCACTATCAATTATGTCGATGGTATGGTTATTCTGCAGTCTGAAAATACAGACCAGCAAGGACTACAAAGATGGTAACTCACAGCTCGGGACTCCAAATTAGGATCCGTCGCTTGGGTTAGAAATTAGACTCAATAGGCTAAAACTCTCTTTTATATCCTGTGTACTAATTCTCAATTTAACAGGGTCGAAACCTCTGTGCTAAACAATACATGCCACAAGAATTTTATAAAACTATCACGTATATTTTCATTAAAGTGGCAATTAACGTGCTACTATATCATGGAATGCATTACAATGTTATACAACGATTAGAATGTTCTTTTCTGTGTACAATTCAATTTATGAAGTCGTTAATCAAGTCACGATTGTCTCATTCAATCAAATATACAATTACCATTCATTTTCTTTGTATACAATTCTATTCATTTTATTTATGTCAATTGTGTCTATATATGCTTAGGTTTGAGTCAATGGACAATTATAAGAGGTCAAGAGTACGTCGGGTTAGCTCGTGTAAACCCTCGATACTCCTAACGAGAAGGGACACAAGGCAAAGTTAACGATATTTAAATTGGAACTACTTGCATAAGAGGTCAATTAATCTTGAACTAGAATAAAGAAAATAGTTCAAGTGGACTTGCCTTTTTCCTTGTAGACGGCTCAATTAATTAATAAGAATAACGGGATCAGAATTCCGGGGAGCAATCCCAAGAGTACGAGCGAAAACTGAGCGAGAAAACCCAAGCAACAAGTAGCAAACAGTGAAAGCGCCCCACACTGGATCCAGACAGAACAGCGAACAGCGGCGGGATCTGGTGCGGCAAGAACACGGGACAACGGTGGCAGCCAATCAGAATTCGTCCACGCAGCGGATCTGCCCCAAACACGGAACAGCAAGGCAGCGGATCGAGGCTCCGGAACAGCAAACAGCGGGGGCGACGAATTGTTGTTCGTCTTCCACCTCGCGACAGCGGAGGAGAGAGAGAAGCAGCGGCGGCCCTGGCGACGTGTAGTGGGACTCGCGACGACTTAGGCAGGCGACGTCGGCGGCGGCGTTGGTCGGGAAGCGACGCAACACTCCAGACGGCGAACGACTCCGGTGGAACTCTGTTTTCACGCTCGAAACAGAGGACGACAGAGCGAGCGGATGGCGGCGGCTCTGGACAGCGACAATGGCGTAGATGAGGGCGAGAGGCTCTCGGCAGGGGCGGTAAGGGAATAGAGGTGATTGGGAGAGGCAACGGTGAGTGCTCGATGGGTAGTTGGTTGGGTTCGGTGGTGCTTCGATGGGTTCGACGGGGGTTCTACGGCAATGGGGACGGGGCTAGGTTGAAGAGGGTGAGGAGATGGTGTGGAGCGGTTGACGATTGGAGTGGGCGACGGTGATGGAGAATTGGGTTTGTTCAGTTATGGGTGAAGGTGAGAAGGCAAAGGAGAAGAGAGCAGGGGTTTTGTTTGGGTTTTGAGAACCAGGAGAGGGAGAGAGAACGGGAGAGAGAGAGAGAGTGTGAGTTTGTTAAGGGTAGTTCTGATTTGTGGGGGAAGTGGGTTGTTTTTAATATAATAAAATGAGAGAAGATCATGGGGAGTTGGAGAATTGTGGGATTGAGGGAGAATGAGTCTGGGTTTTAGTTAGGGGAGTGAGTTTGGGTAGATTAAGGCTTGGATCCAATATCCAATAAGATATGGGTTGGGCTTGATTGTAGTTGGGCCAAAATACAATAATATAATGAATAATTGGAATTAGTGAGCCCACAACATGACAAAGACCTAAATACAATAATCAGGGAGGAAAATACATCAATAGAAATACTAGGAAAAATAATCCGTACAATCGGAAACATGGGTTACAATAAAGCACACAAAAAACCCAGTATCTCAGGAAGCATCAAATTCATAAATTTTGCAGTATGCATTATAACAGAAGCCACTAAGAGCATTACTCACAGCTGTAGGCTGAAACCAATGCCATCAATCGCTGCATCACTCCAGCTGCTTCTTCTTTAAGTTTGTTTTGAGGAGTAACTTCTGATTCTAATCCAAAAAGTAATGGAGCAAAAACTGGAAGTTAGAGCATCTCCAATGGCTAGCCAAAATGAAGAGGCATAGCCATATTTGGAGAGTCACACTCATTTTGCATCTCCAACGATTAGGCATAATGGCTAGGCATTTTGCCTAGCCATTAATATGAAGAGGCAAAATGGAGAGTAAGAGGCAAAATATAGAGGAAGAAGTATGGTTGGAGATGAAGCAAAATGGCTAGCCAAATTCATTAGGCAAAAACACTATTTGAACAATTTGGCTAGCCATTTTAGCTAGTATGGTTGGAGATGCTCTTACATGTTATGTTGTGTATAATGCATTGATTAACTATATGCACATTACAATTGATCGAATCTTTACCTGGTAAAGTATCGGTCCAAGTTGTGCCACTGAGGATCCTTGCAATGATTCCCAAATTGAACCATCTCTCCTGAAAATATTTTCAACTCTTCCCTGTTAAACTGACATCAAACATTAATAAGCCCTCTAACCCATGCTTGGGTAAATCATATTTCGCAATAATTTAATATGGCCAAAAATAACCAACATAATTATTATACCGGAAAGGAAAACTAAAAAAGTAAACTCCTCGGCAACAACGGCTTTATTGAGACAAGAATTTACAAAAAATAAATGATTCGGTTCATTACGGCCTTTTGTCATTGCAAAATGCTAGACATACATGAGTTTTTACCTCTAACATACATTATAAATGTATTGGGGCCCACTTCTTAGTAAAAGACAATGTTTTAATCTTGTATTTTAGTGAGAAGTGGAACCCAATGCATTTATAATGTATGTTTGAGGTAAAAACTCATGTATGTATAGTCATCCTCTAAGGGTATACTATCCATTAGTAGTTCTCCTAAAAAAGTAGTAGTTTTTTTTTAAAAAAAACTTTTTTCATATATCATTCAGAAAGGAATTTGCAAAGATTATCATCTTTTTAAACTTTCACATGAAATACATGTGCCAAATAATCTAGTAGTAGGCGAACCTAAATTTCCTCAGTGCTTTAAGCTATAGTCAGTAACTGAGGTAATAAACCAAGCATCCAGTCATCCATAGAGTAAAAGGACATGCCATACCACTTGCAGCATATATATAAAAGGAAAAAAATTTAAACTATTTAAGGATGGACCATGAGGTGTGTATTTTTTGGCTGATAAACATCGAATTAAACAGGCGAAAAATACTATTTCTTTTAAGATATCCTCTTCAATTTATGTATGTGCATTGCAACAATATGATGATGGTAAGTAATGGATACGTACACACTGAAAAATAGGGGGTTTACTTCATTTTGCTGAAAAATATTGTAAAAGTATTAGTGTATCCATATGCTTACTGCTTGTTTGATCACATAATATCCATTAAATTGTAGGGAAAGTTTCATAAGCCGGTTATATGACTGTTACCGCTGATTCTGGTGTGGGGGTAAGCAAATAGAATTTGTGAGTTCGTGGAAAAACCTGAATAGCAGATCCGAACCTGTTCGTCTGAGTTGGGCAGTTGAGCTCCCGCCGTGCACCTGCAAGGAAAGTGCGAAACACCGGGGTTGATCCCGGCGACGCACCCTCCGACGCTCTTGTCAGTAACCAGTGATGATTAAAAAAGAGCTTGAGTTGGCAAAAAGTGATTAACCTGTACCACTGAGGGATCAGATTAGGAATGTGATTCCTGTGATCTGATAAGGCGTAAAATCCTCGTAATCAGATTAGGAATGTAATCCCTTAATTCCCGGTGAGAGGATAACTGCAAATCAGGCCCGTTGATTTAGTCAAATCAGTGACCCTGATCTCCTCTCGCTGGTCTAGGTTTGTATCGGGTCGGGACCCGTACCCAGTTGAGCTTGGGTTGTTGGATCTGTGAGAAGGAGGCCCAGTACCCGCTTCGGACCCGTTAGTAGGTGAAATTACCGTTTTACCCCTGAGCTTTAAGATTCGCCTCCGATGTGAACGGTCCCGATTTAATCCTATTTTTAGCCATATCAATGACCAACCAACAGTCCTGCTTTATGGTTCAGTATATTATTAAAAATACATGACCCAAGAATGCTTATAGTTGACATGAGGATATCAAGATGGAAAAACACTACGAGGTAGCTCCGACTAGAAATAAAACAAGAAGTTCAGAAGTGATTAACATGGTCTGGCATGTGCAATAAAGACCACTAACAACATTAATTAGGAGGAGTTAAAGGATTGTAGTTAATGGTGCAGAAAGGACTAGGGGTAGACCTATAACTTAGACATAAGTTGAGAAAAAATATGGCAGTTGCTAAAATGACAAAAAAGATGGTCATTAACAAAGATGAAGGGGGAGGGAGGAAAGGTTATGTGGTCTACCCAAAATCAAGGCAAGGGCGTTGTTGTTGTTGTTGGTTTTTTTCTTAGAAACCAAACAGTGCTTTTAATAGAATTGTCAATAGTAAAGAGTAAGGAGCTACAATGCATGGATTTTCTACTTGAAAGTTACGCCGTGTCGAGAACTTGTGGCAGTGTAAGTCACAATGAGTCTGTGGTTGTGCTTCTTGCTTAAGGAAACCAAGACTCTGCGAATTATGACTTAAAAGTGTTCTGAGATCAACTGAGGAAAGCACTTTCTCAAAAAGCTAAAAGCACCTCTTGAAGTGTGCATTCTAGGCCCAACACAAACCTACCTAATTTCACCAAGCACATGCTACTGTGTTCAAAATTGCTCTGAAAGTCCTAAAATTGCTTTTAGAGCCAAAGCCTAATACCAATTCCTAGCATACAACCAAACTATTTCACTTCATGTCATTCAAATCATTAAGAAACAAAAACAAAACCTTGCCTTGTTAGTTGCACTCAACCACGACCTCTCCGATAAAACCCTGGAGATCTATCTGCTGCTTCTTGGGCATGGGAACACCAGGGTCCAAAAACGCAAACGCGTGATCGTAAAACCGACCACCATCCATTGTCTCCTCAATGGGTGCCTCCATTGGGTTAGCAGCTATGTCACTTGGGGACTTATCCACTGCTGCTTTCTTTGAGCAAATCCCACCCATTTGTAATCAAACCAATCTCAATTTCAAGGATTGAACTCGGTGGGAAATTTCAACAAACAGGTTGTGGGCAGTTCTGAATTGAACTCAAACCCCTGCCGCTCAAATGAGAGAGAACCCAATTGACCATAAAAGAAGAGAAGGGAAACCCAGATCCCAATTTGAGAGGAGTAGAAGAGATGATCAATAATGAGAGAGAGATGGTCAAAACCAAAACTCATCTAAGTCTTCGTCTCTCACTTTCTTTGTTTTTTGTGTAAAACTGTTTAATACTCGTAGTTAGTTTACCTGCTTAAACTGAACACATCTACCAAGTTGATACTGGATTTTCAAATCAAAAATTTAGGAAGAGAATGTATTTATAAATATTATTATGTGTTTTTATAATGGTAGTTGTTGAATAATTTCCATAGGTAATGAATTGCAAAGTGTAATATATGCGAGATGCCATAAAGTCCTAAAATCAGAAAGATATGCATAAAGAGATGTTAGTTTTTTTTCTATGAAATTCAACCATAATCATCCACATTGGGGGAGAAAATAAAGTTCATCCGAGTCTGGAACCAAACCGATTTCCTCTCACTAGCGTGCAAAATCTCACGGTATAGAGGCATGTTCTTGAGGACGTGACTGGGGATGCAATTTTAGGAATGGAGAAAAATTAATAATTTTGTATCTTTTTTTTTCTTTCTTTTTTTGTGATCTAACACTTCTTATTCACAGCAATGATAAACACGAACTACAAAGATGTAATGAGTTTTAGATAAAAGTCCAAGACGGTGTCATATAAGTTAGATTAGGACCACATATCTCATCCAATTAGCATTGGTATAAATACCCGATATCCAGACCCAACCCCGACCCGACCCGGACCGACATTGGACCAGAACCAATCCGATCTATACGGGTCTAGGTCCGGATTCTCTCAAAATAGAACACCCGGACCTGTTAAAAAATACCCCCAATATATATGGAATTTAAATAATGCGGTTATAGAGTTATACATGTAAATAATAATTGTTAAAAATAGATTTGTAAATATAATATTTATTCATACACTTAAGTGCAAAAATTATTAGAACTGTATAGTATCGGGTGCAAAAATACTTAGATATAAATATTTATTTCGGCTACCGGATCCGGATCCGGATCCGGTTCTCACAAGTCCAGGTAGTGGACGACCCAACCCGATAGGTCCCGATACCAGCTCTAAATCCAATGCCTCAATTACAATTGCAATAGTTGGTCAGTTCTGATTAGTTGAAGCATTAACTAAATCTGATACACATGGTAATAACAAGAAAAAATCTGCCTTGGTCTATTTGGCTTTTTTAAAAACATTATCAGATCAAATTTAATATGATTTTATTTTTTAAATCATATGAACATGAATGCAAACATTGTAGATCAAATAAAAAAGAAACATGTTAGATCAGGTCAATACAAATTAGTACCTATGTGTTGATCAGGGGCGTAGCTGGCATGTACCGAGGGGGTGCAGCTGCGCCCCCTGGTTTTTAAAAAAAATTTCGATTTTTTTTTTTTGTAATTTTTTTTTAATAAGGGTTTATTTGTAAATTGTCAACACATTTAAGGTTCCTTCCTTTCTTCCTTTTCTCTTCTTCTTCTCTGCCGACGCCCCCAAATTTCGTTCTCTCTCTCTCTCTTGTTCATTATTATTATTCTTGGTCTCACCCAACCTCCACAATCTTCTCTCCCGAATCCCGCTTCCGGCTTCTCTCTCTCTCAGGTTCGTCACTCTCTCTCGGTCTCTCCTGAAAATCTGAAATTGTGTTAGGGTTTCAGGTTGTTCAAATATTTCTAGATCCTATGTGTAATCGCTAATATTTCTAGATGACTAGATAGTCTAGATCCTATTTGATTCGATTTGATTGGTGTATGTAACAGATGGACATCGTTAGCACAATAGCACTAGATTTAGTTATTTTACATTGTCTTCTTGGGCACATGACTGTTTGATACAATGCCACACTCAATTTTCATCATTTTTTTTATGTTGCTATGCTGTAAAAGAAACCTTTAGCTAGCACCCACTGATGCACTGGACACTTGTAACTATGTCTGTCAAGTAGAGGGATGGGCTAGTAGTTAATAAAGCAAGGAGTATATATCTGAATCACTTGGCACAACTCAACAGAATTTCATAGCTGATGAAATGATGGAGAGAGTGATTCATATAGATGTGATGGTGATCGGAACCAAATATTTGAAGTGCATAAATGCTGTCCCAAGAAGATTCAAAATCGCGCATTGAATTTGTTGTATTACCAAGCTTCTGTATAGGTCAACATTTAATTATCAGATTGTTTTATGATTACTTTATTTAATTTTGTAATAAAGGGTCAAGTAACCCACATTCCAAAACCGTATAGAATTGGGTTGAAGGTTATTTTTAAAATATGAATGCCATTTAATTAATATTATGTTTAATTGATTATTTTTGTGAAGCTAACTTATTTTGCTTTTATGTTCTACAGAAATCCCTGGTTCAAGAGTGCTTAGCTTTTCTCAATAGTGCTAACAGCCTAACAAGTAAGTAATCAAATCGTCCAATCTTACCTTAGCTTTTCTCAATATCAATCTGCCTTAGCTTCTGCAAATTAATGGTCAAATAATTATTTGTTAGTTTCTTTACATAGGTTTATGTCATACATCTTTTTACTTCATTTTCTCTCTGTAATATAATTTAAACCGTTTTATGAACTTGTACTTTTGCACTTATTTTTTTGTCATACATCTTTTGACAATGAAGTCTGCTTCCAGTTAATGGTGTGACTCAGTCCTCCAATCTGCTCCAATTTTCTCCCACAATTTTATGCTAGCACACATATCCTGTCGATACAAATTATGTATACTCTGTCTTTCTCTTTAAAATTAAGTCATGAATAGAACATATCGTACTGCTAATAATGTTTCTATGAAATGAAAATGTGCAGATAAATTATCTATTTTAAACTAAAAATAAGCATCCACACACTTCATAAAGATGAAGAAATGAAATATTAGACGAAGATCAGTAATTAATGAGTACTCATATGTTGCAAATGATCATGAAGTTCTGGCATACACTACATTGGCACATCTTGAAATATAACTCCTGAGCTAAGTGTGATGCATCAAATTGAGTAGCATCCAAATTGATCCAGCTCAAACTAGAAAGATAAGAGTTGTCAAAGTGTTTAAAATCTGCACGAAGTCAATCGTGTACTGAGAATTTATAAGTGCATATATTATATGGAAACTAATGTATGACTGTAATATATCTATTTAAGCACTAGACAGAAAAGATCTGAGGTTCTATTCTGTCTCAAACATTGAATGTCAAAATCGTTGCATTGGACTGTTTGATACAATGCCACACTCAAATTTTTCATCATTTAAAATTTCAGATGAAAAATACTACACTATTCAAGTTTTTTAAAAACTCTCAAGAACAAGCTGCTTCAAGAAGCCAAGAGCCCCCACCGAGGCCACCCCCATCCCCACGACAGCCCGTTGTCCAGCCCCCACCTACTTGCATTGTAGAAGAAGAGTATCCGTCTGATCCTGCTTTAAGAAAAAATATTTATGAGTACGATGTTAAAGAAAGAGAGAATGTTCGACGATACTACTTGCAAAAAGGACCCTGTCAACCTAAGGATCACAACTTTCCTTGGCGTTATTGTGCAAATGAGAAGCGTCGATTTCAGGCTTCGTGGTTCAAAGATTTCCCTAATTGGCTAGAATATAGCATTACAACAGATGCCGTTTATTGTTTGTATTGTTATCTTTTTAAAGCTGATCATGGTGGCCAAGGTGGTGGTGATTCATTTGTTGGTGGAGAGGGATTTAAAAATTGGAGAAAGAAAATGAAGTTGAATGGGCATGTTGGAGACCACACTAGTATGCATAACAAATGTGTGAGAGCTGGCTATGATCTTTTGAAGCAATCGCAACACATTGAGCATTCTTTGGCAACTCAATGTATTCAAACTCAAGCCGACTATCGTCTTCGTTTGACGGCATCAATTGATTGCATTAAATGGCTGTTGCGCCAGGGACTGGCTTTCCGTGGTCATGATGAATCTCAGGAATCACAGGATAAGGGAAACTTTCTTGAACTCTTACAATTTCTTTGTGACCACAATGAGAATATTGATAAAGTTGCATTGAAGAAGGCTCCAAAAAATCACAAATTGACATCCCCTCAAATCCAACAAGAGATTATTACTTCCATTGCAAAGGTAACTACAAATGCTATCATCAGCGATCTTGGTAATGAACTGTTCACTATTTTGGTTGATGAGGCGCGTGACATATCTGTGAAAGAACAAATGGCTGTTATTTTACGTTTTGTGGATGAAAGAGGGCATATTATGGAGCGCTTTCTTGGCATTGTTCATGTGGGTGATACCACTGCCTTATCACTTAAGGCAGCTATTGAGTCTCTGTTGTCTCAGCATGGGTTATGTATATCGAGTATACAGGGGCAAGGGTATGATGGTGCTAGTAACATGCGGGGAGAGTTCAATGGATTAAAAAGCTTGATTATGATGGAGAATGAGTCGGCTTATTATGTTCACTGCTTTGCTCACCAACTTCAATTAATACTTGTAGCTGTTGCAGAAGGTCACGGGAAGATTTCTGTATTCTTTGACATTGTTACGAGTGTATCAAATATTGTTGGAGCATCATGCAAGCGCAGGGACATTCTTCGTGAAAAGCAATTTGAGAAAGTTGTTGAAGGAGTTTATAATGGTGATATTTTGACCGGGCAAGGTAAGAATCAAGAAATGACATTGAAGCGAGCAGGAAGCACCCGTTGGGGTTCTCATTACGGTACACTAATGAGTTTGATTTGTTTGTACTCGTCTGTGATTGATGTTATTGTGATTGTTGAAGAGGATGCAAAGGATAAGAAGATAAGGGGGCAAGCAGAAAATCTATTGGCAATCATTGCACAATTTGAGTTTGCATTTCATTTACATTTGATGAAGAATATTTTGGGAATTACAAATGATTTATCACGAGCTTTACAGAGAAAAGATCAAGATATTATAAATGCCATGACTCTTGTGAAGATAACCAAGCAACAATTGCAAAATATGAGAGGTGATGGATGGGAATCATTGTTGGAAGAAGTTTCTTCATTTTGTGCGAAACATAAGATAGTAATTCCACTTATGGATGAATTATTTGTACAGCATGGAAGATCTCGTCGCAACTTCGAAGGAAAAACAAATATTCATTATTATCGTATTGAATTGTTTTATGAAGTGATTGATTTGCAACTTCAGGAGTTGAACAATCGTTTTAATGAGGCAAATACGAAGTTGTTGTTGTGTATGGCTTGTCTTGATCCAAGCGATTCATTTTCTGCTTATGATAAGAGAAAATTGCTCCGCTTTGCTGAATTTTATCCATCTGATTTCTCTAACATTGAGTTAATGCACCTTGACCGGCAACTTGATACCTACATTTTGGATGTGCGCTCTGATGACCGATTTTCTGAAGTTGCAGGGATTAGTGGGCTTGCTAGAAAGCTGGTTCAGTTAAAAAAACATTGTGCATATCCGTTGGTATATTTGCTGTTGAAGTTGGCATTGCTATTACCCGTTGCAACCGCAACAGTAGAGAGAGTATTTTCTGCAATGAAAATCATTAAGACGTCATTACGAAACCGATTGGGAGATGAGATGATGAATGATTGTTTGGTTGCATATATTGAAAGGGATGTATTGGATGCAATTGATAATGAAGATATCATTCAATATTTTCAGAATATGAAATCTCGAAGGATTTTATTGCTAAAAAAATGCTATTTAGTGATTGTAATAGTTTGTATTTTTGGTAGTAATATATAATATTTTGAGGCTTGCAAATGTGTTTATTATAAAAAAAAAATTATAGTAAGTGTCGCGCCCCCTAGATTGAAATCCTGGCTACGCCACTGGTGTTGATCAAACAAAGCAGAAGAATGAGAATACTAAGAAGGTCAAAGTCATGAGAGTAGCATAGCCACATGAACATTGCAATTGGCAAGAATCTCGGGCTAATATTCACTATTGAGTTCCAAAAAGAAGGCTAGCAGCTGCTACTTCTCAACCAGCATCTTTAAATTGTACGATGTTCCATCAAAATCAGAGAAAATAATCATCTCTAATCTCATAATGGGAGAGCTAGGGTTGTCAACATACAAATCCATACAAACCCGTGTGTTGCACGTGCAACTCCGGCTCTTCTATTAATTACAATAAAAACAAAAAAACAAAAAAATCCACAAATCCACATATTTAAACCTTGCAACGCACTTGCAAAAAAAATTTATAATATTTTTTTTAACATTAAACATATACATATGTTGCACGTACAACTCAAATTCTACTTATAAACACATACATTGCACGTACAAATTGTAGCTTTTCCTTCAAAATATTTTTTCCAATTACATGCAACACACGTCCAACTCCAAAACTATTTCTTCAGACATATATCGCACGTGAAAATCCTAAAACTCTTATCAAAACGTGCATCGCACTTGAAAAATACTAGTAATAATAAATGCAGTCATTGAAGGACAAGCTAGTGTAGGCAACAAACCCTTTAACTTATTGCAAATATTCTTTCGTATTCGTCTCATGTATGTATCCGATCTTTTTGTGTTAATAAGCTAGTCAAGAAAACAACAGAAAACAATCGACACAGTTTCAGTCTCCTGACTGCACAAGGTAGACAATAATTCGATCATTTAAATAAATAAATAGAATGAAACTAATACACATGATTGAATACAATAGAAATCTCAACCAAGCCAACATTTAAGGAGTACAAGTCATTCATTTGTGCAATAAGGCTAATCCTTCCTTTTATGTTATTGCATTTAAGTACAATATGTCGAATATCATAAATGATAAAGAGTATACCGAGTAGGGAAATCCTTCCTATCTCAATAAAATTGGGCATCATCTGGTAAAATAGTATTGGTATAAGACAATGAATCAATATGTTAGGTTGCAGAAGTTGTAAAGGTTTCTGCAATCAGCTAACTTATCGGCATGAATCGAAATTAAGAATGCGAAAGAATCGCCCAAATTCAAGGCCTTTGATCATCTTTGTCTCTAAGTACGTTGTAAGGGAAATATAGAACTGAGTTCGGGCTTTGCTGCATCTGCTTCAATCAGAAAGTCGAAATGGAATTGAGTTCGGTCATACAACAAACAATGTCACATACAGACAAAGTATATTTATCCTACATGAATACCTCTAATTGCTCTTCGTTAGTTCTTGGACTTTGAGACAAGGTCTTCCAGTTCATCAGCAATGGCAGCATAGCAAAAGGCATACTGCTCCTGAAAAGAAGTCAAAGCAATCAATTTACGAAATTAATTCTAATGTTAGACATATCAAACAAGCTGTTTCCAGTATTCAAAGCATGGGCAAGTATGCACAACAGCTTGGTTCCAACTATTGAATTGAATCTTCTTGTTTACAAACAGTACTCTAATTCAACTTATATTTTACTAATCCCCGTCAAGGTATTCTAAAATATATAGCCAGCCACATTAACGGGAGAAGGTTTGATTATTGTTGTTCTGTCATTCATGATGCTTCCTTCTAGTTATCCAGAAGTATGAGCAGTCAAACTGAACATGAATAAAACCTCTAATATGCCAGCTAGCATTAAATAAATATTCACCTCCATTTCTATACACAAAGTTATCACTTTTAATTAGTTCTTTTGTCATATATAATTTTACAGTGGAAGTTTTACCCAAAATGAAGATTACAAAGATGCAAAGAGCTAACATACCGCTGTCTGAACCATTCCCATACGCTGAGATCTAAAGGTAGCAACTGTTTTAGGAAGATCCAAACATGACATATCACCGGCAAGTATCCTCTGAATTGTATTGTGGATGGCACAATATGTACCAGTTCTTCCAATTCCTGCACTGAACATGAGTATACAAATGTAGATGCTATGGATCAAAAACAATGAAAACTTTGAAAATAAGTGAGCGCTTTCAACTTGAAATATCATACCTGCAATGCACAATTATGGGGCCAAAATCAGGTGGGAGATGATACATCCTCCTTAAAATTTCTCGAACAGCTACAGTGTCCTCAGGCACCCCATGATCAGGCCATTCAGGATATTGAATATGGAGAACAGGTAAGGGAGGCTCTCCAGACTCAACCCAAAAAAAAAAAAAAAAAGTTAATTTACCAGCCAAAAGAGCATGATAAAAATTAGTCAAATATTTGTGCCAGTCAACAAGCATGAATGAGCCATATCTCTATTGCTTGAAACTAACACCAGATGCCTCTCAATGCCTACCAAGAGAAAGAGGATATAGCTTTGTCACAATTTGCACTTATGATTTAGATTCACTCTTTATAAGAATCCCTGCTATCATATTTAATTTTCCAAGTTTAAGGTCAAGGACTAGTACTAGGAGTAATGCAAACTGCTCTTTATAAGAATCCCTGCTATCATATTTAATTTTCCAAGTTTAAGGTCAAGGACTAGTACTAGGAGTAATGCAAACTTACTTTGGATCAAGATGAATACAATTTATACGTAGGTTTTGGAGTGGTACTTGGAATAGTGAAGAGAATTATATGAGGAAGTAAAATAATTGCAAATTCAATTTCTGGGGTTTGTGCTTCCTACACTTATATTATGTGTAGAAGAAAAGATGTAACCAGCATGTTGTTGGTTAGCTTGTCGAGGACAGCTACAAGTTCAAGGTAGCCTGCAAACATGTTTAAAGCTATGAGTTCAGGTGAGGGAAAAGGTGGAGAGTGGGACTTTATAAAAACAAATGTTTTAGTTGAAATATATTCATATTCACATATCAGAAGTTAAAATTTAGTATCATTTATTGATTTCATGGTAAAGCAGGAGCTTTACTATCATTAAAGCAGGTCAACACAAGGCAGAATAAGCTTTAGAAGCAGAAAAATTCAACTCATACAAAAAAAAAATCAGTGTGCATAACATTTTGTACATCAAGTAACAATTAATAAATCTCAGGACTCAAAATATCATGAAAGGAAATCCTGTTATTGCATCATATCCTATCAGTAAGAGCATCCACTATCGTTCGCAAAAAACTCAAAAAATGCATTTTTTGGCAATTCCTACCCCACTATCGTTTGCTAAAAACCCATTTTTTAGAAAAGTAATGAATAGTGCACTACTAAATATAGCAGCAGATTTTAGCAATTGCCAAATATAGAAGACGGAACAAGATATTCCATCTGTGATTTTTTTTAATATTAAAAGAGGACGGACGGAAGATCTTCCATCGGCCAACTTCTTCACATTAAAAAATGATTTAGAAAATAAAATAAAATAAAAATTTCTAAAATGCCATTCAATAAATTACGAAAATGCCATTGAAATAATAAAATTAAAAAAAAAGCTCAGACGGAAGATCTTCTTCCGTCCGGTCAAAAAGTAACTTTAAAAAAAATAAATTTTGCCAAACGGAAGATGATCTTCCGTCTTGCACTTTTTTAATATTATTTTTTTAAAAAAAAAAGGGTTAGACGGAGGATGATCTTCCGGCTTATTTTTATTATTATTCCCACAACTCCAAATTTGGCTCAAAAACAACTGCATCACTCGTCATTCAATGCTATTTGCCAAATGCTAAATATGCAAATTTTAGCACCAAGGATAGTGGATGCTCTAAGTTATGCTTCTTCGAGGCTTTTGTTTCATTCTTAAGTGCAAATTTATTTCAGAATTCAGGTAAGCTAGAAAGCACATGTAATCTCCCAACTTTGGGTGTGTATTGGGTTCAGGTACTCTCGGATGCATACCCAAAACAGTACCCGATTTTTAAATATATTTCTAAAATTTTCATACACATTTAGTTATGTTTTAGATATACTGGGGGTTTCACGTAATTTCAAAAACACCGATAAATTTTGCTATAGGATAAATAGGAATATTCAAAAAAATTATATTTATAATCGTCAAGAACAATACCTTTTTCGCATTTAGAGATATAAATACTATCTTTAGAAAATTGCTTAAGTTCTTGAAGATTTAACAAGATAAATATTTTATTTATTTATAAATAGGATGTAAAATAAATTATATTTGATGTACCCACCAACCCCATGAGCCCTATTTTTAGGTAAAATCACATCCCCGTACCCGTACCCGTATACCATCGTACCTGCACCTCATGCCCGTATGTGTGTCATAGCAGGTAAGATACCCAATGAACCATTGTTTTAACCATCTTTAAGTTAGTTGAAAAATGAAAGTACAAGTCATAGAATTCATAACAAACCAGTCTTCCCATCAGAAAAAGAAATAATTACAAATTATACAATTCCTATAAACACACACACCTCGAAAATAACTGCTAGAATGAGGCAATGTACCCAAAGAAATAATTACAAATTATACATTAGTATTGTTGCTACTGTTTACAGACACCAAAGGAATAAATTCTATATGGAAGTCAGTACCTTTTTGTTCTTCACCTCCAAGCAACGCTGCACTAATGAAGAGCCACTAATTTTTGTGCACTTTGTGGAGAGACTTATATTTCCAAATTCTCTAATCCCATCTTTTGCTTGAAAATAATCAGCACACTTTTTCATCATCTGCAACATATATAGAAATAATATTAGGATTACTGCTGAAAACTATGGCACTGATAAGAAGGTCGGATGATAAAAGAAGCCGGTCATAATCATCCTTTAATCATTTTTCTAATTAAAAATAGGATGTGTCTAATAACGAAGTTCAATTAATATATCAAACTTACAAAGTAAATGGAAAATATTCAGAACTGAATGATTAATGCTAAAATGATGCATTCTCCAATAAAAGCAATAAAATACTTAAAAGCATAATTAGAAAGTTTTCTTTCTGGCTCTTAGCTTCGTTGTACCTGAAGTAGTTATCTTCCTCATTATTCTAAAGTTTTTCTCCCGGCTTCCGCTGCAGTAGTTATCTTCCTCATTATTCTCCCAGAGAAGGATGCTAACAGGATTTAGGATACGACAAATCCCTCTCTAGTTCATAGCTTCCCTAGCAAGGTTTTTACCCCAAATTAAGAGCATCCACAGTCGTGTGGCATTTATGCATTTATGCATATTATGCATATTTTAGCAAAAAGAGCGCCGCAGTCGTTAGGCATTTATGCATATTATAGCGATTTTGATACAGTAGAATGGTATATTTGAGAATGGATATAACAATAAGTATAATATAATCGATGTTTCGTCCGATCAAAATAATCGATTTATTAAATAAAAAATTGCGGTGAGAAATGCAAATGGGATTGAACGAAACATGATGTTTCGTCCAATCTTTTAGGAGAATGGACGAAACATCCCATTCCAAATTATAAAATAAAATAAAAAAATTAAACCCTTTGGACCATTTTGCCCCGACTTCATCCAACCATTCGATTTCAAATCCAACAAAGACATTGGGTAATATACACCGATTGAGCTCTAATTTTTTTTGGCAAATAAAAAAAACTTATAAGAGTAGTTAGATGTTTTTGGGAGAAAACTAAAGAAGAGAATGAGATGAGAGATGAAAGAGATTGAGCTCTCGAGTATGAAGTAACGAGCTCAGCCATCTTCCAATTTTATAGAAACGAATAAGGGTAAAAATTACTCCAACACTTTAACCCAAAAAAAAAATACCCTTAAAACCCGGACGAATCCGGTTCTTTTGCAAATTGTAAAAGTGTCGGGTCCGTGTCCGACGAAACATTATGTTTCGTCTATATTAAAATAATATTTAATTATTAATATAATATTTTAAAAAACTCTACGGCATGTTTTGTCCGTTTACAACTTTACTATATTTTGCATTTTACCCAACAACAGAATGCTATTTTCAATTATGCATATATGCATATTTTAGCTCTCACGACTCTGGATGCTCTAAAGAGGGTTGGCTTTAAGCTTACAGCCAGTAGGTTGAATTTTATGGAGCATAAACTTAAATTATTATGAAAGAAGGGTTAAATATCCGTATTAAAAACTATATTGCCATATTTTTCCTATTTTTTTTCAAACAGTTTCTTTTTGGCAGAAGATTAGGGGTACTAACAAAATTCCTATAACCATAAGGTAAGCAGTTTGTGTTAACAAAACTTCTCCAACCCAACACAATTTAAAGAAAAAACTAGCAGCTCTTGATTTCTCTAAATCATTAATGTCAAAATTAGGTTCAATGAGGAAAGGCAGAGGAACTTAATGGACTGTATGTACATGCAAAATAAGTTTTATTATAAAAGGTAAAAGCCAATACCAACAATCTCTTATAGTGTTAAACCAATACTTAATCAACATAAACTGTATGCAGAATGAATTGAAAGTATAATTCTGAAGCAGATGAGCAAGGGGTCCATTCTTTTAATATTAAGACAATCAATAGCATGCTAATGTATGAAAGGATTATCTTTTGTAGCAAGGATAGAAATAAGAACCTTGGGATTGTCAACCAGAGTAAGCATCACAATTACAGGGCAATGGTACTGAATTACCATCTTCCAGAAATCTTCAAAAGTCTCTGGAAGTGGGCCTTGAGTAGCAATGAACCTTGAAACATTTCCACTTGAATTAGCCTACAATAACCAAGGGAAATACATCTATTTAACACAAAATACGTGAAATGCATTTTCAACGTAATACAACTAAGGAAAATTAAAGTGAAAATAACAAATGTATTTTACCGAAATAAAGCTCGCATTGATATATTCGTTCTTCAAATTTTTGTCTCCCTTTCTTGAATTAAGAACAACCATGGTCTCATCAACTGAGAAAGTAGGAGATAAGCAAAGTGACAATCAAATATTTAAGAAACTTTGAAGGTGTGATAAATTTACTTTCAAGAAACAGACAGTATAGTGAAGCATACACGGAATGACATCGGGATACCGATTTTTATCCAGATTGACACTTTTAAGAGCCACACTACATTTCCTTATCACTTCATCTTTCGTCAGCCTCATGTCCTGGCAATTGATGTGTTAAAATAATATTGTCGGACATCTATGAGCTATAAGAAATAAGTCGATAACAATAGAAACGTTTTCTTCTTGAAGAACGCTGAGTAGGGGACTGGCAGGTAAGATAATTTAGATGCCCCTACTCTCAAGCAATCATATAATCTTCAGGGTCTGTTCTTGAAGCCTTGGAACATAGATGGTGCACTTGTCAACCCCACCCTAACTTAATGATAACTTGACTTAACTTGGAGAAAATTATAGCCCTAAGGAGCATGTTAGAAACTTGGATTCGATGGTGTTATTATTAAGAGAACAACAGTCTACACAGAACCTTCAACTCCCATCTACCTACTCACTAATATCACAAGTGACATACAGACTACCAGTGTTCTAAACCACAGAATTAAGAAGCCCATATGCGATATGCACCACAATCCCGAGGTTTTTATCCCGCATATAACTCAAAATGCGACACAAAGGAAAATGCAGGCACATATTCGTCGATAATGTGGTGGCTGTATATAAGAAACTTCAGGAAACAGATATGAAACCCGGTCCAGTTCTAAACCCGTAATTTGCAGTTATACCTTTCCCCAACCTTATCCCCTGTTCAACTATCCATGCATTGTACATAGGCTAAAAGTTGCAAATGAGTATGTAACCCATTCCAACCATAAACTCTCGAGGAGGACTACACATACCTCAAATTTTACCCCACACATACCACAACCACTAAAAGAAAAGGTTATTTAATCATTTTTGTTTGTCTTTTAGTTGTTGGTGGTTTGTCTTTTAGTGGTTGGTGTATGTTTGGGATAAAATTTGAGGTATGTGTAGCATTTGTGTAAACTCTTACTCTTAATAACCCATCCCTAGTCCTGCAGCTCTTAAAATACCCAACCGCACGATCTTACAGTATGCTGATGATACCTTATTTTTTTGGACAGCTAAGGAAGAGGAAGTTGTCGCACTAGGTATTATTATTAGATGCTTCGAGGCTTGGTCAAGATTAAGAGTCAATGTAAACAAGAGCTGCATCATCCCACTAGGCGATGAGTTATCCACCTCTATTGGAGAGATCAAAGATTATATGGGATGCGAGACTGGGGAGTTCCCATTGAAATATCTAGGTACACCAATCAGACCAGGAATGATGCACAGAGAGGACTGGTTGCCGCCAGTCGAAAAAGTGGAGAAGAGACTAGCCGGCTGGAAAGGAAGATTCATATCGTTTGGTGGGAGGATCACTCTCATTAACTCGGCCCTTAGTAACATCCCCACAAACCTTACGTCTATATGCGAGCTTCCGAAATGGGTGATAGGAAGAACTGACAAAAGTAGAAGACGGTTCCTGTGGAAATGGGCAAGTGAGGAGGACAAAGGATTTTTCCTAGTGAATTGGGGGAGGGTGTGCAAGAGGACGGAGTTTAGGGGGTTAGGTATCCTGGACCTGAGAGATATGGATAAAGCCGTATTGAGTAAATGGTGGTAAAAAAATGTGGAGAAGACATAGCTGGTGGTACAAATCATTTGCTCTTTATCAGAGAAGGAAAAAGTTTAGATTCGGGGGGAAAAGTAAATATGAAAAGGCTTCTTATTTATGGAAAGGCGTAGCGAAAGTGGGGGAGATGTTCCATACTAACACTAAGTGTGCACTGGGGAATGAAAATGAAACGATTCTGGAAGGACAAATGGTGCGGTAACAATTCCTTACAAACACTGTTTCTGGTGGTTGCACTAGAAGCAGGAAATTGTGATACCTTGATATCTGAGGTTTAGAGAAGAGGAAGAATTAAGTAAATTTCATAATACTCCAACCCAGGAGTGTAGCGAGCAACTCCTAAAGCTGAAAGATTTTGTGGCAGCAGAGTGACTCATTATTAATGAAGAGGAAGATGAGCGCCATTGGATTTTACATACGAATAAGAACTTCTCAATCAGTTTGATGTATAGGTGGTTGAAGATGGAGGATTACAATGTGGAGTAGCAATGATTTGGAAAGTGCATGCACCAATGACGGTGAAGGCTTTCCTCTGGTTAGTGGTGAACGATGCTATTTTGTCCAAAAGTAATCTCAACAAACGAAACATCACAGTGAATGTTAGATGCTCTAGATGCATGTTACAAGCGGGGGATACTAACTACATTTTATTTGAGTGCCCTAAGGCACCACATTTTATTTGAGTGCCCTAAGGCGAGTGCATGGGAGGTCATTTGTCTAGGTTTTGAGATTTTGGCGACCCCAAATTCCACACTAGATGCACTAGGTCTATGGAGCGTGAGAGGAATTGGTCAAGTAAATAGGATAGCGTGGGATATCTCAATAGCGGCTACTATTTGGGGTCTATTGCTAGAAATGACTCAGTTTTTTTGTCAGATTAATAGTCGTTTCGCTTTGATTCATTAAATTTTGGAATTCATTGATGCTTGGGCATGTCAAGCAAGTACAAAGAAGATGCTTCACAGAGAGGAGTAGGCCTTTACGTAGGAGGCGGAGGAGTAGTTCCTGCAGATGGAGGATGATGCTTTTGGAGTCACTTCTTTTGGAGTTCTCATAGGAGAGCTTATGGTGAACCTGTTTGTATCATGCTGCTTTCAGTACTTTCATTAAATTAGATTATATTAATTGACTTTCAGATTGTACCTTTTGTACTGAAGGGCGGGATCTTTGTGAACTGCATCCCATGTTGTATTATGTACTATTGTATTTCATTAATTGTTCATTAATGAAGCGGTGATGATGTCACATTTTTACTTTAAAAAAAAACAACCGCATATACGGTCATATATGCGCCGCACATGTTGTATGATTTGTAAGGAAAATCCTCATTATTACTATTATTTATTTATTTTAGTCATTCACCCGTAGCTGCCCAGCTGCACGACAAGCTCACTACAAGTCACACTAATTACACTAAAGACATCTCCTTAATCAAATCTTAGACACTAATTCACCCTCCAAAACAAATTGGGGCAAAAACTACAACAACAACAACAAAGTCTTTTTCCCAACTAGTCGGGGTCGGTTATATGAATCAAGTCTTTTTCGCAATATCTTTTGTAAGGTCACAAGCTATCATATCTTTTTTCACCGTTTCCATCCAAGTTAGTTTAGGTCTCCTCTACCCCTAACTCTACCCTCAATACTTATCAAATCACTCATTCTAACAGGGGCACTACTAGGTCTATGTGTGATATGTCCAAACCACGTGAGCCGATTCTCTCTTAACTTATCTTGGATTGGAGCTACCTTTAGCATGTCTCGTATATGCTCGTTTCTAATTCTATCATTCCTTGTTTTACCACATATTCATCTTAGCATCCTCATCTCCGTTACACTCATTTTTTGGACATATTATTTCTTTGTTGCCCAACACTCTACTCCATACATTATTGCTGGTCTAACAGCCGTCCTATAAAATTTTCCCTTCAACTTCAGAGGTATATGTTTGTCACACTTCTCCACTTAAGCCACCATGTTTGAATCCTATGTATAACATCTTCGCAAACCTCCCCATATCAATCTCTTTGTATAAATTGGGGCAAAAACTAATATATATAAAAAAATTAAAGCACAAATTTCGAGAAGCTTATTCAAATTTCAAACTAACCACTAACCTCATCTCCCCAACAAAATTCTACAAAACCTAAAAATAATCTTTTTTAAAAAACTCATGAAGGTTTTAAAAAACCTGGAGGCGACCGAACTCCTGCGCGATCTCGGATGGCGACCGGAGCTTCCTGCGGAAAAACGTCAGCGCTTCGGAGCAGTTCTTGATCTGGTCGGCGGAGAGCCGGAGCGGCGGCGGCGAATCGGAGTAGCAGATATCGAACAGATTGAAAGGCAGCTGTGACGGCGGAGATGAGGAGGATGCCGGTAGCCTCGCCGCCATTGGTGGTCGGGTTCGGGTTCGTAAGGAGTTCCCCGTCTTTTATGAGAGATAAAGTGGAATGGGCTTATATTGTTAATGGCTTTTGATTTTTGAGGCAAAGATATATTAATAGCTTGTGGGAGTTTTGTGGAATTTTTTGCTCGTACTGACCCACTTTTTAAAAATATTGAGCGATTTCACCCGCTTTCAAAAATATAAATATACTAGATTTGCCCGTAGTTACGTGTCTACGGCACATTTTCGGAACGATACAAAATACGAAAAGTCCTATAAACAGTAAAACAACAATTATGTAGCTCAAATTTGAATAGTATGACAATAATTAGTTGTAAATAAAAGTCCATGTTTCATTAGTATATGTTGAAAATTAATAATAAATGAGGGGGTAAAATCTAACTTTTTAGAATTTTAAGTATAGAAAATAATTAAAATTAACTGTTGAAGAGATATTTGCTATTTTCAATATAATATGTGCAATAAAAAAAATATAAAAATTCTGAAAATTCACAAATCTGAAATCAAATCTAAATTTCTAAGTAAATAAAGAAAGAATGGGAGAGAAAGATATAGGGAGAGAGAGAAAAATATGAAAAAATGAAGAGAGAAGAGAGAGATACTAAATTATTAATAAAGTAATGAGTTTATATGTTGAAAAATAATTATAAATGGGGTGTAAAATCTAACTTCCTAGAACTTTAAGTGTGGAAAATGATGAAATTTAACTGTTGAAGAGATGTTTGCTATTTTCAATATAACATTTTACAACAAAAAAAAACATAAAAATTCTTAAAATTCACAAACCTGAAATCTTAAAATCTAAAAAAACATAAAAATACTGTAAAGTAATGAGTTTTTTAGTTTCGAAGAAAAAAATTTGGTTTTGGGTTTGAGATTTTTTTTTTTTTTTTTTGAAAGAAATATGACATAGTCATTGCTTCATTAAAGAAATTTTAACGAAACAAAGAAGTTCCATACTCAGCAAGCTGACATCAAAATCAAACTAAGGCTGTAATGCCTAAAATGAAAATACAGAAAGCATCTATTAATAAGAAATCACTCTCTACTGCGCCACCTCCTAAGTCCTCCTTTCCCTGGCCGCACTGTCGTCCTCCAGTTGAGTCCTTTTCTGTGATCCCGCCTGACCTGCCCATGCAAGAATAGTAGCGAAGATGTTATGCATAAAGACAGTAAATCTAATCTCAGAGTGACGAAAATAAAAGTTATTTCGATCTAACCACAAGCGCCAGGTAGTCGCAGCCACCAACAAGTCCCAAGCCTCTATATCATCTTTTTTAATGCTACCGTCCCTCTCGAGATCCCACGCTCCTATGATTGAAGTTGGGGTTTCTAAGCAACCAAATCCTAAACTAACGACTTCCCAAGCAAGTTTGGCCCTACTGCACTTGAAAAAAATGTGATCTGAGTCTTCTTCCCCGTTGTTGCACCTAGCGCATCGAGTGTCAACCTGCATTCCTCGATTCTTCAAATTAGCCTTAGTTAATACCGCGTCCTTCTCCACCAACCATAGGAATGCTCTCACCTTTAAGGGAGCTTTTGTGGTCCATATGATCTTGCTATAAGCACATCTAACTCCTCCGTCATTAAGCTATCGATATAAGGATGCTACCGTGAAGTTGTTACCGGGTTGTAAGCTCCAAAATCGTCCATCTTCAGTGTTGTCAGAGTATCTTCCTTCAGTAGTGATGAAAATCTTAAGCTCTTGCAGTTTTCTACTGCTCTCCTCCGATATCCCTTCTTTCAGGTGCAGCGTCAGTCTTTCGTTACGCCACTCATCCGCAACCGATGAATCCACATCTGCCACTACCTTAGAGGCTTCCGGGAACAAACTGAGAAGGGTATTGCTGCCGCACCATTTATCCTTCCAAAATCTGGTGTTTTTTCCGTTCCCAATAGTGGAAGTGGTATTAGAGTGAAAAATATCTCCCACTCTGGCCACTCCTTTCCAAAGGTATGAAGTTCTCCGGTGAACACTTCTTCCCCTGTATCTGAATATCTTCCTCTTTCGATAACCTCCAAATGATTTGCACCACCAATTGGGTTTGAAATTTTGTGTGTGTGTGTGTGTGTGTGTGTGGGGGGGGGGGGGGGGGGGGGGGGGGGGGGGATGTGTTTTGTGAGGTTAAATTTGGGCCTTTGATTTTGAGGGATTGAAGGCGAGCCACTTGATAGCTTTCTTTGTGTTTTATTATATAGATATCCAACTGATCTAGTTTTGGACACGTCGGCATTAACCATTATTTCTAATCTCTAATCTCTATCTCTAATATCTCTAATATCTCTAATATTATAATGGGAGAAGGCCTTAGTATCATTTGTCAATCTACCAATGCGTACATTGCACTTGCATAACTAATATGAAGGAGGTCTCAGGTTCGAGTTCTCACTACGTCATATTTTTTACTTTTTTTTAAAAAAATATATTAAATATGCATCACACGTGTAAATTACTATCTATTTATTTATCTATTAATCTATCTATCTATAATATAATATATAATAACTATTTTTTTTTTTTTTGATCAAAAGATGACTAAGCCATCGCTTCATTAAAGAGTACTTAACGAAACAGTACATAAAGATACAAAAGCAGCCCGTAGGCCAGCAAAATGAACAATCCCACACCTACGAAACAACATCTAAGCAAAGAAGAAGAAACATCAAAATACAAAACAACTAAACCAAAAGCTTTGATATCTCCATCTCCATCTTTTGTAGGAAATCTCCCAACCTCTAATGGAACTACTACTCCTCTCCCACTCGCATCTTCTTCCTGGTCCTCAGAAGTCCTGTCCATTCATAACAACATAAATGAATTTTGTGCATCAGAAAGGAAAATCTATGATTAACATTATTGAAACAATAATCATTCCGGTCTAGCCAAAGGTTCCACATAACTGAAGCAACAGCCAAATCCCAATCTAATCTCACTTCCTTTCTAATCCTGTTCGATCTAATGTCCCCCCGTACCTGTGCACTAGACCCCGGACACTGTAAAATCCCGAACGTGTGACTCATTTTCTCCCAAACCTCTCTAGCTCTGTGACAATTGAAAATGATGTGATTCGTATCTTCCTCGTGATTTATGCATCTATTGCAACTCACATTATCCGTAATTCCACGCTTCCTCAAATTAATCTTAGATAGTATCGCGTCGTTCTCCACCAACCATAGAAAAACTTTAACTTTGAAAGGCACTTTGATACCCCATATAGCATCCGCGATCTCGCTTCTAATCCCTCCGTCATTCAGCCATTTGTATAGTGAGGCAACCGAAAACTTGAGATTCGCCTCCAACGTCCACCATCTCTCATCTTCCGACTGGTTAGTGTAACTGCCTTCTATACGAATGAAATTCTTAAGCAGCTGTAACTGAATAATTGATTCATGATTTAGAGAATCCTTTACTTCTAATGTTAGCTTCTGGTTCTTCCAAACATCACTGACAAGGGTATCTAAATTCAGGACTGCCTCTGCCGCCGAAGGGAACAATCCCATCAGCGAGCTACTGCCGCACCATTTATCTTTTCAAAATCTCGTACTATTGCCGCTCCTAACCCTGCACAGGGTGTTGCTATGATATAAGTCACCTGCCGCACCATTTATATAATAACTATTATAATGGAAGAGTTGGAGTTGTAAATCTACCTACATACGTGCAATACACGTGCAACTCCAACTCTCTCATTATAGTCTTCACATTACTTTTAAAAATATATAATCCTATTTATTAAGACATGCATTGCACGTATAAATAAGAGTTCTTACTTTAATTTTTTTAAATAATACATGCATCACACGTGTATATTACTAGTTGAAAATAATGCATATGTTATTTTTATGTCGTTATTTCCAATAGTGGCATCTGTTAAAAAAAATCGCATGCCCTAATTGGAGTAACGACATCAGTTAACTTATTCCCAATCGTGTACTCTCTCTAACTTGAAAAAAAAATGCAAGTGTGAAAAAATCATATAGTTGATATCGTTGTCTAGAACATGGCCAATAGCATTACATATGTCGTTGTTAGGATAGCGGCATCAGTTATAATATTTATTGTTAAGGAAAACTAATGTCGTTGTTTGGAACAACGGCAACAATTTATTATTTATACTTGGCTAATCTATTTCTGTGAACTGTTACCGCTATTTTTAATAACAGCAACAGTTATCTCATGTCATTGTTTGGAAGAATGATTGCTGAGGAAGAGAGTTTAATGAGTATTATAACTGATGTCGTTCTTCCAAACAACTGCATGAGATAACTGTTGTCGTTCTTAGAAATAGTGGCAAAAATTTACAGAAATAGATTAGCCAAGTATTAGTAATAAAATGAACTGTTGCCGATGTTCCGAACAACGACATCAGTATCCCTAACAATGAATATTATAACTGATGTCACTATTCCTAACAACGGTATCTGTAATGCTATTGTCGATGTTCCAAATAACGGCATCAGCTATAGATTTTTTTCACACTTGCATTTTTTTCAAGTTAGAGTACACGATTGGGAATAAGTTAAGTGATGTCGTTACTCCAAATAGCAGCATGCGATTTTTTTTATAACAGATGCCGCTATTTGGAAGAACGGCATGGTATTAAACTATATCGTTCTTTTCAATAACGGTTAATGCTGACGTGTCCAAAAATGGGTGAGTTGGGTAAATATTTTCGAAAGTGGGTTAGATTGCTCAATATTTTCAAAAAGTGGGTCAGTACGGCAAAAAAATTAAAATCTGTTTTGTGGATGTCTTTGCTCCTACCCAATCACAGTCAGCAATTTTTATTTTTACTTTTTTTCTTTTTCCGACTCCGCAATTGTTGTCTTCAGTACAAATACAATAGAGACTGTATCGTTAGGGTAGCTCCTTAGTGGAGTCAAACACTTCTGACTTCTCCCTATTGGAATTTTTTCCCAAAATGACCCTCTTTTTGAAAGTTTTTCCAGAACTGACCCGTTTTTTATAAAATTTCCATAAACGACCCACTCGCTTTTTGAAAAAGCGAGTTTGGTTAAAAATAACTCGCTTTTTCAGAAAGCGAGTCTTAAACTTTTAATTTTCGAAAGGTTAGACTCGCTTTTTGAAAAAACGAGTTATTTTTAACTAAACCCGCTTTTTCAAAAAGCGCGGATGGTTATTTTGGTAAATATTTTCAAAAGTGGGTTAGTTTGGTAAATACTTTTAGAAAGTGCGTTAGTTTGGTAAATAATTTCAGCAAGTGGGTCAGTTTGATAATAAGTTCTTTCTATATCACATTGTCACTTCATCTTCTTTAGACTACTATATATGAAATCGTTTCTTTAGACTACTATATATGAAATCGTTTGTCAGGACTTTCTATATCACATTGTCACTTCATCTTCTTTGGTAATGATTTTATAAAGTTAGTAACTGTTTAGCAGTAGTCGAGAATATACATAACTTGACATTATTTCAGTATACACATAATTGATGTGTTTTAAGTTGTCGAGAATGAGCCCATAGATACTGTTGGATCATGTAGGCGAGACAACAAACACTAGAGGGGGGGTGAATAGTGTTAATAAAAAACTGTGGAAATTTTCTTCGGTACAGTCGACTTGTTTGTGAACCAGTCGACTGAAGTGATCAAATAACAGTAAATACAATAACTCGGTGCAGTCGACTTATAGATAAGGCAGGCGACTGATGATGCAATAACAGTACAAGTTATATGAGACTGATCAGTCGACTGATAGTGCAAGGCGTCGACTGTCCAGACAAGTTTTACAGAACTTATGAAAACAAAAGTAAATGCAAGATCAAGACAACCAATCACAGAGTACACAAGATATATCCTGGTTCGGTCCTCCCGACCTACATCCAGTCCCCAAGCAACCCACTTGAGATTTACACTATTCTTGAAAAAAGTTTACAAGAATACTCTACGGCGTTAAGACAACAACCTTGTCTACCCGTAGTCCTTTCTCTCAACCAGAGAAAGCAGACTCACTCTACTACCAAGAGTGAAACAAACCGACTCTATAACCTAGAGTCAAAAACCACTCTCCAACTGAGAGCAAAATGAACAAGAAAAACTTTACAGTCAACCTATAGCCTTGTTGGTGTATTGTGTTGTTGCACGTGGCTAAAAACAAGATCGACTTCTATACCTAGTCCAGAACAGAATCGTTGTTATACTGGACTGAATGTAGAGAACCAAAGAGTTTGAACTTGAAAGCTTTTTCTCAAATTTTTCACTTAGAATTTTCTTAAAGAGTGCTCGGATCTCAAAAAGTTGTTGTAAGAAAACGGAAAACGGAATTTTCTCAAAGAGTGCTCGGATCTCAACCAACGGATCTTTAGCTTTTGATTTTGAAAAATCAATTTTTGAAAACAGAAAACGGTCAAAAACACTCGAACAGTCGACAAAGTACAAAACTGTTTAAATTTATTCAAACTCTGACCAGTCGACTCATATGGCAACCCAGTCGACTGTAGACCTATTAAAAGATCTTACAACAACTTTTTGAGATCCGAGCACTCTTTGAGAAAATTTTAAGTGAAAAATTTGAGAAAAAGCTTTCTAGTTCAAACTCTTTGGTTCTCTACATTCAGTCCAGTATAACAACGATTCTGTTCTGGACTGGGTATAGAAGTCGATCTTGTTTTTAGCCACGTGCAACAACACAATACACCAACAAGGCTATAGGTTGACTGTAAAGTTTTTCTTGTTCATTTTGCTCTCAGTTGGAGAGTGGTTTTTGACTCTAGGTTATAGAGTCGGTTTGTTTCACTCTTGGTAGTAGAGTGGGTCTGCTTTCTCTGGTTGAGAGAAAGGACTACGGGTAGACAAGGTTGTTGTCTTAACGCCGTAGGGTATTCTTGTAAACTTTTTTCAAGAATAGTGGAAATCTCAAGTGGGTTGCTTGGGGACTGGATGTAGGTCGGGAGGACCGAACCAGGATATATCTTGTGTACTCTGTGATTGGTTGTCTTGATCTTGCATTTACTTTTGTTTTCATAAGTTCTGTAAAACTTGTCTGGACAGTCGACGCCTTGCACTATCAGTCGACTGATCAGTCTCGTATAACTTGTACTGTTATTGCATCATCAGTCGCCTGCCTTATCTATAAGTCGACTGCACCGAGTTATTGTATTTACTGTTATTTGATCACTTCAGTCAACTGGTTCACAAACAAGTCGACTGTACCGAAGAAAATTTCCACAGTTTTTTATTAACACTATTCACCCCCCATCTAGTGTTTGTTGTCTCGCCTACATGATCCAACAGTATCTATGGGCTCATTCTCGACAACTTAAAACACATCAATTATGTGTATACTGAAATAATGTCAAGTTATGTATATTCTCGACTACTGCTAAACAGTTACTAACTTTATAAAATCATTACCAAAGAAGATGAAGTGACAATGTGATATAGAAAGTCCTGACAAACGATTTCATATATAGTAGTCTAAAGAAACGATTTCATATATAGTAGTCTAAAGAAGATGAAGTGACAATGTGATATAGAAAGAACTTATTATCAAACTGACCCACTTGCTGAAATTATTTACCAAACTAACTCACTTTCTAAACGTATTTACCAAACTAACCCACTTTCGAAAATATTTACCAAAATAACCATCCGCGCTTTTTGAAAAAGCGGGTTTAGTTAAAAATAACTCGCTTTTTCAAAAAGCGGGTCTAACCTTTCGAAAATTAAAAGTTTAAGACTCGCTTTCTGAAAAAGCGAGTTATTTTTAACCAAACTCGCTTTTTCAAAAAGCGGGTGGGTCGTTTATGGAAATTTTATAAAAAACGGGTCAGTTCTGGAAAAACTTTCAAAAAGAGGGTCATTTTGGGAAAAAATTCTCCCTATTGTGCGTATAGCATGTGATATGGCTAAAAATAGAACCAAATCGGAACCGTTCAAATTGGCCAAGAATCTCATAACTCTTATGGATAAAACAGTAATTTCCACTATAGATGGGTCCGAAAATGGGAACTGGATCTTTTCCAAGCCAAATAACCCAAAAACGAGTATGCCTTACTGGGTTAGGGTAAACAAATTCAGATCATTTAAAGAGTAATTTGAATTCATGATTATCCCTAAGAGACGGTTTAAATCAAATCCTTTATCATAAAGAAATTTTAGTACTAATCATCAACTATTGTTTGGTCAAATTGATGTACATATAGCCAGTTTTGCTGTATAATTTCGATATATGGCTCGACTACACGAGTTGATTGATGTATGTAGCACCTCCCAGATCACCTAATTAGAATCTGGGTGAAGGAGATATATGATTTCAAGTGAACGAGGCAGTTGGAAGTGTAAACAATCCAAAATGACCACAGGAATTAAGCACTAGACAGCAAAACAAATTATTATGTTCAATCCCTGAGATGAATAACAAAACTGGATAACAACGTTTTTCTCATACCATTTAAAGATACTAGAGAAATTCCTCACACACACCAAATATATATATATATATATATATATATATATATATATATATATATATATATATATATATATATATATATATATATTCAATGCACAGACATTACTTGAGCAGGACTGGCTGTCATCGATATTGCATATTGATTAATATTGCCAAACCAAAAAATATAACACTGAGAATGTTTTCGTCGTTCCAATATATATTGATCTTTTCACGCTTAAATCTAACATGATCATAAGTAACTCCAATTTCATAAAGCTACTCCTCAGAAACTTGAGGGTATTGTGCTTGCTTCTTTTATATAATCTGAAACAATGGTCTTTTCCAGGGAGCAGCTCGTCGCAGTCTCCAGTCTTCAGCAGATACCTATATCTGAAATTTCAGGTTGAATAAGCTCGTAAAAATTCATTTGATGGAAAGTCAAGTAATTTTTTTAACATTAATTAATATATTCTACGAGGAGGGAGGATCATGCAACGATGCTGACTTTTGTTGTATTTTGGGTTCATGTAGTTGGAGATATGTATTGTGTTGTATTTTGGGCACGGATATTTGAATGTATGTATTTTGGGAGGATCATGTATTTTGGACTGAGTCATTACCTTGTATGGTAGGGGGACTCATTTTTTGTTCGGAGAATGAGCAGCATCATGGCCCGCATGTGGGTGACATGAACATCATTGTATTGTCTGTTACTTGATTTTCTGTTTTGTTAAAAACTTTTTAATAAAACACTATGGCTACCATTGAGGTATTGACTCCTGTAAAACAATTTAATTGTGTACATAAACAGTTAACAACATAATCACTACGGACTTTTCACCAATAATTTGATTGTCAGTCTATGTCATTGATAAACTCAAGGATAGTGTACAAATCTTCGATATTTAGATAAAAATTGTGCAAATCTCGAGTGAGATTGATATAGATTCAGTGACTTACAATTATGAATGGTTTTCTTAAAATTAAATATTGTATATATTGTAAAGAGCTTACCATGGTTCTAATGATGCTAATTTTTCATTATGTTGCTTATTAAGTGAACTGATATTTCACAGTCAAATTAAAAAATTTGAGAATTACTGCAACAAGTGTAAAACAAGATAAATGAAAGCAATTTACCTAGATGATATTGAGAATTTTAAGACCATCTCCTTTGTGTAACCACACAAGTTTCCTGCTGCGTACGTCTTTTACTTTTCTCCACACTGCTAGTAGACACCAACCGCTTGGGTCTCAATGCCCCAGTTGAGTCAAATCTTGTAATAGCTCGAGATCCTTTAAGAGGGCTAGCAGATTGATGCTCATGGGGTTGTTTCACTAACGAGTTGGAATGAGCGAGAGATTTCGTTGATGGCTGAGACTGGCTATCAACCGATATTTGTGGCTGATGCTGTTTGTGCACAACTGGAGAATCAGAATCTGAAGAAGACGGGCTAGAACTACTCATGTCGTAGAGAATATTAGTTGCCAATGCTGGAATGTTTGTACTATTTGTGTTCAGTGTAGTAGAAGAAGATCTTCGTTGCCTAGTCAGCTGGATAACCTACAATCGTAGGATGAAAACAGAAAATAAAACACCAGGGAACTCAAGTAAAATACAACTTGGTTCTAACTGATACATATAGTGATATATATACCTTTTGTTCCAACACCACCAAGTCCTTCTTCAGCCTTGTTATGACCATGTTCTTTCGTTTTATAATATCTTCCAACTCGGAAACTCTCTTTTACAGAGCACAGTAAGAAGCATATGAGAAAGGGTTTAATATTCATTCAAATTAGATGAGTATGTGAAAGATATAATAGGCACCTTGGAAGCAGCAACATTGGATTCGTATGCAGCAGTAGTTAGCTCGTTTATCAGAACATCCTTTTCTTCACATTCTTTCCGAAGATTGTAAAGGTCCTGCTCTTCCGCCAATGAGCTCAGCTACATAAAAATAAACATATAAAGCATAAAGCGGACTGGTTGTGGTTGTCGTAGGAAAAAGAGAGGACCACAAACAAATTATACTCATATGTTTTGAGGATATGAACACACTGTGTCAATACACTGCCATCAACAACTTCTCTCCATATCAGTTATAGAAGACTGTACCATCGATTTCGTTACTGAAAAGAAGAGCTAGTTGTCCTATCATAGACTACCACAACCTTGTCATATACCTTTCACACTGTAGAGAATTGCATAGCAAACTTAAACGTACTAGAACCACCAACATTTTTACATAACTAGAACAACCAAGAACAGGAATAAAATGGGTTAAAAAGCTAATAAGTATAATACTAACATAAGATATGCATGCGATATAGCCATGGACTAAGATATCAGATTCATAAACAAAATTTAAAACAAAATTTAAAGAGTCCCCTCTCACCTGGATATCCACAGAAGAGGCAACACTGGAATAATCAGATAAATCTGACATCCGCCGCTCCTCTGGCTCCCCCATACTAACACGACCGGCCTTAAACATTTCAATTTGACCCGAATCAGTCATAGCATTCTACATGGATAAAAAGAAAATAACAGGATATTAGCCAACATGACATAAAAGAAGAAAAAATGGGGTTGCCCCAACAATTTACTTGTTCCCACCTTTGCCCAGTTTGGTAGATTCCCACAAAGAGGAGGGTTATCCCTCTTAGAACTGAGTTGCGGAATAATGTGCCCATAACTGCAGAAATCATCAGGTTTCTTTTCTGACATCTCAAAATCCTTGAATCCATCACTCTCCGAAGACAGATGAGCAAACCTCACAGATTGGTGACAATTTGAGTAGTTCATTTGCTCGCATAGATCTTCCAGCTTCTTTTGCATGTTCTGCAACACTTCATCCTATATGATCATCAAAGCAACAGTCCACAAACTATTTTAGGGACAGAAAGCTAAATACAATGACAAAATAATTTCAACAGAAAATCTCAACTAGTTCACTAGTGCCCCCAAACAATATATATGTTGCAGAATCTACCAACAACTCGTAGTGCTAATAGCGGAAACACACCACAAGCAATAAAAACTTTCCAAGAACTAGATGAATCAAGAACAAGCCACCACGATATATGCAAGATCTCACAAGAATACAATCAATATGCAGAGATAGCTAATATTTCTTTTGCCCAAAGAAATACAAATATTACAAACAGATTAGAACTCTTAATCTCTCTCACCCACATCTTTGAAATACTCGGCACAATCTCCTCTTGAAGTTGAACAATGATTACGGCTCACCAATTTTCTTTAATCAGTTATCCAAATCCTAGAGTCTACAACCACTTATATAGCCCTCAAGTAAATCCTAAAAGATAAACACAAATACAGCTTATTGGGCGTTAAACTCGTCAGCCCAAATAACACATAGCGCCGATGTCGGTCGACCGCAACGTGTCAAGTCCACACCCAAAGCATGATCGGTTGACTGCACGGTCGACCGTTCCCTTCTTTGTTGAACTATGTACACTCAGAGAATTTCTTTCAGCCAAGACAGGTCGACCGCAATGGCGCAACCCCTCCAGCTTCATTCTTCTACTCGTTGTTGTCTTCGTCTTCTCCTCTTCATCTCAAACTTCAAGTACTCCGTGCCTACGTGTATTTGAGGCCACAATCCTAACAATATACACTAGTTAACTTAGCAAAGTAAACTAAGAGAGTCTGGCACTGTTTGGAACAAAGTTTAGATAACCAAAATTATTTTAACTTTAGAGGTACAAGACATGCTAACTTTGATAGTCATACACCTACCTTTCCATTCTAAAGTTATCTTCAAAGTTAAGAAATTTCAGGTAAGAGTAGAGTTTAGATAACTATGATTTTCTCAATTTTTTTAGTATGATAACTAATAACTATAGTTATCATAAAATCCAAAACGAGTCTCAAACATGTCAAAGTTAGATAACTAGAGTTTCTAAAATTATGAGAGATAACTCAGGTTATCCTAACTTTAACTTTGTTCCCAAACAAAGCCTCTTAATGTTGTGATTTAATTCCGAACTAAGCATAAAAAACACAAATGCTCTAAGGTAGAGCTAACCAAAGATCTCAAAATTTTCAATTTCCATTCTCTTTTTGTCCGTTCCATCCACAACCTTTACAAGGTTCCTCCTTTACCATCCAAATCACTTAAAAATCAAAACTTTACCAAACCCAACAAAATTTAATCTCAGAACTCACCCGAATCTGGACAGATCGCTCCAACTTCTCAATCCTCCTCTCTCTCTCCGACTCCTTGTCCGCCGTCGCCACCACAGCCACAACCAGAACCCTCTCCATCGCCGTAAACATCTCCCAAGCCGCCGCCTCCTCTCTCCCCAACCCAACCCCAACCACCCTCGCTGACGTGGCATCCTCAACCCCGGGGATCTGCCACGTCGGCCACTTGCTCACAGCCGCCGCTCTTCTGTGCTGGCATGATAGGCGGCGGGGGCGGGGCGGGGTGGGGATCGACACGAGGGAGACACGTGATGTGTTTGAGAAGAAGGGGGTGATGGAATCGGAATCGGAGTCGGAGTTTTCCATGAAGGGGTTGATTGGGGGAGTTTGGGGGTTTGAATGTTTGAAATAGAGGGGGAGATGGAGGGAGTTTTTGGAAGGTAGGGGAAGGAGACGGTACACGTGGAGGGAGATGGAGAAGGGGTGGAATTAATGAAGTGGATTACTAGCCGTTGAAACATTGAATTTTGTTTTGTTTATTTATATTAATTGAAGTGAAAAGAAATGGATAGGCTGAGAGAATCCAAAGAGTGTACATGATTTAATTGTGTGATTTCTAGGATAAATTACTAATATGAGTAAAACTCCAGCTCAACCTGAGCCGTCTGATCCTCTCAAGATCTGCACACCTAAGAAATGGATAGGCTGAGAGAATCCAAAGAGTGTACATGATTTAATTGTGTGATTTCTAGGATAAATTACTAATATGAGTAAAACTCCAGCTCAACCTGAGCCGTCTGATCCTCTCAAGATCTGCACACCTCTACAAATCATGCTTGATTGTCCCTATAGGCCTTCTGCTACTTCGAACCTACAAAAGTGGGTCGACCCGACTCATTAGGGTTAGGGCTCACTCTCTCTCTGCCTATAAATACCAGCCCCCCTTCCCTTTCTGCAGATAATGAAACTTTCTCCACTGAAACCCTAACTCCACCTTTTTTCAGTGACTGACTAGATCGTTGGAGGATCTGTCGTCAGGATCTCTCCCGATGTTTCTAGGCCTCTTGCAGGTGTTCGGGACGGCCAACTACCAGCAGCAAAGCTTCTCCTGCTCCTCACGAGATCCCCATCTAAGATCTAGATCTGTAGCTGAGATATGTCTCACAACTGTCTTTCCCTCTACAAATAACAAGAACTCACATCTGTTGCTCCCACCACTAAATCAGCGGTAGGTCGCTGTGCATCAAAACACTCTGCGTCTCGTTTATCCTAATATTGGGTCGGCTAGGCGAAGAAGGTTGCACCCCATATCGAACTAAATTTTTGACATCGTCCGGATACATCGTAATGAAGCCCAAATACTAAAGATAAGGGATGTCGAGCCCATGTTTTGGGAGATACTCGTCTGGTTCTTTCGGACTGTCCGGGAGGGTCCACCTCATCCTCCTCCCTCAAATGCGAGGAGCCTTTTGGGGGGGGGGGGGGGGGGGGGGGGGGGGGGAGGGGAGGACTGTGTCACCAACGGTTTCAGATTATAGGCCTCACCCGACGGACCGACTCCCATAACCTCGTCCTCACCCTTGTCATCAACACCTCTTCCAACCACATCCTCCACACCTTGCTCGGCATCTACAACTCCCTCCACTTCTTCCTCGTTACCTGCATCTGCGTATACCGGTTTACCCACATCAACCACCTCTGCCACATCTACCTCTTCGTCCGAGTCACTTGATTCCTCCACAAACGGCTTACAACTGCGAAGCAGCGTGACAGCATAGACCTTTTCGCTAAATTCCCATGACGAGGAGTCGGAAAGGCGTTGCTCATCGCCCTGAACAGACGTAGAGGCAAAGAACCGGACTGAGACCTCGACATAATATTAAAAATACTAACCTGTGATCATTGCCGAAAAATTCACCGTAAAGCTGTTTGCTAGTTACTAAACGGTTCCTAGAGAGAGAAGCTCTGACAACTAGAGAGATAAAGTAGAGTGAAAAATAAGTGGGGGAGTGAGGGATATATGATAAATCTCTTAATGTTCATATTTTGGACCATAAGCTGAATGCAATTAACATTTAATTTATCTATCTCTGGTAATTTAGACTTATTTTCTCCTTTTATAGGAAAAACAACCAGAGGCATCAAACTGAGTGGATTCAAGGCTCATTCATGACTAAATCTTGTTAAATTGTCATATGGATGATGAAGCACTTGCAAACCCTTATCACAGTGCTCACTTTGACACTCTCTATTCCCTTGTTATATCCTATCAAGTGTGTCTCCTCATAGTTTGGTAAATAAAAGGATGGTTGAGCTTCACAGTGTCACAAATTGATCAAGTTGCAATCAGGAAGGCAAAATTTCGTATAGCTTTTGAAGGAAAGAAATTCAAGACTATATGGGAGATTTGCAAAGCTTCAATATGATACATGAAATGTGCAGGTTTAGTGCCAATTCTTTTTTCACCTTCACTGAGCATAAAGTATATCAGTTGTGCATGTCTACATATGTACAACCTGAAACCTTCATCACAGTGAGTTGAAATCTTCACTCCTTCACCCTCTAGTCCCTTTTTCATCTCCTAGCAGCTCAAATTAGTCAAGTTGCAAATCAAGAAGATTTGTGTGGAGCTGTGGAAGGTAAGAACGCAAGGCTGTGTGAAGATGTGCAAAGCTACGAAATGGCAGTTGCCTATTACAAAGAGTACAATTTAGTTGCACAATTAAAGTACAACCAAGTAAATCATTTAGTGCCAACTATCAGCTCAGCAATCTTCAAGTATCAGTCGTTATGATACCAAGTATCAGCCAAATATCAAAAATCACAGATAAACAGCTACAGTATCAGCTATCACCACAAGCCCCGAACAAATTGATTCTCATAACCGAAATTGAAGCTATTTTGTTGAGAATCTGCACTCAGATCTTGTTGTTATTGTAGGTGAACCTCTCCCCTATCAAGGAAAGACAACTAATTCAATGCTGGGATCAAGCAACAAATCTGAAAACAAGAGGCTATAAAAAATACACAGATCATCTCAGTAGGGGGATTGGAGAAGTGGGAGAACAATTCAAAAACAAATTGTAACTCAGAAGAAGAGAACAACTAAAAGCTGATTTCGGAGAGTCATCTGACGATCAACAAGTTTCAGCTGCACTTAGCAAGGGATCAAACACAACTACAATATTACTTCTCTTATCATGTTTTCTTCTATTATTATTGTCATATCTCTCAATTTTTTTGTGAACAAATCTATGATTATGTGTAACTAAGTTTGTTTGGGCATGATGGAAGCCCTAGTCATGTGTTTTAAACCCTATTAGTGCACTGCTATCTCCTTTGTGATGTTAATTGATTAAACCAGGCTTAAAGTATTACTCTTGATATTTGTTGTGTCATGATTGATCACCATATACATTATATATTTTAAGTTTGTTACATGAGTAGATTTAGAGGATCGAGTCTTGGGCTCATGATTAGTAACACAAGAACTAATTTGGGTTCTAGGGTTTAATCAACAAAGAAAACTAGAATAGATACCATGTTCTAGGTCTTTTATGTGTTTGTCAATTTCCATTGTTTTTATGCTTTCTTAAAGTGAAACTTAGTAGATACCATACTAAATACTTAAAGAAAGAAAAGAATTAGAGTAGACACCCATGCCTGATTGAATTAGAGTAGACACCCATGCCTGATTCATTGCTTAGGGAAATCACTAATTTAAAGAGTAGATATCATATCTTTAAAATTGACAAAATGAGAAATTCCAAAATGATTCATAGTAGTGTAGAAGTTTGGGTTTAGAATACATGACTAGAGGTGGAAATCAATGCCCCAACTCTTTTGATAGATATTTTGCTCTCAATAATCACTTGATCACTCTCTTATTTAGAAGTTGTTATCAATTTAATTCCTCAAAATCCTCCTCACTCCATTCATAAAAAATAAAAAATATTAATAAAAACGAACAAGCAAACAAAACATCTTTGCAATTGCTTATTGAGTTGTTTACTACAATCTCTGTGGGATCGACCATTGCTAATACTACACTTCTGTCAACGATTCGTACACTTGCGAGGTTTAAATTTATGTTCAGATTATTTATTCACTTAAATAAATCCGAAATTAACAACAATATATAGACAGCTCCATGGCACCTCGAAATCTACAAACAATCTTAGACACCCAATCTAGATCATATAAATCTAATGGTGGGTGAGATTTCAATGCCTCGATTTCCACAACCGTGAGTTAGCATCACACATGCAATACACGTGTCCACTACAATCACAACAAGCGTGAACTTTTTCACCAAGTAAGCATCGCTCGACGCTCGGCATGTTCCTCGAGCCAGCAGTCGGCTTTGTCACAAGCTGCACTACACTCGATGTTTGGCATGCTTCTCGAACCACCAGTCAGTATTATCACTAGCTGCACTATGCTCGACGCTCGGCATGTTCCACAAGCCAGGAGCCAGCATTATCACAAGCAGCACTACGCTCGACACTCGGCGTGTTCCTCGAGCCAGCAGACAGCTTTTTTACAAGCTGCACTATACTCGATGCTAGTTGTGTTCCTCGAGCCAACAGTCAGCTTTTTCACAAGCTACAATACGCTCGACGCTGGACATATTCCTCTAGCCGGCTACAAATTTTTTTACAAGCTGCACTACGCTCGGCATGCTCCTCAAGCCAGCTGCAAACTTTTTTCACCAAGTACGCATTGCTCGATGCTCGGCATGTTCCTCGAGCCAGCAGCCAGCTTTTTTACAAGTTGCACTACGCTCGACGCTGGACATGGTCATCGAGCCGGAAGCCAGCTTTGTCACAAGCTGCACTATGCTCGACATTCAGCATGTTCCTCGAGCCAACAGCCAGCATTGTCACTTGCTGCACTACGCTCGACGCTCGGCATGTTCCTTGAGCCAACAGCCGGCTTTTTTACAAGCTGCTGTATGCACGATGCTCGGCATGCTCCTCGAGCCAGTTGCAAACTTTTTACAAGCTGCACTACTCTCGACACTCAGCATGCTCCTCGAGCCAGCTGCAAACTTTTTCACCAAGTACACATCGCTCGATGCTCAGCATGTTCCTCGAGCCAGCAACCAATTTTTTTACAAGCTGCACTATACTCGGCGTTCAGCATGCTCCTTGAGCTAGCAACCAATTTTTTCACAAGCTGCACTACCCTCGATGCTCAGCACGTTCCTCGAGTCAACAGCCTGATTTTTTACAAAGATGCAATGCGCTCGACGCTCGACATGCTCCTCGAGCCAGCAACCGGATTTTTTACATGCCGCACTACGCTCGACGCTCAGCAAGCCGTAACACCTCGTAATTTCTAAAGGTATATATATATATATATATATATATATATATATATGGAAAATGCTCCATTGAAAACAGGTTTAGTTTTCACGGGTTGGAAAACAGCGATCTGAGCCATTGGATTACTCTTGAGTGTGATCAACGGCTCAGATCTGAGTCGCCCATCACCCGTTCTCACTAAGTGGCGGAGGGTTATTTTGAAAATTTCGTCCCAAATAACTCTTCTCCTCACGGATTCTAAAAAAAATGAATTAACCTAGGCCGTTGTTGGGAAAAACGGCCTAGGTTATAAAAAATTGAGAACAAAGCCATTGTTTCAATTTTTTATAACCTAGGCTGTTGTTCCCAACAACGGCCTAGGTTATATCAATTTTTCAGAGCGAATCAGGCGAAGAGTTATTTGGGACGAAATTCCCAAAATAACCCTCTGCAATTTAAGTGATATTGGGTGATGGGTGGAGGCGATATGAGCCGCTGATCACGATCAAAAGTGATCCAATGACTCAGATCGCTGTTTTCCAACCCGTGAAAATGAGTAGATTAAAATAACTATAAATAATATAGCCTATGATCAAGAGTCACCAATCTGGTTAACCACCTTTTGAGAGATAGTCAGTGGTAGGCAGTTGTACTATACTATAAATAGTTTGTGTGATAAATTGTATAAAAATTGTCTGAGCTGGGGCAGAGGCATCACAAATGGTATCAGAGCCGACTTTCGACACTGAGTGTGGGGCATGTTTATATAGTCAGGCGGTGGATTCCAGGACTATAGACTCAGGCGGGCGGTAGATTCCGGGACTGTGGTAAGCCCTCAATTAATTCCGAGAATGTGATTGATCGGGCGGTTGATTACGAGATCATGATTAGTCAGGCGGATAGGAGGGAAGCTCAATTAAATTCGGGATTATGATTGATCGGGCGATGGATTTCGGGATCATGATTAATCGGGCGGAAAGAAGAGCAGATGCTCCACATCGGCTAGAAAGTAGATCCTGCACTAGATTATGCATGTCCCGTGCTCAGCGAGGATGCTGATTTCTGAAAAGGGAGGGGGGGGGGTATGTAACACCCCATAATTTTTTAAGGCATATATACATATATATATGTATAATAAAGGGGTGGATGGCAAAGTGGTAAATAATGTGAATAGGGTTGGGGGGGGCACATGAAGAACAGTAGAGATGTTGTGTTGCTGCTACTTTCGGCGCTGATGTCACTGATGACGTCAGCGGGTCCCACCTGGTTGAGAAGGTAAGCCAGTTGATGGCGTTGTCCTCTGATGACGTGGCACATAGGTACTGTGTGTGCACAGAAATTAAGAGGAGAAAAATGTATTAAAAATAGTCTCATGTCGGGAATACAATAGATTAAAATAAATATAAATAATATAGCATATGATCAAGAGTCACCAATCCGGTTAACCATCTTTTGAGAGGTAGCCTGTGGTGGGCAGCTGTATTATACTATAAATAATTTGTCTGATAAATTGTATAAAAATTGTCTGAGTTGGGGCAGGGGCATTACACATGCTCCTCGAGCCAGCAGCTAGATTTTTTACAAGATGCACTACACTCAATGCTCGGCATGTTCCTCGAGCCTGCAGCCGATTTTTTTACAAGCTGCACTACTCTCGACGTTCGGCATGCTCCTCGAACCAGCTGCAAACTTTTTCACCAAGTATGTGTTGCTTGACGCTCGGGATGTTCCTCGAGCCAGCAACCAGCTTTTTCGCAAGCTGCACTACGCTCAATGCTCGGCATGCTCCTCGAGCCAGCAGCCAGTTTTATTTCACCAAGTACGCATCCCTTGACGCTCGGCATGAACCTCGTGCTAGCTATTGGCTATTTGATCACGCTCGACACTCGGCATATTCTTCGAGCCAGTCGCAAGCTTTTTTCACAAGCTGCACTACGCTCGACGCTCAGTATGCTCCTCGAACTACCTGCAAGCTTTTTCACCGACGCTTGGAATGAACCTCTAGCTATCTATATGTTGTTGGACAATGTTGACGCTCAACGCTCGACACCTCTGTTCCCAACGAGCGGGGCTCAGGGGGGTCGGTGCTCGGTGTCGTGGAGTTCGGTCTCAACCTCAGGGTGCTTTTTACGGGGATCTTCCGCCATGTCTTTATGTGCAATGTCGACTAGTCTCCTCACGATATTGGGGCTACTCCTCGACAGCTGGTACATGCAACCCTCCATGAGTGGGGGGCTTATGATATGGGTAAAACTCCAGCTCAATCTAAGCTATCTGATTCTCTCAAGATCTGTGCACCCCTACAAATCAGGCATGATTGCCCCTATGGGCCTTCTGCTACTTCAAGCCCACAGAAGCGGGTCGACCCGGCCCATTAGGGTTATTATGGATCCCTCTCTCTCTCTCTGCCTATAAATAGCAGACCCCCTCTCCTTTCTACAGGTAATGAAACTTTCTCCACTGAAACCCTAACTTTACCTTTTTGCAGTGACTGACTAGATCGTCGGAGGGCATGTTGCCGGGATCTCTCTGGTGTTTTTAGGCCTCTTGCAGGTGTTCGGGGTGGCCAGCTACCAGCAACACATCTTCTCCTGCTCCTTACGAGATCCCCATCTCAGATCCAGAACTGTCTCAAATCTGTCTTTCCTACAACAAATAACAAGAACTCATATCTGTTGCTCCCACCACTAAATTAGCAGCATCAATTACCTTAGTTTTGGAGGTTTACCGAGCCATATGCACAATTGATGATGTTGTGATGGAGCCAACCCCGCCTAGGGGTGGGGAATTGTGCTGCCCTCTGTGCGATGCTGCCGATTGTGGTGCTGCCGCCCGGGTGGAGGATGGGGATGCCGGTGGAATTAATCCAGTGACCACAAAATTTAATCAAGAAAGTTAAATATCTAGGGGACACAATTTTTAGAACAAGTTGTATATATTTCATAGGTGGTGTATTGAAATCTAGGTGCATAGGCACCCAAGGAAATTGTAGGTAACAGAAATACCATCTTATTTCCAGCTACAGTTAACATCCCAGAAGCAGTATCTCAACCTGATGCTGAAGAACCATTTATGGAGAATCCAGAAATTGAAAGTGGGAGCCCCCTCACCCTCTTCTGAAGTTCATTGACTCTTTGCTTCCTTTTCAGAGAAGATTTTATAACCGTTATCTTTAGGAAGTGTAATCAATGCTTCAGTGCCTTGCCTTCCACATAATGGGCCTCTTGTTTCTAATATTCTTCGGTCGGTTGACAATGCAAGACATCTATTGAACACATCACTTGATGTGTTCTCTTCTAAAGCATTGATAGTACGTTGTGATAAGCAGACCTCACCGTGCAAAGATGCTACAGAAGAACGGGAGCATTTTGAGACTGAAAAGATTCTACCATCTCAAGTACAGCAATAAATTTGGTGCACAGGATGAAGGAAGGGATATAGAAGATAGTGCTTGAAACTCCGGTTTCTAAAAATGCAGAACACCCCTTATTTTGCAGGCATTCCGTAACTCACTCAGTCACCTGCAGTGCAATGCAGAAGTGTTTTTCACCATCTCATGAATCCTTTTCATCCACAACAGCTGAAACTGAAAGCTGTTCGACGGAGAAGATATACAGTGCCACCCAAACTCCCCAAAAATGGTTTTAAGCCCGCCAACCAATCAGATGGCCTTCATTCAGTGACCTTCCACATAGAACTAGAAAGAACAAGAACTACTCCCCTGACATGTGAAGCAAGCATGTAACCCCCCAGATGCACATTCTATTTAAGTTAGAAACTAAAAAGAGAAAGTTGAGCTTTCAGCAAATTAACTCCATAGCTACAGTTAAACTCCCATTAGAGCCTACATCAGTGCAAGCGTCACTGCAACAGCAACCTGTTTTTTTTTTTTTTTTTTTTTAAATCTCGTCAACAGTAGGTTAAATGTCCCCCGTATTTCATTAACAATAACTTAACAAAATATACAACAAAAAATAAGGATTATTAAGTTCATGAGTTGGCATAGTGAGTGGGAGGCCCGCACGAAGGGCTATTAGCTCAGTGGTGGAGCGCCCCCCTAATAATTGAGTCGTTGTGCCTAGGGCTCTCAGCCATAAGGATAGTTCAATGTACTCATCAGCGCCTGACCGGAGATGTGAATCATCCTAGGCACATTAGCATGGTGTATGGTGTACTCCTTCTGTTCAAATCGAAGTTTGAAACCAAACTTCTCCTCCTGGGTCTGGGTCCGGTCCTGGAACTCATACTTCCCAACTAACAAACAAATTAATAGATAGAAATCGAGGCCAGGTGTCTGAGTGTAGCCTTTTGCAACCAATCTGGCTTTATACCTTGCAATGCTACCATCCGGATTTCTCTTGATACGGAATATCCACTTGCATCCTACCAAATTTTTGGCTTCATTTTTTTGGTACTAGAGTCCAAGTGCCATTGTTAAGAAGTGCATCAAATTCTTCAGAGCACGCCTTTCTCCAAAAAGGAATCTGTGTTGGCTAAAGTCTACCACCATTACGTTTGGGATAGCCTCTGATCTTGTAGCAATTCCTTGCAATGTGGCCAGGCTTATTGCAATATTGACACACTACCTTGTGATATAAAGATGGTGCAGGTGATGAGAAGTTGTGATGTGCTGGAATTTTTGATTGATGATATCCTCTATTGCGGGCTGTTGCATGAGCTGTTGCAGTGAAAGAATCATTGCTTGCTTGTCCATCACAGTGCATGAGGGTGTCAAAGTCCATGAGCTTCTCATGGAGTTCAGCAAAATTGATGGGGGTTTCCCTACTACGAAGGGCTGCTGAGATTTCACGATAGTCCGTGCTCAAGCCATTTAAGGTGTGGATGACCAGATCAGTATCATCTAGGGGGTGATCAATGATAGAAAGTTCATCAGAGATAGCCTTAATACCTTGAAGATAGGCAGCCATAGTCTGAGTACCCTTTGAGAAAGTGGATATGCGCTGCTTGAGGGCCATGATGCAGACTCTAGATCTGCCGGCATACATGGTTTGAAGGATGTCCCAGGCTTGTTTGGCATTTTTGACAGTACCAAGGTGGGTGACCACCGTTGCAGCTACAAAGGAGACAATGCTATGGAGAATAAGTTGATCCTGTCGGATCCATAGGGTGTATTCTGTTTCCCATGGTTTGATGTATTATTTCAAAAACCACCTGATTACACTAAATTGCATTCCTTTGGCTGCCTCTGTTTCCCATGGTTAAGGCCCTACACTAAACACTCCATCCTTATTCTGTGACAACATTGGGGCTACATATCTATGCTCTAACCCTGTCCTTCACTCAAAAATGAAGCATGTTGCCCTTGATTATCACTATGTGCGTCAACTTGCACAAATGGGTCACCTTCGAGTAGCTCACTTATCTACCAAGGTTCAGCTAGCTGATGTACTCACTAAACCATTACCCCAAGCCAGGTTCACATGGTTAAGAGACAAGATAGGTGTCCTGGATTGCGACCCTATCTTGAAGGGGCGTAATAGATTGAAATCGAATCTGTTACCATATCAACTTACACCAAATCAGCCAGCTATTAATCTGTTTCCATATTAATCTGTTACCATATCAGATTACACCAAATCAGCCAGCTATTAATCTGTTTCTATATTAATCGGTTACCACATCAGATGACAAAAAGCTAGTTGTTCTCAATGCTGGCTCTCAGCTATACATCAAACTCGATGGAGACAACTACCCGGCATGGCGTATCCAATTCCTGGCACTGCTAACAGGATTTGACCTCATGAGCTACATAGATGGCACAAAACAGTGTCCATCAAAATACCTTGGGACTGATACAGCAACTATCAACCAAGAAATATACAATCTCTTTACAAATAATACAACAGAACATTATTCTACTGATCGGCCGGCCGACCTCGTCAGAACAAATTTCTCGTACCAATTTGAGCTCGTTCTCTCTCATCAGCGACTTGTTTAATACTGATATTGATGCAAACTTATTATTTGATGATAATGATGATGACTTTTTTTTTAAAGACCTTGATCTTGATGCTGTTGAAGAACAAGGTACCAAGCATCTGAGGCACAAGTCTGAGGTGTCAGTTCCAACCGAGCCAATCCGCAAACATGAAGGATGATCCTGTTTTGGATCATCAGTATTAAGTGCTCTCCGTCTTTTGATTTGGGAAATTTGAGAATGGTTGGCAAATCAAATGCATGAATCAGTTTGCATTTTTTGGTGCAAGACCTTGCCTCGGTCAATCAGGAATGTCGCTGGTGGGAATCAGTTTCATTTATATATAAGCTTAATCCATCAGGACTACTCAGCGGTCTGTGCCTTTCAATTAGGCTGAACATATCTGTGCATACTTGTGCTCTACATGATGTAGATGTGCATACTTTTAATGCACTCTCATTCACAAGGCATTCTGCTCATATACATGTATATAATTTTTGTACATGAAATTTTGTATCGAACTATTTACATAAATAAATTGTGAGTAATTTAAAACCCAATTTAACTGCTTTTGGAGTCGCATGATATTCATAAATAAATTGTATATTCCCGAACGATGCATTCTGTAGATTTGAAGTCCTGCAGGTTCTAGTCTTGAAAATGTATGCTTGTTTCTCAACCTGGATGATTGGTTTTGTAAATAATCAGTTGAAGTTCTTTTTGGGTTCAACATGAATTGAGATTTACATATTCTAAATTATGGTTTTGTGCATTAGTAATTAATAGTGAAATGTCAAGTAATTCCGCCTATGAGACCCACTGTACGAGATGTAACAAGTTAGGATGGGCTAAATGTAACACGCTAAAATTAAATAATAAAAAGAAGACAAAAAACTACTAAAATATTATAGGGAAAATTGTTTATTGTTTAATTTTCTTAAAATATAAAATTTATCAACTGCCATTATCTTAGAGAATCAACACCAAATGATATCTAAAGCATCTCCAACCACGTTAGCTATTTTGGCTAACTAAAATAGCCAAAATGGATAACAAATGGATAATTTGGCTAGCGAAAAAAGTCTCCACTCCAACTATGTTATCTATTTTGAATAACCATTAATAAAATAAAAATATAAAATAAAAGCCCATAAAAAACCCAATACAAAATAAAATTTCCAAGCCCAAAAATAAAATTTGTGAGGATCGGGAGAAAAACAACAGAGATAAATTTGAGAAGAAAACAACAAAAATATTATTTCTCAATCTCAAAAGGTTTATAAAAAAAAACTCTCAATTCTTTATAAGCTCTCTGTGGCTATCAATCTCTATTTTTTCTCTTCAGTTGAGTGTATCTACAAATGAAGAAAATAGTGAGAATTTATAGGAGGGGAAGAGACACCATGCTTCGGAAAAGACACCATGCTTCGGAAAAGACACCATGCTTGCATCAAACGTTGTCATGCATCAGCATGCACCAAACGTTGCATGCATGAGTGCATGCACTTTTGTGGCGGGACCTACAATTCTCCCCCTCACGCCACATCTGCACCAATCCTCATCTCTCATCCATTCCAGTTATATCTCTGCATAACTCTAGTTTCTCCCGAGACACAATCTTTGTCAACATGTCTGCTGGATTCTCCTTCGTGTGGATCTTCATCAGTTTCAACAATTGTTGATCCATCACCTCGCGTATCCAGTGATAGCGAATATCAATATGTTTTGTTCGGAAATGGTACATTGAATTCTTGCTCAAATCCAGAGCACTCTGACTGTCACAATGTACCTTGTAGTCATTCTGCTTGATCCCAAGTTCTTGTAGAAATCGCTTTAACCACAACATCTCCTTGCCAGCTTCAGCGGCAGCAATGTACTCTGCTTCTGTCGTAGATAGTGCAACGCACTTCTGCAACCTTGACTGCCATGACACAGCTCCCCCTGCAAAAGTGTAGATAAAACCAGAAGTCGATTTTCTACCATCAAGATCTCCAGCCATATCTGCATCTGTATAGCCTTCCAAAACCGGATCAGCTCCCCCGTAACACAAACATATCTTTGAAGTACCCTTAAGATACCTGAGAATCCACTTAACAGCCTCCCAATGCTCATTTCCTGGATTGGAGAGAAATCTGCTTGCCACACCCACTGCATGTGCAATATCCGGCCTCGTACACACCATTGCATACATCAGACTTCCAACCGCTGAAGAATAAGGCACAACTTCCATTTCCTCGATCTCTTTCCTGGATGAGGGACACGAACTCTTGCTCAACTTGAAATGATTAGCCAGTGGGATGCTAACTGGCTTGGCACCCTCCATGTTGAATCGCTTGATCACCCGTTCAACATATTTCTCTTGAGATAACCACAATCTTCGGGCCTTTCTGTCTCGAGAGATGTTCATACCTAAAATCTGCTGAGCTGGCCCAAGGTCCTTCATATCAAAGACCTTAGAGAGTTCTATCTTCAGCTGTCTGATCTTCACTGCATCTTGTCCGACGATCAACATGTCATCAACATATAGTAACAGTGCAATGAAATTTCCATCAGGGGACCTTTGAATGTAGACGCATTGATCTGCAGCAGTCCTCTTGTAGCCTTGACTCACCATGAATGAATCAAACTTCTTGTACCATTGCCTTGGTGCTTGCTTGAGGCCATACAAACTCTTCTTCAGCTTACATACGAGATTCTCTTTCCCTGGAACCTCGTATCCCTCTGGCTGCTCCATGTAAATTTCTTCATGCAGATCACCGTGAAGAAATGCAGTCTTCACATCCATTTGTTCAAGCTCCAAGTCTAGGCTAGCTGCTAATCCGAGCATGACTCGGATTGAAGTCATCTTTACAACTGGAGAAAAAATCTCACCAAAATCGATGCCTTTCTTCTGAAGGAATCCTTTGACCACTAGCCGAGCTTTGTGCTTCACCACCTTTCCGCTGCCATCTTTCTTGAGCTTGAATACCCACTTGTTCTTTAGTACCTTCTTCCCTCCTGGAAGCTTAACCAAATCGTAGGTTTGGTTCTTCTCTAAAGAGTCCATCTCATCCCGCATAGCGTGCAGCCAGTTGTCTTTGTCTGGATGAGACAATGCTTCCTGGAAATTCTCTGGCTCCCCTTCATCAGTAAGAAGAATGTACTCTGATTCTGGATATTTAGTAGACGGAACATGGCCTCTTTCAGATCTGCGTAGCTGAGGCTCACTCGTCTCAGGCGGTGTATCATTATCTTGTACTGGTTCTGCAGCTGTGAAAGGTTGCGGCTCCCCAGGCTCATCAATCCCTTCTTCCTCCTCCTCTGGTTCTGCTTCTAGTTCTTGATCAGACACATCATCATCTGCGGCAGCTTGTACTGGTACTGTATCTGGAACAAAGTCCTGAGTACTGACAGGACTTTCAGCAATTGTAGGCTTTTCAGTGTCCCCATATGTCTGATTTTCATGGAACACCACGTCTCTACTTCTGATGGGCTTCTTCGTCTTTAGATCCCATAGCCTGTATCCAAACTCCTCGTCTCCATAGCCTATGAAAATGCATGGAGTGGTTCTCGCATCGAGCTTCTGCCTGAGCTCCTTTGAGACATGTACATAAGCCAGACATCCAAATGTCCTCAGGTGAGAGTAGGAGGGGTTTTTGCCAGTCCATTTCTTCTCCGGGATGTTGAAATTCAGCGGGACTGATGGAGAACAATTGATCAAGTAGCAGGCGGTGCGAACAGCTTCTCCCCAAAATGGCTTTGGCAGCTTTGCTGTGCTGAGCATACTTCTGACTCTTTCCATGATTGTTCGGTTCATTCTTTCTGCTACCCCATTGTGTTGCGGGGTACGTGGAACCGTCTTCTCGTGCCGAATGCCCTGACTCTTGCAATAGGCATCAAAACTCCTGGATGTATACTCGCCTCCGTTATCTGAGCGGAGGCACTTCAGCTTCTTCCCCGTTTCACGCTCTACCATGGCATGAAATGATTTGAAGCTTTCCAAGACCTGATCTTTTGTCTTCAGAAAATACACCCACACCTTCCGAGAAGCATCATCAATAAATGTCAGAAAGTATTTGTTACCGCCTAGCGACTCCACCTCCATGGGACCGCAAACATCAGAATGTATCAGACTGAGCAACTCTGATCTCCTTGTCGAAGAGGAACTAAAAGAGACTCTTCGCTGCTTGCCAAATAAACAGCTGCTGCAAGGTTGAAGCTCTGCATTCTTGGTAATGGAGATAAGATTTTCCTTCATCAAGGTTGATAAACCTTTCTCACTCATGTGACCGAGTCTCTGGTGCCACAGTTTCTGCGAAGCTTCATGTTCAACAATATTGAGACTCTCCACATTGATCTTCACATGAGTCTTGTACAAAGTGCTGGAGAGATGTCCACGAGCGATCACCATTACACCTTTCAGCATCCTCCACGAGCCATTGCAAAAACGGTTATCATAGCCCTTTTCATCTAGGGCTCTCACCGAAAGAAGATTTTGTCGAAGTTCAGGTACATGGCGAACATCCTGCAGTGTGATTGTGCACCCGGCATCAGTCTGCATCCGAACGTCACCAATTCCGACAATCTTAGCAAAGCTAGAATTGCCCATCCTCACCGAGCCAAAGTCTCCAGCTTTGTACGTCGTGAAGATGTCCTTTCGAGGAGTGGCATGGCAAGATGCTGCAGTATCTACCACCCATTCTACGCCCTGATTCGACACATGGAGGCATGTCTCATCCTCATGAGAGCAAAGAGCCACATCTTCTAGTACTGTGACTTGTGCATCTCCTTCCTTCTTTGGTTGTGACCTTCCCTGACCGCCTTGCTTTTGTAACTTCCAACAATTTCTTTTCATGTGGCCTGGTTTGCCACAGTGATGGCAGTTGTATGCAGGCCTCCTCCCATCACTTGATTTGCCTCTCGATCTGCCTCTGCTTTGGCTCCTGCCTCGATCTTCCTCTCGCTGTCTCCCACGGACTTCTGTGACGCAGGCTTGTGCTTCTGTGCCAACGTCCTTTCTTCGAGCTTCCTCATTGAATAAGGCATCCTTAACCATAGACATGGTAAGATTGCCAGTCGAAGCCGAGTTGCTGAGGGAGACCACCAATGTCTCCCAACTGTCTGGAAGAGTGCTGAGAAGTAGAAGTGCCTGTAACTCATCTTCAAGTGGTAACTCCACTGAAGATAGCTGATTCACCAGGCTCTGAAACTCGCTGGTGTGTTCTGCTACAGAAGTTCCTCCCTGTAGCTTCAGGTTCACCAACCGTCTCATCAGCAGGGCCTTATTTCGAGCTGTCTTAGCCTGGTACATATCCGCCAGCTTCTTCCAAAGGGCAAAAGCATCCGTCTCCTGGGCAACATGATGGAAGACACTGTGATCGATCCACTGTCGAATCTGACCGATCGTTTTCCTGTTCATCTTCTTCCAGTCCGCCTCATTGGTAGCTTCAGGTCTCTCTCCCTTCTCCTCAATAGGATCAAAGAGATCTTTACAACTTAGGAGATCTTCCATCCGAGGTCTCCAAAGTGTATAGTTGGTGGCAGTAAGCTTGATCATGGCTCCAAATGATGATGATGATATTGATTCCTCCATCGACATCTTGATCTGCAAAGGCTTTTGACACTCAACAACTCAACCTCGCTCTGATACCACTTGTTAGGATCGGGAGAAAAACAACAGAGATAAATTTGAGAAGAAAACAACAAAAATATTATTTCTCAATCTCAAAAGGTTTACAAAAAAAACTCTCAATTCTTTATAAGCTCTCTGTGGCTATCAATCTCTATTTTTTCTCTTCAGTTGAGTGTATCTACAAATGAAGAAAATAGTGAGAATTTATAGGAGGGGAAGAGACACCATGCTTTCGAAGAGACACCATGCTTCGGAAAAGACACCATGCTTCGGAAGAGACACCATGCTTGCATCAAACGTTGTCATGCATCAGCATGCACCAAACGTTGCATGCATGAGTGCATGCACTTTTGTGGCGGGACCTACAAAATTTTGCAATTTTCGTGATTGATTTCCGCGATTCTGCAACAACAGAAATATAAATGTTGCGATTCCGCAATTTTCCGCGATTCCTCAATTTTTGCGATTGATTTTGCAATTTTCGCAATTGATTTCCGCAATTTCGCAATTTTGGGAAGAAGTTCCGCAAGCGGTACATACTCGCCAAATCTAGTGATTGAATATTAGAAATCTATTTTGGCAAGTGGTTTGGCTAGTCCCGGTGGAGCATATTTTTGTTTTTATATTAACTATTTTGGTTAAAATTGAAAGATAGCTAGCATGGTTAGAGATTGTCTAAGAGGATGAATAAGAAAATAACATATATATACCCTCACTTATCATTTGGCATACTCCCATTCCCTCTTTGTTTCAATTACACTTGATTGAAGCAAAAAGCTCTATCTATTTGCATCGACAAAAGTTTCTCTGTAATTTTGGCCACGGCCTTGGAAAAAGTAACTACTAATAGAAAATGTGCACAAAGAAGACATGCGCAACCTATGATAACAGCAATTGACTGAGTAACACAACAATAATCAAAACTTCCAGCAAACTATAATAGAAATTTTGCATATCAAATCTGCAAATACAGAAATAAGGATACATGGGGTAGATTTATACAAGCTAAGCACAAATACTTCAAAGGTTTCAAAACCTCGTCAGTGAGCTAACAAAAACAAGCATCATCCCGGCCCAGTAAGCGGTAGAACCAACACTTGACATTTCCAAACATACTGTTTTACTGTACATAATGATATGGTGGAGGTAAAAAGTAGCATGTCATCAGCCAAAATTTGCTTCCATTTGGCTGAGTAGCATGTCAACAGAAGAGAGCGCATCACAGACTACCAATCAGGCAATCCTGGTCTTCGACAAGAGTCGATCTGAACACGAATTTTGAAGAATCAACTACCCAGATGGGAATGACATGGCTCGCCTGAAGTCCATAGATTCCAACGGCGAATGGGGGAACTGAGGCCCATTAGGTACCCAAAGACCACCTTGGTGAGGAAGTGTTATTGGTTGGCATACATTCTTCCCAATAGAACCAGTTGGTGGAGGTGCATCTTCATTCTTTCTTTTGACAAACTCGAAGAATTCTGCCACTTGCTTAGCATACCTTCACAAAGTACAGTAAAGAACAATCAGTTTTCTTTAGTAAAAAGAAGGTAATTATAAGAAGATTATAAGAGTAATAAAACTAGAAGTAAAAATGTGGCACAAACCAGCCTCATCAGTACGTACAAATTTAGAAAAGATACAAGGCTTTTGTTTACAAGTGTAGGAATCGATCCACCAGCATCTTAAGCCTTCAAAGATTTATTTAATACCATTCACCATCAGAACTACCAAGCATGGCATAGTAATGACCACAAAAATTTGATAAGGAAAAGATTAGGGCAAAATATTATCTAAAGCCTGAGGCAATTTTTTTATTTATGAGGCATCAGAATGGCATGTAAGAAACACAAACTATGAGAACTGTCAGATATTGGACATTATCAACCAACCTATTATGATCAATCAACACATAACATCCTCTCCTTCATAATGAGCTACTACTCCCGCTTACTGGATTGGATTGTCAACTATAAGTACAAAGGCAAAATGGGTACATGACCTGTGACGAATTTGAAAACAATTACCATGCTCCGTTGCTCATTAAGGTGAGGTACCTATACATAGTTCGTTACTTGTATATATCAATATTCATGAAGCCAGGAAGCACCCAATCATATCAAACACAGGCATAGGCATCCTCATCAACTGGCTGCCATTTGAACTCTTTCCAATTGCAGAAGATATTTATGTGGTGGTGGTGGGGGGGGGGGGGGGGGGGGGGGGGGGGAGGGAATCCCTTGTAGCAAGCATTTAAATCCCACCTAATCTCTAGTATCAATTTTAAGCCTAACTACTGGTACACAGCACATTACTTTAACTTTGAATAATCATAGTTGGAAGAGGCAGCTCAATTGTGCCACTTTAAGCTAAAGGCAAAGTGGAGCCAAAACACCATTATTTCAAAACAATGGCATGAGCTAAAGCTCATTTAGTAAATTTTCAAATTATTTAATCACATAAAACAGGAGCAGCGTGTCCGATGGTAATATGAGTTTATGAATAACATTGGGATAAACAGAAATTTGGGTGCACCATTAAAAGAGTCAATAAGAATTGAATAGATGGTTAAGAAACGAAATCAACGGATGACTATAAAATGTGCAAATAAGCTTTGATATTAGACCAGAAGGCAATCGAAGTAAGAGAATAAGGGGGGTTAGAGTGTCACACCCTAGCTAACTTAGCTAGGGAGACATCTAAAAGTTCATATCTGTTTTTCAAATTGAAAATCCACACTGTACATCTTAAAAAGTATGTGTGCAAAATTTTAAAAGAGTTCTACAAGTTTTAACCGTTTATCATGCATTGGAAAAATCGCCATTTTATAAATGGTCTAGAAATCACTTCCTTTTTAGGATTTATGATGAGTGGTTAAAATTTGTCAAATTCATTTAAAATTTGGGACACAAATGTAGATCATATCTAGCGGTGTGCATTTTCATTTTAGAAAGTCGATAATGAATTTTTAAATGTCTCCCTAGCTAAGTAAGCTAGAGTGACACCCTAGCCCTCTTATTCTCTCAAAATAAATACCAATTGGTAACTTATCTTCGGAAAAAAAAAATGCAGGGTAATTTGAGCTTACTGTCTCTTAGCTTCGATGTCTTTGCTAAAATCGATATTAGGTTCGCAGTCCAACACCAAAGCAGGAACCTGAAGACAAACAATAAACTTGAGCAATGACTCATTAAGTAGGCTAAATATTGTACCAAAAGGGTCTATGAAGAAGAATACCTTTTGGATACTTGAATGCATATGATTTCCCTCTAAGTAAAATACACGGTCTCTTATATCAGGATGTAGGGAGTTGTCCATATGAATGGGCAGCTCGCTAAATGATAGCACACCATGGTTTCCACTTTGAGAAGGGAATAGCCAGCTCTCATGCTTTTCATGCAAACCTCTCAAATAATCAATAGATACACCACCTTCCTCAGTTCTCTTACGTATCATCATTCTCTTATGACATGTGTCTGGGCTAGCTCTAAGGTAAATGAACCCATCAGGGATAAGCCCAGGTAAGCTAGACACAACTGGGTCAAACCATGAGTCATAAATACTAATTTCCATCTCGTTCATCCAATTAGCTTCATGAACAGCTCGCACAAAGACCTGCCGTTGAAGATTCAGATTCTATAAACTAGGCGGAAATAACAATCAGTAGTAAACTGAAAAACATAGCTTCACCAAGGTTTAATCAATTTCGACTTAACATAGGTTTTGGTTGTTCAAGTCGTTCATTTGAATAAACTGAAAAAAGTGTTTTGCAGATGGACTTGTCTCAAAAATGGAGTTATTCCGCCCGCTTCCACCACACCTAAAAAGGTGCTTTTAACTTTTGAAAAAGTTATTTTCCACTCTCAGGAAAGTGTTAAAATATATAGTTTTTTTCTTTACAATGCTCTTTAGTGACTCACAAATACCAAAGAGAGCCTAAAAATCCATAGCTTAAAGTTCGAAGGCATACCATTCTATCACTGAAGACACTTCTTTCCATCAGCCTTAGGGGTTTGATACCACCTGCGGATTCCCTTTCCTGCATGACTCTGGTTACAAACACATAATTCTGGAAGGTGTATGCATACCTTTGTGGTTCAGCATAGAAAGCATCTAATATGTTGAAATGGTCGGGACCAACGTCTTGCCATTTGTTGATAGGCTCAGGCACTATCTCTACAAGGTCACGCAATTCAAGTGTTTCGTTAGCAATTCGTTGCAGGAAAGTGGTCTTCCCAACACTAATATTCCCCTCAACACAAAATGTTAGCCTTTTCTTTTGAGTAGGCTTAGGCTCGGAGCTGTCTTCTTCCTTCAACTCATCATCCACACTCTCTTTAATGAATGACGTTATACTCTCGGCATGGTTTCTGTGTATGATTCCTATTGAGCTCCTTAAGAACTCAACCATATTCTGGCTTGCTTTTCCATAGAACTGAAAATGAAGGGAAAAAAACTGTTACCGTTACATAATAATAGTCCAAATCCTTTTACAAATTAACTTACAGGAATAGCATATACTAGAACTGAGCACAAAAACATTGAATACGACCAACCACATATACATATACATGTGTATACTGGCACCTTGCACTTATGCACATACAGATATTTAACTATAAGATATGTCAACAGGAACTTCAAAACAAGACAGCAATGACGAACAGGCTATAATAATTGGCATTTTCAGTTAACTAGGTTCATCCTCCCATAAACATAAATCATGCATAACTACTTCACATTAACAAGAACCACAAACTAAATTCACATGTAAGTTCACTAAACCAACAAAGGAACACAATGCAATATATTGGGGTTTTTTCCTCAATCTACAAACTTGTATTAAATTCACATAAACAACTACCTTTCCAACGGGGAAAAATGCGGTTAAATGCTTCGTTTAAACGGAAAACAGGTAGAACGTTTCATTTAGAACCTACACGGACATTAAAAACGTTTTCCATTCATTTTGCCATTAAAACGTGCAAAAAAAGGGGACCAAAACGGGTCCAAACGGGTTAAATGGGTCGCAGGTGAAAACGGGTTGTTTAGTAACTATTTCTTCTTTGCATGTTTGCTTAATTTTTTTAATAAACTTATAAACTATTAAGTATATTTATTTGTGCATATGATATGTTAATCTTTAATATTTAAGATTTCAAAAAAAATCCTTTATTTTTAGAATTTTTCTCTGTTTTTATATTTTAGAATATTTTTTATATTAAAAAATAGAAAACCATCTTTTCCATTTAAACCCCATTTTAAACTTTAAAAAAAACAGAGGCGTCGGACCATTTCGATCCCATTTCGTTGTTTGGAACCTTGACCCCATGCAATTAAAATATATGCCATGTTTGGGAACTAAGTTAAGTTTGGATAACAAGATTTACCTCACACACTCCGGTTGTCCTACCTTTTGACATGTTTGGGACTCATTCTAGAGTTTAGTCACTTATCTAATTTTTTAAAAAAGTGACGTTGCCTAAAACCGTATTAAAAGATAACATTAACTTACATGTAGAGTTGACTTTGCTCCCCAACAGGTTATGAGAGCATCTGTAGTCGTCAAGACTCAAAATTTCCAAATTTAGGGAATAGAAATAGGAATTGTGAGGTTGACGTATAGTCGTTGAAACCCAAATTTTGAGTCCAACGGTGGATGATCTTTTTGCTTTTGAATCTCAGCCACTGATTAAAAATATTTTAAAAAATTAGTCCAACACATTTTTAAAATAATTTAAATTGTACGCATAGGAACACATAATAATTCCTATAGGCCTATTCAATCTCATCCCTCGATCAAATAATCAAACCAATCTAAAAGTAACTTTATATGCATAAATAATCTTATAGGCTACAATCCATAGAAAAAAAATCCAAAAAAGGGGGAAAAGTTGAGGGACGCAACTTCCTTCATGTTGCGTCCGATCTCAGTTTTGTTTTCTTTCTTTTATTAAATTTCGTCAAATGCAAGATCTTCTTGCGTCCGATTCCTTCAAAACAAAAAAAAATTCAGACGCAAAATGATCTTGCGTCCGAAACATTTTTTTAAAAAAAATTGATCAGACACAAGATCATCTTGAGTCCGACCTGCTTTTTTTTATAAATTCTTCGTACACAAGATCATCTTGCATCCGAGATTTTTTTTTTTGAGATGGATGCAAAATGATCTGCCGATTGCTATATTTGGGAAATTCCTATATCGTCTCTCAAATATAGCGTGTTCCCTATATTTTTCAAATTTTGGGAAAATAGGGAACGACTACAAATGCTAACTGGAGATTTTGGAAAGTAATCTCGCATAACCTTAGTTGTCTAAACTTTTGGGCTGTTTGTGGACTTTTTTAGAGTTGCGAACACCATAGTTATCTAAAATACACCCCTATCTAAACTCCATTTCTCCAAACACTTACAAAATCACATAACCCTTAAAATACGAAGTATGCATCAAAAATTTATACCTTATCTTTATAAAGCTTTTTGAGCTGGGCAACCTCCTCGAAACCCTTATCCACCAATTTCCTCAGATTTCTGGGGCCCACTCCCGGAATCGCCAACAAATCCGCATTCGCTCCCACATTCGCAGCCGTCGTCCCCTTCTGCCTCCTATAAACCACCCTACCATTACTACCACCATTACCACTACCCAACTCCTCGTTTTCGACACTAATCTCGTTCTCAGTGGTCAAACCCCCCAAGACTCCGTCATTCTGGTCGGCGGCGGCCGTGAAAACGCGCCACGTGGAGGAGCTGCGAGGGGGCGGGGCCCACGAGCGGCTGTGGGTGACGTGGCGGCGGCGGGGTGAGTAGCGGATGGAGGGGGCAGAGGGGATGAAATGGAAGTAGGGGGAAGCGAGGGGCATGAAGAGGTTGTTGGGGCGAAAGAGCTTTTGCATGGCTTTCTTCTACATCAAGATTGGATTTTTAGGGTTAGGGTTTTAGATGGCAGATAATTGGGGGATTTTTAGGGTTAGGGTTTTGGGGGTTTTGGGAAGCAAGAGAGATACAGGGGGAAATGAAATGAACTAGAATGTTGTTTGTTTACTTAATTTTAAAAATCTCTAATTTCTATGGGAGAAGGCCTAACTAGTGTCATTTGTCAATCTACCAATGCATGTAATGCACGTGCATAACTGTTATAAAGAATATCTTAAATTCAAAACTCAGACCACATCTAAATTTTTGTTTATAAAAAACTATATTTATAAAGATGTGCATCGCACGTGTAAATTACTGGTAAATATTAATATCACTTATATATAACGATTGAAATTTTGTATGCAGATTACCAGTCAACAACTTTCTTTTATTATTGAGCCCAACGAATGTGCAAACAACATAGTACCCTAAGAACTTTCGATTTGGAGCTTCTGGAGAGGTAAGAGCTGGTATCGGGTCCTATTGTATTGGGTCCTCCACTACCCAGATCCAGATCTGGACGGTCCAGATCTGGATCTGGGTCCTTGTTAGAGCATGTAGTCGTTGGCTATATACCCAAAAATGGATATTTTGAAGAAAAAAAACATATGTAGTCGTTGTTTATATACCCATTTTTTGGGTTTCAGATGAACAAGAGACGTCTATATTTGGCAGTGGAAATGGCATTATGCATATTTTAGAAATCGGGAGATGATTTATCATCTTAGTGTCTGACTGTATATAATATGTTGTCTGAGACAAACTTTTTAATTGCAAAATGAGTGGATGGCAAATGATTTTCCGTTCAATTATTAAAAAAAATAAAAAATCGGAAGATGTTCTTTCGTTTGGGGAAGAGAGAGAAGGCATATATATTTGGTGGAAGTGTTGGAGTGTTGGACGACACATGTCGTCCTTCACCCTTTTTTTAAAAAAAAATTACGGGATGACAGATCATCTGCCGTCCTTCACACTATTTAAAAAAAAAGATATGCAGATCTTCAAACGGTATATGATATTCCGTTTCCTCCAAAAAAAGACATTTTTTAGTATAGACGACTGCAGCGTTTGAGCTATTTGCTATTTTCAAAATATCCATATACCAATTTTTTAACTTAAACGACTACATATGCTTTTAAAAAATCAATGTCGAATCCGGTAGCGGAGAAAATATTTGCACCCAATACCCTACGGTTCCAACAATTTTATACTTAATTACATAAATAAATATTATATTTACACATCTATCCTCAACAATTACTATTTATATGTATATTTCTATAACCCCATTATTTAAATTCCATATTTTTGAAGGTATTTTTTAACGGATCCAAATCCATGTCGGATTTATTTTGAGCAGATCTAGATCCAGACCCGAAAATGCATCGGGTCTTTTTTTATAACCTGGACATGAATCCGTATAGATCTGGTCGGGTCCGGTCCAATATTGGGTCCGGATTTGGGATCAAAATAACAACTCTAGGTAAGACAAATAGTTTAGAATGCCTCTAGTTACCTTACCTGGCCTTTATTTAAAAACAGGCTCCAACTGTTTCATAGTATAAGAGTCAACTGGGAAGTATTCTATCGAGGGACCAGGTTAACAGTCAATAAGAGCATCCACGGTCGTTCAATGTAAAAAATGGCAAAATGCATATTTTGCACATCCAATTCGATAAAACGCTGCAGTCGTTGAATGGCAAAAAAATGCATCAGGTCGTTAAAAAAGAAACAAACAAAACATCATGTTTCGTCTGTAATTTTAAAAATAATTTATACTGATAAAATATTAATAAAAAATACGGGACGAAACATGATGTTTCGCCCCAAAAAGAAAGAAGTTTTTTTTGCAAAAAAAAACTTGCAATTTTTTTTAAAAATCAGTTTGTAAATAATATTTGCAAAAACAATTTAATAATTTGCATAAACAATTTATAATTTTAAAAAAGGGGCACAAAAATCACAAAACCGGACGATACATGATGATTCGTCCGGAATTTGCGGAAGTTTTTTTTTGCAAAAACAATTTTAAAAAATAGTTTGTAAAAAAATAATTGCAAAAACAATTTAAAATTTTGCAAAATCGATTTAGATAATTGCAAAAAAAAAGTTAAAATTTACAAAATTAATTTTTTAAATATTTTTTTTTTAAAAAAATGGATTGGGACGAAACATTATGTTCATTCCCATGCTTAAATTCATTTTTATTTGGTTTTTATTTATTTTCTTACTTCGGACGAAACATCATGTTTCGTCCGATCAATTAAAATAATAAGGGAAAACTGCCTACAGCCCCCCCAACTATTGCCGCTCGTCCAACTGCCCCCCCGACTTTAGTGCTCGTCCGTCACCCCCCCAATCTATCTAACTCGTCCAAAAACTCCCCAATCTAATCTCCGTTAGCCAAAATCCCCATAGCCATTAAAAGCCATAACAGTCAACGGTAGTCAACTGTTAACTGTCCAGTCATCGTCCGACGTGGCGAAGTCGTGCCAGCTCAGCCGTATTGATTTTTTGGAAAAACCGCCTACAGCCCCCCCAACTATTGCCGCTCGTCCAACTGCCCCCCCCCCCCCCCCCCCCGACTTTAGTGCTCGTCCGTCACCCCCCCCCCCCCCCAATCTATCTAACTCGTCCAAAAACCCCCCAATTTAATCTCCGTTAGCCAAAAACCCCCCAATATATGATATGTGCAGTTGACCTTTAGCAATGGTTTAGATACATTTAATGCATAAGAAATGAAGTTATGACCCAAAATAATCTATTACCCCTAATTGGAATACTCATGAAGTTGTCAAGTGTTAACAAAAATCTTGTATAGGACTGTTGTACAAGGCTGTATGGATCAATATGTTGGGTATATATAATTGTGGATAAGTGAATGAGAATAGTGGTTGCCAAATTATAGGAAGAATTACATTATGTATATGACGCTTTTGTGGGGGTAATTTATAATTGTTTGCTTTGATTTTGCTTGGTTCACAGTTCTGTTGCCCTGTTTTAAGGTGTGTGTCTGAGTTTTGCTTTTGCCAGCAATTTTGTCAAATTTTGTGGAGCTTGTTATGATTTTCTGTAGTTGATGCAATGCATGTTTTTTTATTAGGTTCAAATCTGAGGTTCTGCGCTGTCTTATCTGTTTCTTATTTCATAATAGAATTATCAAATTCTATACAAGAAGGATCCATCAAATTAGAATCTGAATGTCCTCACTTGAAGAAAGGGTAATCAAGTTAGAATTCCATCTGATACAAATTCAACAAAATCATTCATCATTATTTTCCACAGGTCTCTATCTGTTTTGCTATTGGAACTATTAGTGAGCCAATTCACAGGATGGTAGTTAACTTCAATTATATGGTAGATGGTTTTGACCCTTTCATGTGCACAACATGTTGTGTACGATGGGTGTTCAACTTAATTCAGTAAACAACATTACATTACAGATTAGATATGTTAGCATTCCATAATTCACCACAGGTTAAAGATTCCGTTTCCAGATTTATCAGCTTAAATTACATAATAAACAAGAGTTGAACTATTTCATAATACTAACAAATCCTATATTTTTAGGGTCTATTGAATGCAGTTGAACAAGAGTTGCCTCAAGTTGAGCACCGGATGTGTGCGCGACATATATATGCAAATCTCAAAAAGAATCATAGTGCAAACTCTCTGAAGGCTTTATTTTGGAAACTTGCGCAAAGCTACAACAACGCAGAGTATGAAGAGAATTGTGAGGCTTTCAAGAAATTCAACAACGCTGCGTTTGAGGATTTAATGAAGACGAATCCGCGTCATTGGTGTCGAGCATTCTTTAAGACACATAGTTGTTGCGGTGATGTGCACAATAACATGGCAGAATCATTTAATAGGAGCATTCTTTATGCTAGAACACGTCCAATGGTTGAGATGTTAGAGATGATTCGAAGACAAACAATGTAACGTATAGACAAAAGATGCTCAATAGCAGAGGAACACACTGGGAAACACAGTCTGAAGGTTGCTGATTCATTACGGGGATCACAAAAGAAAGCCGGGTATTGCGTTTCTTACCCTAGTTCATATGGTCGATTTGAAGTTGATGATTCTGAAAATTCTGTCATAGTAAGCACAACGCAACGCACTTGTACATGTCGAAGGTGGGACTTAACTGGGATTCCGTGTTGCCATGCGATGTGTGTTATAATGGATAGGAGGATGAATGTTGAGGAATATGTTAGTGATTACTTCTTGACTAGTAGATGGCGAGATACATACAAGAACAATATATCCCCTGTTAGTGGTTTCAAGTTTTGGAAAAAGTCAAGTGAGGCGCGGGTAATCCCACCCGAAGTAAGGAATCTGCCAGGAAGTCCGAAAAAATTTCATAGGATTAAGCATTCAACCGAGTCTCCAAAGAAGAAAGGAAAATTGACTAAACATGGCCGAATTTTGCATTGTAGCCGATGTCGTCAAACCGGTCATAACGTGCGAAAATGTCAAAGGTCCAGACTTGAGGTAAATTTTTATAAATTCATTTATCTATTCGATCATTTCTCTTCGTTTAATTATATTTCTTTTGTCATTTTCAGTCAAGTGAAGGCAGTTCAAGAGGATCAGTTTCGGTCTCACAAGTTCTTTCTTATCCCCCATCACAAGACCTCTAGGTGAATCATTATATTTCAGCTTTACTAAGATTTATTCTAAATTGTTGTCTTGATTAGTTATTTGTAATTTGCAGGGATTTTTCAAGAACTATGCAGCTTTGGATGTTGGATGTTTAAGTTATGTTGTGTCATTATATGCAATGTCTTCTTTATGTCAAATGTGATTTGGATCTGGATGTTTAAGTTATGTTGTGTTATGTGACATTATTTGGATGTTATGTTGTGATATGTTGTCTTTTTTAAGTTGGATGTTATGTTGTGTTATGTGACATTATTTGGATGTTATGTTGGTTTTAGTAATTGGATGTTATGTTGACATTATTTGGATGTTATGTTAGTTTTAGTATTTGGATGTTACGTTGACATTATTTGGATGTTATGTTGTCTTTTTTAAGTTACGTTATGTTGTGTTATGTGACTACAAACAACTATTCCAAATAGTTTCATTTATGGTTGTGTACCACATCTGTATTGTTGCATCGACAATGGATATCGACTGGGGTAAATTTTGTTTCGTTGATGCTAGATGATCCCGAACTACCACCTCTAGATCTCGATCCCCTGTAACACACAATTTAGACAATTTCACCATATCAGACAAACATTCTTTGGGGATTTTGGCTAACGGAGATTAGATTGGGGGGGTTTTGGACGAGTTTGATAGATTGGGGGGGTGACGGACGAGCACTAAAGTCGGGGGGGGGGGGGGGGGGGGGGGGGGGGGGGGGGGCAGTTGGACGAGCGGCAATAGTTGGGGGGGCTGTAGGCGGTTTTTCCAAAAAATCAATACGGCTGAGCTGGCACGACTTCGCCACGTCGGACGATGACTGGACAGTTAACAGATGACTACCGTTGACTGTTATGGCTTTTAACGGCTATGGGGATTTTGGCTAACGGAGATTAGATTGGGGGGTTTTTGGACGAGTTAGATAGATTGGGGGGGTGACGGACGAGCACTAAAGTCGGGGGGGCAGTTGGACGAGCGGCAATAGTTGGGGGGGCTGTAGGCGGTTTTCCCAAATAATAATTAAATAATCTAGACGAAATATGCATTTTGCTATATGGAATGCTATTTTTCCCTTTCTACTGTGGACGATTTGCCAAAAAATGACAAAATAGCTCACGACTGTGTGAGCTACAGTAAAAAAAAATGGAAAAAATGGCAAATAAGCAAACGACTGTGGATGCTCTAATTGTTTATTTCGAGGTTCAGAGGTCAAAGATAAACGTTTTGGAAAAGCCACAAGGAAACGAGGGGCTTAACTAATTCTCCCATCCATCAGAAACAAAAGGTTGAAGAGTAATGCTACATCCACTACCAATTTCACTACATTTTTCTTTACTACCTTAGTTGGCATACTCCAATAGGTAGGAAAAGTTTGAGTAAGTGGAGGAACTTCCAATAGGAGTATGTCACCTAAGGTAGTGAAGATAATGGTAGTGAAATTGATAGTGGCTGAAGCATTTACTCTTTTTGAAAATTCCTGCTATAAGAGCATCCACAAGCATTTACTCTTTTTGAAAATTCCTGCTATAAGAGCATCCACTGTCGTTGGCTAAAAACTTAAAAATTAGAAATAGGTTTAGAAAAACGCACTGCAGTCGTTTGCTAAAAACTCAAAAATTATGATAGAAACGCACAGTAGCTTGCTAAACTTAGCAAAGGCTTTAGACAATTGCTAAATATAGGAGACGGAATATGTTCATCCGTTGACGAAAGGGACGGATGAAGATCGTCCGTCCAGTTGAATAAAAATTTAAAAAACCGAGAGTCGGATGAAGATCCCCGTCTCCCGTCGAAAACAAATTATAAAAAAAAAAATCACTGGAAAAAAACCCCAAACGGATGATGTTCATCCGTTTGGTGTTTTTTTAATGATTTTTTATGATCTATTTCTGACTTTTTTTATTTTAAACAAAAACAATAAAAAAATTTTAAAAAGTCAAAACCCACCAAACAGATGATGTTCATCTGTTTGGGAGGCTTTTGACTTTTTTATTTTTAATTTTTTTTTTCCCGTTTAAAATCACCGAATACTCAATCAAAAAAATAAAAAATGAAAAATAAAAAATAAAAAATATATACAAAGACGGATGATGTTCATCCGTCGCTTCTATTTTTAAGATTTGGACAACTGCAGCGTGGTCCTTCTATTGCTATTTCTAAATACTATATTTAGCAATGAGTTTAGAAAACGGTAGTGGATGGTCTAAGAAAGAACAAGCATGGCCCAGACTTAATTAATATAATAAGAAGGTAATCACGTGAATCTTTTTGGCTCTATCCTGCACCAAGGTAGTAGATTCTGCTGCTAGTTGGCATCAGATTAGCCTTCCAAAGTTTGACTTGTTTTTTTTTCTTCACAAGTATGCTTAAAGTTAAAAATGAATACAATATGAGGATAATATGAGGATGCTAAGATGGATGTGCAGTAAATAATGAATGATAGAATTAGAAATGAGCCGAGCATATAAGAGACATGCTAAAGGTAGCTTAAATCCAAGATAAATTAAGAGAAAATCGCCTCAAATGATTTGGACATGTCATACGTAGACCTAGTAGTGCCCCGTTAGAAAGAGTGATTTGATAAGTATTAAGGGTAGAGAAAGACCTAAACTACTTTGGATTAAAACGGTGAAAAAATATATGATAGCTTGTAACCTTACAGAAGATATTGCACTAAACTGAGCATAATGGAAAATCAGGATTCATGTAACCGACCTCAACTAGTTGGAAAAAAGGCTTTGTTGTTGTTGTTGTTGTTATGCTTAAAGTTAAAAATGAAACTTTAAATAATCCATTCTATAATGACTGAAGTCTTATATATATATACTAGTAATTTACACATGCAATGCACGTTTTAATAATTTTTTAAAAAATAAAATAAAAATCCTGACGTAGGGAGGACTCGAACCTGAAACTTTTTTTATAATAGTTATACACGTGTGTTGCACGCATTGGTAGATTTACATATGACACTAAGGCCTTCTCCAATTAAAATATTAGAGATTAGAGATTAGATATATATACACTCCCTATTTTCAAATATAAAATTTGGCAGAAAATAACAAAACTAACAAGTACATACAATATGGTTCATATCAAGAACAATAGCCTTCAACTGATAGATAAATGAAGACAAAGTTCAAAAGCATTGGGGCATTGCGAAAAAAGAACACTTTTTCACCAAGGCAACAACTCTAGCAAAATCCTATATATTACAGAACATACATACAATTACATGCTTCTCAAGCAATAATAATCTCCCTCCCCAAAAGAGACTTAAAACAGGCTCATCAACATAGCGATGGTGCAAAATCATGCATCTAGTTACAGAAGATTTGCTTCATAACACAACTTGAGATTACTTCTTGAACATGTAATCTGCAAGTGAATTATGATCGATAGCACTACTTACTTTTGCTTCCACGCTTCGTCCACTGAGGCAATACTCTGCCAAATTCTGCCTCCCTTGGTCTAGAACTAGGCTCATCGAAGACTTCATCATATCCATCTAATTCCGGATCTATACAGTGATCATAGATCGCAGATTGTTTAGTGCCTGACTTTGCAGCCCGTTTCTTATTATTGGATTGAATAGCGCCCTCATTGAAGTCATCGTCCTGAGTATTGGAGTTGATAGTTTTAGGTTGTCTTCTCCTCTTTACTGAATCAGCACTCTCATTGCTGCTATTGCTGTTGCTGCTGCATTTGCCTGACTTCTGATACTCTCTGATTGTAGATTCTACAGTATCTAGTATGCGGTCTCCATACTTGCTCACCTTTGCCCTGGAACGAAAAACAAATATCAGATTTAAGACAGAAATTGGATCCTTCTTTACCGTATATAGATCTTATCAAGACCTTTTTTTTTCTTTTTTCTTTTTTTGCTTCAGGTGTTAAAGCACCATTTTAACATGGTCCTGGGTTCAAGATTTATAATGACAATTAACTTTATCTGACCAATGTGTTTTGCATTTACAATCGGGTCATCTGCTAGACCGCTACACAACTTGTTGAAAACTGTTATTTCAAAAGGTTTCATGAGAACTCTTGAAATCCTTGTTATTAATTTCGAAATGCTGCTTGTGTTTGGAACTCTATCAATCATGGAAATCCACCAGAACACCAACAAAAATATTGGTTTTTGAGTTTCGTAAGGTGGTTTTGAAACAATTATCCATAAACGAGGTTTCATCAAAGTTTTGGAGGAAAAAAGTGAAACACATCTCATGAAAGTAATCTATGTTCATATGAGACTCCACATTTTAAAATTTGTTGGGACCTAAGTGTCGTTTTATGATATAAACACTGAACCCTCTTCAGGGAACCTGGATTTTATGAAGTTTCATGGTTTACCATGGGTTTCATTGAACAGAATATCCCTTGTAAGCCTTTTCACATGGCCCAAGCAACCACATATGCAGTCTCAAGACTGATAGATAAGTTGTTGGCCAACGGCCTCCGACTCATTAGCAGTAACTTTCACAAAGTGAACACCGACCTGATACATAGTATTAGATCATAATGAGTATAGTGGTCCAACACCATTCAGTAATGTGGCCTGTCTTCTGTTCTTTAAAAGTGTCATGTGTGAAATCATCATTAGCTAAACAAGTTTCCAAGTTGTTGCCTGCAAATAATTTCCTTTAGATTGAAACATATGAATATTCCCTCCTCGCTTCCCTTTCTCCTGTTAATCAGCAAATGATTTGTATTTATGTATGTATTTTGATCTCTTCTGCAATCATTTTTAACAGAAGTGAATGTTAAAATAGCTGTGACACCAGTCCAAGCATATAAGTTTGCTTGGAAGCTTAGCTTTATTCTCACACTAGACCTCAGTTAAAGCCTTCCATCCCCCCAACTCAAATCAATCACAAATGTTTTGTTTTGCAAATGACCGGAAGAGTAAAGAAAAGTTTCTTACTTGCCAATGCCGTTGATATCAAGGAGTTCTTCTTTGGTTCGTGGAATTTTCTTGCTAATCTGCTGCAGCGTTGCATTTCTGAAGTTCAGGGGGAAACCATCATATGTTATTGGCCAAATGGTCAGCTTATAAGTTAAAATGGTAAGAAAAGAGTAACACCAACCCAAAAATGTGGTATGCCATGACCCCCTCGCCAGCTTCTTTTACCAGTATAGTCCGAAGCATACGCAAGGAAGCATAAAGCTTCGCTGATAAATTCTGCACCAAGGACATCACTTTAGGACCAATGTATAGAAAGAAAAGTTAATCAAATAACTGTGTACAGTAATCAATCCTAGTAGTGAAAGAGGGTAAAGAGTACATTACCAAGTCCACTTCATTTTGTGCTTGACCATGAACTTCATTCTGCAGGAGGCTTGTTGTTTCCGGTAGCAGTGAGCCCTTTGCTGGTGTCGCTTTAGATGGTTTTGAAGGAGCAGGGATCCTAATAAGAAGCTCAGATATTAATGTCAAAGTTCAAACATTATGATTTGTTAACAAATAAGGAGTATGAAAAAATTTTTAAAAAACATTTCACAATAAACTGAGCAAAAAGATACCCCAATTTTCATCATCAGTATAGAAGAAAAATTGTGGATATACTTTTTATTTAATTTTGCTTAGACAAGGGATCTAACAAGCTAAAGAGAAGGGAGCATGAAGAAAGTGTACAATAAAGACGCTTCAACAATTAACTGACACAAATATAATCAGTAAGATCAATAGAAGGATGGAAACAATTATATATGAATGGGTCCAATGAAACTAACGAGAAAACAGGTGAATAGCAGAGGATAAAAACCCAAGGGAATGAAATACCTAAAAGTCATGCACAGAGCCGGCCTTGGTCCGGGGTGGGCTAGGCAACCGCCCAGGGCCCAATTCAGGGGAGGGGGCCAATTTTTGTAAAAGTATAATGGATTAATAGATTTATTAATATATATAAAAATACATGCATGTCTACAAAAGGCACAATTTCAATTTTCGCCCAAGGTCTTAAATACCTGGGGACCGCTGGTCCTGCACTGACTCCAGTTTATACCAAATAAATTATAATTCCACCCAATTCTGAATGTCCTTTGAATAATTTGAGAAATTACTCACATTCCAGATAATGTGGAAGTTGAAAATGCTGGAGTTATGCTGTGCCAGTACTTAAATGTCATATGGGTGAGCGAATGCCCAATAAAAAGCATAATCCATTTTTTTTTTTTGATAAAAAGATGACTATGTCATCGCTTCATTAAAGAGTGATTTAACGAAACAGGAATGAAAATACAAAGACAGCCTGAAGACAAGCAACATCAAAGTTCAGCTTAAAGAGAATACAGCCTGAACGGAACAAAATACATCAAAATACATCAAACTGAGAAAACAACCACCGAACCAAATATTGCTAAGTAGATCGCCTCCCTCCCGTGAACTACTCCTCCCCATCCAATCGCCTCTTCTTCCTGGAGCTTAGCAGTCTTGTCCATTCAAAACAGCAGATTTGAATTTTATGCATGAGAAATGAAAGTCTATGATCAATGCTATTGAAACACATGTCGTTACGGTCTAGCCAAAGATTCCACATGATTGAAGCCACAAGTAGATCCCAATATGTTCTAACTTCCTTTCTAATCCTGTGCGATCTAATGTCCCCCCAGACCTCCGCACTAGAACATGGACACTATCCTAACCCGAATGCTGGACCTAGTTTTCCCATACCCATCTCGCTGTGATGCACTTAAAAAATATATGATTCGTATCCTCTTCTTGGATAAGGCACCTGTTACAAGTGACGCAGTCGAGAATTCCTCGTTTCCCCAAATTAACTTTCGACAAAATCGCATCGTTTTCCACCAACCATAGAAAGACTCACTTTAGAAGGGACGTTGATGCCCCATATGACCGCCGCGCTCCCGTTCCTTAATCCTCCGTCATTCAGCCTTTTATATAGTGAGGATACCGAGAACTTGCGATTTGCCTCCAATGACCACCATCTCTCGTCTTCTGGCTATTGCGTGAGATGACCTTCTATGCGGATGAAATTGTTAACCAGTTATAGTTGGAGAATAAATTCGTGTTCCAGAGTATCCTTGACTTCTAATCTCAATGTGTTGTTCTTCCATACATCGTAAACGAGAGTGTCAATGTTGATTACTGTCTCTACGGCTGCTGGAAACAGTCCCATCAACGAGTTACTGCCGCACCACTTGTCTTTCCAAAATCTTGTATTCTTGCCTTGTTTAACCCTGCAAAGTGTATTGCTATGGAAAACCTCGCCTGTCTTGTAAACCCCTTTCCAAAGGCACGATTTCCTACTTTGGATTCCCTTACCCCCGTATCTGAACTTTTTCCTAGCACTATAATTGGTGAAAGACTTACACCACCAATTATTACGTCGGATATCCAGCTTCCACCACCACTTACTAAGTAGGGCGGTAATCATGTCTCTGAGGTTGATGATGCCCAAACCACCGAATTCTTTTCTTTTGCAGACCCTCCCCCAGCTGACGAGATGGATCCCTTTACCTCCATCGTTTGCGCCTTTCCAAAAAAATCTCCTTCTACATTTGTCTATCTTGTGAATTACCCATACCGGTAATTCGTAAATCGACATGAGGTAGATCGGGATGCTGTTGATGGCAGAATTCAACAACGTGATCCTGCCCCCCAAGGTTAAAAATCTACCCTTCCAGCCGGCAAGTCTTTTCTCAATCCTATCAATAAGAGGTTGCCAGTCCTCCCTACTAAGCTTTCCTGGCCTAATCGGGATCCCTAGGTATGTTAGGGGGAACTCTCCCTTACTGCATCCTAGCATTTGTTGAATCGATGTGATGGGAACAGAGCAAGTTTCACTGAGCTGGCAACTCTTATTAAAGTTGACCTTCATGCCTGACCATGCTTCGAAGCACTTCAAGACCGAGCCCATGGCTATGATATCCTCTTTTGCAGCCGAACCAAACAGTAAAGTGTCATCAGCGTATTGAAGGATCGAGATAGGGTCTGAAAATCCTTGGATTTTAATACCAACGTTCGCCATTACCTTTCTGCCATTAGCTATCATTCCCGCAAGCCCATCTGCTACGATAGCAAATAATAAAGACGACAACGGGTCCCCTTGCCTCAGTCCTCTCTTGCATAGAATTTCTCTACCATGTTCCCCGTTCACAATGGGAAACGATTTGACTCCTCTAATGCACTGAAAAATCCATTTCCTCCACCTATCTCCGAATCCTTTCAACAACAGTGCCTCATCGACCGACTCCCATTCAACCGAATCGTAAGCCTTTTGAAAATCCACTTTAAAAAGAAAACCATCCGTTTTTTCTTTGCGGGCGCTAAAAACAATTTCATGCACCGAAGCCACGCTATCCATAATGTCACGTCCTTTAATAAATCCGCTCTGAGATTCCCCGATGATATCCTTTAAATGTGGCCCCAATCTATTAGCCAAAACTTTGGTAATGATCTTAAAGGAACCATTGAACAAAATGATCGGTCTCAAACACATCTTTCACCTCAGATTTCTTTGGAATCAGAACAAATTTCGCAAAGTTAAGTCTATCTAAATCTGCTTCCCCCTTATAGAAATCTAGAACAATGTGCATAAAGTCCCCTTTGATGATTCTCCAATAAAGCTTGTAAAAGAATAATGGAAATCCATCTAGGCCAGGCGCCTTATCCTGGCCTAGGTCGTTGATAGCAGAAGCCACTTCTTCTTCGGTGAAGCTGCTTTCAATACTATGACAACCATTAATCCAGGAATCCTTCCACATGTTCCGATTCAGCGAACACCTATGCTCTCTTCTCTTACCTAGCAACTCCTTAAAATTCTCATTGATGTGAAGCTTGATTCTATCCTCATTCTCGCACCAAACTCCATCCACCATTAGCCCAGAGATGTGGTTTTGTCGCCTTCTTCCATTGGCAATCCTATGGAAAAATTTGGTGTTCGCATCCCCCTCCTGCAACCACTAAATTCTAGAGCGTTGCTTCCAATAATATTCCTCCATCTTTTGAATTTCAAGAATATCCTGTCTCTTGCTGTATAGCTCGTCATATTCGCTCCCTATTAAGTCTCTTTCTTCTTCTATAAGTTCTAATTGCTCTATCCTCTCCTCTATTTCATCTTTGAGTCTTTGGTTTTTGCCAAATTCTGATCCTGCCCAAAGCTTCAGCTTTAATCTTAGTCTCCTGATCTTTTGAATCCAACAACCCACCGCTGAGTCAGGCTCAGTCAGCTCGTTCCAACTCTCCTCGATAATCTTCGACATACCTTCGCTCAACGTCCATTACTTTTCAAATCTAAATTGGTGACTACGTCGTCTTTCTCCTACTCCGCAATCCAGCGAAAGTGGAGTGTGATCCGAAGTGAATCTGATCATGGCTTTGGCCTTAGCTAACGGAAATTTGTCTTCCCACTCAGTGGACACTAAAATTATGTCTAATTTAGCTAAAGTTGGGGCGGCTTGTAAGTTCGACCACGTGAATTTTCTATTCGTGGGATCGATTTCCACTAGCTCTAAAGCATTGATAATCGTGTTAAACTGCTCCCTATCTCCCATAGACGCTCCTCTACCGAGGTGTTCGTGTTGAAATCTTGTAATATTGAAATCGCCTCCGACTACCCATGGTCCCCTACATGTACCTCTAATGCTCCTAAGTTCGTCCCAGAACAGACTCCTCTGGGAGGACTCATACGGACCGTAAACAGAAGTGACCGTATGAGTCCAACTATCGACTCGTCGTCTTATTGTAATCGTAACCGAAAAAACTCCCGCGATCTCGTCAGTAATCTCAAACTGCCTAGGGTCTACCCCAATAGCTATGCCTCCTGAAAATCCTCCCGAAGGTTTGAACCTCCATTCAAAAACTCCTATACCCTTAATGTTCTGAAACTCCGCCGAGGTCGGAGTTTCAACTCTAGTTTCTTGAAATGCACAGACTGAAAGTCTGTACCTAGTTATAGTATCACTAATGAGTCTCTTTTTTTATTTCTGCCTCATCCCTCTAACGTTCCAAAAGATGTATAACATATTTAACTATACCATCGATCACCTATATTCTAGACTCTACTGCAACTCTCTACTACTCTATTTGGCTCTTACTCGCCCCTCTAATAATATTAACACTCAACAATTGCTCATCTCTATTGGAGCTCATGGCTAGACCGTAAAGACTAGCAAAATATATGAGCGAATCGTCATTTAACAAATTTAAAACTGAGAAATTAGCAGAAGAGTTACCTAGACAGGCAGAAGTAGGCTCTTTAGTCTTTGCCGCAGCTCTAATCAGGTCCTCCTCACTTGGTCCCCTCGAGCCCCATTTGTCCAGCTGCCTTTTGCTTTTCCTCTAATAATCCACATGTTGTTTGTTCGCACCAGACCCACCACTCTCCCCTACTCCCCCTGCCAACTTTCTAACTTGTTTAACCCATTTTTCGTGCTCTGAGTCATATGTGCTTCCGCCGCTTTAAAGCCCATCTAAAGCTCCTATCATGCCGTTCAAGATCTCAGGATCCACCACATTAGCATCTTGCTCTAAGGAGACGTCCGAATCTACCTCGACATCGTCGAATTCATCACCTAAACCATCTATAAGTGCCAACACCATGTTCGCATTTTCACCTATATGCTCAACGGCATTAGAAATCCCCTCAGCTGTAGCTTCTGGCCTAAGCCCAAGCCCACTAGCTTCCCTGCCGGCCCATCACCCACCTTAGGATTAACATCTGAATTGGGCCTTGGAATGCTATCGATAGTGAGACTGGGCTCGAGAGTAAAGCCAGTAGCGTTCGGGCCCATCACATTTCCCCCCTGAAGTTCCGAAGTTTGAAATTGGGCGGCATCTTCAGCTCTGCGCGCGAGTTCTTCTATGGCTCTCTGAATTGACAGCTGCAAATCGTCCTTCGACATCGACGCAAATCCTGGAACTCCCATCGAAATCTGGTCTGCCGCTTCGATGTCCAAGTTGGAGGTTGTCTTGAGTATCCCTGGCTTTCGGCGATGCATGGGTATAATCACAGTACCGTCCTCCTGAGCGCACTTCCCATCGCGCCGCTGAAGTGTCAAAGGTCCTTTCGAAACCTCCTTAGATCCAGCTAGCCGTGCACCAGAATGAAATGCTACATCAAGATTCGAACCGTACTCATCTACGATCTGGATGGGCTCCTGAATCTTGAGTCGTGATGAACGGCCAAGATTCTTAGCTGCAAGATCGGACGGTCCTCCATCATCGTCAACCTTTGTCCTCTTCCAAATCGCGCCATTGTTTCTGTCATCAGATCGCTCCTCTTCCTCCTTACTCGAAACTTTGCCAAAGGAAACATTCTTCTTCTCAACGATGACTTTGACATCGAAAAATTCCCCTTCAAACTCCGCTTGGACCATCGAAGGAATATCGAAGAAGTTCTCACATCCCACTCTTATACGCGCGAAGTCCCTCCTCATCTGAGTTGTTGTGCTCTTGTCCACCTCCTGGAGAAAGCCAAATGATCGAACAAGATTCTGGAACCCGGAACAAAGCCAACAATGAAAGGGGAAATTGAACAATCGTAGCCAAACGGAGGGTATCTTGTTCGCCTTGAGAGCGCCAAATTTGCGAGACCATTGGGAGAACGTGACGAAGAAGTCGTCGGTACCCATTCCTCGCTTACCCAGAACTTCGTTCAACCTGGCCTCGTCGTGGCAATGGACGAAGAAGATGCTAATGTTGAGGCGTTGCACTCTCCATTGAAGCGTCGCCGATGAGGAGGTGTTAGCGTAGAGTAGGTTCTCGATATCCTCCGCTAAAGGGTTCCCGCTCTGAACTTTGATCACACTGCACATACAAAAGCGGCGCTCGAACTCAGCCATGAGAGGAGTCGGCGTAATGATCGCCTTAATTGTCGCCCTGCCTCCCGCATAACTCCCTTGCGTTTTGCTGCTGTTAGATTTGGTCGGAGATGGAGCTCTTGGGGTCAGCGAGATAGCTCTTGGAGCTGTGGACGACGGAGTGGTCGCCTTCTTCGTACTGGGACTCTCTGGAGATGTGGCCTGATCGGCGGCACGCGTAACAGAACCACTGGTTGGGACAGTGCGAGATTGTGTGACCCCATAGGGTGCATTTGTGGCACTGCTGACCGGAGCGAATCGATGCCGACTCCTCTCTACCCTGTCTCTTCTTTGCCTTGATTAGTTTGCGAGAACGCACTAGGAGCCATTCTCCGTCGTCGTCTTGCTTAGTGATCCTTGCCTTCTCCGGAGCAGAGGTCCATTGCGTGCTGATTCTCGCTGGCGACTCCTTCCTCGACGAACCCATGGCAGCTTCTACGTACGACAGACGCTTACGGTCATGTTGAGCCTTGTCGACCTTCCTTTCTGGCGAATCATCTCTTTTCGTCTTCCCCTTATCTCGTGCCTCATCTTCTCTATGAGAATCAGTCATCCTCCCTCTATGGGATGAATGGTGATCCCTGTGAACAGATCGACCTCTCGATCTATTCGAGTAGTCGCGAACCCATCTAGCATCTTGCCTTCTCGCCCCGCTCCTGTCCAGAACATCTTCTCTCCGTCTTTTGGTCATGACCTTTTCTGCGTCGAGCTCAGTTGATGCTGGAGTTTTTTGGTTGTAGATGCTATGGTGGGAGCTGCTGGGAAGGAGAGACCTTTGATGTGGGGAATGTGCTCGCTCTTGCTCTTGCTCTCGCTCACCTCTCATTGGTTTTTTTTTTTTTTTGGTTATGTTTTTTGCATGCATTAATTAATTAATTTGAGGAGGAGGTGCATAGGAGGGAATGGATGCAAGGTTGGAGATGACAATGGGAGCTTCAAAAAGCATAATCCATTCATTCTCATATACTATCAAATCAAATTAAAGACCATTGAGAAACACTGCAAATAGTTGCATCCATCACGATTGAATAACACTACAAATAGCTGCAGCAATCATGCATGAAACTATGGGAGCATGAAATGCCAGCAAGATCTACTGCCTTTTCAGTTTTAAAATATTCCAGACTCAAAGTTTTAAAATTCAAATTTTGACTTATATTTGCTGAAGTGTGGAACTTAATTGGAGAGATTTTTAGACTACAATTACTAGTTGTAGATTATTTACTGAGTATTAAATTTAATTAGCTTTTAAAACATTTTAAAATTACATTCTATCTTCATTATTGGCAAGTTATGGTAAAAGATACTAGTTGCTACATACATTGTGAAATGAAAATTTGAGTACTGGGTTTTCTCACAGCAGGTGGCCCAAGCCCACAGGCCATTATCTCACTTTTCACATTCCATGTCTCTAATAGTTCTCTCTCCTAACTCTCCAATTCCCTTTTCTGATCCCTTTCTATTTAATTATCCCCTTTGGTTTCCCATCACTTGCTAACTAAAAAAATAGATTCTTTGGAAAGGAACAGCAAAACCAAAATGCTTGATCAAGGAAGAAATTAGTAAAGGTAAACAAAAGGAAACTCAACCTGAGTATGATTGTTTGTTGTCCAGAACAAAGTTTATATGCTTTAGACTCATTTATCTGCAGACAAGAGGAATATCAATGCCAATAAACTCATCACTAGTATAGAATGAAAAGACTGATACAATTTGCTGTTGAAAATAGACACTACAGCATATAAGACTAGAAGTTCAAGAAATCCTGAGACTTGCGCTTGCTTACCTTCAACACAGACGATACTGAACCATAAACTTCACTTTTTTTAACTTCTTCCACAAGAATGTCCTCAACAACTAAATGGCGTATTATTCTGGAAGCTTCACCCTTAGCTAAATGTTTACCAGCTCCATGAAGGTTTAGTGTGTCGTGCTTGTATTTCTTGATCTGCATAGTAAAACAGCAAGCTAAATAACTAATCTACTTGCATAAAAGGAAATTCTAGGTGATGGGTCATTAAATTAGCAACATACATTTTGGCTTAATGAACCTCTGAATACTTCTAAAATATGAGATGTGGAGTATTTCTGGCCCACTGACTTGACTAATTCAACCTACGCACAAGCACCCATTTGCAGCTAGGTTAGGAAGGAGCTTAAGGTAGCAGAACTTGTCAGAAAAGCATATGGTAGAAAATGAAGAGGAAGGTGTTAACTCTAACCAGTTGCTTAGCAATATCTGTGACATTTTTCTCAATGCAATTCAACATTCTTAAACAATTATCACAAGTCTTCTGGCAGTTTGCCGGATTAAATTTTTCACCAAAATGAATCAGCTGCATTAGTCGTCGGCAATCCACTTCGTTTTCACAATAACTAACCTGTAAAAGGATTCACAAATTTACCAAATAATTTATATTCTGTAAACAGTTACTAAAATTAAGAACATCAACTAAGGTAGCATACCATTCGTAAAAGGTTCTCTATATTCGTATCCTTTACTCTATCATTGTTTGCAAAAGAACCACGCCTTGAGCCGGCTGGTAGGGGGGTTTGCTCTATGACTCCTTGAGTTAGCATATGCTTAAGTCGAATCTAAATGAAAAGAAGAACAATGATGTGCAAACTTCAGTAAAAGCAAAATTCAACTGCATATAAATATCCTAGAAATATTCATCAACTTACATAATCACTATAATTGTAGTATAAGACACAAGATGAACGCAAACCATCTCTACCAGCACGTCCACACTCCTAACAAATGTGAGAAAATAGTACGTCAAAATCAATATTAGAAGTGTTAAACAACACTATCATAAGGAGTAACTGTAGTCACAACCTGATGGTAACCTTCTATGGACTTTGGAATAGAATGGTGAATAACAAAACGGACATCAGGTTTGTTGATACCTGAACTTGTATGTCAGTAATTCATATTCAAAAATTCCTAAGCATAATGCTAGAGTAAGAATCAACCATTACCCATTCCAAATGCGACGGTGGCACATATAACATTAATTTCGTCTTTGCTCCACTGGTTTTGCACATAAGCTCTCTGACTAGGATCCATGCTACCATGGTAAAAAGCAGCTTTGTGTCCATATTCCTAAAAATATTCAGATCATGAGCATATCCTTGAGTTGAGGAATCAACTTCATCCACCGAAACATCAAAAACATTCATATTTTGATAGGACAATACCTGGTTCATGCTTTCTCTAGTAACAAAAAATAATTGTATAAACTAGTTAAGGTTTGTAGTACAGGACTACAGTGATTGTAAAATAGTAAATTGCCATATTTAGAATGTAACAAATTACTATAACTGTAAGTTATAGCTTCCAGTCTCTAATCATTGTTTCAAAATGAAACATTAAAAAAAACGCTCCAACATTTCTTAGAAGGAAAGATGAAATATGAGAATATCGCCTGATATTTTCTTCCCAGAAGTTCTAATGTTAAATCTCAATAACAGAGGACTTCCAACTACAGAGCGAGATGTTCAGTTACTTAGTAATCAATAACTATGCAATTGAATGTCTACTTGTTGAATATTGTATGTGTAATGTTATATATAACATCCCTTTCAGCAGCACTGAAGTATAACATAAGTCATCAAAATATTCTTGAACCAATATTCAAAGCACAAATAATAGTCAAAGACTAAAGTCTAACCAAATTAGAGATCAAGTGAAGAATAGGTTTCCCAGTAGTGGTTTATAAGGCCAACCCGAGAAGGTCTCAAGTGGGTTCAAAATAGATGAGATTTGACAGGGATCTTTATTCAAACTTCAAGATACATGCCCCCGAATTTATAACATATTTAATTTTGACGCTGTTCCAACACTTTCTTGGACTTCGGCGATTGCAAGCATTAGTTATGCATTAACTATACTGCAATATTTTATTTATTTGGGTTTTGTGCCCTATCTAAATGCGCAACGGAAGGCCAGGCACTTTGGGGTCAATCAATGGCCAATTCACAACCGATAACCATAGCTGATGATATATTAAAAAAAAGTAAAAATCTGTTCTGTAGGAGGAAGACTTGGTAACTTGCAAGTCGACAGAGTGGGACTACTTATGTCGATGGCTGGTTTAGTTATGCTCAGATGTTAATCTTTGATGTTGTTCTGTAGGTATTTTGGGGACTAAGTTGATTGTAATATTGCTAACGATGTATTTTGTTTCGTTAATTTATCGTTAATGAAGCGATGACAATAGTCATCTTTTATCAAAAAAAAAAAGACTTGGTAACTCCACCTAAACATCATATACCACCCAATGTAACAATCGAAACCGAGGTTAAGTGCAGAGAGAGAAGAACCTATCTCAAGAAGAGAACTATTTTAAACTAAAAGGTATACACTATATGGTCATAAATCGGGCAGAAAGAAAGCTAACCACATCTGGCACAGAAAACATCATCATCGTCAGAAACAAAGCCTTGCTCCAACGAATGGGGTCGGCTGTGGAACACTAGGTTCAACAAATGATTTGGAAAGGGTTTTATGAATGGAAAGGGTTTTATGAATGACAAGGGCAATGTAGACCCACATGAAGTCTCTAAAAGAAAAAGATTGGAACCTACCGAACAGCACTTTGGACAGGAAAAGGGCTACCCTACTAGTAGACAAAACAGCCAGTTTTATATACATCACAAAAATTTAGTAACAAGAACTCAAACAACTAATGCAAATTAAAATGGAATTTATGATATATCTTATTTTAGATTGGGCCGAACCTGTAATTTTTCAGCCACTTTCTCACAGTCCATTCTCGAAAGGCAATAAATGATTCCACATTCATCATAATGGTTTTCTTTAATAAATTTGTCTATGTCCTCCAAGCATTTTTTTGTCTTGGGCATTATAGAATACCTGCAAGATTTGTTCATATGATCCAATAGAAACTTAACATTAAGATAAGTATACTGCTATACACTCACCATAAATTTGTACGGTTGAAACTCTGTCTGAAAACGATGCAATTCTCAAGGCCAAGAGCTTGCACAACATCTTCCTTTACACTGGCTGTTGCTGTAGCAGTTAGAGCCAGAACAGGAGTTGTTGGAAACTTCTGCTTCAAAATGCCAAGACTCTGACAGCAATACAAAAATTTAAGCAGTAGAACAATAAATTCCAAACCACTCATGCAGATGAGAAAAAAAAACCTGTGAGTCCAAACCTGATAGTCTGGTCTAAAGTCATGTCCCCACTGGCTGACACAATGAGCTTCATCAATGACAAATCTCGAAAGTAATTCTCGAGAATGCAGACTGTGCAGGTGTCTTAACAAATTGTCGCTACTGTAATCACATAGATATATATAATTGGATCAGCTTGTGGACTTCATTTTGGAAAAATCCAAGACACTTGCGCTAGAATACTTTCATATTTTTTTCCAAAGCAAAGACTATTATGTGAAGTATGACATTAACATGTGTTCTTTTTGCATTATTTCCTTATAAACAACTTCGACTATTCTGTAATAAGCAGTTCGGACAGTACCTTCTAAAGCAGTTCACACATGAATATAAGACAGCCAAGCATATGTACATGAGGAATAGGGATAAACAATTTTATAAAATTAATCATATGTCTCAGGTGTTCAAACAAAGCTCTAATCCATACTTTTTTTCTACATAACTGTAGTATACCTGCCAGACCGAACTATGGTTCCTTTCTAATTAATACTGTGTCAATAACTACATGCGTGTTTTAAGCTCTGTTAAGTATTATTGTGAACGAAAAGTGCTTTTCCCTGAAAAGTATTGTAACCAAAAGTGCAAGTAGAAAGAAACATGATCAACTTCAAAACTTTCTTAGTAAGTAAAAGCACTTGTTTTGAAGGCTAAAAGCACCACTTTAGGTGCTTTGAGAAAAAGGCTATAGATAGCAGTTTTGGAAAAGTCCTTTTGGCTAAACACACTTTCAATTAAGTTTCCCAAACACCTATTTTGAGTTTAAAAGTGCTTTTTGAACCAAAACACTCCCGAAAGCAATATCAAAAGGAGCATTAAAAAACAAAATTAATCCTACCAATGAATGCACTTTCTTAAATGAGTTTTCTAACAAATTTGTCCTAGAAATAATGTGAAAGGAACAGGACATGCCAACATTCGAACATAAGGTGAAAATGACTTTGTGCAACGAAAACTTACTGTGCAATCTTTTCAGGAGTAACGTATAACAACTTGTATTTACAATCAGAGGACATCAGTTCTCTAAAGATCTCCTGTACTTCGGACCATTCCATATTGGCACTCAGATAGGCAGCAGGAATATTTGCCTGTTTGTAATACATAATTAAACCACATTGAATCATAAAAATATTAAATAAATAGTATTGCTTAGAAAATTTTAACAGGGTACCTGTCTCAAATGCATTATTTGATCTTGGATAAGTGAAACGAGAGGAGAAACCACTAATGTTAGTCCTGGACATATAAGTGCAGGAAGCTGCAAAACATAGATTTGGCTTGTTATAGAAGTAAATAAGCTTGAACAAAGCAGTTAACAGCAAAGTGGCATAGCAAGAACTTATAATATAAGTATCCATGCAATTCTCACACACTGTCTAATATACACATACAATTTATTCAGCATGATAGGGTATCCAATCAATTGAAGATTTAATAAGTAATGTGACTAGTCCCAATCACATCTAATGTGGTAAAATAAAGATTTTTCTGTCACTTTTTTCTTAGAAGTTGGTAATAGCCATATTACATCAAAAGCACTTCCTCTTAAGAGGAAAGAGAACTAAAATTACAGACAAAATTGACTATATTTAACTTGTGCCATTGCTATCAATGAACCCTGCAGCAAGCATTTTCTCTCTCCACCTCTATTTTTACAGTGGCACTACACACCGGGCTCTAAATTTTATTTACAATCAGGTTCCTGTAGTTCATAGTCATCGATGTCGCCCACAAAGCTTGAATCTAGACACTATTCAAGACTTCCTTGCTCAAATTCTTGCAGAACTGGGAAGAAATAGAAATTTAATCCTCAATGGTCTTTCTAAACAAGGATACTAATAAAAAATCTCTATTTAACAGAAATTTTATCTTTCCTTGTCACATTCCCCTCTTACTTTGACAATAAAAAACAACTGTAGATCAGGCCCATGAGCAGACTAACCCGACTAAGCTGTTGACACGCAATTATAGTAGTCCGCTACATGCTAATTTGGAATTGGAATTCAAATTCAGATGAACATATCACATATGACGCGAAGTCATAAATCACAAATGTATGGGCTGTCCAATAGACATGTATAGTCATTATGCAACCGTTGCTCAAGGGAGTAAATTTAAGATTACTACACTCTGCACTAACAAAGCTAAAAGCAGTTACGGAACTTAAGAAAATATATTTTTTTAAATATGACGATCACAATGTTGCAAATTAAACTGAAGGACATTGCCATGTTGTGATTCATTGTAGCTTGTTAACATGGAGACATGTACCTGGTACGTTAGACTCTTTCCACCACCAGTTGGCATCAAAACAAAAACATCGTGACCACTCATTGTTGCATTGATTACTTCCCTTTGATTGGGGCGGAAGGAATGATTACCAAAAACTCTCCTGTTGTTGGCCTGATATAACGAAGCACAGGAAGCATAAGTAGAAAGAGGGGAGGGGGGGGGGGGGGGGGGGGGGGGGGGGGGGGGGGGGTGCAAAAGGAGGAAAAAATAGTTCCTTAATGGAAGTTCACCTCAAGTTCCTTAGTCCATGGAAAGTCAAAACTCTTCCACTTATGATCACCACATCCTTCAATGTAATTAATGTCAACAAACTTTGGAGTAAACAATTCTCTTTCCATAGGTTGGAATGGAGCACTTTGTCTATCCAAAGGAGAGAATGGCACTGGAGTACTCCAATTCCCATAGGTTCCTGCTTCACTTCTTATATGAACTTCAGGAGTAGACCTGAAGGGATCAATCCCAAACATGGTCATAGGAGTCCTTGGTTGAGAATCCATGGCAACACTTGTTGAGTTCATACAATGTGATGTGCGTCTTTCTTCAGCTTGGTTCAAATGTTGAAGATGTTTTTCAAGTTCCTTAATCAGCTTGTTCAAATGCAACCTGCAAAGAAAGGAATGTAAATATATGAAGGAGTAAATTAATCCTTCAGCTAAATAAAATTTAGGAACAAACCTCTCCTGCCGAAGGATATCTATTTGGGAAGGACTTAGGTCAACATTGTCTAGAAGATCATTTGATATAGCAATCAGACGATCCTTCATGTCCTGTAGATGACCTGTTGCTTCCGGGCAAAGCCCAAACTGGGTACTTGCAGATAAAGCATATTAGCAATCAAAACAGACAGCTTTCGAAGCAGAAAAGTCACCAAATAATACAGTTACATACTTTGCAGCCATGATTACACTTTTCACATAGTTCTGGTGGAAGGATTTCTTCATTGGAGCCTGTGAAATTATTTCTAGGGGCAACTGGAGTAAAAGCTGAATATTTAGATGTGGATTCTTCAGGTGTACCACTGGCTTGGTAGTGTTCCATAACTATCTGGTCTACATCGATATCCTGATCCAAAACAGTAGGCTAGTTAAATACATAGGCCATTGTGACCATTAGTACCAATAATTGCAATCTTTAAAAAGGCCTACCTCCAAGATGTCATCATCTACAACATTTGCAATTTTTTCATCAGCATACTTATCCCCAGAAGTATGCAAAGTATGGTGGGTTCCAAGACCTGTATTAGAACCGCAGGTTACCGACATTCCCCTCGGATCTGAATGAATTGCTTCTGAAGGTATATCAACCTTATTACTGCATGTACCACTATTCACAAACGAACTTCTTGGATAATTTAGAGAATTACTGGCCCTAGTGTCCAATCCATATGATGAATTAGAGAATTCTCTGTGTGTATGCAGATTTTCATGAGTTGTGTCCACAAACTTGTCGAAGTTTAACTTTTCAACACCATTAGATGAATCTGAGAACTTTTTTGCATTCAAGGACTGCACTGGAGCTGTTACTCCAGGTCTCAAGTAGTTCCTGCATGGCACCTGATTGGTAGAAAAAGCTTTCCAAGCCTGCCATGTAGTTTGGTTCAAGAGGGGATCAGATCACATCATGCACTTTAAGTCTTTAACCATCACATTACAAGATACCAAACAAAAAGCAACAGGTATCCAGTAATAACTAAAAGGAGAACAAGACGAAAAATAAATTTTACATCTGCCAACTTCTCAAAATATTCAGCTAAAACTTAGTTTTTTAAACATTTTTTTAAAAAAAAGACCAGAAGAATGACCGCATAAAATGATAAACTAATTTAAACTTACCCTCTCTAACTGTGAACTTTGCAGCCTTTCACTTCTTTGAAAACTGCAAGCTATAGACCTGGAATACATAATAATTTAAAGAAAATAACATACACGTCAATAATTTTATAGTTGTGGTTGATAGATAGTAAATGTCGAGTATTTATTAGAACAAATTATAACTTGTATGTTGCAATATTAAAGCTATAGAAACATCAATTTAAAAAAAACCCAGTCAAATCAGGCAGAGCTCAAATTGATCTATCCATCTTATTCAAACAAAAGCCAATATTAGGCACTCATATCATAGCGCCAGCTGTATGGATGTTATCTATTATATCTAAATAGCTAATAAACAATACGACGTATTACTGAACTATTTTTTTATTATAATAAAGATGACCCTGTCATCGCTTCATTAATGCAAAATTAACGAAACAAGTAGTTCTAATTACAAAGACCATCTAGTGGCCCAACCAAAATCCAAAACAACGAAAAGTAAGATACAAGATCTGAATAACATCTACTACTACAAGCACGAAAGTAAGATACAAACAACATGAGTAAGTAGCCCCGGACTACTAGCAAGTTGGCCAACCCACTCCTGCTGTGATACCCCTCCTTACAGTAGGCTACTCCTCCCCCCTCCATGTGAAGCCTTTTCCTGATCCCTGTGTGTCCTGCCTAAGCATTAATAAGAAAGGAAATGTTATGCAAAGTCACAGAAAATCTATTATTGATACTACGAAAGCACAAATCGTTATGGTCAAGCCATATGCCCCATAGAGTTGCTACCACTATGATATCCCATACTTTTCTATCCTCCTTTCTAATACCAATAGGCCTCCAATGAGTGAAAACCTCATAGACCGACCTAGGACAGACCAACGCACCGAACCCTTCACAAACCACCTCCCAGGTTAATTTAGCTTTATGACAAGTAAATAAAATGTGATTACAATCTTCGTCTTGAGCGTTGCATCTGAGGCATTTAGTATCTATCTGTAATCCACTCTTATGAAGATTTGTCCTAGATAAAATTGCATCATTCTTAACCAACCAGAGGAAGGCTCTAACTCTTAATGGAGCTTTGGTCTTCCAAATGGTTCCAGCTTCCATCCATGTAGTTCCTTCATCGTTAAGACTTCCGTACATTGAACTGACCGTGAAGGCCTTTGATTGTTCCATCGATCAAAGTCTCTCGTCCTCTTGCTCATCGGTGTATCGCCCTTCCGTCCTAATGAAATTGTTCAAGTTCTGCAAATCATCTATGGTCTCTGTTTGTAAAGTATCCTCAACTTCCAGCCTAAGCTTGCCATACATCTGCCACTACTGTATCAGTATTCAGCGTAACCGCAGCTGCCCCAGGAAACGGACTAATCAGCATATTCTCACCACACCATTTATCTCTCCAAAATCTAGTGTCCTTTCCGTTTGCCACTCTACACCTCGTATTTGCGTTGTACCATTCCCCGACTTTCGCCACTCCTTTCCACATAAAATAGACTTTTCCGTGTCGGGTTCTTCCTCTGAATCTATATTTCTTCCTAGCTCGATACCCCGAAAATGATTTGCACCACCAGTTGTTGCGCCTTGTCCTCATTTTCCACCACCACTTACTCAGCAATGCCATGTTCATATCCCTTAAGTCTATTATTCCTAACCCACCACATTCTTTCTTTTTGAAAACCCTTCCCCATCTGATGAGAGAGAATCCTTTGTTAAGTTCATCCGCTCCCCTCCATAGAAATCTCCTTCTAAGTTTATCTATCTTGCTGATTACCTACTTGGGGAGCTCGTAAATGGACATGATATAGAGAGGCAGACTACTAAGCACCGCATTAAGCAGCATGATTCTTCCGCCCAGTGAGGGAGCGACCTTTCCAACCTGTCAATTTCTTCTGTACCTTTTCGATCAATGGGATCCAATCCTACCTACTCAATCTACCCGGTCTTATGGGGACCCCTAAGTACTTAATAGGGAACCCGCCCGTTGAGCATTCGAACGAATCTTTGATAGTGTCAACCGGGATAGACTGTTGTACACTAAGAAGTTGGACACTGCTTTTGTTGTGATTTACCTTAAGCCCTGCCCAAGCCTCAAAGCAATTAAGCACCAATCTGATGGCGGTAATTTCCTGATAAGTCGTTGCGCCGAACATGATCGTATCATCAGCATATTGGAGGATAGATATTGACTCCTTAACTCCTTTGATCTTAACCCCTTGAATTACACATGCCTCCCTCCCTCTGTTAATCATTTCTGCCAATCCATCTGCGACGATGGCAAAAATAGTGGATGATAATGGATCCCCTTGTCTGAGCCCTCTTCGACACTGGATTTCTTCACCAGTATTCCCGTTAACTTGGACGAATGATTTACCCCCACTCACACAAGACATAATCCACGATCTCCATCTGTTCCCGAACCCTTTTAGAACCAATGCTTCATTGACTGCCTCTCATTCAAGTGAGTCGTATGTCTTTTCAAAGTCTATCTATAGAAGGAATCCGTCAGTTTTGTCCTTGCATCCCCTATACACCACTTCGTGCGTTGAAGCCACACTATCCATAATGTCCCTGCCTCTAATAAAACCACTTTGGGCATCTCCCACAATGTCGTTCATATGTGGTGCTAATCTTTGTCCCAACACCTTTGTGATGATCTTAAAGGATTCATTCAACAAGCTAATAGGTCTGAGATCGTCCACCGTTGTAATTTCACTCTTCTTCGGCACTAAGATGATGTTTGCGTAGTTTATCTTGTCTAAATCCGTCGTACCATCATACACATCTTGAAAGATCTTCAACAAATCCCCCTTAATAATATTCCAATACAGTCCATAGAAAAATATCGGCAAACCATCCGACCCTGGCGCCTTATCTTGCCCCAATCCTTTTATGGCTATACGCACTTCCTCTTCTGTAAATCTTTGCTCTAGCCCGTTGCTTCCCTCTAACCGAGACGAATTCCACATCTCCGAGCTCATTCGACATTTGTTTGTTCTGTTTGTTCCTAGCAATTCATTATACTTTTCATCTATGTGCCTCCTAATAATATCCTCATTTTCGACCCAGTCGTCTCCTATCATTACCCCGTGGATGGTATTCACCCTTCTTCTTCCGTTCGCCATCTTGTGGAAAAATTTGGTGTTGGTGTATCCCTCCTTCAGCCACTGTACCCTAGACTGTTGTCTCCAATATTACTCCTCCATATCGCCAATTCGTTGAATCTCCAATCTACAAGTAGCCAACTCATCCCCCTCCGACCCAACAGATCTCTCTCCTCTTGAATCAACTCTAAGATCCTCAATCTATTTCCCAAATCATCTCTCTTTCGTCTTATCTGACCAAATTCCCGTCTAGCCCATTCCCTTAGCCTCTTACGGAGCCTTCTAGCTTTTTCGGTCCAAACCCCTACAGCAGAGCCCTCCTTGGTATCCGCCATCCACGATTCTTCGATGATCCTTTGACAGTTGGAGTGCAGAGTCCAGGCTTTCTCAAATCTAAATGGAGATCTTATAATCCTATGCCTCTCCCCACTGTCTAGTGCTAGTGGAACGTGGTCAGATGTGAACCTATTCATAGATCTAACCCTAGCTAACGGGAATACGTCATCCCACTCACTGGACACAAGAATCCTATCTAGCTTAGCCAAAATCGGGTTAGCACGCATATTCGTCCAGGTATACCTCCTATCAGGTGCCTCAATTTCTGTGATCTGTAACTCATTGATTGCGGTGTTGAAATTCTCCCTATCCCTAGAGCTCGCTCCCCTGCCCCTATGCTCGGACCGGAATATAGTGATATTGAAATCTCCTCCAATAACCCACGGACCGGGCCATCGTCTTCTAATACCTCTTAGCTCCTCCCAAAGTTGACCACGCCTTCTAGAGTCGTATTACTGAACTATTATTACTTAATGATTGATGATGTGAGAAATATAGAGTCCAAAATATATGTTAAATTATAAATCAGTAGTCCAAACTGTTGATGTTGATCTACATAGACTGAAACCGTCGCATCAAATTTGTGTGGCTTTAGAATATTCTATATGATACATCCAAACAATCCACTGTAAATAATTTTTTATGGTATTTGATACACAGGAAATAAATTTCAGAATTTTTCATTTTTCATTTTTATGCTAAATAGATGTGATCACATCTATTCAGTTAGAATTTAAAATTTTGGCCTAATATGCATTTTCTATCGAAAGGATTTGAGCTCAGATCTTAACAGGAGTTGTCTAGTCCTTCAGCTCTCTGTCTGGTATGAGATTATGAGTGTATCTATGGTGTGTATAAGTTACAGAAATCTGCCTTCAGCTCATTCGCAATTCCCTATAGGCAATCTGCATATACTAGTGTGCAAGTACAGCCTCTAAAACTGCATTCGACTGTTGTTTAATGCAGTCCGATAGCAGGAGGATGAAAGGGAGAGAGAGGATAGGAAAATTTAATTGGTCTAAGTGAAACATATCGACATAAGTTGCATCCAATCTTTGATGATAAGTACCCCAAAAGTGAAGAGTGGGGATTTAAAGGAGAAAAGAGAAAGTAAAGAGGGTAGATAATGAGAAGATGTCAAAGAAACATAGTCACTTACTTTTCATCTCAATAGAACTCTTTATGCAGTCACTTCAGCCATTCATATAGGCTTTTACTTGAAATTCCAACTCCGTTTTAAATTTCAAAAGATGAATTTAATCGTAAGTAAATGTACTCAGTTTCAAATCCAGATGTAAGTTCCCAACTATTTCATCCCAACCAAAAAATAAACAATAAGCCCTAGCACAACTAATTGAGCATAAATCGTCAATAGAATTCAAGTAAATCCTATGTAACCAACTACTGGAGCACTTCCTAGGAAACCATTCCCATTGTCCTGAACCAGTATTCTAGGCAACCTGCTGCTCATCATTTTTTTAAGAAGATAAGAAATAACATGTGTGCTAGAATAAGGTAAGTATGCATCTTAATATGGAGACAGTAAGGATTCCAATATTGAAGAACAAGATAATGAACAGATCAGCAAAAACATATTTGAGCCCATACATCTATACTAAAAGTGATGAATATGCAGGAAAAAAAATGAAATTCATGTGATCAAACATGGACTATAACGAACAGACAATTAATCAAATTGCAATTCTTTGAATATCATCATGAGGAAAACATGTCAGAACTGAAGGAGAGAGAGAACTACGATGAATGGGAAGAAAAAAACAACCAACAGGACTAGTGAAGTTGGAACTAAGCACATACTCACAGGATTTTATTCATTTAGACAGAATTATGATTATCTATGAGATGGTACGAAGTGAAAGAATGACATCTGCAACCCCATCCCATGACACTATAAGTTGTTAGGTTACTGTCCAAATTGATTGACTTTCACAATATTGATACAAGTAGATTTATCTCCCTAATAAGTCTGGGAATCTGGACTTGGTAGATATCTTCAAGTTCAACCTCAAGGAGAAGTTTGGTACAATAAACTACAAAAATGTCATTCACAGACCTTTTGAGGGTTGCTAATAACTCAATGACAATTATAAATTCTCAAATGACCCAAGTCACAAAATGGTAATATCGAGCAAAACAGATTTTCCTTAAATATATATTAAAAGCATCGGCAATATTACGGCTGGTATCATTTAGCTAAAACCATGTGCAACACAGCACTCATGAAGATGATTAGTGACACAATATATATATAGAGAGAGAGAGAGGAAATTTTTGATATATCACGAAGGTACTAGATATGCTTAGTAAGTTGTACCTTGTTTCAGACGGTCTCTGTGATGGCAAGGAGAAAAGAAAGGTTGAGTTCAAGAATTTGTCTTGACAAGAGAAATTCTCAAGAGCAGCTGCATGCTGCGACCAATTTACCCTTGGAAGCTTGTCTCCGCACTTTGATCCTTTACTTAACTTGCTCCCACTGCACATTAAGAATGGAAACATGCGTCATATAAAATATTAAAGGATGTTTAAATAAACAATAATATAATCCCAGGCCAGTAATCGTGCCTCAGTGTAGCCCTGTTAGTCATCCAAGAACACATTGTTTCACTCCTAATAATATCCCATTCCTCGCCGATGACAAATATGCATATCGAATCCTGGAGAAAACAAAAAAAAAATAAGCAACAAATCACTGAAATTCGATTTTTCGCTAGGACATAAAATCAAGTTATTCATGAACATCATTTTCCTTACTTTAGTTGTATGTTTTATTAAAATCTTTTTAATATGGTGCGGGGAGTCATAGGACCCACCGTTCATGATAATAAAAAAAATTTAAAAATCAAGTTATTCAACACCCTCCATAATGACTAGAAACAAGTTGCGTACACTTGACTTCACATTCACAGGTCGCGAAAAATCGCATCTCATGCATCATGCATGCCTTAAATGACATGTCCAAATGACCTCCAATTGTAGTTATACTTCAGTATAATGCTGAAAAAACGTGCCATGCACGTAATTTCTTTACTAATTTCAAGGAATGTATGTAATCTTTCTAACTCCAATAGATGTCAGTATAGGTTGGGTTTGCACAACGAGACCGGCTTCAAACCTATTTGGGTTCTTATTACTCTAAAGAAGCATAAACGAGAAAGACGCTCATCTACCACATATGTCGCACGTGCCTTACCATCTCAACCATTAAACATCCAGAATTAGCAATCAACACTGTACATTTCGGTTCTAAATGTGGATCTTATAGCTTAACTGAGCTAAAAATGTTTAGTGCACGTGTAGCCATGTGGACGTTGTAATGGAATTTTGACAAGCAGTTCGCGTCCATTTCTTTCGATACTACACTAGAAAAAATCGCAGTTTTGATTCGAATCGATACATGGCCGATTGCTGACTACGAAATTGAGAAAGAAAGGGAAATCGGAGATTAGAAGGATTACCGGAGGCGATCGGAGTGGAGGAAGACGGCGATCGAAACCCTATAAATGGAGAAGATGAAGAAAGGGGAAATGGAATTGGGTTTTTTTTTAATCTCTTCGGAAATTTGGGCGGGATTATTAAAGCGGAACTGGCGGCTCTTTTGACGGTGATGAAGCCGCACTTCAATTAAAGCCAACAAGCGGGTTTGGGGCTTTGGGAAATGCAATCTTGGCCGTCCATGAACAATCATGTATTCTTCACCTCCTCAACTTCATGTAACCACACCTGAAACTTTTTCGCAAAATAAGCCAATTTTTAAAACAAAATTTCGAAGATCGGCACATGGGAAACTTATTCCTTTGAGCATCTCCAACGCCTAGCCAAAATGAAGAGTCATAGTCATATTTGGAGAGTCACATTCATTTTGCATCTCCAACGACTAGACATAATGATTATACATTTTGCCTAGTCATGAGCAGGAATAGGCAAAATGGAGAGCAAGAGGCAAAATATAGAGGAAGAAACATAGTTGAAGATGAAGCAAAATAGCTAGTCAAATTTACTAGGTAAAAATACTACTTGAACAATTTGCCAAGTCATTTTAGCTAGTATGGTTGGAGATGCTTAGTAGACTAATTGCTTTGACAGAAGCTTAAGTTGAATATAAGACTCTTATTTGGGGAAATAAGAGTCTGGGTCAATAATCTTTTATGTACATATATAACGGGTTTTCTATAAAAAAATCAGGAGGGGCCAAACTGTAAATATGAATATACATAGGGGGTTTTAAAATTTCCGTGGAGGTTTGGCCCCCCGGGCCTTCACTAAGCTCCGCCACTGAGTTGATGAGTGGTGTTATAGTCAATCGTAGCTTGGATCTTGCCGTGCAAATGAGTGGTAGTTTTTTCAATCTCTCGGTCATATAGGTCTCCCAATTGACGAACTCCTCTTGCAATTGCTTAAACTCATCACTATAATATGTCAGCACCCCACGTGGGTTATCCTTCCACATGTGTGCCCCAGCCCAGTACACACCAATAGGAGCTAACATGACCTCATCCTCTGCGTCGTCCGTCCACACCTGTAGTATTGTCATCGGCCGCGCATGTTACCCTTCCATGCTCCGTTTCGCGTGTCCATGTCAGAGAAGATACACGCATGACGATAAGAAATAACACATAACCCATGGCGATCAGTGGCAAGATGTCAAATACAATTCATGAACCATATCCAAGTATGTATACTCTCTCTATCTATTGTTACAAAAGCATATGAAAATAGTATATGGTTTCTGTCTGGTGCAACAACTATCAATAAACAACCATTGTATTTTCCATACAAATGGGTTTCATAAACACTAATAACATGTTTACAGTACACAAATCTTTCAATCTAAACCCAAAATACCAAAAATACTGTCTTTAATGTTTCATCGCCGGGACCAGTAAAAACCTTATCCCAGTAGACGACATTTTCTAGATTTGATGCTTGTAGTGGTGATAAAAGAGCAGGCATCCTTTTATATACTTCCTCAGACCCTCAAAAGAACATTTCAATAGCTTTCTGTTTTGACGGCAAAGCATTCTTGTATGAAATATGATAATTACATTCAAGCTTGACTATCTCAATTATGGTCTTCGGTGTTATTCCTAACTGTTCACGACATTCAAAATTAAATTTGAAACTAGCTTAAAATCAACTTTAATGTGGTATTAATTCAACGTGAGATTGAGACATGTATGGTGACCTTGCAATTTATTTACCATGAAATATGTCTGTCATTTTGGAACGATTGCACGAAATATCCACAAACACATCCTGCTTCATAGGCAACTTCGGGATTTTGTGCCATCTCATTGGTGTACGAACCCACAGTGCCAAATTTTTTTCTATATGAAGAATTCTCGACGTTTATTTATAGAGAACATCTTCACCGCATGTTGGACATTATCTTTGTTAGAAAATGAGTGTTTTATACACCATTTACGAACCGATTTTTGAACAATTTTTTGAGTAACATCCTCGGTGAATCATTGAGAGATCTTGATTGATTTGTGTTCTCCTTCGTGAGTAGATCAAAATCATATATTGGTTTGCTAAAAACGGTTAAGGGGTAAATGAGAAATTGTCTCTCAAAGTGAGACGTTTTCATTCTTGAAATGGGTTAAGGGAACATAGTCCTACATCGGAAAAATCAAAGGAAATAGAAGAGGATATATAGTAACCTTCTTCTAAGCATTGTAAAATAGCTATAAGAGAGGTTCTCTCTCGCGTGCGCAGGGCGGGGAGGTGCAAATCTCAGACCGGATTAATGCGACTTGTGTGCGTCGGCACGACCTGCGGACACGAATGCCGGACCGACTTGACCCCACCCCGTGCATAGCCACTTTTTGCAACAGTTTTGATTTTTCTTTTTGTAGCGGCTGAAATGAATGCAGAAACGGTTCTGTCTGCCGTTTCAGTGTTTTGTCTGCCGTTACACTGAAGACATTCAAAAGCAATGATTGATGTATGTCGTTACGGTGACAGCATTCAATTGAGTGTCTGTCGTTACATTGAAGGCGTTCAAAGTCTTGTCTGCCGTTACAGTATTAACCCTGGCTCTATAAATAGAGGTCTCCCTTTTCATTTCTTCCCTGCACAGCAGAAAACTTCTTTTCTTTCTCCTCTGGGTCCTGTTCGTTTTTTCACTCTTGCTATTTTGGTAAGTCTGTGGTAGGATTCTGCCGCTACTGCTCAGTTCGAAAGTGCTACGTAGTGCCTACGTGAACACTCTGGTCGTTGCATCCTGGGAGACAGTCTTCTTCATTCATTCCAACAACCGGAAGAGGTGAAATATGTTTTAAGGACACTGTGTGATACACAGGCCTCGACTTCTCAACTTGTAATTCTGAAATTGATTTCTGTCAATTTTTAGTTATTTTTTAAAATTTATTTTCGGATTTTCCTCTTCTCCTTTTTCCTTCTCTGTATTCTGTGCCTCTCAATCAAATTGAGTTTACTGTAAAAGAATTTTTGTAACAATCTTTAGTTTCAAACACGATTCATGTGCACGGACGATCAACATGACTCTTGTGCAAAATGGTGTACCACCGCATTGTTAACCTAGTCAGCCTATTCAAACTCATGTATAGGTAGACTCATGAATTGAGTCAAAGGACCGCATCATTTTGCAAGTCCTCAGCGTCATTAACATTTTTATTTGGATGTCCATCTTCTTCGTATTCTAATAACTCATTGTTAATAGCAGCATGATTGAATAACACTTTTGTTATCAGCAGTATCGTGTATCAACTAGAAGGACATGGCAACTCATATTCCATGAGATTTGATCGTGTTGGAACTATGAACATGTTTTCTCGTGGATACATCAGTACTGCATGTGATTTAGGAATTGTATTATGACTCATCTCATGGGTTGGCACTTTCATGGGCTTGAACTATGAATAACATATGGCCGACCATTAGGAAACTTGATTTTCTAATATATAACTCCAATGCAATACAACTCAAGTTTGGATCAACTGTTTATGCAATCACAGCAATAAAAGCGTCGTCATCAGCTACAAGCACCGCCATGATATACCGTCCTTCTCATTTTCCAGCTACGTACGGAGCTAGAATTTTAGCACTCCATTCAGCTATATCACAGTTAGTAATTTCACAAGCCTTCTTTACCAGTTCTTTCTTTCAAATATTATGAGGAGCCAAAACTATTTTCGGTTCAACACCTATATTATTGAAATCAGATTTGAATTTTGGGGAAAAATCATATTTTCCTATTTTATTATTCTACTGTTTATCTCTTTATATATATACATTACATTCTTGGAGAAGGGGTAAAGCTGATTGATGAGAAGATTAAGAAAATGAGAGATTTGAGGGAATTTGTTCCCAATAAATTATGAAACAGTATATACAACTCATATCATACCAAATATATTTTAACACTCCCCCTCAAATTAGCGCATAGATACTGAACATGCCCAACTTCTCCACAAATTTCAAGAATTGCTTATTCGAAACTGCCTTGGTAAGAATATGTGCGAGTTGGTTTTCTGACTTAACATTAGACATCTCAATAATTTTGTCATCTAGTTTATCCTTGATGAAGAATCTATCAACCTTTGCATGCTTCGTCCTATCATGTTTGACTGAATTGGCTCCAATATCACACGCCGCCTGATTGTCGCAATACACCTTAATAGGCTCATTTGGATCACAACATAAATCCTATAACAAAAATTTAAGCCATAAAACTTCAGTTATACTCAGTGCTACTCCGCGATACTCAGCCTCTGTACTAGAGCGCACAGCAATATTTTACTTTTTGCTTCTCCATGTAAACAAATTTCTTCCAACAAATGTAAATTATTATGAAGTAAAGCGCCTATTACCAACAAATCTTGCCCAATCGGCATCAGTATATGCCTCAACCTTCAAGTGGCAATGTTTTGTAAACAAGATCCCTTTTCCTCGAACAAACTTTACATATCTCATAAATCTCATCACCGTATTCATATGTTGTTCACGAGGTGCATGCATAAACTGACTCACCACATTCAAGGTACATGACAGGTCTGACCGCGTATGTGCAAAGATACACTAGTCTTCCTACCAGTCTCTGATATCCTTCCTTATCACACGACACATGATCAGGACCATTCCACGGTTTCAGCAATTCTTCTAACGGTGTATCAATATTAGGTTGACAAGTAGACATTCAAGTTTCCTTCAACAAATCAAGAGCATATTTTATTTAGGACATAAATATCCTCTTTCTATAGCGAGAAACTTCGATACCAAGGAAATATCTAAAATGACCAAAATCCTTCATTTCAAACTCTTGTAACAAGTAGCATTTTAATGCCTTTCTATTCTCAGGATCATTTACAATTATTATCATATTATCCACATATATAATGAAAGTAGTAATCTTACCTTTCATTTTCATGAACAGAGTATGATCTGAACTACTCTGATAATATCCGAATGTCTTCATTGATTTTGCAAATCTTTCAAACCATGCTCTTGGCGACTGTTTTAGAACATATAATGCTTTCTTAAACCTACACGCTTTATTACTGCGTTCGATTGGTCTATTTGATCATAGTGGTAGATCCATATAAACCTCTGTTTGTCAATTTCCCATACAAAAAAACATTCTTCGAATCAAACTACTCCAACGACCAGTCAAGGTTTGCAACAAGTGACAATAGAACTCGAATTGTGTTAAATTTTGCCACAGGTGCAAATGTTACATCATAATCAATTCCATAAGTTTGAGTGTACCCTCTAGCAACCAACTTTTCCTTGTATCGCTCTATTGAACCATCAGACTTATACTTCACCGTATAAATTCGTCTACATCCTACCGGCTTATTTCCTGCTAGCAGTTCGACTATCTCCCAAGTCTCATTCTTCTTCAAGGACTTCATCTCGTCATCCATAATTGCTTTTCACATTGGGTTGGCTAAGTCTTCCTGCACACTGTTATGAATAGATACAACGAATAATTGATTCACAAATGATTTTTTTGATTCGGACAATTGGTCAGTGGACACATAATGACTTATGGGATACTTGACATTACTAGTGAGACTAGGCTCATAAGTATGTTTTGGGATACTTATAATAGTACGATTCGGGAGTTCTCTTCTTGGAGCTTTGGACAACGATGACGATTGGTTTTGGGATTCTGATGGAGCTGGTGGTGGAGAGAACACTAGCGATGACATGGATCCCGACGGCTCATTTTTTAGGAGGTTCGGCACCGATTGCAGTTCCTCATGGTGATCTTCTCCCTCAATGAAATCTTCATTCAAGTGATCATCACTACTTACACCCATATTTTCACCCACTGTATCAAATTGTTCAGTCTGAATGGTAACCACTTCGTCAGGCAAAAGTATGAACTTCACTTCGGTACTCCTCTTGAAGTTCAACTTCAGAGGAAAAATACATATCACTTTCATGTAACACAACATCCATGGTCACAAACATCCTTCGAGTTGGTGGGTGATAACACCGACACCCTTTCTTATATTTTGCATTTCCAACAAGACCACATCGCACTGCTCGAGGAATTAACTTATTTCGCTCGTGTTGATGAAGGCGGACAAATGCAACATACCCAAACACACGAGGTGGCAGGTTGACGACTGTTGGGGCGTTCACAACTTCAATTAATGCCTGAAATGGTGTGATTAAATTTAGGATACTAAAGAAAACTCGATTGAAATCATATTTGAATTTTTTGGGAGAAAACATTTTTTCTTATTCTTTATTATTCTACTGTTTATCTCTTTATATATACATTACATTCTTGAATAATGGGTACAACTGATTGATGAAAAGGTCACGGAGATGAGAGATTTGAGGGAATATTTTCCTTATAAATTATGAAACAGAATATAAAGTTCATATCATACCAAATATACTTAACATCTATAACAAACTCCTAGCTTTGAGTCTCGTATTATTTATCCCCCGTAATATAACCAATTAATAGGAATTTTGTAATCCATACTCATACATAAAGGGACAAATATGCGAGTCATTATCTAATCTCAGTCAAAACATACGTGCGCTACTCTATCTTTTTTTTAAAACCAAATTTGAAGTATTATACCATAGTGAATTCTTACGAAATAATCGTTTACAGCATCTGAGCTTAATTCTCAGTAATCTAAATTCAAACAAGCATAATAAATGAATTTTACTAAGGACAACAAAATTTATAATTTTGGGTTTTACGAATTCTTTGAAAAAATATGAAAATTGACGACGGAGATGATGGCGCAGATAATATCGGAGATGATTTGAGACGATGCTTGAGATGATGCGACATTTTAGTTTTTGATTTCTAGAGAGGGATGTGAAATTATGGAAAATTGAAAATATCCAAATTAGGATTTTCAAAATTGGATGGATGGATGTAAAATTGGAAATCACGAAGGACTTTGACAGAGTTAGAGGAGTCGAATGATTTGGAAGAGATTTGACGGAGGTGGAGGAATTTGGGAACTAGGGTTTTAAGATTTGTATTCGGGGTTGGAGGAGTTGTAATGGGAGAGACTGAGAGAGGGATGGAACCCGATACACAACTAGGATAATACTGAGTCACACAAATAGCCGCAGCTAGCAACTGCACCCTCTATACAATAGAGGCCATAGTTGGAAACGACGAACTCCCTTTAACAAAACATATATGCGATCTCTATTTAGAACGAGACCGCAGTTCCCAACTGCGACATATCCCTAACAAAATTTGCCTTGGAATTTTCTCTGAGCATCAAACTCTATCTCCACTACTTGGCTCTTTAAGGCTCAAAACATTGAGACACAATCACTATTGCCAACTGCGACCAACAATTTACACTGTTGCCAGAGTTAGTAACAACAACAATTTTTTTTTGTATAAAAAAAAAACACAATTAGGAATTGCGACCTCATTATAACTGTTGTCGCAGTCCCCAATGCGGCCTAAGCTGGCATGGCAGCAACTAGCTCACTCATGGAATAATTTTGACATGTTACCCACTTTTTGATCTTGTTTCAAAACATGCTTAGTTTGGGGGAAAATTCCCTTACATGTAAGGGGAAAGCTGAGAGAATGATGGAAGGCTTCGTTGTGCCTCTCATTCGTCAAGTACCGACTGATTGCATAGATTATCAAACCGTCTTATATAATGCAGGAGATAACTCATCGATTTTTTTTTTCTGCACTAGCTACCATGCCAACGTATTGCAAGGAAGCCCTCACTCATGACATATACTGAAAGAGGAATTTGCGAAATTTGAAGATCCCTTTTTGTATACATAATCTATATAATAAAACACAAAGAAAGTTATTAAGCGACTTTCATTCATTTGTAGAAAATCAACGGTCTAGATTTTTGCTCCTAAAAGACATTTTCCTCCCAAATATTTTTCCCTAAAACAAAACAACTTCCTTCATTTATTTTCCCCTCTTTCTCTCTCTTCCCTATCTTTTCTCCTTTTTCATAATTCTTTTTTTTTTAAAATTTTTACCCAGGTATGTTAAAAAAAAAACAGTTAATATTTGTTTTTTTTATGCAATTTCGGATTATGTTTTTTTTCCTTCAGATTATGCTTTCACAATTCAATAACATTCACTTCCATTTAATTGCTTTGAATTGCCATGTATTATACTTCGCTGAGTCAATGTTTTAGATTGGAATACTTCATTGAGTTAATTTTGATTATAATGCTTTTTTTTATTATGCAATTTCAGATTATGTATTTTTTGAATATTTGGGCCTTAACTAGTTCGCTGTGCTCCTACTGCAGGACCTGAGTTACAGCTGACATCTCAGGATGGCCTTCTTGCGAAGATGAACCATTCCCACGAGTCATAGTCTACACAAAATCCAAAACAATTAGCATTCGCATCAAGTTGATTAATGATTATTTATGCAATGCACGGCTTGTCAGGAGTCAAGTAAATCCGATCGAGTCATGTTTGCCTAATGTATTAGTTAAACTAACACATTAGCCAAACCTGAAGCTCTGATACCACTAAAAAACTCTGGTACGCCCCGCTTCTCAAAAAAATACAGAATACGGTACGTGACTAAGCCCAGCGGATAATTTTCACCATCCATAAGTTGTACGGACCTGCTTGACTCGTCACAACAGTAAATATAACAATATACTCCAACCAGGCATGAAAAAATAGTTATAACTCAACAGTATTCATTGCAATAATAATAATAATATTCCAACAATACAAGATCTGAAATCAAACAATAGTCCTGGGATAATAAGCCCAAATACAATTCTCAATACAATCCATAAAATAAATAGTTCAATGCAAAACAATAAGCAATAATTTCCATTAGTGCAACTTAAAACTTTTGCTAATCAACTCCAAGAGGCAAATGGTGAGCAAAATTGCTCGTATGGCAATTACAAGGAAAATAGGAAACATGAAAACATGTCGTCCGTTAGATGCAAGTTGTGGGCCGCAAGTAATACAAGTATGAAAAATGAAAGGGAAACTAAACTAAACAAGTAATACTAACATGGAGAAGGTAGTAAATATAACAGTCTACAAGTGACAGCAAACAGTGTAGTGATAACAGTCGGAGTATAACAGTAACAGTAATCAACAGTAACAATGATCAACGGTAATTGTAACAGGATGTGACGGTTAAACAGTTATTCTTATGTCTAATGTCCATTACTATCTAGGTAGCACTTCATGCGTCCCAAATGTTTACCACATGGTTGCTACAACAAACAGTTTCGCTTTAAGATTTTGTAGTGAAACTTCTTTAGGGCAGTATATTCAGACAAACAGTAACAGTAACAGTAACAACAGTAAACGGTGTCATGGATCATGCTCTCATGCATCCAGAAATAAACAGTAGGTACCACGGTAAACAGTGGGAAAAACGAATTCCCTCTGAATATGCATTTCTATATTGTCCACTACTCGATTTTGTCCCTTAAAAACCCCGGCTTGATTAGTTTTCATTATTAACAACAGGTGTGAACGAATATAAATAATCTAAGGACATAGCATGAACAGGAAATAAGACTAAGATAAAGTAGGAATACAAATAGTTGATAGAAACAACTTATAACGGTCACAACAACGAAACTTTCATCTGGACAGCAAGACACTACTGTACCAAATATGAGATTCCCGTTGCTACAGAATAGCAAATCTAGATCCGTCAGAAAATCTGTAAACTAGACTCTCTACCAATTCCAGCACATATATATAAGTCACATATCAGCCACAAAAATAAGGTCGAAAATAGCGTTTAATACAGAAATTAAGTTCAGCTAGAAAACGCAAAATCTTGTTTATAAGCATGAAAAGAGTTCAAAATCATCATAATTAAATTTGAGCAAAAAATCTGGAAGATTCTCTAGTATATCTAGTTACAAAATATAAAATATCATGAATTAATATATCAGATAGAATAGTCAACAACATTGGGAAAATAAGGTGATACGACAAGATCTCAATTATGCAAGTTCAGACATGGCAGTACCAAAACAGAGATAATTCATAAAATATAAATTGAAATCCATATCTGCAAAAAGGATGATAAAATAGTCATATAAGGCTACAGTTCATATTCACAAAGTTTTCATCAAAAACAAATATAATCAGGTTGAAAACGTAGTTATTTACTGAACAACATGCAGTTTGGAAAATATATCGATTGTTTCATAAGTATGAAAAGAGATATAGATATCAGTAAATATTTATACAAAAGTTAGGGACTGATCCCAATCATGTACACACACACTCAGCAAAATATAGAGTGCAAATTCTACCTTTAATATCAGTTAAAAAATAATTTTCCAAACAAAATACATATAGTTCAGAATCTGAAATATACGATATGACTGCAGTAAAATGACAATAACTCATGCATCAAATATCGGAATTCAGATCCGTCAAAAGTTCTGGAAACTAGAAAACATGGGCTACAATTCTTGTTTACAAACTTATTTATTTTACTAGTGTTAACAGGGTCGAAGTTACTGTACAAAATAGGGCAGCAGCAGACACAAGTTCTTTTAGGCATTTTATCAAACAACTTAATTGCAAATGGTCCAATCTAAGATGTCATACGAAGCATGGTATATGTGGGTTACTCAAATCAGCAAGGCATGTAAATCAAATAGTCTACAATAAGATGATACATCCAACAAACATTTATGTAACAGTCATCTACAATATACGGGGTGCCACAAACAACATACAATCAGGTGTCCACTAATCTAATTGTTCTCATGCAATGAGTGTCAATAATTGTAACTACTCATGATCAAGAGGAGGTGTCAACAGTTTAAACTAACAAATTAGGGTCATCATGAGAGTACAATTATTTTCATACTAGATTACTTATGGTGTTTAACTTGGATGATAAAAAAAACACATACAAGCTACTTGCCTGATATGAAGACGAAGATGAAAAATAGAATCACAGGAACGGATCCCGAACAACGGACACACGAACACGAACAAGAAACGAGAGATGCGAACTCCAACGAACGAACACACATGCATAAGAACGCACGTGCACTCAATCGCACAAAGAGACAACAGACATCACAGCAAGGGCGAACAGTAACAACCACCAGCGAGGGCAGCGACGGTGAGGGACGGCAGCGATGGCGACGAGGTCGCAGCACGACGGGACTGTGCTGCATCGGCGGTCGAGCACAGGGACACAGCGGTAGGGGGTTTTGGCCTGGGTGCTGGTCGCGACGTAAGGATGAAGAGGGGAAGGGAGATGCAGTGGTGGGGTTTAGGGTGTGTGAGGTGGTGTCGCCGGCGATTGGGGATGACGATAAGAAAGGGTCAGTGGGGGGGGGGGGGGTAGGTCGGGATGAGGGAGGGAGAGAGGGTGACGGCTAGGAGAGAGAGAATAGGTATTAAGGTTTGATAATTGGGGTTAGGGTTCAATTAGGGTGTATAAATAGGGAAAAAATGGGTTTAGATGAACTGGGTAGTATCCAATAGGGTGAAAAGGATCCAATAAGAGACAGCTAGGCCAAAAATATGTTTGAACAATAAACAAGATTAATAACAAGTTGTAGATCAACAAATAAGAAATAAAAGGCTGAATCTAACGGAACGAATCTCAAGAAAACAACAACAACATGCAATAAACACAATAAAAAAATAATTAAAAAATCATAATTTTATTAAAATAATATAAAAATACAAAAGTGAGCAATAGGGGTTACAACCCTACACTTCTTTTTCTCCCTCCCTATAATCTATACTTCTCCACTTCTGCATATGGCCAATCTCTCTCTTATTTTTTCTCATGCTTTACTGCCTCCACCACATCTACTACTACCTAATCCTTTATAACCCGTCAACCACTTCTGTCTTTTTTTACATTTTCAACTACACTGCTGCCTCCATCCCTCTCTCTATATGTATTATATATACACACACCTCCTCCCTACACCCTAACCTAGACTCTTTATTATATTATATATATAATATGTTCACACCACGCAACTTACATCCTCCCACTGCCTATATTTTATACACATACATACATACTTGCATGCATATTATCTATCTCTCTTTCCCTTTATTTTTATACACACACACACACACACACACATATTATCTATCTCTCTTTCCCTTTATTTTTATACACACACACACACACACACACACACACACACATGCAGCTCACCCCTCGTCTCTACCTCTCTTCATCTTCTCCTTTCTTCTTCTCTACATTGAACCCGAAGCCACCACCTCCGATGCCCTCACTTGCTCCTCCCGCATCGCCACCGTGCCACCGCTCACCGCCACCATCACGACCACCGCGAGCTCCAACCCAAGCTCCTCGCCACCTTGTTGCGTTCAACCTCGACGCCGTTACTCACTGTTGTTCTTGTCGCTGCCACTGAACAAACTCAATCCCATACAACCCGACATCACCGTCATAGGTGCAGCCATCGCTCACCGTTGCTACTGTTACTCACTCGTTGCCGTCTCGCTGCACAATTTATCCGGTTGAAAGCTTTATCTTCCTCATACACATCTGCGTTGATCATCTTAAGTTCAGATAATACCTTATTGAACTCTGTAATGTAGTCTTGGAGATCGATATCTTCCTTCGTAGATAAACGGAATAACTTTCTCTTCCAATGCATCCGATCTAATAACGAAGAACCGGAGCAGTCCATTATGATTTTTCCCCACAGACTCGCCGCCTCAATTTCTTCAAGAAATCTGCACTTGATCTCGTTCGCCAAGGATAGTCGGATTAGACTTATAGCTCTTTCACGAATATATTCCCAAACGTCATCCTTCATATCAGTTGGCTTTTCCTTCTTTTTTACTGCTGACTGCAACCGTTCTTGAACAAGAACATCATACATGTCAGCCTTTCAAAGATTGAAGTTGATCTTACCATCGAACTGCTTGATCTTCAAAATACCGTGGCCTGCCATCTTAACCAAAAAACTCGGCAACCTGAAGCTCCGATACCAGTTGTTGGGACTGGAGCGTCAACAAATGTCCTCTGATCGCAGCGGAACTAATAGAGCAATGAGGAAGTCGAAGTAGACGAGGCGAATAAATTGTGCAAGCAAGTAGATCCACCAAACTAACACAAACACAACAACGATGACTTATCCCGGTTAGCTTTTGCTTAATCCGGGGGGAAATATAGGGAGATCTGATATTCAATTAGAAGTGATTACAAGGAGTTACTGATTCACTTGACACAAGGAATTAAACTCACCCACCAAGAACTATCTCTCTCTCGAGCCTTTCTTTGCAATGGAGGAAAAAATCTATGAAGTACACCCTCTCATATTGGAAGAGTTTACAATATATATAGAAGAATAGAGGGAAAACCTAGATCTAATATTGATCCTCGTCGTCCGATAAAACCTAGAAAAGAAGTAACTGAATAGGAGCCACATGATCGGAGTTGAAGATTGGGTTGAACCGACCTAACAAATCGAAGCCCAAAAACGAATCAGCGCCACGGGCGGTCGACCGTCCAACAAGACCGGTCGACCGTACTACTCTCTGACTTCCCAGTATAACAAGCAGTCGGGGGTGCGGTCGGGGGGTGCGGACGACTGTCACCATGACCGGTCGACCGCAACTAGCCTGCACCTGCTGCTGCTGCTGTTCTCCTTCTACTCGCTTCGACGCTTCGTCCTCCGTGCTTCATATTACCTTCTTTTAATATGAACAACGAGTATACAAGACACAATCCTAACACTTTACCTGTTTTTTTTATATTGTTGTTATCGATTTTGTGTCAAGTGCAGATTTAAGTCCACTTGCTTATACAATGACAAGTCATTCACCCTATGTTTAAGACCGTTCCGAATTTATTTGGATTAATTTCTTGCACATATACAGAGCTGGCTAGAGAGGGACATGGTATCCAAATTTGTCCAAAATATAAACAATTCATGTAGTCAGCAAATGCTCATGTACTTACATTCTATCACTATTTTTTTCCCTACTCCTTTCCATTTGCGTATTCTCCTAAGCATCTTCCTACTTGGTATCAATAAAAATTTATGAGAAAATATTGCAAAGCTGTTGTTGCCAATTTTGGCGGTTGAGCAAACAGATGAATTTGTGGATTCTTTTGGAAATAATAAAGGCAAACCTGCTGACTTTCATCGGCGTTTGACTGGTTTCTTGCTGCTGTCGTTGACCTGCAAAAAGTTTGATACACCGGGATGGATTTCGGCGACGAACCCTCTGATGCTCAAGCCAGCAATAAAGAAGATTATGAAAGTGCGTTTATGTGGAAAAAGATCGATTACATCTCTTTTGGTGGAGGGAGAGGGGTATTTATAGTCGCATTTAGAGACAGTTTAGAGATAATCATTTATCCCTATGTCCCGATGTTTTTGGATAAGATGTAGAGTTTAAATCGTTTCATGATAAGATATTTGGTTTAAACCGTCTCTTAGAAATAACCATGAATTTGAATTACTCTTTAAATAACCTGGGCTGTTTGTAATGTGTTGTCGCCCTGACCCAGTAGGACAGATCCATTTATGGGTTATTAGGTTTTGAAAAAAGACCCAATCCCCATTTCAGACCCTTGTAGGTGAAACTACCATTTTACCCCTGAGTGCTTTAAGATTCGTGGCCGATTTGAACGATCCCGATTTAGTTATATTTTTAGCAGTATCAACTCATCTATTTGCTCCCACACCAAAATCAGAGGCAACAATAATGATAACAACAATATCCTCCTATATTCAAGTGAAGCTTAATTACTCGTGAACATATAACAAATACTTTGATTTATCACCCTAATAGGAGATGAAGTCTTAGCATAAGAGACCGGTTAAGTATGCACTAAAATGAGAGACTTTGTACCTGACTTATGTTAAGATTTTTTTGTATCTCTCTCTCTTCCTCTATATATATATATGGGAAGGCTTAGTGCACACGGAGGGGTGGTGCACAATGAAAATTTTCACATATATATATATATATATATATATATATATATATATATATATATATATATATATATTCCCACATTCGTATCGACGATCCGAACCGTTCACTTTGATTTAACACATCTAAATTAGTCTAAATATGTAAAATCAAATAATTTGAAATTCATTTGCCCATCCATCATGTGACTATACACATCTAAATTAGTCTAAATATGTAAAATCAAATAATTAGACTAATTTAGATGTGCAGATGTGCAGATCTTAGACATATTTAGACTAATTTAGATGTGCAGATCAATGTGAATGGTTCGGATCGTCGTTACGAAGGCGGGAAGGTCGAGTGCACATGCCGTGTGCACCATAGGTGGTGCACAACGGAAGTCTTCTATATATATAGAGAAATCTTCGGTTGCACACTACTTTGGTGAGCACTCCGTGAGCACTCACGAAGTAGAGACCCTATGAAAAATCCGAACCGCTCATATTGTTCTATATGCCTTAGATAGCCTAACAATAAAAAATCAAGTAATTTGAAGTTCATTTACCCATGATTTACATCATAACAAAATTGTATGGCTGAAAATTCTAACAGCATGATGAATGGGCAAATGAACTTCAAATTACTTGATTTTTTATTGTTAGGCTATCTAAGGCATATAGAATAATATGAACGGTTCGGATTTTTTATAGGGTCTCTAGTTCGGGAGTGCTCACCAAAAGTAGTGTGTAACCGAAGGGGACTCATATATATATATATATATATATATATATATTGTTAGTTATATATCAGTGTATTGGCTGGAGCATCGATGGCTCTATCTGTATAACAGGAAAATAATAGTTTACATATACATATGTGATTGTTTTATGACATTTTAATTGTTTTTTTTTATAACTTATCATGAAGTTAGAAGTCTGGTTGTATTACAAATAAATATTGATATATATGTAGTTTGTTAGTCAAACAAAATTGTTTATATTTTACTGTTTACATAACTTTTTAACTTTTTACATGCTGCATCGTTTACGAAGATGTGCCGTAAATACATATCCAATGGCAAACCTAGTAGTTATACAACAGACATAGTTTGAGACAAGAAGTGGTCGTAGGGTTACAAGATCCCTTTCTTAATTTCTGTATACAGAAAAAAAGATGAATCTTGCGAAGTCATAATTATATATTTACATGCATTACACGTGCATTTTGAGCAAACTACATAACACCCAACAATAAAATCCAGTGGAAGCAACTAGGATTCAATTCCATGGCGACCCTTCCTTCCTTTTCCAAACTCCTATCTCATCTCACCACTATCATTATCCGCACGCCCCTCTCACGTGCCAATCTCCCCTCTTTATTATCCCCTTCCTCTCCGCAAATCCCTAATTCCCCTCCTCTTTCAAAACCCTAACCCTAATTCCCAAAAAACTTCGATATTTGTCATGGATTACCACTCCAATCACCTGTACGTGCGCCGCACGGTCCCCCGTGAGCGGATCCCCGTCGTCCGATGGATCAGAGACTGGTACTTTCTTGTTCTTTCTTATCTTTTTGGTTTCGGGATTCTTTCAAGGTTGGATCGTTTGATGATTTTTTGTTGGGGTTTTTTAGGGTTCCGCACGAGAACGCGGCGACGGGGAAAAGGTGCATGCTTTTGAAGTGGGTTCGAGGTAATTTTCTCACATTGATTATCTATTGATTGATTGATTGAATTGGCAGTAATGTAGATTAGTTTGTAGAGCAATTCAGTACTGACAAGTTTAGACCTTTAACTGTGGTGTAGTTCAATTGTTCTTTATATGTTTAATTGATCAAGAGTATGAATGTGAAGATCACACTCGTTTTTTTATTTCGGAAAAGTGAACACCCAAGAAAAGTTGTAGAGTCAGAGTAAGAAAATTACGTGTTTATGACATGGAAGTTTGTGCGACAAACCCAATAGTGGAGGCTTTCTTTTGGCTACAAGAAACCCAAGGTGAAACCATAAAATCCGGTGAAACCCAGGTTTCGTATAATGAGTGCGTGTATTTGGCGAATGAAACTGGATTTCACCAAGTATTAAAAATGGTGGGTCCCATGCATATGTTTGTGAAATGAGTTTCAATTATTAATTTTTGGATACTCAACTGAAACCCTATAGATTCTCTAATTTTATATTATTTAAATGGTCTAAAAGTCCTTAATCCTTAACCCCATTTATAAGATTATGAAATTAATGTTTCATTTATACTTGGAGGGGTTTTGTCTAACTCATAGGAATCCAAATAAAATTTGCGACCCTAAAGTGTTTCAAAAGGTTTCAAGGAACCCATGTTTTATGGCTGCAACATGCTAGAGGTATCAACGAGTTTATGTAGCCAAATGACCCTAAGACCCAAAATTTGGGGTTGGCAGTACGATTATAGTCTTGTCGATTCAGCTATATTATGTGCATCACATATCATTTTCTTTATTAAGTCAATCTGTATTCATTTAGGAGTGGTCCTAGTATCCGTTGCTTTACCATGTCGTATTGTTTTTTGTTAACCAGTGCACTTGATTGTCTCAGATGCACATGTCAGACCATCTGAACCAAGTCATATCCCATTTTTTATGCCAAGTGAATCCACCGTTTGCACTGACCACTTTTTCATCTACTCACCTATATTAATATTATTATATTGTATTTTCCCATATCCACCTCAATAGTCACGTTCCAGCTATGCATATATTAGACCTATTTCATAATTGTTGTCATTTGTAAGTTATTACCCATAGTTTGTTTTGGTTGTCTTATATAATTTTTCTGTCAGTTGTATGAATACTCTGTGTTCATGTTCAACATGACTTGCTCTAATCATCGTCATAACTACTGCATTGATAATATGGCATCCTCCTTAATCTTGCTGTTATAATGAATAATTGATCATAATAAGGAAAATGGACGCTTATACCTTTCACCATCACGAGTCCTTTATCGAACTCTCACGTTTTTTACATAAGTTAAATCCAATACATTCCAGTATTTTTTGTTGGTCACTTGGTCTTAAATGTTATATATTCTATAATCATTTTCTAGTTTCTCCAGCAAATAAAATGTTATTTTAGTCATCATTCACCATATAACTTCATCATGAAATGCTTGATAATTCTTAAAATTATTGGCTTAAGTTTATTGGTTTAATAATAATTTACCGTTTTATAAGGAAACAACTAAACTTCTGTCAGTAGAAAACCATTTTAATTTTGACATGTGTTGGAATCAAATGTACAAAATAAAATTTGCTATTGTGCTACAATATGAAGTAAGAAAGGCAGACAACTAAGCTGTTAACAATAAGTTCTGAACTAAAACAAATAAAGGAAATAATGGAAAAGAAAAGGAAAAAAAATCAAGTACTTAGTACTTAACATGACAATAATGAAAGAAGAGAAAGGATGATAGAATGGAATTAAATCTAAAGAAAGAAAGATGAAAGAGCACATAAATGAGAAACTAATTTCTGCTGGATTTTACGTGGCTTGTCAATGATTAAGTGGCAATTCACAGGTGGGCTGGTGTTTACTTGTAACTGTCCATGGAATGGAGTTTAAGTCAGGAGAGAAGGAAGGGGAAGAGAAATTGGAGATCCTCCCCCCCCCTGCGGTAGGACTGGAAGGTGTATTGTTTGCTGAGTAAACGTACCAATTGATATTTATGGAACATGGCATCTGATTTGCCATGTGGGTACCGTTGATTATTGAGCTGTCATATAGTAAAATATAAAAACTTAATGTTGCCTAAATCACCTAACAAAGATGTTTGCAAACTCGTAGTTTCTTTAGGCTTTTCCTGCTCACAAGTTCATCTATCCGGTGGCCCAGCCTTAGCAAAGTTATTAATTATAACTATTCTTCTAATGTATTTTATGTATCTAATACTTGGTATTTCATTATTGTGCATAGAGGACATGCTGAAAGTTCTGAAAGAGAAATTTAAGGATCCTGAACCAGAGGAGCCAAAACCTGAACCAACTACTGAGATTCTCTTCCTCTGCAGCTATGATGGTTGCAATAAAGTTTTCCCTAATGAAGGTGCATACAGGAAACATGCTCATGTCCATGGGGAGAGGCAATATGCTTGCTCTTATCCTGGTTGTGGAAAGGTAAGGTATCTTACTGTAATTATCATTTTGCTGCTTACGTACAACATCTATATTATTCATTTTTTTTTTGAAAAGCAATACTTTTATTTTGATATCTTAAACTGGGCATTTTTTACGCTAATATTATTTGAATAGAATCTCAAATCTCACCTTATATACCAAATATATGATGATAAAATTGATTTGCATGTCAATCTGCGTTTAGTATTTCTGTCTTCTTAATGTACAAAAGAGGTTATTTTTGCCATTTTTGTTCTCTTTTTTTTTGTTGCTGAGTGGTGGTTGGGGGGATGGTAGGACTGTGTGTGTGTGTGTGTGTGTTTTGGGTACACTAGCTTGTATATAAGGTGCTCCTTTTAATTTTTGGAATTTGGATACTCCGGTGGAACTTGCCTTAGCCTTCTAGACTAGAAAATACTATTTTCTCCCTTCTTTTGATCTCTAGTTTTTTTTTCGTTTCATTTACTTGTTATCTTTCATCTTCGATTACATATCACCATAGCTACTAGTCAAATGGTGCCTGCAACTGTACTTTGCATGGCAGGTTGTTGTTGACATATTGTTATTAGTGTTTTCTCGAATCTTTATATCGTCATGTTTGTATTTTGCAGAAATTCTTAGATAGTTCCAAGTTGAAGAGACATCAAGTGGTTCATACTGGAGAAAAGAATTTCGTATGTCATCATCCAGGCTGTGGCAAGGTAAAAATTGTTTCCTGAGTTACTGATATTTGACCACCTGGCACATATGGCCTTTCTATTAAATGTTGTCATTAGTGGTTTTTCTTTATCCAGTTTGTCACTTCATCTTACTTGTTATAAGGCTTCAAGCGATGAGAAGATTCAAAAGCTTTCAATAGGATGAAGGATATATTCTTAATTTTTTTGCTTATGAATCCCTATGCTAGAAACATTACCTTTTTTGCTTCTAAGTGTATTATCCTTTTTGCTAGTTCAATCAAATGGCTCTGGTTATCAAATGATTAAACAGATGGTGATCAATTTACTTTATATATGTTCTAGGTTTCATCTGCTCTCTTTCATAATGATACACATCTTTTAGCTGCATTTAAAATTATAATACTAAAGATTACTAGATTACCTTCTCCAGATTCTCTGATGTTGTATGGTCGATTGTTTTCTTAATTATTCATATGTTCACTTTTTTTCTTTTTTTTAATAACAAAAGCCTCAATCAGATTTCAAAATCTTTAAAATAGATATTCGATCAGATTCTCTTGAAGTTCTATAAAATTAATACCACTGCCAGTAATTTGATTTGTAATTGGATTCTTTTGTTTTGTTCTCCGAATAATGACCTTTGTTAAATATGTTGTATGCAGGCCTTCAACTTGGACTTTAACTTAAGGGCACATATGAGGACTCATTCACAAGAGCACTATCATATTTGTCCTTATGCAGATTGTGGCAAAAGATACACACAAGAATGCAAGCTCAAAAGTCACATCAAGACACACCATGAGAAGGTAAAAGTGCTATATCTTAATTTGTTTTTGTTACAAGCATATATTATAGAACCTGTTGCTTTGATCGTGCATTATACTATTACATGAGGTTATAGTGATGCTAAACCCATCTTGCATTCTTTGTGAATAATATTTTTTTGGTTGCTCAGACATGATAGCCTGTAGGCATGAGGCTAGTAACGTAGATTAGGTATTTAGTTTAATTGAGTTGAGGCTGAATTTTTGTTCCTGAATTTTCAGCTGTTCTGGAAAATGATTTGACATTGTTCGTCTGAAACATCATATTACTCTTTTGTATGCATTTTTCAAAAATCAATGATCATCTAAGTATGTAATTTCTTGAATAATATTCTTTTTGTGCAATTATTTTTTGCACATGTAATGCCCTACAGAACTCAGCAGTGGATGTGGTGAAACACACGCCGCCTGCAGATAAGCCTCATAGCACCCCCAAAACTCCAGCAGTGGTTTATAGTACCCCTTCCTCGGATCGCCCGTATGTCTGCCCTTATGAAGGTTGCGGAAAAGACTACATTCACGAATACAAGTTGAACCTTCATTTGAAGAATCAACACTCTGGCCACAACCCTGATGATAGCAGCCGACGTGCCCCTCCTCCAGCTGACAACACTATGGATGAAGGCAGTGATCAGGAAGCCGTCTTTATTCCTAGAACAGGTGTTTCCAAGAACTTGAAAAGAAGCAAGCCCAGTTCAGTACAGAAAATGCCACCTGCAAAACTCTCGCACCCAAACCCAAAAGGCTCGCCTTTTACTCCTGCTCCAAATATCAGTGGCGTGAAGCAGCATTGGCAGCCAAGCCAAGACATGTATGAAGATGACAGTGAAGAAACTGAAGAAGAACGTGGAATTGAAGACGACAATGGCTGGAGGTATGGGGAAGTGAATGGTGACGATGAGGAGACTGAGGATGAGGAATGAGGCTTCTTCTTTACCGTTCGCTGCATGTAAATTTAATTTCTTAATATGCAATTAGATAGCATAATGATAGAGATGACCTATAGCTCCTGTTCGAGCAGATGGAGATTAAATGTGAGTTTACTATAGTATCTGCTTCTGAGAATGAAACTTTTTAAGCTTTTAGTTTAATTTAATTTGATTTTTGATGAATATGTGATGGGGTTTGAGAAAGGATGGGAATTTATTGGTTGAAATAAATTTTTTTACTAGATTTGTATGCTTTTGAATCTCCTGCCCTTGAATGAGCTTGTCGTTTTTTTTTATATGTCCAGTCTTTATTACCAAGTCCTATCAGATTTAGGTATATAAAATGTGATTTTGATGTATGACTTGCACCTTTTACTAGTTCTTGTTGGAGATTATCTGCACAAGAAAGACTGGATTTGCTTTTTCAAATGAACTTGCTGCGTCAGCTTTTCTCAGTGATCTTGTTTTTCATATAAAAACCTTTTTTTTATTCGTTTGAAAGGAACTCAAAAACTATGACAACCGACCAAAAATACAAAACTACAACCACAACAACAAAATTAAAATTAAAAAATTCTGCAAATGAACAAAGAAAGGAGCATAATATTATTTGAACTTGTGAATCCATGTTTTTCTTGGTAACAAACAAGCGACAACAAAATGATGAAAATACATATTTTGTTTTCACTTTTACCAATGTGATCATGCTCTCCATCTTGGTTTTTCTGCTCGGATTTCTGGTTTGGTCCTTCTTCTATGGATAATCATAAGATATCAAGCAATTCCTCATAACGGAGGAATAACTAGCTTGAGCACATCTATACACGTTCATCATCACAAGTACATTTCCTCGTGCCTCATCCTCATGTAATTGATGAAATTTGATGGAACACGCTATACATACTAGTATAATGCACGTGCGATGCACATCTATAAAGTTGTGTAGGATTTTGAGGAAGGGGCAGGTCACCGAAGAGGTTGCATGCATGCATGCAGACAGGCATGTACAATTTATTCATTTTGATATTTGCATGCATGTGTTAGACCTACTGGCTTTGATAGGAAGAAACTTTCTTATGAATAAATTGTGCATGCAAGTACATGCAAATCTATACTATTAATTATTTTTATAAATCTATGCAGACATGCATGCAAATCTATGCATATTAATTATTTTTTCAATACATGCAAATTATATTTCTGACCTCCGATATTAACCCTGTATTTTTTTAGCCTTTTATGTTTATGAGGGTATGATAGTAAAAAGCCGCCAAAATGGGGCTTTGCTTAATAATAGTATAGATAGATGAGGGCATGATAGTAAAAAGCCGCCAAAATGGGGCTTTGCTTAATAATAGTATAGATATAGATATAGATGTATGAATATTATGGTCTAATGATATTCTAAATTTGTAAGCCAGCCAATAAGGTTGGCACATACGCGCTGCACGATCATAGAAGGGCCTACATGTTATACCGATGATAAATATCGACCACATGGTCTTTCATGCAGCATGACCGCTGAGAGTAAAATAAAATCCTTGTGCTCCAATTTGCCTCCTATCCCCTTCATCTTCCGAGGCCATCGCAATTCGATTTATTCCCGATGCTTCTATTTGCTCTGGTATCCATGATTCAATTTTCGCTGTCCGAACATGGGGTTCAAATTCACCTGACCTCTTATCTTGAGAATGCTGAATGACGTTAAGTTACGATAAGTAGAGCTTCATACAGTTTGGCAACTGTTTGATGGTCACAACTTAACCCCATTCCCAAACGGGCCACACACTTTTAAAACACTAGTATAATGTACGGGCGATGCACGTCTAGAAAAAAGTAAAATCATCAAATTAAATGGGGGCCACACACTTTTAAAACACTAGTATAATGTACGGGCGATGCACGTCTGGAAAAAAGTAAAATCATCAAATTAAATGAATATATATTAAATAAGAAAAAAAATAGTTTATATCTGAATGTTTTGATTTGGGCTACATTTATATTTGTTGAATATAGTTTGGACGTGTATTATACGTGTTTATATGGTTACAAAGTTAGAGTTTGTTACAAACCCCAACTCTCCTATTAAAATAGCAGGGATGTATTGATTTGGGAAACACGTGCAATGTATATTTATATTTGTTGGATATAATTTGGACATATATTATACGTGTTTATATAGTTACAAAGTTAGGATTTGTTTATTACAGACTCCAACTCTCCTATTAAAATAGTAGACGAGTAGACTAGTAGAGATATATATATTTTGGGAATTTACTTATAACTTTAAATACAGCCCAACAGAGTGGGAAAATCCCTCCTTAAACCCTTGCTCCTCTCCATCTTAATTCTTCTCCTTCCTCAAAACCCTAAAACCCCAAAATCCACGGTACCTCTCAAAAACCCTAACAATGGTGCGATCCAAGCCCGGCCCCGCCAACAAACAGAAACGCGGCGTCGATTTCAAAGTAACTACCTCTCTCTTCTCTCTTATTCTCCTGCATTCTCGTTTCCATTAACATTTTCCAAGTTTTTTCTGTTTTGTTTTGTTTTGTTTGAAGAAAATAAAGCGGAAGATTGGGCGAAAGCTCCCACCCCCGAAGAACTTCACCGATACACAGATCAAATCCAAAGGTAAAGTCCAATCCAATCTTTCGCATTTTGTCTGTAACAAGTTTGAGCATCAGGGTTAGGGTTCTGTACAATTTGTTGAATTTGTCTGGTTTTTGATGAGCAGCGATTATTCTGCCGGAGCAGAGCGTGGTTTCGGAGCGGTCGGGGCTCGCCGTGAACAAGAAAGGGCTGACATTGCGCGAATTGCTCAAGCAAACGTCACATCACAATGCAAAAACATGAAAAGGTCTGTTTTTTTTAAGGGTTCCAGAATATTGGTTGGTTGGTTGGAATTGTGATTAAAAAAAAGCTTTTTGTGTGTGTGTGTGTGTGAAGCTGCATTGATGGGGGTTAAAGATATATTGGCGAAGCATCCGGCGGAGCTGAAATTGCACAAAATGGTTGTGGTGGAGAGGTTGCGGGAACGGATGTGTGATACGGATAGGGTTGTAAGAGATACTTTGTATGGTTTGTTGGAGAATGAGGTTTTTCCTTCTTTGAAAGAGGTAATTGGTCGGCTCAATTACTATTCTTTGGTTGTCTTTTGGCTTCATCCCTAGTAATCAAAAAAAAAAAAAAATACTATTCTTTGGTTTATTGGAGAAGGGAAGTTTCTTTATATGATATTGTTATTAGGTTTCTCAATTAATTATTTCGAAACTGTCACTCTAAAGTTGTAATGCACAATTTGAAATTATATCTATAATACGAAAAAATATGCTGCTGTATGTTTTTTTCTAGTTTCTATCAATTCTGGGTGTATTTTAGATAAAAATTACTCAAGAGGACGTGTTTTGATAAATAATAGTAAATTGGGGAATTTAACGGGCATTATTATTTACTGGAGGAGCCAACAGAAAATAGTTATAGAATAGAGGAGCCATTTGAAAAATGAAATCCTTTCTTTTACTGCTAAATGCATATTGTTGAAATACTTTTCTTTCTTTTTCTGCTTGATTAAAATTATTGCTTGCATATTCTTATTTTTCAGGATGTTACTGGGCCAATCGTTTCATTACTGATGGCCTATGTCTTCAATGCAGTCACACATATGGCCGTTGATATTCGTCTAATGGCTTTCAAGTTTTTTAACCTTATCGTCCAGAGCTTTCCCTCCTACTTTATCTTATACGCCGAAAAGGTCTGTGTATATGTCTTTTTTATTCCTTTGTTTTTGGGTATAATCTACTAATTATTTTCTCATATTGTGATACTTCCCTTAATTTCAATTTATTTTCCTGCATACGTGTATTCTAGAATAAGCACCACACATGTTTTGATAACTATGTACATTGAACTTGGCCACATTATATTTTCTTGATCTAGGAGTTAAGGACCTGGTTGTTTTTAAATAGGATAGTTTGTGTTTTTGCACTGCAATATGTAATAGGTAAATAGGTCTAGTTTAAATATATATTTTTATTAATGCTGGATTCTTTCCATGAGCAGCACAATGCTTACAATTAAGTTAGTCCACGAGTAAATCTCTAGAGGTTGTAGTAGTGCATGGATTTTCTTATAGCCAACAAATATTGAAGTTGACTAAGAACGAATTCATATGACTAGTGCATGGATTTTCTTATAGTGAACCAATATTGAAGTAAAGCAAATTCATATGATTCCATTAGTAATCAAGTAATATTCTAGCCCATAGAACTAATTCATGGTGTTGTCAATATTGACGACAAACAAGGACACTAGAAAGAAGAGAGAGAGAGAGAGAGAGAGGGAATAAAATGGACTCATAAATGCACCGGAAAGTGGATTGATTAAGTATCTTTTAGAATCTAATATAAAAATATGAACATTTCAGTAAGCGGATATCTTAAGATCTCTCTATGCCTAATGAAGGAATCAGATATTTCCAAGAATGTTGAGTCTAATATTAACACCAGAAGGTTGATTTCTTGTTTTTTGACCATGATATAGATATGGTTTTCCCTCCATCTGAAATAAGCTTCAAGGACATATTTTGCTGGTAAATTATCTGGAATTTGCATGTCATTGCTGTGATTATCTTATTTCAATGCCTTGAGGATGGGTGGTTAATAATCATTCTTAATTATTAACTTCAAGTTGATATGCTCTGCATTTTCCATCAGTATGACTGAGGAGTCATAGCTTGAGCCATGATTTTAGATATGCTTCACTCTTTTCCACCTGAAATTAGCTTCTAAGATCTTTTTGTTGATTTCTTAATCTTGGATTCTGCAATCCAATTGCTGCAAGATTTATTTTCTGCATCAAGATTTATTTTCTGCATCCATAATGAGGACCCCCCCCGCCCCCCCCCCCCCCCCCCCCCCCCCCCCCCCCAGCGGGAAAAAAATAAAACAATCCCCCTAGGTTGTATTCATGCTCCTTCAAAATATATAACTGGCCTTAGTGGGTCCCTGCAGTTCGTAGGCAGGCTCATTCAACTTAAAATCAATAGTAAATTACAGAAGATTTTGTTTATGTCCGTGATATGATGGTGGATTTCTTTTAACTCGTCTTTTTTCATTATTGGAGAATTTACAGCTTCACGTCTGTCGTCATAAATATTTGGAAAAAATCCTTATTAAAACAGTACTTAACCTCTTATGAAGGTTACATGTTAGGAAAAGAGTTATTAAGGTGATGAGGACATCTATTCTGTTTAGTTTAGTATTTGATTTCAGTACCATATTTGTTTTTGGAAATTATAGCCATATGTAATCTTTCTTTTATGTATTAGACTATTTTTGAGATTTTTAGAATATTTTGAGATTTTGTATGAAGATTTGTTTTGAGCCTATTTATAGGCCTTGAGATTAATGAGAAAAGATGCCATTCTTGATTAAAAAAATTATTGTGTTGAGTTTTGCTCTTCCTGTCTCTTTTTGTGTGATACAATTGAGATTCAATTATTAGGGTTTTGTGATAAATCCTAATACAATTTTAGAGTTAGTGATTAACTCTAAAATCTATCCCAAATTAAAAATCCCCAAATAAAATCAACCAAACCCTAACCGTTTTCTCTCTCCTTCGTTTCTTCTTCCTCATCATCTCTCATGACACCACCCCAAATCTCCACCTTCAATCCCCGACCAATCCCGTCCTCGCCTTCGCTGACCAGCACTATGACAAATCAACAGCCACCACCCCCTTCGCCATCGACTTCATCCCCGAACCCATCCCCTTCTTCGATCGAAACCCTAGTCCCCTTTCTCCTCTCCTTCTTCCTCGAAAGCCCAGAACCCCACCCCGACCTCCTCCTCAGCCCGCGACTACACTGCCCAATCGAAACCCACCAAATCCGATGCCTTTCCTTGTTCCGTCGTGCCGCCGCCGTTGCTACGTTGTCACGCCCACCACCGCCATCGACGTCAGCCAGTGATGCCGTCGACCACCTTCTGCCATTGTTCTTGAAGTTGTTGATGCCATTGCTATCTCCTTGATTGCTGTGCTCTTCCGAGATCTACGCTTTGTTCTTCGAACTCTCGGTATACTCTTTCCACTTTTAAATATTTGTATTCTACTGCTCTATTATTTATTATACTAACTGATTTGCCTGTTGTCCACAAAAATAATTGAGATTGATTGTTCCACATGCTTGATTAGAGTACGAATCAATATTGAATCTTTTACTTACTGAGAATACTTAGGGATTTAATTATTGATTGTTATAATTGAATTATTAATTGGGATTGTTAAACGTGATTCAATTCTTGAAAATCTATCAAACCAATTAACTGTTTAAAATTTATCACTTTAATTCGCACTACGTGTTGGTAAAATTAATCCATTAAGAATTTTGGAAATTTCTATTTAGGGTTAGTTTACATCATAAGGCCTTTTTTGTTTTTTATAACAATATTTATTTATTTTTAGTTGATAGCAAAAAACTTATCAAGGTTACAAGGCATTGTTAAAAAATTTGTACCCAAGACTTTACAAAGTAAAAAACTTATTTATTCAGAACTCATGTTTAGCATTATGAGCGAGTAGTACCTTCTCCGCATGATCTGCAAAAAATTGTTTAGAATCTCCGAGTTATGTCGGGCACTAAAGACCGGAATTTGCAAGAACTTCCATCATACTGATTGATAAATTGAACTCATTTTGACTCTTTCGGTCTCAACAACAACTACTAAAAACGATTATTTTCATTGTGAAGTAAGTAAAAACAAGACTTCATAGCAAGGTGGATGATGACATTCTTGGGAAAAGTTTGATTTTATGCATCCAGAGACAAAATTCTTAGAAGTTTAACAAAGATATGATTATAGATGAACTCTACAAGGTAAAAAATCGGCTTTCAAAATTAAAGTAGTAAAATACATTGTTTTGACTAATTTTGTTGTCTTCTTTTTGTTGGTATAAACAAAAATATTGACCATATTTGTTTCTTTGTAATATTTTGACAATGAAATATATAATTTTTGACATGTTTTTGTTTAATTGACTAGTTCAAGTTTTGTGCATCTTGTTTTTTCTAGTACAATGATCCCATACTGTAATAATTCTTACAATTGGGCTTCCTCCATGTATATTTATAAGTTTGACTTAGGAGTAAACAGTAGTTTGAATCTTGCTATGTTTGTTGTTCTTACTTGTTGACCCAGAAGGACTTGAGTTTATTAATTTGTTCATTTGTCAAAATAATGGCTATTTAAATTGTATCCAACATTCTGTATGTTTACCTTTGAGGAGCTTTCTTTCCTGTATATGTTTGTTGATGTTTAAATGTTCCCCTTGCATTTTCCAGGTTCTTGATAACTACATAGATATTCTACGAAACAACCATATCTATTTAGAAGACAAGAGCAAACTTAGAAATGTTCTTGATGGTCTACTTTGTTGCATGTCTTCATTGGTTAGCAAGAAGGACACTAATCCATCAGGAGATCAAGTCAGTATCCAGATCGGTTATATCTTTCTAGTTGCTTCAGTTAACTGTTTTTTAAAATTCCTGATTCTGAATTTTTTGTTTCTTTGTTGTTGATGTGTAATTCTTTCTTCTATTAATGTTTACAGAACATCGTTGACCAGAGGCAATTGCATGCTTTTGGAACTGGGATTCATAAAGATGGTGCAGGTTTTGTATTTGATAAATTAATTTGTAATATGTGGTTTGAAATTTTTTGGCTTCAACAAACCCAAAGTGCTTTTATCGGTTGTTGTTCGGAAATCTAATAAGTAGAGCCTAGTTGACGCCAACTAGTGGGCCTAGGATTTAAAATCAAGACACAGTTGGAAGCTTTCTATAGTTCAATTATCAAGGACCTTCTACCATTACTTCTGTTGGGGTTGAAACCTACAACTAACATGTCAGTTTCTGATAGTTCTAGTTAAAGTTGGAAAGCAATAAACTCCTTTTAAGTAACAATTTTCCGTTAATAGAGTCACCAAACACATGAAAATTTCTAGTTTCCACTCTGAATGTGAGCAGGTTGCGCATGCATCTCATAAAAGACGGTAAACATGTCTGACATGTATGCATGAACAATAAATATGAATGTATACTTGTGTAAAAGATATGATGCTTCATATTTCAAAGGTGTACCTAATTTTTTCCTAATTTTGTTGTGCTGCATCACACCGTGCTCGTGTTAGTGTCCGTGTTATTGTGCTTGAATTCTGCATGCATTCATTAGCAAACAACCTGGAAGCAAAACCTCCAAAAACTAAGTGTACGTTACTATACTTATTTTAAAGTGGAGTCTAAGCTGAGTTCAAATTTCCAAACCTTTTTTTGGTATGAAATTTACGATTTGCTTATGCAATTTCATATTTATATTCGTGGAGCTTATCAATAGTTTTAGGGGCTAGTCTGTATCGTTACATTGTAAGGGAACAATGAAGGGGTTAATTTGGTGCAGGGTCTTGTTCTATATGTGCCTCAGAATTTCCAACCAAGGGCTGGCAGCAGATCAATGCAAAATATCTTTCTTGGACATTTATAGAAACACATGCATATGATGTGATAGTAGTAACACTACATGACAGTTTACAGATAATCAACTAAGTTTTATGCGTACAAAATTTACAGATTAAGCGCTGTACATGGACAATGTGTTGCTGGGCAAATGTTCTGTTTGGTTTCTCATGTTTGCTAACTAGCTCATATTATCATTATCATCATTATTTGCCTAACCAATCATACTGCTCCAGATTTTGCACGTCGCTTCAGTTATTAGAAACCTATTTCCGTACTTTTGTTTTTCCTTTCGGTTCTAGTTTGGCTAGTTCTGTTGTTATTTTCACATATATTATGAGAGAACTATTCTATATCCAAATCCAAAGCTTCTTGTCAATTTATGTTGGCTAATAGGATAACATAACCTGTAACTGCAGTTCCTTGTTTTTTCTTCCACTATTTAATAAAGGAGAAGAATACTCATCGCTGTTCCTTTTTATTTTATTCATTATTTAATCTCCATATTGGTTGATTTGGCCTATGTAATTTATGGCTTAATTTATTTTCCTTTTGTTGTTTTTTTCTTTAGGGATTACTTCAATTGCAAAGAAACTTGACGAGCTTGTGATAATACTGGTTAACTGTTTCAGAGAATCTACTTCACTTATTCGTGCAGCACCTGTAGTTGATGCACTTTCATTTGATTGTATGTTAAAAACAGTCCAGTGTATAAATCTTGCGGTTGAGATTTTTCTAATTGATAGTCATTTACCTCGTGCAAGTTATACACTTCTTCCTACATCACTTTCTGTCGGGCCTAATGGGATGAGTACGATGCTTCTGCATTTAAGCAGATTGTGGGAATTGTTTCCCATTGACAAAATGCATGCCTCCACTGATAAGGTTCGCCTGCTGTTGCATAAAATGTTATTATTATCTCATTCACGCTCGTGCAGGCTTATATTAAGAATGTTTTTTATTGATTGCTTATCGATTAAAAAAATCCAATTTATATGTGGTTCTAGTGGCAAAATTTGTGGAAGTACTCTATACTTTGTTTATCCATTATAACGCTGGTTTATAAAACTGTGGTGAAGTAGTCTTTCTTATCCTTCAGTGCCACATAGCTCTTATGCACGGTAGCCTACTCTCTGCTTTCCATTTTGAGGTTCATCACAGTTGTAAGATCTTAGTGTGTTGGTTGAAGAATGGGGGCCATCCAAAGTATGTCATCTATGCATAGGTTTGTTTCAGTCACTTTGTAAGCTCTTACCCGTGCTCAAAAGTTCAAGGTATGGCTATAAAAAGGTAATTTACAACAATGTTAGTGCAAAACAAACAAATTTGTAGATCACTATGGAAATTTGTTTTAGTTTACCTGTTTATGTTTTTGAAAACCCACATTTCAATAGTTATGATGTTATTAGATTTCACTCTGAGGAAGCAATGGCTTTTAATTTCTCTAAGCTTTAGGGTACTTTATCATGTACCTTACAGAAGTTTGAACTTAGCCGCTGGTATTGGTTGTAACTTTGTTCATTCATTCTTAATATCCATATCTTGGAGATGGCATTTTGAAATATGGCTTTTCCTTCTATCATATGCCCGCTTAAGTTTCTATAGCATAATTTTTCTTTAGGTTACTCACGATGAACCATTCTTTGTACCTGCCATGCAATATAGATTGTAAATTTCTTGATATGTTTGCATAAAATAGGTAGTAGCATGTTTGTCTGATAGACATTCTGTGTCCACATTTTCCTGCTGAGAAGCATTCATCTATGCCTATGGTCATGCATTAATGTTGGCCTTTCCCTTTTAGTTAGATATTGTCTTTAATTTTGTTGAGTTCAACTTTACAATTAGAAGATACATGTTGAAATACATTTTACAGGGTTATTGTCCCAAACATAAGTGAATAGTGATAGAGAATTATACAAGAGGCTTCTGAAAACAGTGGGTAAGTTTTATTTCTTGACATAGTAGGTTGAACATAACAAAATATCTTGCTCCTTGCTATCATAGGTGTGCTTTACCTCTGTGAATTGCTTCCGTTCCTTGCCGACCTCGATATATGCGGTATGTACTGACACTAGGTCTGAGATTATGAAGATGTTGTGTTGATATCACTGTTAATATTTCGTTAAGGGAAGATATGACGACTAATATTGGTCCAATGGGAATGTTATTTTTTTCATATGCTAGGAGGTAAATTTGGAGATTCCAATTGAATACAAGATGTCCCAAGATACATGAGTACGCGTTTGTGTTCGGCATGTTCCTTGGAACGGAAAACTGTGTTCCAACTGATGAAAATGAAGGCAGTGAGTGTGGGGTGCATTGGAGAAGTGTTCACTTCTCCATAATAAATAGATGCCACTGGGCGTCCTCAAACTTGAATTTAAGAGAGCTAAATGGTTGCTTATGTTTGTACATATTGTAAGAAAGTGCAACAAAGATGCAATCATACCTTAGATAAATATAGATGCAGGTGGAGGAGTTCCATAGTATTGGTATAGCCAGTTGAAACTTGCTATCGGAATAACAACAGAGAAACCGAACTAAGGTGAAATAAAGAGCTGTACGGCAGGCTGATAAAAATCTTGATTACGCAGGGAAACTTAATTAGGATCAGATAAGACTTAAAAGTTTTCCAAGTGATTAACAACTCACTGGAGAATCAAGTGGAAGATAGTGCTAAGTGAATTTACAGATTTGGAGTCATCAAGAAAGAAATAGCTTGGATAAGGAAAAGTAACAAAGGCTTGAGAAAAGATTGGGGGGAAATAGTAGGTGATAAACCAAAAAGCAACAGCTGAATGTATTTGAAGTACAGTGAATATTATGTTTTTGTGTTCATTACTGTTTAATTGTATTGTTTATGTGAAACAAAGTGAGATTTTTGAATCTTTAGTAATCATGTAACACAACTTAGATACTTATAACTTGTTTACATTCTAAAAAGAACTACTGTCTATTTGATTATATATTGTTATTTTTAGTTTTTAAAATTGTAATCTTGGCAATGTTCTTAATCATTTTTTTTTCTGACCATTGTAGGAGGAGAGATGTTTCATCTTGAATGTCAGAATAATCGAGATTTTCTTACACTTGATGGAATGGATTGATTATAGGACTATCTCCATTGAGAAATTTCTTGAATTCGTTGATAGTATATTTGAAAGTTTGCTTCCTTCACAGGTTATTTCTTACTTTTATGATTTCTTAATTGAAGTCATGGTTACAAAACTATTCATATGTAGATGCATATGTTATGGATAATTACTTTTCTTTCTTTAATTAACTTATTTTCCATCTTTGTTATGTATGGTAACGGCAATTGTATTTATTTGTTACCATTTAGTTTAGTTTATTTAAGGTTTCCATGATTTGCTAGTTTAGCCATGCCATAGGTGATTGAGCTAAAACTGCTTTCCGTTAAAAATTGCAAAATAGTAACGTCAATATGACCATTGCCCTTTCTTTTTGGGTTGGCCAAATAGCAATGCATTCTTAACTTACAGTATACCAAGTAATCTCAGATCTCCTACCATTCATCTTTGCTCCATTATCTGCTATGCAAATTATTCTTCATTGTTGGTCTCTGTTATGTTGGATTTTCCCAATCCTTTCCGAAAGGTTCTCTTTTTTAGTCCTAATGCACAATATTTCTAATTTTTTTAAGGATGAGCTTATTTTGTTGTCTTATCTTTTGGCATTTTTCTGTTCATCCACCTCTATATACTCATTTCAAGTGGGCAATATTTTTGAAGGTTTACAAGACTATCCATGGTTAGGTGGTAGTGATAATGGATTCTAGTTTTACCTAAACCTTGTTTAGGTAATATACTTAATATTGGAGCCAATTTTTAGGATTTCAGGCTTGAATCTGGTCCACAGAAGGGTTCCTCGTACAAGACTATCTATGGTTAGAGCACGTAGTTGATAGTGATAATGGATTCTAGTTTTACCTAAACCCTGTTTAGGTATTATGCTTAATATTGAAACCAACTTTTTGTATTTCAGGTTTTAATCTGGTCCACAGAAGGGTTCTTTCTACACTAGTGGAAGTGTGGAACCAAACTGTTTCTTGTTAGCATTGAAACTTTCCTGCGTGGTGACAAATTTCATACCACAATTTATAGGAACCACATTGGACACATTATCTTGACGAGAATTGTTTTTGTTATTGGGTTATTACACTAAAGTTTCCTGTTATAGCTTTGGGATGCTAATTTGGCAATTACTGCAGGCCAAATTATATACGGTGTATGGTGGTGCCTGTTCAAATGTGCCTGTTCTCACGCCACTAACTGTCTATACATTTTTTTTTTTGTTTTTCCTGTTGCTACATTTGGTTATAGTTCTGTGACTATTTTAATGTAATCTTCAATTTGGAATAATCATTGGATTGTTGGTGAGAAATGGTGCATTTGTTTCATTATCCCTCTTAGACCCCACAGATTGATCTTTTAGATGCTATACTGAGAAGCATCCGTGAGTCTCTTTTATCAATATTGTATAACTATTTAGCTCATGTTCTACACATGAATTTATAAACGGCCACACAATTGGTGGAGACAAAGCTTTTCACATTGTAATAGTTTAGGTTGTTTGACAGATTGCTGGAGTTGTGTCTGGCTTTCTGATAACGAACTGTGGCTATCTAAGTAACTATTGTTTTTTATCAACAAATTTAATGCAGTGTCTGCTCTTTCTCCAGGCTGAAAGGCGTTTGCTATCAAATAAGGGGCTCCTGGAAAAACATTCTGGTCTAATAATACATTTTTTTCCGAGGCTCGTGACACAAATTACAGGTGACTGGAAAATTCGTCTTGTGGAGGTTTGTCTTCATATTAACTGAAAGAAAATTGCTTCTTCTTTTCTGCAAGTTAGATAATTTATATTTTTGATATTCAGTCTACTTTAAAAATGGTGAATCCCACTCTGATGAGTTACCACTACTTTGGTAGCACTAATCAAATTGTTGATCATTAGTCTTGTGCTCCTATATGTTTTTTTAAATTAGATAACAAATTTCTTCTTTTTTATTTGTAACGAATAAAGTATCGTCAATATAAGTTACTGAAAATAGTCTTCTCGGCGGTTTACAGGCTTTTACTGATGCATTTAAATATTGCAAAGTGGATTCCAAGCTCTGTCAGGCATTTCTTTCTGCAATTGAAGAAATGCTTCTTCCTGTAAGTTGCCCAATTTGTTATAGATATAAATATCTATGATGTTTGCATAACTACAGACAAAGCTTACTACCCCCAACTTTTGTTCCAACTGCCCTAACTTAGCATCTCTACTTTCACTAGTTTTTTCCCCCTTGTTTAAAAAAAAATATCTCATGCTAGGGGACACAAATCACAGATATATTACAAGTAACGTTTATCAGTTTATGTTCACACACTATTCTTTACCATGCCTTTATCAAGTTTCCTTTCTTTTCATTAGGTGACAAGTGAAAATGTTCTGTCGGTAATGTCCAGTTACCCTGATTTGGTAGGGTGTCAAGTTGCCTGGGTCCAACATCTCCCTAGCATGTTGGTGCAATTAGGAGATAGACACCCTTCAGTCTCAAAGGTATATTCTTTTATTCTTTTTCTTCATTCCATATTCCATTTTTTAAAAGTCGTACAATTGTACCACAATGATTTATAGTTTTTCTATTCTTCTAGTAACGAATCAGTGATAATCATTGTCAAGACAGGGTCAGAAATGGAGAATAATTGAATACTCTATATAACACTAGAATGATTTCGAATTCTTTTATTGATGGCTCGAAATGAAGTACAATTAAGTGAAATATACTTTTGAATCACAATTTTAGATTTTGGAATACATGTAAACAAATAGTCATCTCAGTTACATTCTAAATTTCAAATTGTTCATATAGTTTCTTTATAAAACTATATAGGCTTGATAGACGCTTTAATTTAATTTTAGTTCCATATTCTACGTTATGCTATTCTTTGGAAGTTTTCTTTGAAACATGCTTTCCATTTGCCCCACTCGAGCAATTCAGTTGTGCTTATACTACTACAATTATCATCACTTAATTTTTTTTACACTTGTAATTATCATCGCGCAATTTTCTGTGCAATGGGATTTTGTTGTCTGCAATTTAGCCTCCATACCTGTGTGACTTCATGATTTGACTTTCCCCAACCACACTTTTTGAGCTTCTGTTAATTAGCATGACATGACACTTCTTAAATGTTTGACTTTTTATGTTTTTTTCACAATATTCATGATGAATTTTTGCAGGTGATCTTAAGACTTATACTACGAATTGGGAAAAGGTGTTCCCAAAATTCTCCTATTGCTTTGGAATATGACAACTTGCAGTTGTCTTTGAAAGTTTTTTATAGTGATGGAGGTAAGCATAAGTAAATCGACTGCAGCAGTTATCATTGTATATTACAGTGGCCGAGGACATTATTCTCTGTCTTCTTAACCCACTTTGGTCTGTTTGAAGATAATCTAGCATAAAAGGTTCAGTATGGGTCTAATATTAGTTTCACTCATTTAGTCAGCAAGACCTGCATGTTTTGGGATATGTTGTCCAGTCTCTCTTTTGTTCATTATTATCAAAGTTGTGCAACGAATAACATTATGATGAATTGATGATCTCAAGTGTTGATATTGAAAATGTGAAAAGTTTTAGGGTCAATATAAAAAAATTCTCCTTAAAAATGGTTATTGAGGAACCCACAATTTTACATAAGGCTTGTTTTATATCATAGCTCACTTACCTAATAAATAAGTTGATTGTTAACATTGTTCTATACTTTGGCTGGTACAACCTATGAATCATGGACACGGGTACGGGGTGCGGGTACGACACGACACGGATACGGGGATACATGATTTAAAAAAAAAGTAAGATACGAGTGCGTTGGTGGGTATGTTAAATATAATATACTTCATATTATATCTATAAATAAAAAATTAACTATCATTTTTAAATAGAGCACTAAAACAATTTCGTAGAACTATGACTATAAACCATGATTATAAGCATTTTCAGACAAAGAAATGATAATCAATGTATTGAAATTTTGGGTGTACTTATTTGTGTTTGAGCAAAACTCTAAAGTAAACATCATGTTTTTGAAATTATGCTATGGCCCCGAGTATATATCTAAACACATTTGTGCCTAAAAGTTGCTAAAAAGTATTAAAATTTTGGGTACTCCTTGGGTACGCACCCGGGAGTACTTAAGAAGTATCAGCACCCGATACGCACCTTGCACGGGTACGTTGACCTTTCGAAAGTACCCGTGCTTCCTAGGGTACAACTGAAATTTTTTCTAGAATTCCAGTTGGAGGTTGGAGACACCAAAACCTTACAAAATTCCAGCTGTCATTTTAGGGGAAAATTCCTACAATTTTAGTATAAATCCTAAAATTTGGCCACATAATAATGCCAGAGATTACCCAATTTTTGGCTGATTCTATTAGCTGCAATTTGGGCGGTTGACAAGTTAAACTCATCAAAACCATAATCGACCCGAAAATATAAAAATATAGTCACCCCAAGGTGTGCCCTAAAGATCATAGTTTAAAAGATCGGCCGACCCTCATCTTGTCCACCTGATCTCAATCCGGTTATGGAGGGGGCAGTGCGGTCTACCTCCAAAATATCGGGATCAACGATCAAAAGCGGATCCTTCGAGATGCAATATGGATAAGGTGATTCAGTCTGATCCAATTCCGAGACGACCGATCTTGAAAGAGGATAAGTCAAAAGAAAAAAGAGGAAACAAATGAATGAAATGAAAATCAAACCTAGAAAGTAGAAATTTACATGAACTTTATGCAAGGTAGTGTGATTATAAGTTTTCATTGCAAGAAATGTATGTATTTTCGCAAGGGCTTAGAAAATACATACATACATTCATATATATATATATATATATATATATATATATATATATATACAGAGAGAGAGAGAGAAAGATTTGTAGGATATATATATACAGAGAGAGAGAGAGAGAGATTTGTAGGATGTGATTTACTCATATAGAGTGTACTTGTTGGGGTCCGCTATCGACGACCCACACCAGTTACTTTGATATTTATGTCGTAATATATATGCCTATAAAATATGAAGTGGTTTGGAGATCGTTTATCCATATTTTAAGTGATTGAATAATGAAAGGTTTTTCGATAACATACAAAATTGGACAATGCCATGCATGGGTAAGAAATCTCCTAGCGAGTGAATTATTTATACACGTCTGATAACATTAGAAACAAAATGAATGATATGGATCGTTCATATAAAGTCTCACCATATGAGTATATGTACTCTATGTGAGGAAATTTTGCTCCGACAAGTATGAGGTTCCCTTTTCTTGAAATCTTAAAGAGAGGTCGGAGCTCCCCGATAAGATGGGTAAGCTGAGCGCAACACTCTCTTGTTAGGGTTTTGGTCTCAAATACACGTAGGCACTGAGTACTTGAAGTTAGAGAAGAAGAGGAGACAAAGACAGCAAGAGAAGACAATAGCTAGTAGAAGAAGTGTAGTCTGGAGAGTTGTGGTTGACTGACCTGGGGGTGCGGTCGACCGACCCAATTTGTTGAGAGTTCTTCGAGTGTACAGGTCCAACAGAGGAGGGGACGGTCGACCGGTCAGGTCTCGGGTCTGGACTTACATGTTGCGGTCGACCGACTTTGGGGGTGCGGTTGACTGACTTCGGCGCTGATTGTTTTTGGGCTTACGAGTTTAATGCCCAATAGCTGGATTTGTGTTTATCTTTTAGGGTTTACTTGGGGCTATATATATGACTGTAGACTCTAGGGTTAGAATCAATTTGTGTAATCAAGAGGTGAGCCGTTATCATTGTTCAACTTCAAGAGGGAATTGTGCCAAATGTTTCAAAGGTGAGAGAGAGAGATTGAGAGTTGTAATCTCCTTTGTAATCTTTGTATTTCTTGGGGAATAAGAAGTATTGATTATCTCTGCATATTGATTGTGTTCTTGTGAGATTTTGCATATATTGTGGTGACTTGTTCTTGGTTCATCTAAGTCTTGAGAGTTTCTATTGCTTGTGGTGTGTTTCCGCTTTTAGCACTACGAGTTGTGGTAGATTTTTCAACAAGTGGTATCAGAGCAACTAGGCTCGAGATGGCCGATAACAAGTTGAATATCGAGAAGTTTGATGGGACTGACTTTGCGATGTGGAAGATTCAGATGACAGCGTTTCTTCGTCAGAAAGATCTTGATGGTTGTTGTTTGATGAGAAGCCGGTAGGTACAGACAAGGATGCAAAGGTTTTGACGGAGTGGAATCTTGATGGTTGTTCTTCTTTTCATTGCACTCTGAGGAGAGGTGTTTGATGACTACAAGAGGGTTCTTTTGGAGATGTGATCATGGGGAATTGTCACTGGTGTCCTGTACGTAGAGTTGGTACTGTTCGCGTGAAAGCCAATGATGATCAAAGTGTTATCTTGTGGGAGACAATACATGTTTCAGGCTTGAAGGAAAATCTTATTTCGATGGGAAGGCTAGACAAAGAGGGTATGTCTACTACAGTTGGTAGTGGGGATTGGTGCATAGCTGCAGGTTCAAGGGTGATTGCAAAAGGAAAGCGTAAGGGAATGCTGTATTTGCTTAGAGACGTGATGGGTGTTTTTCCTGTAGTTGACTCTCAGCCGGAATCGAGTGGTAGGTTGTGTGGGGTGCAACCGAGTTCTTTCAGTTGTGGAGGGGAGGTTACTAATTTAGTGGGAGCTGCTGGCCATGGAAGTAATCCTAGAGGGCAAGATGTTGCTGCGGTGAGGGTACTTTGAGAATTGGCAGACGAAGCTTCAAGTCGCTCTTGTGTAGTAGAGAGCACTGGTATCGATATGCGGTGATGTGTCGATGAGGGTAACCGAATTGGGACTGTAGGAGTTGAACAGTTTGTGGATTTTGTGGAGGTGTCGTCCACGGAGACTTCTAATTTAGAGGGTGCATTGAGAGGTTTTGAACCATGTCTGGCGTTGATGGAGATTCTGCGAGTTGGGGAGTCTTGTAACACGGAATCCGATACAGAAGGTTGTTTCTCCGGTATTCGTGCTCTATGCGATTGGTGTAGCACATCCTTCATGAGGCGATGAGGGGTGGTTGGTGCAGTCTACGTGGTGGAGTGGCGGAGGTGCTCTTCATGAGAGTGGGGAGTACTTGGGTCTTCCATGAAAGTGGAAGATTGGCAGAGATAATGCGAGAGGTAAAGATTGTAATAACTTTGAAGCGTTGTGTATTTGGTCTAAGTGGGAGATTGTTAGGGTTTTGGCCTCAAATACACGTAGGCATTGAGTACTTGAAGTTGGAGAAGAAGAGGAGTGATGAGGACATCAATTCTAATTAGTTTAGTATTTTATTTCAGTACCATATTTGTTTTTGGCAATTATAGTCATATGTAATCTTTCTTTTATGCATTAGAATATTTTTTAGATTTTGAGAATATTTTGAGATTTGTATCAAGATTTGTTTTGAGCCTATATATAGACCTTGAGATTAATGAGAAAGATATGTCATTCTTGATTAAAAATTATTGTGTTGAGTTTTGCTCTTCCTGTCTATTTTTGTGTGATACAACTGAGATTCAATTATTAGGGTTTGTGATAAATCCTAATACAATTTTAGGGTTAGTGATTAACTCTAAAATCTACCTCAATTAAAAAACAAATCCCCAAATCCAAAACCCTAATCTCTCTCACCTTCTTCTTCCCCAATTCCCCCTCCCGAAACCCTAACCCCTGCTAATTATCCTAGCCGCCATATTCCCTAGCCCTCCTGCCATCTTCCCGATCCTTCATCCTCCCGAACCCTATTACACCTCAAACCCTAGCTGCCTCGTCACCTTGCATTCCCTCTCCCGTTCACCTCTCCGTCCATCCCCTGCTCTCCCCCGATGTCGCAACTCCACAGCTACACCCACTGCAACGCCTTCCACCACCTCGACCTCCCATTGCTTCACCCTCTGATGCACCGCAGCAACCTCCCGCAGCAACCAGTAGCCAGCGACCCCCATCTTGCTGTCTTGTTGTCGCGTTGCTCCCGACGCCGTCATCCGCCATTGCTGTCCCGTCATCTCGCCAGTCTTACTTGCTGTGGTGCTGCGTTCCTTGCTGTTGCCATTGCTGTTTCTTTGAGTGTTGTGCTCTTCGCTACTGTTCAACCGAGGACCTACGCTGAGTTCTTCGACCCATGGTACTCTTTTCAATTTGCAAATATTTGTGTTATACTGTTTTATCAATTATCATCTCTATTATATTATCTAATTTGCCTGTCGGTAGGGCTACAAACGAATCGAGCTATTCGCGAGCTATTCGGCTCAAGCTCGGTCAAAGCTCGGCTCGAACCGAGCTCGTTTCGTAAATGAGCCGAGCTCGAGCTTGATTTTTTTTTTTAAGGCTAAGCTCGCGAGATATTCGGCTCGAATATGGTCAAAGCTCGGCTCGAACCGAGCTCGAGCTCAAAATTGAGCTCGTTTGGTAAACGGTCGAGCTCGAGCCTGAAGGTATTCGGCTCGGCTCGGCTCGATTGCAGCCCTACCTGTCGGCCACAAAAACAATTGAGATTGAGTGTTCCACTTGCTTGATTAGAGTACGAATCAATATTGAATCTTTTACTTGCTAAGAACACTTAGAGATTTAATTATTGATTGTTATAATTGAATTATTAATTGAGATTGTTAAACGTGATTCAGTTCAAACTAATTAACTGTTTAAAATTTTTAACTTTAATCCGTACTACGTGTTGGTAAAATTAATCCTTTAAGAATCTTGGAAATTCTCTATTTAGGATTACGTTTTACATCAAGGAGACAAAGACAGCAAGAGAAAACAACAACTAGTAGAAGAAGTGTAGTCTGGAGAGTTGCGGTCGACCAACCTAGGGCTGCGGTCGACCGACCCAATCTGCTGAGAGTTCTTCGAGTGTACAGGTCCAACAGATGAGGGGATGGTTGACCGTGCAGTCGACCGGTCAGGTTTCGGGTCTGGACTTACACGTTGCGGTCGACCGACCTGGGGGGTGCGGTCGACCGACTTCAGCGCTGATTGTTTTTGGGCTTACGAGTTTAAGGCCCAATAGCTAGATTTGTGTTCTTTTAGGGTTTACTTGGGGGCTATATATATGGCTGTAGACTCTAGGGTTAGAATCAATTTGTGTAATCAAGAGGTGAGCCGTTATCATTGTTCAACTTCAAAAGGGGATTGTGCCGAGTGTTTTAAAGGTGAGAGAGAGAGATTGAGAGTTGTAATCTCTTTTGTAATCTTTGTATTTTTTGGGGAATAAGAAGTATTGGTTACCTCTGCATATTGATTGTGTTCTTGTGAGATCTTGTGTATATTGTGGTGACTTGTTTTTAGTTCATCTAAGTCTTAAGAGTTTCTATTGCTTGTGGTGTGTTTCCGCTATTAGCACTATGAGTTGTGGTAACTCGTGGTAGATTCTTCAACATCTCCTTATGGAGACATCTTATGATCGATTTGAACATTTCATTTTGTTAGAAATGTTAAACTAGTGTAAGAATGCAAAATCAAATTTTTTGAAATCCGTTTGCCCTCGCTACTAAAGCATTACAAAATCGTACGGTTGATATATCTTCATTTTTATAATGAAATGATGCAAGGGGAAATGAAGTTCAAATGACTTGATCTCACATGAACGGTTTGGATCGTTCGTAGGATGGGCCCACCTGGTGAGCTCTCCCACCTTAGGGAGAGCTCCGACCTCTCTAATATATATATAAGTTCGTCTATGATGCAAACTAGTAACTACCATAATAATATTTACACCGCTCCTTAAAATAAGAGCTGGACTAATGAATTTTTTCAGTGAAAGGTAAATCTGTCTGTTGTCTTCGAAGAAATCCCTTGATTTTTCTTTTTCTTAATTTTTGTTTTTAGAAAATTACTTCCTAACTATTTCTTCTCCACGTTCCTAAATTGCAACATCCTCATCTTCTAAACTGGACCCATAAACCCCAAATTGAGGAACCCAAGAATGCCAAAACAAAATTAAAAAAATTGAAGATAACATCCAAATTAAATTGCTTATGATTATCTTCATCTTCCTAAAATCAACCTGAAAAACCGAGAAAACCCAAATTGAAGAACCCATAAACTCCAAACCGAAGAACCGAAGAATGCCTAAAAATAAAAAAGGGAAAAAATGAATAACCAATGAAATTACTGCTTTTAATAAAAACATATGTATGATCATCATACAAACATGTATTATGGTCAAGTACAACATTCCAACGTTACACTTCAATATTTTTATATACCAATGAAATTTCTGCGACATCTGGTATGGAAAGTTTTTAAGTTGACACAATACCAAAATCCTACATTTAAAACCTTGATTGCTAATTTAATAGACCTGTGGAGAAAATTATGTGTAGAAGGTGACGTTTTTTTCTTCCCATTTCCTGAAATTCAAAGTTTATATTTACTTCGAAATTATAATAAACCTATCATCGTCCTTTACCTTTCTTTTGTGAAACCTTCTTTTATTTTTGCTTGAAATACACACATGGTTTTCTGGATACGCATCTTTAAGTTCTGACTGGACTGCTTTATTTCACAGATACAAGATATGGATCCGTTGTAAAGCTTCCCAGTGATTCCCAGGAACTTGCTGTCTGTTCTCTGTATTACATGTCAAGTTTGAGCTCTGATTTTCTTGAGTCATTAACTAGCTGTTGCTTATGTAAGTAACTTGTCTTATCTTTTTTATTTCCCTTCTTTGAGCTGTACTACAACTTAGAATGGTAATAAATATTTTTGGTCTCAGTTTTTGTTGTTTTTGGAGTAATGGAGCCGTGGCTCAATTATTTTTGTCTGAGTTTTGCTCATCTCACTGCTCCTAGAGGAGACTAAGATTGCCTTGCATGAAAAATTTGCTGATTTTTTTATTTTGTAATTCTGATTATTGCCAAGAATTTTTTATTCTGTAACTCATGGCTATCAGAAAACTGAGGGGGAGAGAGAGATGAGGATGAGATCTAGGGTTTTGGTGTTTGTTAGAAAGATGAGAAATGGTTGAAGGGAGTGAATGTGAGTCCAATGGGAGGGTCAGCACCAGGCACCAGCAGGTGAAGGAAGAGCCATTCTAGTACCCTTACAGTTTGAGTTTTAACCCACAATGAAAGAATAGAGTGTTTTTCCAAAGTGTTTACAACCTCTTGTATTTATTATAGATATTTTTGTTGTGTTGAAATAATAAGCCTTTTTAATGTCCTTTTTGACCGGCATTTTATACAGGTGATGATATGGAACCGCCTATGTTATTACGAATTGTTGAGGTTTTGCACTCAGCATACAAAGCTGGTCATGTTGATATTTCTGATCATATTGGATTCTTCATCAGTTTAGTTGCACACAAAGTTTTCCCAGGTAATCATTTCAGCTTCTTTGTACAATACGAACATCCATGTTACTGTTTATGTTATGGAAAGCATGCTTGCACTTTGTCGTGAATGCTCTTTCATGTATTATGTCTTCAATTGCACTTTATATGTCGAGATTAATTTATGTTTTTCCCCAACAAGAATGTGACTATATTGTAGTTAGGGTGTTGGATTGCTTTTATCTACTTGGTTTATCTGTGTCTCTGTTATAGCTTTAAAGCATCTCAACTTTATAGTCTCTTTTAACGTGCATAGCAAGACAGTTTCCTCTTAAAATTTTCTTTTCCCAATTGTGTCCTCTTTGGCTTCACGTGGAGTCTGTTTTGCTCGTAGAGGTTGAAGCTGTTGGAGGACTGCTCAATGTGAGTGATAGTTACTTCGACATTATTGTCTGTGTTATTGCTAAGTAAATCAACCAACTTTGTCTATCTAATTTGGGTTATGTATGTGGCGACAAAAACCTCTCACTCGTTATTATTATGCAACTTGACTTTCATATAGTACAATGCATTTATTTTTCCTGGAATCATATGATTTTTTTCTAATAATTATGTAGTATGATTTCATTGGCATCAAGAAAATAAGTAACAGTAAAGGAAACAAAACAACGATAAATTTATTTAATGAGAAGCTTATACTTTCCTATATATATTGGCTCTTTTCTTTGCTCATTTTCCTATATATATATATATATATATATATATATATATATATATATATATATATATATGGATGATAACGGGCCGGGGTAGGGCAGGGCCTAGCATAGACCCCGGCCTTGGCCCTGGCCCTACTTTCTTAAGAGCGTTAATTTTTGGTCCGGCCCCAACCCTGGGCTTCATTTATCTCAGCTCCGACCCAACCCTATCATGACCCAAGGCCTTCATCCGGCTCTAGACTTTTATTTTAGATGAAGAAAATTATGAAAATATATTCGTTATCAGACAAATAATACTTCTAACTTTCAATATTTTATAATCTTATCAATTCAACGAATCTAACACAAGATTGCACAATGAGAATAACATCAAGAATTAAAAAAAAGAAAGATTGCCAAATGGTTTTTTCGACTAAAGATGACCAGGGACATTGCCATCAACTGACCACTTTCATTAAAGAGTTAATCGTGTAAACAGAACTAAAAAATTACTACACATTTACAATACCACCTACTTTGTACAACTCTAAAACAATATAAAGTGAAATTTATATTTCTCATCTCATGTTATAAACTTATAATAGTAGAAATAAAAAGATCGACAGCATGGGTTTCATCCCTAAATCTAATAGTGTTTTGGTGTTTCATGTTTTATCTTGAGAGAGTATGTATGGGCTTGGTCAAATGGGCCAAGAGTAAGGGCTTTTGTTTCTTTTTAAAGAAAAAAGATCTGTGCCAAAATAACTGATGCAAAGAAGAACAGGAGGCCTTGGACGCGTAATGGATCTTGAAGCACTATTTCCGCATCTCCCCGACCAAACCCCCCTACATTAGGATTGCTTGTTAATGGTTGATCAAGCTTGATGGATTCACCTTTGAAACAAAAAGTTCTGGTCCTCGAGGTATAATACCAACCACTTGGTGTTCATTCGATGGATCAACTATGGTTATTTCATATAAATAAGTAATATACAATATGTATATTTACTATACTAAAATAGTAGGGCCTGACTAGGGCTTACTTAGGGTCTTATAAGGGCTAGGGTCAGAGCCCGGTTGGGGTAGGGCCTAGGTTATCTTTAGAAGGGCCTAGCTCTACCCTTTTACGAAAGGGCCGGGGTCAGGGTAGGCCCACCCCATCATCATCCCTAGTTGATTGTCATCGAGATCGGTTTAGATTCTGATGTGAAGGGATACATATTCCCCGGAACTTGCCCAGTTTGAAATTTGGTTTAGAGTGCACATATTTCTTAATGGTTCATATTAGTTTCTTTTACTCCAATTTTTTTTCCTTCTGACTGATTTCTTCTCGACTTCAGAAAAGGTTTCCAGTACCCAGAGTGATGGAAAGGTTTCGTGTCGTGGAACTTTTAAACAACTTAATGCTGCTGTCTGTTCATGCCTTTCACAGATGGGTGATAGTTCCCTAGTGCTGAAGTTGCTCTGCAATAACATTTTTAATGAGATGGTAAATCAATTCAATCGTAATTGTCTTGTCTAATGTTTTCCCTGTGCGGATGATTTATTTACCCAATTTTGCGGTACCTCTAGTACTTGCCAAATGCATTCCTTGTCCCTTTTAAGCAAACTAAGATATATTTTTATTTTCAAGATTCGTTATTTTCACTTCCCTTTCTTTTTATTGCAGTCAGAAAGTCTTTCTTTGGATAATATGTATGGGCTCCTCAGAATGATAGTTACTCTTGACGCCATACCTACTAAACTTTCAGAGGAGAATCTCATCAATTTAAGCAGCCACGTTTGCATCTACCTGATTGAGGCATCTTCTGTACGTATTCTTATTTTGCTTAAATTTTTGCTAGAATCTGATGACCTTATGACAATTACTCTTTTGGATTGGCATTTCAACTAATCCTGTTCGGTTAGGAATTTTAGCTTACATTGTTCCTTCTCTGGTGTAGTATTTACCTCCACAAATTGGCACACTCGATCCTGCTGAACTCCGCATTTTTGGATACTACATGCAACCAGGCCTATTCTTGTTTGCTGGAAGCCACAAACTATTGTTTTATGTATTGAAATTGTTTGATTTTACAATTTCGGAGGATCTGTCACTTCATTGCAATTCTGATGTTGAGCATATCTTGAAGCCATTTCCGAGAGTTCGAGTTATCTGTTCTGTCCTGATCTTCATGCATAATGACGTGAGACTGCACAAAAGCCTTTCTTTATGTAAAGTAGCTATCAAATCTATACTGCATAATATGCTCAGTATTCTGGTAAGCCTTTAATATAGGACTATTGTGCTGGTTATACTTTTTTTTCCTTTCCTTTTCCTTTTTTTTGGCATATTATGCCTGTATTACACATTACAGTTCTGGGAATTATCCTTAGTATTTATTTTAACAGGGAAGGAAACAGACTAAACTAATTATTACTTAGGCTGGATTGATAGAGGATATCAAACTTTATCTCACATCCATACTACTGATAACCAAGAAATAACAAGTGTACAATTTTTGACATTTAGAAAAACTTAAAATACAGACAGACCACTTACTGTTTTCTTCACAAGCATAATAGTGTGCAGTATCAAAAGATATTGCATATTCCTCTGATATAGATAGGTGAACTGATTATGGTCAACGGCAAGCTTATCAGAATTATTTGTTTTAGAAAAAAAGGTTACAGCTTACTGAAAAAGTAACAAATGCTATATGTTCTTTTAAATCTACGTTTTAGTTTCTGATAAGTTTATCAGGTTCTATATTTTGTTTGTAAACTTTTATAGATTCTTCGGGGAAAGTACCCTGTGTTTGATGTTTTGGGCTTAACAGAAAATCACCTAGTTTCAAGGTTCTAATCTTAGTGAATAAAATAAGAATTCATTTTCAGATTTTGAGCACACAAGCAACCCCCACCCCCCCCCCCCCCCCCCCCCCCCCCCCCCCCCCCCCCACACACACACACACACACACACACAAGATACAGCTACGTGATCAATGGTCCACAATGTTACATTGATGAATAAGTATTGGGATGTTATAATTTCATTGGAATAAGCCTGAATTAATGTCTATATACTAATGATTTAATCAAACAGTTTACTGGACAGAATAATGAAAATTTATTCTGTTCACTGGTAGTAACTTTGGTGGAACCCTCCCCCCCCCCCCCCCCCCCCCCTCTATCTCTCTCTATGCACTTGCTCAAATTTGTAGCCAAAACAATATCAACAGAATTTGTAAGAATTATCATCACCTGGATAAGATTCCATGGTCAACCCAAAAGGTACCTTACGGTGCATATTCTTAAAATTAAATAGGTCTCTCATCTATAAAGTTGTCTCTGTTTTTCGTTGCAAAAACCTCACTGATCTTCTCTCAGTTTGCACACTGTCCAATATAATATGATTTTCATTTTTTCTTTTTGGTAAATAATGATGTTTTTATGGATTTTTTTTATTTTTATGCAGGAGTCAGACAAATATTCATTGAGACTTGAAGTAAAGCATAGCTTTCAGGCTTTATTTAATCTACTGAAGTCGAGCGCATGCAAACTGCAATTTTCTGATGCAACCGATTTGGTAAAGAATAACAAGTCAAGCAACTTAATGTGTAAGTAGAATATAGAGAATTCACAGTATGCATGGATTGTTTTTTTAACATTTATCTTCAGGGCATTGATAATTATATTATTTGTTATTACATGCTAACATAATTGCGTCGATATTGTCACTTTGCCCAGCATCCACTATCGTTGCTGCTAAAATATGGATATTTGGCATTTGGCAAATAGCAATAGATGGGTAGCGGTGCTATCGTGTAGAACTAAATTTGGCCGATCAAAAATAATAAAATATTCAGACGGTTGATCATCCTCTGTCTAACCCTTTTTAATTTTTTTTAATATTAAAAATTGTGCGACGGAAGATCATCTTCCGTTTGTCCAAAATTTTTTTATTAAAAAAAAAGTTAAAGCCAGACGGAAGATGATCTACCGTTTGGATTTTTTTTTTCTTTTTTTGAATTTTTAAATTGCTAAAATGTTATTTTCGTAAATATTTGGATGATAATTTAGTAAATAGCGAAAGAATTTTTTTGAGATAGTGCAGAACGGAAGATCTTCTGTCCGGGCATTTTCTTTATTTTTTTTTGATTTTTTTATTTATTGAAATGACATTTCTGTAAATATTTAATGACATTTTATTAATTTTTCAAAAAATATATATTAAAGAATTTGGTGGACGAAAGAAGATCTTCTGTCCGTCCTCTTTTAATATTGAAAAAATTTACAGACCTAAGATCTTCCGTCTTCTATATTTAGCAATTGCCAAATTCTGCTGCAATATTTAGCCATCTACTGTTCATTTCTTTACTAAAAAATAACTTTTTAGCGAACGATAGTGGAGACGCTATTGCCAAAATATGGATTTTTTTGATCTTTTAGCGAACGACGATGGATGCTCTTATGCATCCATTTATATTATCTTGACCATGGAATCCGTCGTCTAGCACCAGTACTCGTTGTTCTTAACTTCTGTGGACAGCATGAGAACAGGATCCTCATATTTATAGGAGGTGATTTCTTTAGTCATAGTAAATACTTAATTTGACACCCCATGGACGATCCACACCGTTCACTTTGATTTTCATTTCATAATATGTATGATTATAAAATATCAAGGAGTTGGAGATTGTTTACCTATGCTTTAAGTGGTTTCAAAATTCTCGGTTTTTCAGTAATATAACAAATCACCCCCCGCCATGCATGCGTATGAATCCTCCAATCGAAGTGAATTTTTGTACACATGCGTCTTATGACATAAGAAACATGATGAATGGGCGGATCATCCATATACCGTGTGTCTGCAACTATACTATACGAGGGAATTTTCCTACTATATGTATGAGGCTCCCTTTCCTCTTAAAACACATGTTTAATTTATATTTTAGTCGTATGCTATAAATTTCATTGTTGGTTACTGTATTTTGTATCAGAAGTTTTGTGATTTACCAGATAAGTAATTGGTCATGAGCATGTGAGATTTTACGACTTAAAGATGCACTGATCTATTTAATTTTTGTGGTTAAGTTCTATTCCTTTGAATGTTTATTGAGACGAGACATTTTATAGTGAGAACACGGTCATCTATTATTTTGTGCGGTGTTATCTGGCATGATAAATTTGATGTCACTGTTTTACTGGATCCAAGAAATAAGCTTTCCATTGTGGTGGAAGCAAAACCTTGAAGCATAATCTTTGTAAGGACTTGTACTGAATCATTCAATTGAGCTTGAACTGTTGTTCTCTCATCCACTGTTACAGCTGTCGGACGTTTGACCCTTAAATTATAAAGACCTTACTATATAGATATGAACACCATAGCATTAGAAACAATGGATGAATATTTCAATGAGGTTATCATGTATCAATGAGGTTATTTATCATCATTTATCATTTTCCCATCAAAATATGGTTAATTTCTGAGATGATTATTTGGAGAATAGTACTCATGAAGATGGAATTTAATGTGTAGGTTGCTAAATGCCTGAACTTGGAGAGCAGATTAGCAAAAGCATGATTACCATCAGAGCTTATTCTCCTACTTCTAGTCGGTTACTCCGATGTTGAAAATACCAAAAGATTGCTTGCAGTTGCCCATTCATGTGATTGTATGATGTCAACGACCACAAATCGTATATCTTCAGGGCCACCTGCGTATTCTGATGGTGACAGTGAAATATCGAAATTACTGATTTTGAACGAAGAATGTTGCAGTTGGCTGCTTTCCATAGAAGAATAAGGAGATTTGATGATTCAAAGTTTTTACCCAATTGTTCTGAAATTTTGAGCATCCTGGATGTACATGTTCCATACTGTTAGTAGAAGTCCTATAGCCTCGTTCGTGTACAAGGCAAGGAACTGAAAAACAACATAGCCAGCACTGGGGAAGATGCAGATTTTCTTTTGAAAGGATGTAATATTGATTATAAGAATTTGCATACCGTTGGTTGCTGAAGTTTTATGTTATAACACTCCACAGAAGGTGCCGGTTGTTCCCAAGAAATTGTAATTATAAACACTTTTTGAGTTGCAGTGTTGGAAAAATGTCCTTGTTAGTTATTGTAAGTTTAAGAGCATCCACAGTGGTTTGCTATAATTCTCAATTTGCCATATTATAGCAAACGTAGAGCTGCAACGGTTTCTCATTTTGCCATTTTTTAGCAAACGACCTATATTCGTTTCTCATATTTGAGAAACAGAATAGCGATTCTCAAATTATAGAGGACGGGATATCATATTCCGTCTGATCTATTTTAATATATTCTAATCCTTTCAGACGGTACATCATATACTGTCTCTACTTTTTTTTAGTTTTTTTTTAAAAAAAAACTCCTCAGACGGGAGATGATATACCGTCTGAATCAGACGGGATATCATATTTGGCAAATGAGAAACATCACTGTGGATGCTCTAAAGGTTCCCAGTTTGTAATTTTTCATCCTAAAGGATTTTAGCTGTTGATCGTTTCAAGTAGGGATGGCAAACGGGCCGCCCGCGACCCGCTCGTTTAACGCGGCCCAAGAAAATCAGTTCGGGTTCGGGTCGAACCCGTTAACAGAAATGGGTCGATCCGGGTCGTAAAATAGCGAATTTAACCCTGTTGCACAGTACTCGACCCGCCCGTGAACCCGCGGGTCGACCCGCGGGTTGAGAACCGTTTGACCTGTACGGGTCAAACGCTCGACCCGCGCGGGTCAAACGCTCGACCCGCGGGTCCAACGGGCTGATCCCCCAACCAGAGAGCCTTCAACGGCTAAAAGAGCCGTTATTTTTTGTTTTTTTGGTTTTTTTGTTTTTGTTTTTTGGTTTTTTCCCCTATAAATGCCCTTATAACCCAAACAAAAATTCACATCTTACTCTCTTACTCTCTTTACTATTATTACTCAATTCATTTCAATTTGTGAACATTTCAACAAACAAGGTAGCAAAACATATATACTATCAAACGACAAATTCCGATCGTATCGAACTCAAAATTTCAACTACATCTTCAAGTCTTCAACTCTCCTCCAAGTGATCAAGTCTTCAACTCTCCTCCAAGCTCTCTTCAAGTCTTCAATTCCGGACTTCTACTTCTAATCTTATTTTTACGGGTTTTTTTATATACGAGTATCCACGGTGAATGGTATCAAAATTTCATATCCCTTTTCTTCTATTTTTTTTTTTTTTTTGTAGTTATAATTTAATTTTTTGTATCATATTTTTTTGTTGGTTTTTTGATATTCTCTCTTACAGCCCTCTTGTTTTCTAGATTTTTTTTTTGTAACTTATCGCGCCTACATTGTATTTAATTTTTTACATACACTACTACATATCAACATGTTTAGATCACACGGTAGAGGCCGTAGCCAAAGTAGACAAGATTCCACCGGCACTTCCCGTAGGCCTCTAATTGTCCCACAAAATGACCCCGCCGAAGACTACCCTAATCCTCCTCCTCAGCAATGGAGTACACACGATGAGTTTGTAGGAAACATAGAATTAGAAGAAGAACCACAACAACAAGCCACTGAAACAACACAACCGGCTACTAGTAGGAAAACTAGAGGGAAAGTAGTGATTGACACAAATTTTATGATTATATTCCGGACGAAAATTTACCGGGTGTAGGTTTAAAAGTGTGTAAAACGTGTTCGAAGCCATACAAATGGAAGATGGGTGAAGGCACAGGTACAATTAAGCGACACATCCTAAATGTGCATAAAGAACTTCTTGTTGACCTACCCGGCCAACAAAAATTTCACCCTAGGACCGGTCTAGTTGATAGCCACCCGTATGATCCCGAACTTGTTCATCGAGAAATGACCCGATTAGTAATCAAGAAAGAGTTACCATTTTCCTATCTCGAGAGTAGGGACTTGAAAAATTTTAATCAAACCGCCTTAAACCCTCATTTTAGAAGAATCCCTAAGAATACTTGCAAATCAGATTGTTTTAAAATGTATAATGAAATGAGGTAAGCTTTGATTGCAATTTTATGGAGTTTAACTTGTAGAGTTAGTTTAACTTCCGATTGTTGGATGGGTTGCAACAATATTAACCTGTCATTGGATCGACAGTGATTGGATTCTTCAAAAAGAATCATCTCACTTGCCGCGTTGCCCTATCCCCATAGTGGCAATGAAATTGCAAACCGAATTTTAGAAATTTGTGATGTTTTCCATATTCGCGATAAAATTATGTATATAAGTTTTGATAATGCATCTAACAACAATGCATCAATTAGTATTTTAAAAACCGCATTAAACCCTCTATCTGACAATATTTTCATGTTAGATGTGCATGTCATATTTTAAATTTATGTGTTTAAGATGCATTAAAAATAGCGGAATCATATATTGTTAAAATTAGAAATTGTGTACATTTTATTGCATTAAGTGGCACCATATTTCAAGAATGGAAAGCTTGGTGCAGGCTTAAAAATGTACTTTTTAGAAAATTTCCAAATGATGTTAAACACCGATGGAACTCTACTTTTGATTTGTTGCATGTTGTTACCTAATTTAAAGCATGTATAAATAATTTTTGCATTGCTAAAATATGCAAAATTTTGAATTGATTCCCGTCGATTGGTTTTATGCCGAATCTTTATTGAAATTTTTAGAACCTTTTAAAACCGCAACTTTCAAATTTTCAAAATCTTATGAATCTACTTCTAGTACCATTTTTATTTCAATAGTTACTATGATGCAAGCTTTTAAAGAAATGATCGATGATGCTTTTGTTGGTGATATTGTAAAACCAGCATACACAAAATTTTTGAAGTATTTTAATCCTGCTCCTATGTTGTATTGTGTTGCTACTGTGATGGATCCTCGTATCAAATTAGAAGGTACGAAGAGTTTAATTGAAATGTTTTTTAATTTACTTGGGGATGATGATAAAGAAATTGATTGCGCTTCTTTTTTAGTTAAATTTGAATCGACATTAAATAACTTGTATGATTATTATGATAGATGTTTTGCTTCTAGTAGTACAACTTCTTTAGTTAGTTCTTCTTCTGTTACTTCTAAAGGTAAGGGTAAGAGTAAATTAGATGATAGACCATTTAATTTACTCGCACAAATTCAATCAAAAAAACCTAGGACTAATCAACCAAATGAATTACATTGGTATAACCAACAAGATTCTGAGTCTTTTAATTCTTCACTAGATATTTTACAATGGTGGAAAGACCATGAACACACTTATAGTATTCTTAAATATATGGCTAAAGATCTACTAACTACTCATGTCTCTACAGTTGCTTCTGAAAGTGCATTTTCTACAAGTAGCAGGGTACTAACTGATTACAGGAATCGCTTGAAGCCCCAATCGTTAGAGATGCTTGTCTACACAGAAGACTGGCTGAAGGCTGAAGATAGGACCCAAGGAAAAACATTATCAACGTCCACAAGTGGGAGCACCTCGCCGGAAGAAGAAGAAGAACAACAACAATAGCAACCAAAATAAAGAATTCAAGACCAACAACAAGAAGTCAACAACAACAAATTGAAGGCTATCAAATTGAAGACAATTGTAAATAGATAAAAAATTGTATTAAATCTTTGCTTGTTATTTAAAATTAAGAAAATTGAAGTAAATTGAAATTGTATATAAGAAATTTGTTATTGTATAAAACAAATTTGTAGAAAATCTTTATTTCTTATTACAAATTGTGAAACTTGTATAAATTGAAATCATTTGAATAATATATCTTTTTTTTGGCAATTTCACTCTTTCAATCTAATTATTATTATTACAATTTTTATGTTTTTATTAAAATTACATTTTTTTAAAGTAAAAAAAAGATAACTCTAGCCGGGCCGACCCGACCTGACCCGGGTTGGACCCGAAAGGGTTCATGGGTTGGGCGGGTCGCAAATTTACGCCACCGACCTGGCCCGGCCTGGCCCGTTCAACCCCACGACCAGACCCGAACCCGCCCAAGTTGGGTGTAAACCCAGGCGGGTTCGACCCGACCTGGCCCGCCGACCCGTTTGCCCCTAGTTTAAAGTATGATAGAAATTAGTATATTTGTGCGTAGTTTTGTTGAATATAGACCATATTAAGGATGGTTCTTCAGATGTTGACTCCATGCTGGTTTTTTTTTGGGGATAAAAAAGAAGAATCTATTTCACGGATATGTCCTTGGCCACGACCATACTTAACCTAGAAATCACACTTGGAAATGATAGATAATTCGCTAGAGCAGCAGGTATTGTAGCAAAGATCACAAAAAGGAGAAATCGGCCACACTAAGATTACCTTATGGGGAGGTTCGTTTGATATCCTGAGTCTTGTGCATTTGGTACAGAACTAAAGTAACAACTTCATGGTATGTATACAGCAGAATGCTATTCAACCATGTGATTTCACCGACTGTTGATAATTGTTGATCGATATTTTGCAATTGTTTTCGGGATGTTCAGTCATTTAATCTATGTTATTAGGCGAGATTTTTTATGGAGTTTTACCGTTTGATACAGAGGGTTTGCTGTTTTTGTTTTATTGGGTTTGAACTCGATTTTAATTACCGCACAAATGTTTTCTATGGGTTTTTAAGTGAAAAAACCTCACGGTGGCACGTTTGTAATTATAAACAACTTTAGTGGTATTTTGCTCACCCTCCACCTAATTTCCCACAACTTATTTTTTTTTGCTTCCGAAAGCAGCTGACAGATAGAGGTTGGTTCCTCCCAAATTAGTAAAAGACCAAAATGTTCTGCTTCATAATATTTATTATGGGTATACATCCGTAGATAAGTAAAAATATTTGTTAAACAGAAATGGGCTTGGGCCTACATCTGGGCATGGAGAGCTAGCTTCCTTGTTGGACTCACTGTGTAGTTACTCGCGGTGAGAAAAGAACAGGGAAACAACATTCTGAGGGCAGTGAATGGATGGGCGAATATATGTAAAATCGCCGGGGCGGTGTTCTGATTCCAGGAGAGAATATCTATCATTTAGGTTGGGCTTTTTTATTATAAGGCCTACTTTAGAACAAGTTGGATGGGGCTTGGGCCGAGATTATGAGGCTTACGATGTGGTCGCTCGCCGGTGAGAACAAGGGAACAATATTCCCCATTGAGAGTCAAAATTTTGCCTTTTGTTATAAAATTGAAAGAAATAAATATTGATAGAATTAGAGCGGCTATCGGTTCCTATCGGGTCAGGTCCTCCACTATCCGGATCCGGACCCAGATCCGGTACCTCATAGGTCCAAAAATGGGATCCGGATCCGGACCTGCGAGAACCGGATCCGGGGCCTAGTTAAAATAATATACCCGTCATATTCGGTAGCAGGAAATAAATATTCGCACTTAAGTATTTTTGCACCCAATACGCTATGGTTCCAATATTTTTTGCACTTAAGTACATGAATAAATATTATATTTACACATCTATCTTCAATAATTACTATTTACATGTATATCCCTATAACTCTATTATTCAAATTCCATATTTTTGGGGGTATTTTTTAACGGGTCCGGGTCTGAGTCCGAGTTCGAGTCCGAGTCCGAGTCGGTTCTATTTTGAGGGGACCCGGACCCGTACCCGGACCCGGAAGTGCATCGGGTCTTACTTTAGGACCCAGACCCGGACCCGAACCCGGACCAGTATAGATTGTGTCGGTTCCGGTTCAATGCCAGGTCCGCGTTGGGTTCGGGTATCGGGTCCATGCGACAGTGCTAAATAGATTATAGATGATAATAATCTTATAAATACTTCTCTAATTGGAAGCTCTTTATTTCTAGTTTTTTCTTCTACACGACTTGTTCTTACATATCCACATCTATTTATAGTAGTTCTTAAGTATGAATCACATGAGGATGAAGCAAACTTTGGTTCCTTCTTATGTGTTAGATAGTTATAATCTTTGGCTCACGTTTTTTTTATGATAACTTCATATGATTCATGCATTACTTCTAGAAATATAAGCCCTTACTGATACACTTATAAATGGGAGGATCCCCCCCCCCCCCCCCCCCCCCCCCCCCCCCAAATTTTTTCGGTCCCAAGCCCAAATTTATTCCATTCATTTCAAGTGAGAATTTTTCTTACCTTGTATATAAAAAAAATTACCAGTCTTCCTCACTTTTCAATCCTGGATCCGCCCATGCACTTATATGTTACAAAAATTTATAATTAGAAGATATGGTGGTCATCCACGATCATAACATTTACTACACTTTTTGAATTATTTCGACGATGAATGAAGCAGTGACTTTACATAAAATCACTCTCCGGTGTTAGGACTCCAAATGAGATTCTCTTTCTTTCGAGCCGATATATACTGGGCCTAAGCTGATTCCTTATAGTTGAATGGATAAATTGGGCTCTATTCTAAGGCCCAATTTAATACGGAGTATGAACGTAGCAAGTTGGCCTACTGCATTTTTGTTTTTATTTGTTATTTACTAATTACTAGGTTTGCCTGTGGACACGTCCCAACGGTATGTTTCTGTGAACGATGCAGCATATAAAAAGCCATGTAAAAAGTTAAATGTATGCACGTCTTCGTAAAGAATGATTTATGTAGATGTATATTTAGCAGTAGACATTGATGTATTATGAATTAAGTTCTTTATTGGTTTATATCTTGCAGGGTTATTTTTCAGGAGCTCGGGATTGAAAAAGAGTATTATGAATCTACAACAATAGTGAATCAAAATCAGTTGCTATGTGTGACTTAAACATATGAGATTTCATATTTGATTTGCAGCCTGTCATAAGTAGAAATTCAGTTGCTAATGCAGTTATCGCCTCAAACTGCATGAGTTAATTCCCCAGTGTCATATTTTCATGTAGTTAACCATGTATGATTTTAAAAGTGGTTAAGAGAGAGAGAGAGAGAGAGAGCTTGTTGTGATGTACATGTGAAAAACTTTTGTTAAATGTGATCAAGTACAATTACATCTCCATATTAATAGATTAAGTATCCATATACCGGAGAGCCTACTGTAAATTTGATCTGAAACATGCTTGTTAGCCTCAATTGTTGAGATAGTTCAGTGTATGAGATGTTTTACATGTATCTTTTTTTCAAAAAATCTATAACTTACATCATCTCTTATAAGCCCAACTATCAGGCATTTCAAACAATAAGAGAACATAAAGATTGTAGATGGATTGACGACTAAACCCGCCAAAAATCATGATCAAGGATGGAAAATTATTATAATGAAAAAAGAATCAGTCAAGTCAAAACCAATGGTCATTTCTATTCTAGAATACCAATAGGAATTTTAGTAAAAATTTCGACAGTCTCCCCTAAAATATTAGCCCTTTTACAACAATTTTTACAGAATTCTGCTAACAATTAAAAATATAACATCACAGGCAGTTAATATCAATCCTCCCCAGGACAATGCAAGTAACATCACACATGCATCATATATATAAGGCTCTGGGGGCAAAAATCTTCATATGATGCAAAATAGAAAATAAAAACTAAGATTTCGTTTAAAAACGTAATGGATTTTTAGGAATTTTAGTAAAAAAATCGACATAGTCTCCCCTAAAATATTAGCCATTTTACAGCAATTCCTTACGGAATTCTGCTAACAATTAAAAATATAACATCACAGGCATTAATATCAATTATCCCCATGCCAGTCCAAGCAACATCACACATGCATCATATATTTAAGGCTGTGGAGGCAAAAATCTTCATATGATGCAAGATACAAAATAAAAACCAAGATTACGTTTGAAAACGTAATGGATTTTTAGAAAAACCTTTGAAAAACCTTGAAAAATCTTGAAAAACTACACAGAGAACCCAATACTCCAAAACTTTGCGGGTACGGATTTTAACATCACTATATTATATCGTCATCCTATACAAATACTTACATCATCTCCCAAAATACTAAATATTACATAGATTTACATAATCTCTTATTCTATATAACTTAAGGGAACAGAATAAACAACTAATACATCATCCTCCAACCCTAATCTAGTGGAAGAAACTCTTGGCTTTATTGTTCTTATTATGGTGGGCAATCAACTCGCTATCGACGGTTCTAGTTGATGCCTCATAATCAACTATAATTGAAGAAACATCAAGAACTTCATGGTATAGAATACTTTTACCTGACATGCTTATTCCCAATAGTATGGCTTCAACGGAAGCAGAAGTGGGAGAATGATATTTTCATACAAATAAATATTTAACTTTGAGTGTCAAATCTGAATTAAAACTTCAAACCTGCGAAGCATTGTTCTCCAGTCAAATTACAATTTAATTATGTAGGCTTGAGAGCTTATCAGAAGAAAAAGTGCATGAATGGCGTAAGATGAAGTTTACTAAATCGATAACATGCGCATGAGTAATAAACATATGAAAATACAAACCCAACGTCCGGGGATGTAAGAGCATAGGATTAGGATCGATAGAAGGATAAAGTATCCAGCTGTCGCCATAATGACAACTATTCCAACATGGATTATTACACTGAGTTTGTGTTGGTTTTGCAAAGGGTGATGCTCTTTGGTTACCCACTACCAAGCTTATTTTCAAACTAATCATCCATGAGAAACCAGCAAGTAGACTAAGAAAAGATTTTGATTGAATCGGATAATGGGCTCAGATAGAATGAAAAGATCATATCCTAAACCTTGAAACTCTAGAAATAATTTAAATGGTCAATTGAAACACTACACACATATATTTTTCAAGGTGAACTAACAGCAAAATTAATAAGAGACAAAAAAGATTCATTGCATGTATTTGAAAATATACAGGGCCATATTTACATGGAGCCTTCCTCGAGAACAACACTACCAAATTAAAATTTTCTAGTAGAAGTTTTTTTTGCCCAGACAAAAACTCTTCCCCTACTGAACTGAAAAAACTTTTCAGATTCAGTAACTGGTACCCATTACTCTGTAACAGCAGAGTAATGGCTCACCAGTTATGAATCTGAAGAGTCTCCATTACTCTGCTGTTACAAAGTAATGACATCTGATCAGTCTCCAATTTTCTCTATAAATCCAGACAGAGTCTTCTATACAGATACAGAATTTTTTCGTGTTTTATTCTTCTTCTTCTTTTCCTCTGCGTCAGTGTCAACTGAGAGTACAACACAGACAACAGTTCGTTGTCTCTGAAGCAAGGGTGCTGCATTCTTCAGAGAAGGTACAGTTGTATCCTGGGAAGCAATTCGCCGGTAACCGTCACACTACGGGACGAATTCTGCTTTAAGGACAGAGATTATCAATCTCGACTCTGTGCAATTTCATTTGCTTACTGTTTTCTTCCCTGTATTTGATTTCTTCGCAATTTCTGTTGGGATTTTCTATTATTCTATATTAAGGTTCTAACAATAAGTGAGCCCGTGTATGTGTAGTGCACACCAAAACAGTGAGATTCAAAATCCATACACTGTTCTAAGAGGTCAATTTAACTTCTATATGAATTTCAAATCATACGAATTGCAAGTGGTAAAAGCAGACACGTGCACAGAACGTGCAAACAATTCATGCATCTAATCCACAATTTCATTATTCATGTCCAAATTTATGACTACTTAATTTCCCAACAAATTGAAGCCATTAGCCATAAATAATGTTTCACAGTAAGTCGAGAACATAAAACACTACTAAAATACCACAAAAGTTTTGATCTTTATCTACACCTCAAACTAATACTACTAAAACGAAATGCATCACCTCCAAAAAACACACCAAACTGCAAAAAGATACCATCTTTGTAACGCCTCGAATTCCAAATAAGACCGAATTCGAGATTCCACAGGATCTTTACACTTCACTTCGTACAATTTTACAAGAAAATTTGAAACTTTTCATAATACATCAGAGTTCTTTACAATTTGTTTACACAGCAGAAGAATAAAAGAAATACAACAATGAAAATAATATACAACTTGTACAACTTTATCAATGTAAATCATCAACTGCATCATAACATCATTACTTCTTCATGGAAAAGTCCACTACCTACATTTTAAGCTGTGGGCACGTCAGTCACATACAACTGACGAAAATATTATACTCGGCCATCCTCTCTATGCCGTACATATAACGATCTCAATACTTTAATAAGCCACAAAAAAATTGAATGAATAATAAAGTGTCAAAAGTGAATATTCTAAACATGTAAGTGTATGCGATGCCTTAATGCCTAATGTACACATTTTTATACTAGGATGACACTAATGCATACTTGTTCGGATTCTATGCATCCCATACTACATAGGTCCGAGGTCAAGCACCTACGTACTCCACAATAAAGGGTTCAATCCCTCGCCATGAAAACTACCCAGTAATAAGATAAGGTTTAGATTATTCCACGAATATGGATCCCAGTCCCGGAGTCCACCGTTAGACTGTTATAACAGATCCCTCATCGTGCGAATAATCCCGCAAGTGCCCCTCTAGCCCCGGTATACGTATATACATTGGAGTATGGCAAACTATCCGCCCAATTACTCATGATCCCGAAGTCCACCGCTGATCAGTCATCATAATTCCGGATTTAAAAATAAAAGCCTGTTTTCCACGGAGCAACTACAGTCACGGAGTCCACCGCCGACTGGGTTTATAGCAACGGAGTCCACCGCCGACTATATAGAGGGCCCCACTTACGTTTGCCCATGTTTACTACATCTTTACTTATGTGCCTAATTATTAAGTTCAAGACATGAATAAATTTTCATACCTAGAATTAGTTTTACCTCCTACCAGACTTAATCAACAAAATACGAGATAGCTCCATGGCCATATCTCAAAATATATCTCAACTCTTTTCAATTCAATAGTGCCGGTACCCGAGATCTCACTAACTCTAAATCATAACTTTTTCATGTACAAGAATCCATGGGTACGCATACCCTTCAATAAACATGTCTTAAACTTAGATATTCTTATCTTCAACTCGTTCACAAATAATCAATGTCTTATCTTAACACTTATTCACGTTTCATTTATTCACTCATAATCTTTAGAAGCAATACTTCTTTTCATGAACATAAATTCGTTACTATAAATTTCATTACCAATTTAAGCAATTCATATCTCAATTCACATCAAGTATTTCTTAAATCAAATATGTGTATAATCTCATCAAGAGAAATCAATTCACATGAATATTATTTTAAGTCTCATTAGCAAATTAAATTCATATAAAAATTTTCACATCAAGTATTCATACTCAACCAAAATAATCATAAAATCTCATTTAGGAGAAAAGTCAAATGCATTGCCAACAAAATTTATCTTCTTATAATCAAGGTCATACTCTTGAATAAATTTTCAAATTCATTAATTTATCAATTATCTCAATTTCACGGTTCTTCTCTCACTTCCAGTGCTTTCAAAAATACTCAATGAGAAAAATATATTAAAGAGTTTGAGACACCAAGTCAGAACCTCACACATTTAAAAAATAATGTTTTAGAACCAAGTCAGAGAGTCACACATACTCAAAAAATGTTTTAGAACCAAGCCAGAGAGCACAAAGATTCGAACCCAGCACCAACAAGGAAATAGCCCAACGCCCAAGTCACAGGACCAAGTGCGCCCATTAGTGGAATTTCTCACTGAGTATTATATACCCAATCTCTCCCTATCTCTCTGTTAAAAATTTTACCTTTTCGGAAAACCAATTCACCACACCAATAGTCGAACCCACGCACTGTAAAAATAATTCGAAAACAGTATACTGAATTCTAGTGCAATAATAAGTTCACACAATTGAAAATTTTCACCGTGTGAAGAGTAACCCAATTTTCACTAAATCTTGCAAAATGTCAAATTTTCTCAATAAATATATATTTTTCACGTCAAATAACAATACGATAATTTTTCTCATGATGAATAAGTTCATAAAATTTTTACTGTTCAAGAGTGAAATACAAGTCAACAATTCATATGCCAAAATAACCCAATTTTTAATTCTTTCAATTCCATCTAAATCAACAAGCACTCTAAATAAATTTTAGAGTATTTACTAGCACACATATCACAAATCATGAGAGCAACTAGACAATTCTACAATAGCAATTCAATTTTTAAGATAATCTATACATACAACTACTTAATAATTTAGAAAGCATAAAGGATCACCCACCCAAGAAATGTTGATTTCTTGCAATTTGCACTCCTAAAATGAGAGCACCTAGAAACTGCGCTTCACCTTCTCGAAATCCGTGCGCAAAAAAAGGCTCCCCAACTCCATTTTCGGTAATGCAACAGTGACCATCTCCCATCTTCATACATAAGTATATATATGTGTGTGTGTGTACATGAATATATGTATACATGCCTACTAAAAATTGTAATAATATATATGTAAATATGTATGATAGGTAGGTGGAGAGATAAAGGAGTTGACTGGATGGTTAGTTTAGAGCATCTGTAGTCGTTTGCTAAATATGCATAATATGCATATTTGGTCAAAAGAGCGTTGCGGTCGTTGGCCAAATATGCATATTATGCATAAATTGCTACAGATTGCCATAAATGAGAATGGAAATGAGAAATATGCATATATGAGAGACGGAACTTGAAGTGCCGTCACACCAAAAAAAATATTTTTTTAATGGTCGGACGACACTTCAAGTGCCGTCGCACAAAAAACAATATTTTTTTAATGGTCGGACGGCACTTCAAGTGCCGTCCCTCCAAAAAAAATTTAATTTCGTAATAAAAAAAATCAAAAAAACCCCACTTATCTCGGACGACACTTGAAGTGCCGTCCCACCCCATTGTGTTGTTTCTGTAATTTTTTGTAATTTTTTTGTAATTTGTTGTAATTTTTTTGTAATTTTTTGTAATTTTTTCGTAATTTCAGTAATTTTTTTGTAATCTTTTATAATTTTTTTGTAATTTTTTTTGCATTTCGAGGACGGTTTTTTCCCTCTGAAGGCACTTGAAGTGCCGTCACACCTTTTTTTTAATTTTTTTATTTTTTTTTTCTTCGACGGAACATGATATGCCGTCCCACCGTTTTTAAATGTTTTTTAATTTTTTTCCTCTCCGACGGAACATGAAGCACCGTCTCTTATTATTTTATTTTAAAAAGGTAAAAAATAGCATTCTACGACTGCACCAAAACGCGACATTGCTATTTCTATTTATCCATTTATGCATATTTTTACCATCAACGATTGTGGATGCTCTTACGGAATGGAACAGAGAGGAAAGAAAGAGATGAAAGGTTGGGTTACTTTATAAGAGAAGATTGATTTAATTGATTTAATTGTCCACTAAACCATTAATCACCCACTCACCAAATAAATTCCACAAACCCCCACCCCTTACAATTCATGACCGGCCAACTCCAAGACCCTTGGGTTGCACCACGCGTATGTGCACCCAACGTGCACACACTTCTCAAATTAATTATTTAAAAATATAAACTATATATACATATACATAATATGTACGTAAAAATTTATTTAATAATGTTTCATAAAAAAAATAAAATAAACATACGCACTCTCCAAAATTTATTTTGAAAATGGATACGCTCAAATACGCGCACCGAAACAAATACGTGCGTCGCACGAAAAATAAAAAAATATGAAATTCGGGTTCATCAACAGGAAAATGTTAAACATGATAAAATACAATATAAGAAAAATGTGTTTATTAATTTTATATATTCCACGACGTATTTACTACGTACGAAGAAAACACGTGCATTATACGTATAATAATATTTTAAACCAAAATAAGGGAAAATGAATTTCCGTTTTATAAAATGGATTTGAATACCTAAAATAAATAATTTAAAAATATAGGAAATATTACATGTAGCGGTGGAAACACATAATCGATACGTGCATCAAAACACGTAAAAAGCACGTAAAAATGCAGAGATTAAAAATCTAATATTTTAGTTGATTTAAATAGAATAAAATATAGGAAAAATGTATAATTAGTCAGAAATTACAATACGTAATGAAAACACGTTACAAAATACACGTGTGTAACACACGAGGGCAAAATTATCACTTCCAATAATTTATTAGCAACAGAACAAGATTTTTGATCACCATGATTGCATCTTAATATGGTCCAGCAGAACCCATCTCCAATACAATTCATGTTCCCGATGCGAGAATGCAGGCCAGTAAAAGCCTAATCGCAAAACAAGTTGGAGAAAACTAAGATGATTCAAATGAAAGAAGAAGAAAAAAAACAAAATTATAAACATGTTTTTTTGATTGGACAAAATTATAAACATGTTTCCAGAACTGTTTTGAGTCAGGTATGGACCTTTCATTTATCAGCAATATTAGAAATTTTGAATGTACAAATTGGTGAAATTCCAATTTGATATGAAGGTGCGTCCTGGTTCAGCTGATATTACAAAAAAAAAGTTAAAAAGATTATTTTTTCCTCTTTCAGATCATGTCCAATCTAATCACTGAACATATATGTTATTAGCTGTGACGACTTTTAACAAGCTTTATCAAAATCTAATGTTTTTTTTTGGATAAAAAGTGACCATAGTCACCGATTTCATTAATGATGGATTAACGAAACCACAAAATATCCAAATTTCAGTCTAAACTACATCCTTGCACTACAGCAAAAACAACAAAATACCAATACATCAAAGCCCGTAATATCTAAGAAAGTACCGTGCCCTATGGCACTTACAACAACTGTTTGTTACACCATACTCAAAATAAAGTATATCTCCATTATAATCTGCTTCCAGATGGCCTACTCCGAGTGTAGAGCTTCTCTGTCATCGATCATCAATCTGCCCCTTCGAATCTGATCCTCTTCCCCCTATTGTGCCCTGTCCAATCTGTTATTAGGCCCATGATTTTGTGTAATAAAATATGAACTTTGCATCTAATGTTACGAAAGCACAAATCATTCTATCTAGCCAAATAGACCACAAAATCGCACCAACCATAGTATCCCAACCTCTCCTATGTTCTTTCTTTATGTTATTGTAATGCCGGTTCCTCCATAAATCTTCGATACACTTCGGTGTCTATAGTGTGGAAACCCAATCCCATCTGTTAGGATCGAGAGAAAAAACAACAGAGATAAATTTGAGAAGAAAACAACACAAATATTATTTCTCAATCTCAAAAGATTTACAAAAAAAACTCTCAATACTTTATAAGCTCTCTGTGGCTATCAATCTCTATTTTTCTCTTCAGTTGAGTGTATCTACAAATGAAGAAAATAGTGAGAATTTATAGGAGGGGAAGAGACACCATGCTTCGGAAGAGACACCATGCTTCGGAAAAGACACCATGCTTCGGAAGAGACACCATGCTTGCACCAAATGTTGCATGCATGAGTGCATGCTCTTTTGTGGCGGGACCTACAATTCTCCCCCTCACGCCACATCTGCACCAATCGTCATCTCTCATCCATTCCAGTTATGTCTCTGCATAACTCTAGTTTCTCCCGAGACACAATCTTTGTCAACATGTCTGCTGGATTCTCCTTCGTGTGGATCTTCATCAATTTCAACAATTGTTGATCCATCACCTCGCGTATCCAGTGATAGCGAATATCAATATGTTTTGTTCGGGAATGGTACATTGAATTCTTGCTCAAATCCAGAGCACTCTGACTGTCACAACGTACCTTGTAGTCATTCTGCTTGATCCCGAGTTCTTGTAGAAATCGCTTTAACCACAACATCTCCTTGCCAGCTTCAGCGGCAGCAATGTACTCTGCTTCTGTCGTAGATAGTGCAACGCACTTCTGCAACCTTGACTGCCATGAGACAGCCCCCCCTGCAAAAGTGTAGATAAAACCAGAAGTCGATTTTCTACCATCAAGATCTCCGGCCATATCTGCATCTGTATAGCCTTCCAAAACCGGATCAGCTCCCCCGTAACACAAACATATCTTTGAAGTACCCTTAAGATACCTGAGAATCCACTTAACAGCCTCCCAATGCTCATTTCCTGGATTGGAGGGAAATCTGCTTGCCACACCCACTGCATGTGCAATATCCGGCCTCGTACACACCATTGCATACATCAGACTTCCAACCGCTTAAGAATAAGGCACAACTTCCATTTCCTCGATCTCTTTCCTGGATGAGGGACACGAACTCTTGCTCAACTTGAAATGATTAGCCAGTGGGATGCTAACTGGCTTGGCACCCTCCATGTTGAATCGCTTGATCACCCGTTCAACATATTTCTCTTGAGATAACCACAATCTTCGGGCCTTTCTGTCTCGAGAGATGTTCATACCTAAAATCTGCTGAGCTGGCCCAAGGTCCTTCATATCAAAGACCTTAGAGAGTTCTATCTTCAGCTGTCTGATCTTCACTGCATCTTGTCCGACGACCAACATGTCATCGACATATAGTAACAGTGCAATGAAATTTCCATCAGGGGACCTTTGAATGTAGACGCATTGATCTGCAGCAGTCCTCTTGTAGCCTTGACTCACCATGAATGAATCAAACTTCTTGTACCATTGCCTTGGTGCTTGCTTGAGGCCATACAAACTCTTCTTCAGCTTACATACGAGATTTTCTTTCCCTGGAACCTCGTATCCCTCTGGCTGCTCCATGTAAATTTCTTCATGCAGATCACCGTGAAGAAATGCAGTCTTCACATCCATTTGTTCAAGCTCCAAGTCTAGGCTAGCTGCTAATCCGAGCATGACTCGGATTGAAGTCATCTTTACAACTGGAGAAAAAATCTCACCAAAATCGATGCCTTTCTTCTGAAGGAATCCTTTGACCACTAGCCGAGCTTTGTGCTTCACCACCTTTCCGCTGCCATCTTTCTTGAGCTTGAATACCCACTTGTTCTTTAGTGCCTTCTTCCCTCCTGGAAGCTTAACCAAATCGTAGGTTTGGTTCTTCTCTAAAGAGTCCATCTCATCCCACATAGCGTGCAGCCAGTTGTCTTTGTCTGGGTGAGACAATGCTTCCTGGAAATTCTCTGGCTCTCCTTCATCAGTAAGAAGAATGTACTCTGATTCTGGATATTTAGTAGACGGAACATGGCCTCTTTCAGATCTACGTAGCTGAGGCTCACTCGTCTCAGGCGGTGTATCATTACCTTGTACTGGTTCTGCAGCTGTGAAAGGTTGCGGCTCCCCAGGCTCATCAATCCCTTCTTCCTCCTCCTCTGGTTCTGCTTCTAGTTCTTGATCAGACACATCATCATCTGCGGCAGCTTGTACTGGTACTGTATCTGGAACAAAGTCCTGAGTACTGACAGGACTTTCAGCAATTGTAGGCTTTTCAGTGTCCCCATATGTCTGATTTTCATGGAACACCACGTCTCTACTTCTGATGGGCTTCTTCGTCTTTAGATCCCATAGCCTGTATCCAAACTCCTCGTCTCCATAGCCTATGAAAATGCATGGAGTGGTTCTCGCATCGAGCTTCTGCCTGAGCTCCTTTGAGACATGTGCATAAGCCAGACATCCAAATGTCCTCAGGTGAGAGTAGGAGGGGTTTTTGCCGGTCCATTTCTTCTCCGGGATGTTGAAATTCAGCGGGACTGATGGAGAACGATTGATCAAGTAGCAGGCGGTGCGAACAGCTTCTCCCCAAAATGGCTTTGGCAGCTTTGCTGTGCTGAGCATACTTCTGACTCTTTCCATGATTGTTCGGTTCATTCTTTCTGCTACCCCATTGTGTTGCGGGGTACGTGGAACCGTCTTCTCGTGCCGAATGCCCTGACTCTTGCAATAGGCATCAAAACTCCTGGATGTATACTCGCCTTCGTTATCTGAGCGAAGGCACTTCAGCTTCTTCCCCGTTTCACGCTCTACCATGGCATGAAATGATTTGAAGATTTCCAAGACCTGATCTTTTGTCTTCAGAAAATACACCCACACCTTCCGAGAAGCATCATCAATAAATGTCAGAAAGTATTTGTTACCGCCTAGCGACTCCACCTCCATGGGACCGCAAACATCAGAATGTATCAGACTGAGCAACTCTGATCTCCTTGTCGAAGAGGAACTAAAAGAGACTCTTCGCTGCTTGCCAAATAAACAGTTGCTGCAAGGTTGAAGCTCTGCATTCTTGGTAATGGAGATAAGATTTTCCTTCATCAAGGTTGATAAACCTTTCTCACTCATGTGACCGAGTCTCTGGTGCCACAGTTTCTGCGAAGCTTCATGTTCAACAATATTGAGACTCTCCACATTGATCTTCACATGAGTCTTGTACAAAGTGCTGCAGAGATGTCCACGAGCGATCACCATTACACCTTTCAGCATCCTCCACGAGCCATTGCAAAAACGGTTATCATAGCCCTTTTCATCTAGGGCTCTCACCGAAAGAAGATTTTGCCGAAGTTCAGGTACATGGCGAACATCCTGCAGTGTGATTGTGCACCCGGCATCAGTCTGCATCCGAACGTCACCAATTCCGACAATCTTAGCAAAGCTAGAATTGCCCACCCTCACCGAGCCAAAGTCTCCAGCTTTGTACGTCGTAAAGATGTCCTTTCGAGGAGTGGCATGGCAAGATGCTGCAGTATCTACCACCCATTCTACGCCCTGATTCGACACATGGAGGCATGTCTCATCCTCATGAGAGCAAAGAGCCACATCTTCTAGTACTGTGACTTGTGCATCTCCTTCCTTCTTTGGTTGTGACCTTCCCTGACCGCCTTGCTTTTGTAACTTCCAACAATTTCTTTTCATGTGGCCTGGTTTGCCACAGTGATGGCAGTTGTATGCAGGCCTCCTCCCATCACTTGATTTGCCTCTCGATTTGCCTCTGCTTTGGCTCCTGCCTCTCCACCTGCCTCGATCTTCCTCTCGCTGTCTCCCACGGACTTCTGTGACGCAGGTTTGTGCTTCTGTGCCAACGTCCTTTCTCCGAGCTTCCTCATTGAATAGGGCATCCTTAACCATAGACATGGTAAGATTGCCAGTCGAAGCCGAGTTGCTGAGGAAGACCACCAATGTCTCCCAACTGTCTGGAAGAGAGCTGAGAAGTAGAAGTGCCTGTAACTCATCTTCAAGTGGTAACTCCACTGAAGATAGCTGATTTACCAGGCTCTGAAACTCGCTGGTGTGTTCTGCTACAGAAGATCCTCCCTGTAGCTTCAGGTTCACCAACCGTCTCATCAGCAGGGCCTTATTTCGAGCTGTCTTGGCCTGGTACATATCCGCCAGCTTCTTCCAAAGGGCAAAAGCATCCGTCTCCTGGGCAACATGATGGAAGACACTGTGATCGATCCACTGTCGAATCTGACCGATCGTTTTCCTGTTCATCTTCTTCCAGTCCGCCTCATTGGTAGCTTCAGGTCTCTCTCCCTTCTCCTCAATAGGATCAAAGAGATCTTTACAACTTAGGAGATCTTCCATCCGAGGTCTCCAAAGTGTATAGTTGGTGGCAGTAAGCTTGATCATGGCTCCAAATGATGATGATGATATTGATTCCTCCATCGACATCTTGATCTGCAAAGGCTTTTGGCACTCAACAACTCAACCTCGCTCTGATACCACTTGTTAGGATCGAGAGAAAAAACAACAGAGATAAATTTGAGAAGAAAACAACACAAATATTATTTCTCAATCTCAAAAGATTTACAAAAAAAACTCTCAATACTTTATAAGCTCTCTGTGGCTATCAATCTCTATTTTTCTCTTCAGTTGAGTGTATCTACAAATGAAGAAAATAGTGAGAATTTATAGGAGGGGAAGAGACACCATGCTTTCGAAGAGACACCATGCTTCGGAAAAGACACCATGCTTTCGAAGAGACACCATGCTTCGGAAAAGACACCATGCTTCGGAAGAGACACCATGCTTCGGAAAAGACACCATGCTTCGGAAGAGACACCATGCTTGCACCAAACGTTGCATGCATGAGTGCATGCTCTTTTGTGGCGGGACCTACACCATCACCTCCCAAATTATTGTAGCTCTAGGGCATCTAATGAAAATGTGATTAGTGTCCTCCGGTTCCAAATTGCAGCGTTGACATGTGACATCTATCGGGAGATTTCGTTTCCTAAGATTGGTTTTGGTCAGGATAGCGTTGTTGAGGACCAGCCAGAGGAAGGCCTTCACTATATATGGGACGAGCGATTTCCATATTGTCATAGCCTGATTGTTTCTAATCCCTCCATCGTTCAAGAAGCCATACAACGATGCTACAACGAACATTGGAGATGGGCCCCTTATCCATTCTCTTTCATCCTGATTTTCCCTCTCCTGGTTAGCCGTCCCCCTCAACAATTCTTTGAGCGCGTTCAATTGCGTTACTCCTATGCTTGACAAGGTTCCTCTGAATACTAATCTGAGTCTTCTATTCTTCCACACCTCAGTGACTAGGTCATCCTCCCCAATAGTTTCATTTGCAAGGTCTGGGAAAAGAGATTGAAGTGTATTATCTCCGCACCACTTATCCTTCCAAAATCTAGTGTTATTCCCGTTTCCTATTTTGCAAATCGTGTTCGAATGGAAAATTTTCCCCACTTTGGCGATTCCTTTCCATAGGAATGAGGCTTTTCCTTGTTTGTTTCTTCCTCCAAATATAACAGCTTTCCGCCTTCTATATCTCATGAAGGAATTGCTCCACCATGCCTTTTGTTGCTTGTGCATTTTCTACCACCATTTGGCTAGGAGCGCCTTATTCATATCTCGAAGGTTGATGATACCCAATCCGCCAAACTCTCTTTTCTTGCATACTCTATCCCATTTCACCAAATGATACCCCTTTGCCTCATTGTTTCCTTTCCAGAGGAAGCTTCGCTTGCATTTGTCGATTCTTTGGACCCAGTTTGGATCAAAATCTAAAGTTGATACATAGATCATGCTTAACAAATTAGAGACATACCTCAAAGAAAACTTTCTCCACAAAACCACCAAGTTGATCTGTTTCTTCTTCACATGATAAGCTTCCCTTTTGCCATGTATGATGAACTGCGATGATATGTTCCAAAATTAAAAATTATTGATTCTTCGTTTTCAGGTTATCATAAAGTAGTTCCAGAAATTGATACTACGTAACTGTTATTAGTATTTGTTATTATTATACCAGTACATTTATGGTGATTAATTAATGGTGAAGACATGAAGTTGAGAAGTCTACATGATGATAAGTTGAAAACTTGTTGTGCCACTATTGAAGAGTTTCTACATCATGACTCCCATTATGATATTAATATGGATGATCTATTTTTAGAGTTGAAGCGCCTCAGAATAATTCTACCATCGGAAGCAAAAAAAACAATTGATGTGCTTAATTATTTGCAAAGGATGGTATATTTCCATATGCATGGATCGCGTATAGCATTTTATTGACCATACCAGTTACTGTTGCTTTTGCAGAAAGAAGTTTTTCAAAATTAAAAATTGTTAAGTCTTATCTTCGATCAACCATGTCTCAAGAGAGATTGAATGGATTAGGCCTACTATGTACTGAGAAGGCGATGGTAGGAAAACTTGATTATAAACATTCAATTAGTGAATTTGTTTCACAAAATGCAAGAAGTCATGCGTTGAGATGATGAATGATACAAGTATACCTCCATAATGTTTATGTTTCTCCTATGTTAAATTTCTTCACTTACGTGCTATTTCATTTCATTTATAAATTTTCTGTTTCTGTTTCACCAATGTTTTTGTTTCATTTCACTTAAGTGCTATGTTTCTATTTCATTTTCATTTCATAAATTTTGCTGCACAGAATATTTCTCCTATGATTATGAACATTTTATTTTACTTAAGTGCTATTCCTATGTTTCTGATTCATAATTTTCATTTCATCTATGTAGAGCTGGAGGTGAATTGTTGATGCAACTTTATGCATTAAATGAGGTAGAATCAGAGCTTTCCATTCACTAAAGAAGTTTTTTATTGACAGATTTTGCATATTTGATTATATGTTTTGAGGCTCAATTCACAATTCACAGAACACATCTGATTATCCATTCACAATTGTTGAGGCTCAATTATATTTTTTGCATATATATATATAGGGAAACTTTCGGTTGTGCACTCGTGCTAGGCCGTCCGATCTCTCATTTTGATCATGATCCCCATCCAACGGTGCGAAAAAGATCCCGCTCATCTGGCTAAAATGGGGGGGTAAAACCGTCATTTCATATCCCCCCATCCCCAAAATCCCGTCTGCTTCCCTCTCTCGCGCTCGAAATCATCATCGACCTCAGATCTGGAAAACCCTAGCCCCCGAAAAATTCGAACCCATAAATCAGTACCCAAATTTGCACGCGTGCACATCCTCCTCATCCCCAAATCTCCATCTTGTCCCTCTCGAACGCTCGAATTTCCTCCACGCCTTCAGCGACCCCAGATCTGAAAACCCTAGCCCCCAAAAAATTTGAACCCACAAATCAGTACCCAAATCTACTCGCGCTCATCCTCCTAACACTCTCATCATCCTCATCCCCAAATCGTCGCTCCTTTCACGCTCGATTTCCTCATGCCAAAAAAATCCCTCCACTTCCACGCCATCAGGATACCCTAGCTTCCAACCAGAGCCCATCCCCAAATCTATATTTTCTCTCATCCGAATCCATTGAACTCACGGAAAGAGACCTCAGGTATAATTTTTTTTCCTTTAGTTCATCTTGTTGAAAAAATACACCTTTAGTTGATCTTGTTCAAAAAAATTTCACATTCTAGGTTTTAACTTTGCTATCTTTTATCAATTTTTTTTAGAGAACAAAAATAACATCTGTATTGCAAAAAAATGGGCTAATATGTACAGTTCCACATCTGTATTGCACTAAACTTAAGTTGAAATATACAAAAATTGGACTGTTTCTAAGTTGAAATATACATATCGGAAAGAGATCTGACGTATAAAAAATAAATTTCCTTTAGTTGAACTTGTTAAAAAAAAATTCATTAACTTGATCTTGTTGAAAAGAATTTTACGTTGCCGCAAATTGTAACATGACTATCATGTTCCACAAGATAAATTACAAGTTAATTACTATCTATTGGTTAATTACTATCTATTAGTTGATCTTGTTTGGCTGATATGTAGAATTCAACAAGTGTATTGCACTAAACTTAATTACTATCTATTGGTCATATTAACTTAAACAAACTAATGAAGTTGGGTTGTGTTGTTTAGAACTCTGGAAACCATACAAACAGTTGCTTCTGTTTTTGGTTTGTTATGTGGCCTAATGATGGAATTTTGTTAATTCATATCTGCGAGTATTTATGTGATAAGAAAATATGGGGAGATATATACGTACCTTTCTTTGTTTTTATAATCTTCAGTACTTTGTTTTGACAGTAAGGTCAATCATCTTTGCAGTTATTTTGACAAATGGTAATCTTCAGTACTCTCAAATCTAGGTTAACTATATATATTTACGAGAAAAAGAAAGTGTATCTTTAACCTACATAATTTATATTCAAAAAGGTTAGTAATTTGATCTATCATCTTTAAACTTGCATCATCTCTAATCTCTAATATTATACTAGTAAAGTTGCCGATTTATAATATTTGTTAGAATGTGAATTGCTTATAATAACAAGTCACCTGTTGTATATTTCGCAATAAGTTAATTGAATGTGAGTTTTTGTATGTTTAGTGGCTTAAACCTGACAAAATCTTGTAGGATGGCATCGAACTAATCTTCCAACCAAATCCACAATCACTATAGTTGTAGCTCCAGGTCTTCCAGAGCTAGTTCCGGACAAAGAATTGGAGCTCCAAAATATTTTTGTCGAATACAGACAAGGGTCAAATATTCTACTTCGGGGAAGAATCCAGGTAAAGTCTACTACAATTGTCCTAATTTTCCCAATGGATGTAAATTTTTTTGTTGGGTAAAGAATTATGGGGAAGAAGAGGATAAAGATGTTACAATTAGGGAATTGTATGATGAGCTTTCGATTCAGTCGTTGTTGAGATCGGTAGATTGTGATGGTGCGAGGAAGAGTGGTTACAGGGCAGGTGCCCAGCATTATGCAGTGCTTGGATTTCTTTGTGGGCGGTCTTTTTGTTCCTAGCGTTCTTCAAGTAGTAGTGCGGTGGTGGTGGTGGTGTCTCCTGCAGTATAAAGTTTTAAAAAGTGTATTTTATATTCGCTATTTTGTAATTTTGTATGTTGTAAGATCTGTTATGTAATGGTGAAGTCACTCAGTTTGGAGGATGTATGTATACAGCCATGGTGAAGTTAGTCACCTAGTTTTGATCTACTATGTAATGGTGAATTTTATTGGTGCTTAACTAAATGGGTATAAACAAGTAGCTGATGTTGTTGTGAAATTTCGTTGGCAATTGATCGCAACTTTCTAAGGGGTTTACATTCATTGTTGTCAGCGTATCATATGATTGTAATATTTATGAGAATGAAAATTGTAGTCCTTTCTATCTAGATTTTATGAGAATGAAGATGTTACAAGACCACAGAGATCGAGTTTTCCATGATTTTCGGAATGGTGCATGCAGAAATCTTGTGTACTGATATGTGATCATGCTAAATTTTGCATCATGTGATCATGCTAAATCTTGTGTACTGATATGTGATCATGCAGAAATCTTGTTAAACTTGCATCATGCTAAATTTTGCTCTTCTATGATTTGCTTGATCTGTATTGATATGTGGGATATTAATTAGGTAAGCACACTGATAAGGTGTTCTTTTTAGTTTTCATTTTTTATTTCCAAGGAGTTTGATAAGGATTGTAGCATATAAGCCTATTACCATGTCAAAATTATTTCATTTTTCTGTACTGGGTATAAGCCTATTTTGCTCTTCACTTTTCTTTGAAGATCAACATGAGTTCATGTTGACATTACTATTGTAAAAACTGGGATAGTTTGGTAACAAATTCAAGATTTTAGCACAAAAGATGAATGCAGGTCCTCTCTATGGTAAGTATCTTAGTGTGTGATAACCTCCTATGCTACTGGTGTCGATTGCAAACTGCAATACCATTAGGATCTCTTAATTTGGATTTTGAAGTCTGGTCCTGGAATAGTTGAATCATATAAGGATGTGTTCAAAAAGGAGAAGAATTAACAAGTAACATCATCCATGCCAAATAAATAAGAAAGATTACTACAATCACTGAAGATGACATATAGTAGTGTATACAACTACAACCTTTCATTTCATAAAGGAGATAAATATTCGATACACATTATTAGCATAACTGTGCTCTGTTCACAGATTACTGATTTACCTCAGATTTATTAGATAACATAAAGCAAAAATAAAGATGTATTTTTTCAACAAGATGAACTAAAGGAAAAAAAAATTATACCTGAGGTCTCTTTCCGTGAGTTCAATGGATTCGGATGAGAGAAAATATAGATTTGGGGATGAGCTCTGGTTGGAAGCTAGGGTATCCTGATGGCGTCGAAGATGAGGGAATTTTTTGGCGTGAGGAAATCGAGCGTGAGAGGAGCGACGAATTGGGGAAGAGGATGATGAGAGCGTCAGGAGGATGAGAGCGCGAGCAGATTTGTTCGTTCGAATTTTTTGGGGGCTAGGGTTTTCAGATCTGATGTTGCTGAAGGCGTGGAGGAAATTCGAGCGTTCGAGATGGAGATTTGGGGATGAGGAAGATGTGCACGCGTGCAGATTTGGGGGTTTGAATTTTTTGGGGGCTAGGATTTTCCAGATCCAAGGTCGATGATGGATTTCGAGCGTGAGAGAGGGAAGCATACGGGATTTTGGGGAAGGGAGGGCATAAAATGACGGTTTTAACCCCCCCCCCCCCCCCCCCCCCCCCCCCATTTTAGCTAGATGAGCAGGATCTCCTTAGCACCGTTGGATGGGGAGCATGATTAAAATGAGAGATCGGACGGCCTAACACGAGTGCAGACCGCTGTGTGCACTACCCCAGTGCACAACCGAAAGTTTCCCTATATATATATATATATATATATATATATATATATATATATATATATATATACACACACACACATTAGTCTTCCGTTGTGCACCACCTATGGTGCACACGGCGTGTGCACTCGGCCTTCCCGCCTTCGTATCGACGATCCGAACCGTTCACATTGATCTACACATCTAAATTAGTCTAAATATGTAAAATCAAATCATTTGAAATTCATTTGCCCATTTATTGAAGTGTTACAAAATTGTATGGCTGAAAATCATTGTCTTTTATAGTCACATGATGGATGGGCAAATGAATTTTAAATGATTTGATTTTACATTTTTAGACTAATTTAGATGTGTGGATCAATGTAAACGGTTCGGATCGTCGATACGAAGGCGGGAAGGCCGAGTGCACACGGAAAGGTGGTGCACAATGGAATATTTTCCTATATATATATATATTACATATCTGAATATTTGATTGATGCTTCTGAGTAAACTTGTTATTCGATGATATATATTTTGCATATTTTGCCTTGAACAATGTGCAAATTTTTTGTATACATATTTTTTTAATGTATGGGGGGCCCATTTCAAGGGCCTCAGGCCCCCAGGAACTCAGGGCCGGCTTTGGGTGAAAATTGATGAAATTATTTGTCGAATTACATTGTGTCACTAATGGAGTGATATTCAATATCTACAATAGCATTGTAGCAGAATACCATCCCAAATATGAAATATTTGAACCTAGGTCAACAATGTCAAGATGCTATCTGAGCATAAAAGTTGGTATTCTTCGCCTCTTTGATTAATTAGTTCTTTCCAAATCTCTTCGAGAACAGCTAACCCAAGAGAAATATCTGAATTAATCAGCACAAGTGCTTTTCCATCATCTTCCAGTTGATTTCTGCTCTCTTCTTTTGATCTAACAGTCACAATAGCCAAGTACAGACTAGATATGATGCTAGGACCAGAAATCTCAACTACACGATAAGGCACTTCTCGACAAACACTGAAAGAATGTAACAAAGAGACGTTATCATTCACTTCATTAGCCTCCAATCCAGCCAACGAGGAAGTTTCACAATTGAGAATGCTTAATGTCTTCATGCAAGTGTCAACATTTGCCTGCAAATTGCTGGCGAAATTGCCACGGATTCCATAAAGAATCTCCTTCAAAATTTGACGTTCTTCTCTGGATCCCCCAAACTTATCTTCTCCTGCGTTGTCTATCTGCACCCCCCCCCCCCCCCCCCCCCCCCCCCCCCCCCCCCCCCCCCCCCCCCCCCTCCCTTTCCTGGATTGATCGGGCCGGTTAGTTTTATTGGACGTGGAGTTAAGATATTGTTGCTACAGACAACGATGAAAAAGGTATTCAAAGACAACAAAACTAGAAACTAACATTTTAGATACTTTTAACTAAAACAAAGGATAATATTTTTGGCTAGTCTTCCTTTTATGGTAGCTTTAATAATTTATATATTGTTCATTGGAGTAGCATGTTCATAGAATTTGACAAAGTTTTATGCCGGTTGTCAACTACCTAATGCAATCCTCATCCTTATCCGCACTGTGGCCGGATTTCTAGCTTGGGGCAGGCAATGGTGGAGTTTACAGACATAAGGATGCTAAGATGGATGTGTGGTAAACCTAGGAAGGATAGAATTATAAATGAGCATATATGAGACATACTAAAGGTAGCTCATATCTAAGATAAATTAAGAGAGAATCGCCTCAAGTGATTTGGACATGTCACATGTAGACCTAATAGTGCCCCCGTTAGAAAGAATGATTTGATAAGTATTGAGGGTAGAATCAGGGGTAGGGGAAAACCTAAACTTTTTTTTATATCGTTAAACGGTGGGTAAAACCCCCCGTGTTTCATTAAAGAGAATTTAACAAAACATACAAAAAAAAATAAGGCTTATGAAGTTCAGATCCCAACAGGCTGGGTTCTGGAACTCATACACCCCAACCAACAAACAAAAAATACAGCGAAATCTAGTCCTACTGATCGGCCGCCCCCATCAGAGCAAATTTCTCGTACCAATTTGAGCTCATTCTCTCTGATGTGAATATTTGCAAGTGTACAAAATCGCAACAAATAATATAGTAAGTGAATAGAGTGTCGAACCCACAGAGACTAGATATTTTACTGAGTACCGATATCACTAGATTAACTACTATTTGGAATATCGAAATTTGATAAATAAAGAAAACAATTTAAAAAAATCTAACTAAATTAATGGAGAGGGAGCAGAGTCTGAAAATTGTAATTTGTTAATGGCAAAATTAATTCTAGGGCTTTTGACTTCACCTAGTTCATCCCACACAATTTATAATTCCATAAGAATAAAAATATTATTTTTCCAAGTTGTAGACCAAAATCCCTAATTATTCAATGCTTTCTCTCGAACAATACCAAAAATATCTCCAACTAACAGTTTGTCATATCTCTATGCAAATTTAATTAATCAAAGACTCATTAAGTTCTGTGGATTTCTTAACGGTCACATTAATCGCGGTAAATTATCTCTAATTTCGCTCAATCAACGGTGTTCAATTTTTATTGTTCTAAATCACAAATTACCTCTCGATCTCTCCATGATCCAAAAATCAAACAAAAATTGGCCAAATAATTGTAAGCATTAAGCACAAAAATTAAACACACAACCATAGAAAAATATAAAATTGTGTTCTTAAAACTAGGCTACATCTAAACCCTAGAACAATAAATTTAGTTCATAGTAAAATTGCAATTAACAAAATTGTTCAAGGATTGCATTATAAAAATTAGAGAGAAAAGAGATACAAAAATAGACTGTTTTGTAATAAAAATTGCAAACCGAACAGCCGAGCAATAAGTCTTTCTCTCTCTCTCTGTTTCTGTCTCGAACTCAGCACAAAAAGAAAACGCCACGTCAGATCAAAACCAAAGCCCAACGCTGTCACGGTCGCTGTCTGCTACAGTACACGCCAGATGCTTGTTGTGTGTCACGTCGCCGCGTCAGCTTCAATCCGCTGTTTTGTTTTCGGTGTTCGGCATTCTGCTATTTTGTCTTTTATGCCTTGAGTTCAGCGCCCAGCATTGGATTGGCTTTTGTGGCTGGTGTTCCCTATTCTACTCCGCACGCCCTATTCTTTCTCTTTTTCTCTTGGTTTGATTTTTTTTTCTTTTCCGCTCAGTTTTTGTGTTGTGGTTTTCGTTTCCGCTCTCTTTTTGGCCTCCGGGGTTGGGTAGTATTTATAGGAGTAGAGTTACGTTGTAGAATAGGATTAGGATATATCTGCAAAATACAAATCAGAATTTAATATTTAAATTTAAATTTAATTAGATGAACTTAAAATAACATATTTTTATCTTTTTGCCTTATCAAAAGTTGTTTATTCTTTTTACACCCTCATAACAATTAAAATTGTATTTTGCTCCTGTATTGTCAATTTGTAACATATAAAATTCAACAAATCATAAAAAAATAATAAAACAATAGTTTTTCTTTGTTTTGTTGATTCTTATCAAAAATAATTACTTTTTGCATCAAAAATCTTATTTCTTCATAAATAAATAATTAATTGAAATCTTATAGAAATAAAATGAATTATCAACAGTATAAACGAAAACAAGCAATTTTAATGGGTAATTGAATACAAATATTTGTATAAAAATTAGACACATCACTCTCACTTAGTCCCTCGCTTGTACACCGTTTATCCTCTCAAACTATCGTACGCACTCTCTCGTCGCCCCCAACAGTAACCCAAACGACAAGTGTAAGCACCATATGAGAGACACCGCAGGCACTCCACCAATCTGACAACTCCATGTCAAGATTGAGTCCTCGTTCTCATTCCCTCGCTTCACCCTCAATGACTCTCACCGCAACCTCGCAACGAGGGTAGACGTCGCACCTGAACCCTGCAAGCCCTCTGACCTGAAAGAAACCAAAGGCACCCCTCATTTTGACCAACCATGGTCAAAGTAGAGCCCAAACTATAAATTTGCAGGACACCAGACGCCCACACCCACTAGGGCACATTTCACTGCTAATTGTAAATCGAATGTAATTTGGATATTAGGGACGAGTTTGGATCTTAGGAGCTCCTCACCGTTAATTCGAATTTCAACACTCGACTTGAAATTCAACTCTCCCCATACATCACTTCCCAGATCAAAATCGAATTTCAAAACCAATTTTGAAATTCAAAAATCTCCTTCCCCCGACTCTCTTCCCCGACCTCCCCCACGTGCCTCCACGGCAGTCCTAACTACCCCAAGTTCGCCGAACGCCACTCGGCACCGTTGCTTGACAGCACTCCCACTGCAAGCCCCGACGCAACCAACTCGAGCTCCAACTGTGCGTGCGTCACCATCCCCGATGCCGCCAACGCAAGTCAGAGACTCCCACAACCAATACCACGAACAACCCTTACCAATTCAGAGACCGGTTCCCTCCAAATTTGGATTTCGCCAACCCTGGCCCGCTGCCTTGGTCCAACGACCACCTATGGCTGCCACCCTTAGCCACCAGATAACCGCCAATCCCAAGGATCACTGACGTACTCCGGTGCCCTGGCCCTGATCGTGCTCGACGAACAACTCCACCAACCTGGTAACCCTGCCCTGGTCATGCCAACCCTAGGCGCCCTCGACGAGCCCCAATCGATCTCCAAACGAATCGATCGCCGTGGCCCAAGCCACCCGGTAACCCTGCCCTGGTCGCGCCAACCCTAGGCGCCCTCGACGAGCCCCAAACGATCTCGATCCCTCCTCACGGGAAAAGGCCAGATCCGGCGAACCACCTCGGCGTCAACTATATGGGTTTGGAGAGAAAAAAGAGAAGATGAATGGAGATGGTGAGATCTGGAAGAGAGAAGAGAAGGGGATGTAAGGAGCTTCAGCGGAGGGCGGAGAGGGGCAGCCCAAGCCGCCGCCCCCCAAATCAGATCTAGGTTAGGGTTTTGTTTTTGTTGTTCTCTCTCTAGAAATTCTAGAGAGAAGCTGTTTTTTGTTTTTTCACCCAGGGGAAAACCTAAACTTAATTGGGTGAAAGTGGTGAGAAAAAATATGATAGTTTTTGATCTTATAGAAAATATTGTGCTAAATCAAGCAGAAAGGAAAATCAAGATTCATGTAGCCGACCCCAACTAGTTGGGTAAAAGGCTTTGTTGTTGTTGTTGTTGTTCATTGGATTAGCAGTTTTAATATCGTTCGCTTTAATGTTGTTCATTGGATCAGCAGTTTTAATATCCTTCGCTTTAATGTCATCATAGAATGTTCATGGATTGTAGAATGTAGCAAATTTTTATAATATATTATTGACTCGTCTTTTGCTTCTGTGTTTACTCGATGATTCTTTACTCTACAATTATCATTTTTTTATTTTTTATTGCATCAATACAACGGAAAGAAGTGATTTGAGGGCGATGAATAGTGGATTTGCTCGCTTTTTTCCCCCTTCTTCCTTCCCTTCTTTTCTTGATTTATTTTTTCTAAGATTTCTTTTTCTGATAATAAAATCAATGGTGGTTTTGCTGGCTTGATTAAAAATTGATTATTTTAAAATTTTTCCTTTACCCAAAGAGAAAGGCCCATATTGAAGAGAAAGATATTAAGGCCATGTACAGATTGTTATGTGGGCCACGACAGAAAGGACTAGGCCCAGGTGGTGCTTGATTGAGTTAATCAAAATGTAAAGCAGATTGTTAGGTCCATACAAAAAAAAAAGGATTGGCCCAAATTAGATATGGAGGTCCATAATTGAGTTATGATGATTGTTACCATCTTTAATCCCCCCCTCCCCCACAAAAAAAAAATTTGTTGTGTGCGCGCGGGGGGGGGGGGGGGGGGGGGGGGGGGGGGGAACATTTTAGTGAAATATTTCAGTTGGTGTTGAGTTTTAACTTACCAGAGTGTCCCGAGCTCCTCTCTAGGTTGTGGGAATAGTCTGCTAATGTGCCAACATCGTGTAGAAAAAAGAAAAATATCAGATTCACTTTATGCCAATGTTTTTGTGAAAAAAAGACTAAATGCTTATATTATGCGCAAGAAAACATTCATTTCATAAAATACAAAAAGTTCCTCTACTGAAAAACACAGTGTAGAACCAACTGTGAACATCGTGTTTGATAGAGGTAACAAATGTTATGAGTTAGTTGGAAAATCAGGTTGGAGAAGATAGCTGGCCAGAATAAAACTTGAAAGATAGCAAGAAGGTACAATGATCCACCTTTAAAAAAAAATAAAGAAGGTAAAATGACGAGGACCAGCGATGCAAAAAAACTCAAAAAGTTAAATTTGACAGAGCTTTTAATCGAGCAAACCAGACATGACGGAATCTATTTTTTGAAAAATATAACTCCATGGTTTCCCCTTGGATAATTAATCATGGCATCAAGCGCAAAAATACAAATTATGCGGAGAATTCTCAAGAGGAGGGAGATTACTCCTCCATATGAGGGAATCATTAGAATGTTTCTTTCATAGGCCATCGCTGTCTGCCTGTCGGTTTGAGTTAGCATCATACACTAATTCCAACTTCAATTAAATTGATTAATGACAAACCAGTAACCAAACAAGCTATATGTCATCTCAGCTAAAACAACTAATGCTAAACCTAAAAATTCCATTTATTCTTTCAATCAGTTTGTTGATAGATAGCTATCGAAGCCAAAACTATTTATGAGGGTTATATATATAGGTATATAGCTAGGATGGTCCAGATTCTATATATCTGGGACCAAATATCAAATATGATGTTCAGGTTTATCAATAGAAATCCTACAGAACTTTGTACATCATTCATTAAAGACACCAACCAAGCTGACTGCATGCTTATATCTCCATCAACAGGGAAAGGTTGGTGGAACTGATCAGTTTATTAAATCCAACAGGGAATGGTTGGTAAAGAGTATTGAATTATGCATATATGTTTGGTAGGAAATTAAGAGATGATTCCTTTGGTTGGTTTATTGCTTGTTATTAGATTTATTATTGTAGCTGTATTAGTTGTAATATTCCGAATAGAGTCCGTACTTATGTATCTTGCATATACAATAGACATTTTATCCAGTCAAGGGAATCAATAAGAAATAAAATATCATTTTTCGTGGTATCAGAGCCAAGTTCTTCAAAACCCTAGCTAACTGCCGCCGTTAGCCGTTCCGACTAGCCGCCGCTGCAGCACTCGACTGTCGACCGCGCCTGTGCACTGTTGTCCCTGCCGCTGCTCTCTTTGCTCTCCCTACTCTCGAAATCCAACTAAACCCTTCTCCCTCCACATCTATACCCATACCAAAACAAACCAAACTGTACCAAACCAGCCCGAACCAAATAAACCCGAAACTGAACCAAATCTAAATTTATACCTGAACCCTTCCCAGCTCCATCACATCTAGGGTTTCAAGATTCTCACAACAAGTTGTGTTTGTGAGGGAATGTCCCGTGTTTATGTGGGCAATTTGGATCCGAGAGTGAGAGAGGGAGTTTGGGGATGCATTTCGTACCAATGGCATTACCAGAAGTGTTTGGGTTGCTAGGAAGCCACCAGGTTATGCCTTCATCGACTTTGATGACCACCGAGATGCCCAAAATGCAATTCATGACTTAGAAGGAAAAAATAGATGGAGGGTTGATCTTGTTGGGGTTTGTAGATGCAATACACAATAATGGGTTGAAGAAGATTGACGAGAAGAACCAACGAAGTGGGAGCAAGAAGCTCAACAGCAACCAACAGCTACAAGCAAAATTTGCGGTCGACCGCACAGTCGAATGCACATGCAACTGACTGTACAGGCTCTCAATCCGAGAGCTGTACAGGCGACTGTCTCGCACTCTGTTGAAACCATGTACACTTGAAGGAATGATCTTCGACCGTGCAGTCGACGACCATCCCACTCTTTGTTAGTACCCTGTACACTCGAAGACAGTTGCGGTCCACTGTCCAAGTTTGCGATCGACCCCGCAACGTTGTTTGATCTGCAGCTGAGATTAAATCTAATGTAAATCTATATATATTGTATTGAGTACTATTTTAGAGTTAAGTGAAAAAGGAAAAAAAAGATATCTATCAGCCATAAGAGAGATAGAGGGAGATAGAGAAGAACCCCATACCACGGAAGCGAAGCACCTCTTCGGAGCTTCCCGATGGCGAAAACACCCCGGTGGCAGAGACAGAGACATTGCGAGCATATTTTGACCCTAAAGATAGATGATTCCTTAATCGACCTTTGAATAGAACTTTTGTAGGCCTTTGAGACCTCTTCGAAACGACTGGTAATACGCCCCAATCGGTCATCTGTAGCACCGGGAATGTCCGTTTGACTGCAGAGCTCCTCTTCTCAAACTTTTCGTAGGCAGACATTGTGAGCCGGTTTCAACCCTAAAAATTGACGATTCTTTAAACCAATTCTGAACGGAAGTTGTAGATCATAGAGTCCTCTTCGCAACGAGTGGTCATACACCCCGATCAGAGCCCTGTAGCACATGGAAAGTCAGTTACAATGCAGCTGCTCAAAGGAGAGAAAAAAAATTTGACTGATTAACGCCACGTGGCGCTTCCACAAATGCCCATGTGGCATGTAGCCCCACAGCAGCAAAGCCTGCTGCTGCTGCACCCCCCCCCCCCCCCCCCCTTTCTCTCTCCTTTGCCACGTGTTGACCTCTTGTTGCACGCCGCTGCTCGCCCACGTGGCTGATGGGCACCACCATACTCCTCGGCGAAAAAGCAAAACCGAGGAGGTGGGTTGCTTTGGTCATTTTCGACCATTAGATCTCCTCAAAAAGCATACTTCTCACGATCAACGATCCAGATTAACTCAGGTATTATTTATTATTTAAAATTTATTTTGTTATTATAAAATTCCAGAAAAGTAATTACAAATTAAAAAAAACATTTTTAAAATGTGGAAAAAATATTCTATCAATTTTGAAAAAAATTAAAAATTCAGAATATTATTTTTAAATTCTGAAAATAATTATTCTTTTAGAAAAATTATTTAAAATTCCAAAAATTAATTAAAAATTTGGATAATTAATTAAAAATCTAGAAAATATTTTTTTTATTAATTATGAAAAATAAATAAAATTCATAATATTTTTTAAAAAATTATGAAAAATAATTATTATTTTAGAAATATTATTTTAAAATTTCGAAAATTAATTAAAAATTTGGGTTAATTAATTAAAGAGACCAAAAAACTATTTAAATTAAGTAAAATTCCAGAAAATTTCCAAAAATTCAGGGAAAATCATTAAAATCCAGAAAACTATAAAAAAATAATTCTGGATACTCTATGAAACCTTACAGAAGAACAATAACAAAGCCTTTTTTCAATTAGTTGGAACAACAGCAAAGCCTTTTCCCCTCACTCCCGAAAATTCTGGATACTCTATGAGACCAACACTGTTATATCCCGAGCAAGATTCAAACATCCCTGAAGAATCCGATAAGTTCTGTTAACCATTAAACACGGGCGAACTATTCCGCAAAGGCTGTGAAACTCAATTTTCGGGAGTGAGGGACTTGTGATATGGATAAAAATAGAACAAAATTGGAACCGACCCAATCAAGCATGGATCTTAAAGCTCTCTTAAGAGTAAAACGGTAATTTCAGCAGATACAGACCCGACAAGATAAGTTGGACTGTTTTCAAGCTCAGCGACTCGATCCAACCTGTAATAGGGACTGTTACAACAGCTCTAACGCAAAGAAGTCAAGATCCATCGAACACAGTTTAAACCCCCTATTTCTAGGAGGGTAACTGATTCTATCCCTCTACCCACAGGAGAGAGTTTGAAAGCTCTTTCTCTTCGTCAAGACAGCCCAAATTCGATCTCTTCATGTGAAAGGGATAACTGACTCTATCCAAATACCAGGAAGTAGAGATGGAGGAACATCTTGAAACTGGCCCCCGACTATATATACCATGAGACCTCCTCAAACCTGGAACTAACAACTCCGCTCTAAAAACCCACGATATCTTCGAGTTTCTGACTTGGGTATCGGAGGGTCTATCGCTAGGGCCACCTCCAGTGTTTCAGATTTGTTTGCAGGTTCAAAAGAGCAATTTCAGTCGTTCCTAACGATCAGATCTCAGAGTCGAGCAGCTTTTTGGCGGTCAAAATCGATGAATAACGAATGTTTGATCTTTACTATTTTTATTTAAAAAATTCACCTATGTATTTTCTCTCACACAAAAATAAGCAGCAACAGGCAGGCTTAGCTTGCACCTTCATTAGCACTATTGCATTTACCCGATATCCGAACCCGACCCGAACATGGCATTGGACCGGAACCGACCCGATCTATATGCGTCGTGTCCTAAAATAAGGCCTAATGCACTTCCGGATCCGGGTCCGCTCAAAATAGAACCGACCCGGACACGGACCCGATAAAAAATACCCTAAAAATATGAAATTTGAATAATAGGATAATAGGAATATACATATAAAAGTAATTGTTGAAGATAGATCATATAATATGTATTCATGTACTTAAGTGCAAAAATTGTTGAAACCGTAGGATATCGGGTACAAAAATACTTATGTGCAAATATTTATTTCTCGCTACCGGACCCGACGGGTAGATTTTTTAACTATGACCCAGATCCGGATCTGGTTCTTGCAAGTCCGGGTCCGGATCCAATTTTTGGACCCATGAGGTATCGGATCCGGATCTGGATCCGAATCCAGGTAGTGAAGGACCCGATACCAATTCTATCCTTCATATGATCTGTTAGATGATAGATTAGTTTAGTCCCATATTGAATAATGTATTGGTTTAGTATTTTCTTCTCTCCTATATATAGGAGACATATTGTACTCAGTTTATTCAATCAATAATAAGGAATATTTTCCTATCTCTAATTCTAACATGATATCAGAGCATATCGTCCTATAAAGCCTATACTAATTTTATCATCGTCGTCAAGGTGGAGTGGTTCTCGTCTTCATCGGAATCACTCCACCTGCCGACATTTTTTTTCCTCTCCCGATTTTTGATCAAAACCCTAATCTCACCCAAAACCCTAAATCTCCAAAACCCTAGCTGTCATCAACTATCTCCCTAGCCGTAATCAAACAACAAGATCCTCTGTCTCTCTCCTCCAACTTTCTCTCTCCCCATTCAATTTTGAACCCAGGTTACTGTAGCTTCGTCTTCCCCTCCTCCCTCCAGCGCCAGTCTTCCGGCTCCTCCTTCGCCGAGTCCTCCCTCTCCGGGGGACCCACCAGCATCCCCACTCTCGACATCGTCGATCCCCACCCCGTGCTCATGCCGGAGCCTGCCAGGGGCTCGTTCAAGTCAGTGACGGTCACCAAGAGTTGGGTGTAGCAGACCGAGGAGGCCTACCAGATGCAGCTGGCCCTGTCGCTGAGGCTGTGTGCGGATGCCGCGTGTGCCAACGATCCCAATTTTTTAGAGGCTGGGGAGCAGCCGGCCGAGAGGGGCGCTACTAAGGGGATTTCGCATCGCTTTTGGGTAAATGGTTGCCTATCATATTATGATAGGGTTCTAGATGGATTTTACCTTATTCAGGGTATGGATCCCTTCGTTTGGACTCTATGCACTGGAGATGTGCAAGAAGAGAGTCGGATACCATCGCTTGAATCACTGAAGTCTGTACACCCCAATGAATCGTCAATTGAAGTGGCTCTCATAGATAGAAACATGGATGCCGTCAAGAGATCTTCTTCGTCTCAGATCTGGATTTGATTGTTGGATGTAATTGTCAAGAGATCTTAGTCTCTTTTGATTTGATTTTCCCTTAAAAAATATATAAAAATTTAAATTAAAAAAAACTCACTCCAATTGATCGATCGTGAGTTTGAGAGGAGGTGTTATCAGCATCCAGTCTCATTCAGGGATGATTTCCCATCATCGACTATGTATCAAGTCAGGGGTGAGATCCCATTAGTCTATTTCTCAAGTCAGGGGTGAAATCCCATCATCGACTGTCTCAAGTCAGGGGTGAGATCCCATCACAAATCGGGATATGGAGATCCCGTCAATGTTCGGGGTGAGATCCCAACAGTGCGCCACCACTACTTCCTTCCGCAACACTCTATTTCTTAGTTTCCGTCACATGCGACATCAAGCGCCGTTTTTGCATCACAGTTTGCCGTTCCTTCCATATCAATATCGTCAGTATTCCAAACTTTTGTTACTTGAACCAACTTGAGTTTGAGAGGAGGTGTTAGATGATAAATTAGTTTAGTCCCACATTGAATAATGTATTGGTTTAGTATTTTCTTCTCTCCTATATATAGGAGACATATTGTACTCAGTTTATTCAATCAATAATAAGGAATATTTTTCTATCTCTAATTCTAACATGATCAGCCTATTTTTTTGAAATATTTGAATTTGTATAGTTAGGTGTAAATTATAGAAAGCCATCCTGAACATGGGTTATTTCAAAAACAAAATTGTCTTGCATTTCTGAATGTACTTTTAGAAAAAAATGTTAGTTTGCCCCAAAAAAAAACAAAAAAACAAAAAAAACTACTAAACAACTTCAATAAAGAGTTGAGTTTGCTGAACATTTATGTTAATGTCATGTAAATCAATGTGAACAATGTCGATCGTCAATTATAGACTGTATTGCATGGGTACAACTATTCTATAAAAGAAAATCACCTGATATAAGTATGGTGTTCTCTTTTCTTACCCTTAAAACCAACAACTCTTGATTTTGTGATTGGAACAGCCTATGCTCATTTGCCTTGGATGATTTGAAAGATAAGTACTATTTTCTGTCATGATAATCCTCATGCAAATATTGAAAACATAATATATGGTATGCAGCATTTCTGAATTTTTTTCCATAATAACCCACTTTTAAAAAATATTTATCAAACTTACCCACTTTCGAAACTAATTACCAAACTAATATTTACCGAAATATTTGAAACAATGAGTCCAGTTCAATTAGGGTCGTTGTTTGAAACGACAAGTTTAATTATAGAAACTTTCTCCAATACTTAAAAAAATCTCGCTAAGTCTCAAAATGCTAAAGCTAAACTCACTGTTTCAAACCGCGACCCTAATTGAACTGATTTTCCACCCAAAATAGGCCATTTTTTCAAACTAATTTCCAAAATAAACCCCTTTCGAAACTAATTTCCAAAATAGACCTCACACAGTTCTCAACTGCGCTCGACCCTATTTTGATGACGCAGTTGGGCAACTGAGTTCTAAGTATATGCCACAATAATTCAACTCCAACACTTGGGTCAAAATAGTGTTAAGGATAAAACTATGTTCACCTTAGAACGCAGTTGGCATCTGCGTTCTAGATTGCACTAAACTCGCAGTTCCCAACTGCATTCCTAATTCAATTGTTCATCAGTTTGGAACTTTAGAAATGCAGTTGGGAACTGCGAGCTTAGTGCAATCAAGAACGCAGTTTAGTGCAATCTAGAACGCAGCTGCCAACTGCGTTCTTGATTGCATTAAGCTCGCAGTTCCCTACTGATGAACGATTGAATTAGGAATGCAGTTGGGAACTACGAGTTTACTGCAATCTAGAACGCAGTTGCCAACTGCGTTCTAAGGTGAACATAGTTTTCTCCTAAACATTATTTTGACACAAGTGTTGGAGTTGAATTATTGTGGCATATACTTAGAGCGTAGTTGCCAACTGCATCAACAAAATAGAGTCGAGCGCAGTTGGGAATTGCGAGTGTCTATTTTGAAAATTAGTTTCGAAAGGAATCTATGTTGAGAATTAGTTTGAAAAAGTGGCCCATTCTGGGAGAAAAATCAATTGAACTAGACTTGCTAGGATAAACATCGAGTGGGTCAAATTGGTAATTAGTTTCGAAAGTGATTCGGTTTGGTAAATATTTTTGAAAAGTGGGTCATTTTGGAAAAAATACAGCATTTCTATCAGACAAGCATCATTGTATTTATGTAGCTCATTGTATAATATATCATTCTTCTTACTTCTACTGTATCTAATTTGCAGTTATACCTTCATGGTTAATGCCTTGTATCTGGAGAATATAAAAAGAAGAGCTAAAATAGCAATTTGTATGCATATTAAGTATTATATTTACACAGGTTACACGTTTCTCTCTCTAGAAAACCCTAGAGAGAGAAACTCACAAATTCAAAAAAAAACAAGAGTTTCTAAGGCGCCATCCTTCGAGGAGGAGGGAGGAGTCCCTCGCCATCTCTTCCTCCTCCCCCCCCCCCCCCCCCCCCCCCGTCCCGCTTCGGAGCAGTGTAGAGGCTGTCGGGATCCATCTAGGGTTTCGTGAGGTCAAATCTGGTAGAGGCGATCAGCGCGATGAAGCTCGCAACGCCAAGTGGCTGACGTGGCTAAGGTGGAGCGTTGTTGGGGGAAGAAGATGCGGCGTCGAGGCGGAGGGATCGGTGACGGTGTCAGCTAAAGTCGAAGCGGCATCGTGACGGCGAAGATGGCTGCCGACGACGGTGGGCCTGCTTTCGTAGGGATTTGGAGGCCCCGGCAATGCGTCAGGTTGAGGTTGAGGTCGATTGCGATGGCGGGGATGGGTCGACTGTGTTGGGTTGTCTTCGTCCACTAAGGGACAGGGATGGGTCGATTGTGAAGGGGGTGGTCGGCGGTATGAAGTTGGTAGGGGTTGTTGGAGTGGTGGTGGTTCGACAGCAAGGTCGATGAGTGGAGACGGACGACGGTGGCCGGGGGGTGGTCGGAGAAGTGGATTGGGCCTGGGACGGTTTTGATTTCGGATTGTCAAGCTCATTTAGGGAGTTCGAATGGGAATTGTAATGTTTGAGAAATTTCTACTTAGATTGCGAAATTCCTTAAGACTATTAGGAGAGGGAGTGTTAGGGGGGGCAGTGGTGGGCTATTATTGTCGGGGTAGAGCTCAGCAAGGCTCTTACGAGGGTTCATCGGAGTAGCGCAATTTCATGGCTAGCCGGAAGTTGCGCTTTGGCTTATTGAGATCCCAAATAGAGTTGGGCTCGATAAGGTGAGGAGTCGGGTCAGGATCGACGGAGTGCACAGAGAGCGTTGCTGTGTCGGGAGGCTCAGTTTGGTGATGACTAATGTGGCATCATCGTAGATGCGGCGGGGCTTTCCAAGGGATTGTTGTTCGATTGGGTGGTGCCATCTGTTAATGGCGAAGAGGAGCAGATGAGTGACAGACGCATGCGACGAGAATACTTGGTGAAGTAGAGGTGAGCACGAGATCGACGAGGGGCGATGTGGATACGGAGAGGGGAAGGGGAGTCAGATTTGAAATTCATAATTTGAATTCGCAATAGGGTTCTGAGGCTCAAATTTGAATTTTGAGTTAGAGTTTCGAAATTCAAATTTGAATTGGTGGTGTGAAGGGGGAGTTTGCTTGAAGATTGAATTTCAATATAGATTTTTGAAATTCAAATTTCAGTTATGGAGTGAGGAAAGTGTCTGGTGTAATTTGGATTTCAAATCCAAAATTCAAAATACATATTGTGGTGAGTTCGGCGAGTTCAAGCATCTCGGTTTCGGTTTAGAACAACGAATACAGTTGAGAGCTGAATTTGACGCAATCGAAAGACGGCGTCACAGTGGGGTTGGATTGGCGGATACACAACAGCAACGTCATGGGGAGAGGAGTATGTTTACCGGCAAGAGATGGTGGCTGTGGTTGTTGCCAAGGTGGACGTTTGGGAGAACGTGGAGGGAGTTTCGGGGGTAGAGCGTTATCTCGGAGGTTTTTTGAATTCCAAATTAGACTTTTGCGGAATCCAAATATATTTGGGAGAGATAGGTGGGAGAACAGGTTGCAGAGGCAGCGTCTATAAGTTTAGCTAGGTAGGTACTAGTTAGGAATGTAGGCTTTGTTTTGTAATTGTTCTCCACTGTTCCGTTTAGAAACAGATAAATGTTTTGTATCTGTATCTGTACTACTTGTATTATTAATTTCTTATTAATGACGCGGTGATGAGGTCACCTTTATCTAATTAAAAAAAAAAGTATTATATTTACATCTTCACCGTTTGATACGGTACAAAGAATTATCAACCTAACAACTGGACCCATACACCAACAATGATTGAAGACCTATTTTCTTGAAGTGGTATTCCTCTTTACTAAGCCTTGAAGAGCCACATACTCCATATATCTATCAAAAAAAGGCAAAAAAGAAAAGAAAAAAAAGCCGCATATGTTTTCTGTGGATTTTGAAGTAGGTAGTATTACTCTACAAAAAAAATTTTGAACAAAACCCCTATCCTCATCTCTTAACCTTCTAGAAGGAAGATGTTGGGCTAAGTGGCCAAAAACTTATTACCCTCAACAGCCAAACTTTAATACTAGTAATTAAAGGCATGGTGTAGATTGGGGAAGGTGGGGCCAACATATGGGTAGTGGGTAGGTAGGCTTTTGTCATTTTTTGATTGTATAAAAATATTCATGTTTCATTGAATTTAAGATGTGCTCTTGTAGGGTTAACATTTTCTCAATAATTATGCTTATTAACTAGTATTGTTTTGACAGTTACCTTAAAAGGTCTTAATGACATGAAGAAACTAATGATTATTATAATCTTAATTAATGGTCCATCTTCTACTTTCTTTTCGTCTAGAAGAAAATATTCTATCAGTAGCAGTATGAAGTATGCACGCCCTTATTCTCGTTAAATACCCACTAGTATTATACACGTGCTGTGCACGTGGAAAAATTTGGGGAGGGGGGGAGGGGATTTATGAAAAGGAAAAAAAATCTACCAGCACGTGCGTTGCACAGGTTGAGATATGGACAAATTACACTAAAGCCTTCTCCCATTATAGTAGTAGAGATATGCTAGGACTATTTGGGCGTTAAATACCCATATGCTAGGACTATTTGGGCGGATCTGTTGCATAGATTCGGTATCCTAGGATCCATGCCAGAGATGGTCCAGAACCTCTGGGGGATGGAGGGATGATAATGTTCGGAATAGCTACATTGACATTTGGGGTATTTGGGTAGCGGCTATATATTGGAAAATATGGTTAGAAAGGAACAACATAATCTTTAGATCAACACACAGACACATCATGTATCAACAACTGTTATTCATGATTATTACTAATATCATGTTCTGGTCACAAACAGCACGGGCGGAGTAAACAAAGAAGATAAAGAAAATATATGCAGATGTGAGCACTTCAACATATGAAGCAGAGTACTACAGGATCCAGAAAGAGAAGCAGAGTAGACGAGGCAGAGTGATCGGAGAGGGCCGGGGAACATTGACAAGTGCTTTTGGGACAGAGACTGAAAGAGCTAGATGTGACCCGGCACGACAAATACCTTTTTGGGGAGTCAGAGGACTTGTAACTTTCATTTAGTATTTTGGTTATTTCAGTTGGTATGCTGTAATAGAATTGTGGTAGTAGGTACCGACATGCACAGAATGTTGTATGATTTGAAGTAGGACTTTTTTTGTAATCCCGTTAATCTTTCATTAATGAGATCGATAACTACGATCACTTTTATTTCAAAAAAAAAAAAAAAAAAAAAGAAGCATATGAAGCAGAGTCTGAGAGAGGGGGGGGGGGGGGGGGGGGGGGGGGGGGGGGGGGGATCAAGAGGAAGAGTGATCAGCAGGTGGAGGTTGCTTCACCTCAGCTCGGATTTGGGGATTAGGACTTTTTGGGAGGTTCCGGTGATGTACTTTACGAAATCATGTTGTTGTATCTGTATTTTTTTATCTGCCTTTGAGATAGGGAGCTATCTTGTATGGGATGAGTTCTCATTTTTGACGGGAAATGAGTATCATAGCTTACCTGTTGGGAGACATGAACATCATTGCCCTGATCTCGGTTGCTTGTTTTGTTAAAATCTTTTTAATGAAGCACAGGGGGTTTTGGACCCACCGCTTATAATCAAAAAAAAAAAAAAGTATGCACCCCTTTTACATCGAATGACACTACCGACCCAATTTTGTAGTCTATAAATCCAAGTTTCTTCCACGTTGTTTATTCTCGTTTCATATTCTCGATAAAAAAATTCTAAACCTAAATTATCATCTTCAGACCAAAGAGATTTTCCTTTTCAATATCATCTTTTAACTCTCCTAGACTTCTTCAGATATTGCCTTCTCATAAATTATATGAATGAAAAAAATTCCAACAGATAATTCCTTAAACTACAATGTCAACTTAGAAAATGGGTACAATACTGAACTGCCATCTACTTTTTTCTAGTTAAATACTAGCCTAAACCTTTCCTAAGCTATTGAAAACATCCATAATTAATCACAAAATGTACTTATAATCATCTAGTCACATTTCTTCTTTAGATATTAACCTTCTACTTTGACTGAAGAAAAAAAAAAAGAGAACATTATTACCTTTCTTTACACTTTTTTTTCTTGGTTACCAAATCTAGACCTAGACCATAGCCTTACTTGTTCTTTCCTTCCTTTTTTTTCTCTTCCTCTAAAAAATAAGCCGAAAGGGAGTCTAGGAGAAAATTTACGGTTAAGAATGAGGATGATACTAATTTCCAGTCTAGGACAAAGTCCACTAGTCAGTAGTACTCATATTTGCAAAAAACCCTGCCACAAGTCAGCAAGATTTGAGCATTTATTACTACTACGTCTTTTTCAACAAGTTCATTAACTATTTGTTCCACAAAATAAATATAAAAGTAATAAATACTCCTCCAAGCTATTTTGTTTTCATATTATTTGAAATTTGTATCTAGTAATGTATAGATAACTTTTTATTAGTTATACTTTGTCCAATTCTAGCTATCTGAATAAAATGATGCAAACCAAAAACCATCTCAAGTTCGATTTGACTTACCTTGCTTGTGATCGAGCTTTTCTAATTTAATACATAGATCAAATCGGCCGCAGTTTTCTGCCTTTGCAATCGGTGTTTAAAGGTAACCGGTTGAGGCTCGTTCGACTGCTCACTTATCGTTAAACTACTGCAAAATAAATTGTATAGTCATTAATTTAGTACTATTAGGAAAAATCCCTTGATGCATATATATATATGTAAAATCAGGTATAATTCCAAATTCATTAGCAATTTGAATCAAGAAACCATGTTGAGTTATGAATCTACTCTGGTCAAGATAGCAATAAAGTTGAAGTGGATCTATGGGGTATATGGATGAGACTATCAGAATACATGGTGGGATACAAATCTCTATTGATAGACAAAGATGGGCATTTACTGTACTACTCTGTATCATTAATATTTTATTAATAAAACGGTGACGAGATCCCACAAAAAAAAAAGATAGCTATTTACTGAAGAGTACATTTACTGGTATACCTAACAGGAGTAAAACAGTACTGACACTCTGAATCTCATTAGTCATTACTGCATATACAGTACACCAGTACACCAAAATTGTTCTTGTTCTCTCTCTTTCTTTAGGATACTGCGTGGGGCTCAGCAAAGATGTAACGAGACTGGTAAGTGGTAGGCGTACTACCACTGAATAGGAGTATATTTGGAGTAAAAGTAGTCATTATTGTTACATACAGTAGATTTGATAGGTTCGTTTATACATGTACAAAGATGTGGGCACTTTCAGTCTAAATTTGATTTGTACAGTATTTCCTTGTCGTTTTATTAATGAAATACGATGTATATGATGATAAAAAGAAGATAGTTTCAAACTATTTTTCACGAAAAAGTAACAGTGCATTTAATACATAACATGTTCACAGAATCCTAATTAAATCTCCATTCTAGGAGGTTGTGCTAACTGGAAAATTAGGAAGTTCTTTTGACAGAGGAGTTATTCGCAATTTATCCTTATTGCATGATATGATAAGATTTGATAGTTATACATATGTACAAATAGAAAGTAGAGGATTAGAGGATCAGAATGGAAGGTTACATAATTAGGAATGAATTGTAACAAGTATGAAAATGTGGAGTTCTGTTTCCATATATTGAGAACAACAATGCTATACCCATAAAAAAAAACATTAACATTTTTTTTTTTAATCTTATGTGGTGTAGTACTATTGGAGGTGAAAAAAAGAAAATACCAAGGTTAGTGGATGCTTACATCAAACTTCAATAAAACAAAGCTGCAAGGATGGCAGATGGGAGTCGACTGAGAGCCAGTTCCAGACTTAGGTTCACCTTATTATTTACTAGTAATTTGCACGTGCGATACACGTCTTAATAAATATCATTTTTTAAAATAAAAATTTAGACATAATCTGGATTTGAACTTAGAACCTCCTTTATAATAGTTATGCACGTGTATTGTACGGGTTGGCAGATTGACAAAACATTTACAAATGACACTAAGGTCTTCTCCCATTATAATATTAGAGATAGGAGTATTTCTTAGTTTTTAAAAATAGTGGGGGTATATGCTAATTTTCACATTTTAAATGGAGGCATTTGCCAAAATATTCCTTTTTTAGGGGCTGCACGTGCATCACACGGGTATGTTTAGTGGATTTAGTTTTCCGTATATTGCACGTGTTTACTCAGTTACAAAATTAGGATTTGTTTGTTTACAATCCCAACTCTCATTAAAATTGTAGAGACGAATTTCATGAAGGAGTACAGATTTTCCTTCAGGACCCACAAAGATGTTTGATTGATCTCACAATTATTATGCAGATTGACTTGAGAGTTGCTTTCCTAATTACTCCAGTACCGAATAATGTTTTTCTTGAATTATTTTTTATAATAGTTTTTCTTTGAAAATAAAAAAAGCAGTTCTCACAAAATTTTTGTGACATCTCCTTATACCAGATGACGCGTGGTAATAATTATTCTACCCTACTGATATGGGTCAGGAATAAACGTGGCTCATCCTGGGCCACTGAATTCCCTCAGGATACGCGCTCTCTCTGATCCTTCAGATCTGCCACATCAGCACCGGAAAACCGCCCGGAGCTCTGCCACGTCAGCCCGGAAACCACTCCGGCGTCTGCCACGTCAGCCCTATACCGCCCAGCTTTCCACCGCTTCAGCCACTCGGGTAACCGGGTCCGGCCCAGCCCCAAACGGGTCTGGACCCGATTGGCATCCCCTATAAATACCAGACCCTTCACCCATCTGCAGGTAATCAATCTTTCCTACTTAAAACCCTAGTTACTGCTACTCTCTCTCAGAGACTAACTTGATCGTCGGAGGGTCTGCCACCGGGACCAACCCCGGTGTTCCTAGACCGTCTGCAGGTACACGAGACCTCAGATCCGAGCCTCCCGATCCGAGCCGAGCATCGAGCCTCACCTCTTTCCAGCCTGTCACCGGTACCGTTCGGCCAGCCGAGGATCGTCTGAATAGGAGCTTCCTCCTTCAATACAAATCGAGTAAGAACTCACGCCTGGTGCATCCACACGCCTCCCAAAAACAAACCGCATCACCTACACTCAGCATAACCTCTGTCATGTACTTAACCTAATTACAAAGATTAAGATGAAAGGTTGGTTATCTAATCCTCTATTGTATATAATGACAATCACATGGAAGTTACATGGACTTAATTTATTTTTTTTTTTTGATAAAAGATGACCTCGTCATCGTTCCATTAATGCGAAATTAAAGAAACAAGTAGTACAACATACATAGGTGAAGCCAAACCCCGTCCATCCTGAAGGAAGAACCCCAAAAGACAAACAATGAAGCATCTACTACTAAGAACCAACAACAACAAGAAGAGTACAAACTAAAAAGCAGTAAGATACAAGTGATACAATGCCCGAGAGCACACAGATACGACAGCTCTACGGAGGACACCACCCCCTGATAGTAAAACCACTGTCTCCAGCTGCTGTCCCTCTGAATCGGGACCCTGGACTCCTATTCCTCTTCTTCCACTTCCTCCATCCGCAATCGTTTCATAGCGCCCCTGTTACCTGTCCAATCATGAGCAAAAGTAAGAATTCTATGCATAAGCCCTGTCATGGAACATTTGGAATTGCGAAAGCATAAATCATTCCGCATCAGCCATATTCCCCACATAGTAGCTGACGCAGCTATCCCCCAATCATCTCTCCCCTTAATGCTCCCTAACTCTACCCAACATCTGCCCCAGACCTCTGTACTACATCTCGGAATCTGAGACAACCCAAACCGTAGGCAAACAGTATCCCAGGCTAATTTAGACATAGGACACGCGAATAAAAGGTGATCGGCATCCTCGTCCACTTTCTTGCAAACCCCGCATAACGCTACGACTGGCACCTTCCTTTTCAGCAGATTGATCTTAGTTAAGATTGCGTTATTCAACACTAGCCATGCAAAAATCTTAACCCTATGCGGAATGGACAGATTCCAGATAATCTTGGCGTCCTTGAATCGCAGTCCACCGTCGTTAATGCGCCTGTACATCGAAGATACCGTGAATTCCCCCGTAGGCTCTAACAACCATTCTCTACTATCTTCGGTCCCTCCTATGAATCTCCCCTCGTCCTGAACGAACTTGTTAAGACTAGTGAAGTCTCCGATTTGACTCTGTGATACTTGTCCCCTAATCTCCAACGAGATACTCCTATTACGGCACACCTCCGCCACTAAAGTGTTGGTGTTGATCGTCGCCTCAGCTGCTTCTGGGAAGAGACTACTCAGACTTGAATCAACACACCACTTGTCTAACCAAAATCTTGTATCCTTTCCTTTTCCAACTCGACATCTGGTATGAGCGTGGTATAATGAACCTACCTTAGCGACTCCTTTCCAAAGTACTGAATACCTCCCAGACGCGCTTCTCCCTCCGAATCGAAAGGCCTTCCTCCCTCTATACCGTTGAAAGGATTTACACCACCAATAACTGCGTCTCCTCCTCATCTTCCACCACCATTTACACAGCAGAGTTGTTCATGTCTCTCAGATTAAGGATCCCTAATCCGCCGAATTCTTTTCTTTTGCAGACTCTACCCCACTTTACCAGTGGCAAGCCTTTGCTCGACTCGTCCGCCCCTTTCCATAAGAACCTTCTTCTGGTTTTGTCAATCCTCCTGATAACCCACTGCGGCATCTCGTAGATCGACATAAGGAAAGTTGGCAGACTGCTCAGCACCGAGTTAAGCAGCGTGACTCGACCGCCAAACGTAAGTATACGTCCCTACCATCCGGCTAACTTCCTATCTATCTTTTCAATGAGCGGATCCCAGTCAGAGCTATGGAGAGCACCCGGCCTAATAGGAACCCCTAAGTAGGTCAGAGGGAAATTACCTCTATCGCACCCGAAGCATCTATGTATATCCTCGATCGGGACTGACAGCTGATCGCTAATAGGGATTGCAGCCGTCTTACCAAGGTTAATCTTAAGCCCGGACCATGCCCCAAAACATTGCAAGGCCAATTTTATAGCGCTCATCTCCTCCTCCTTAGCTGCGCCGAACACAAGCGTGTCATCGGCGTATTGGAGAATAGAGATTGCTTCAGAGATGCCTTTTACCCTGATACCCTTAATAATACCTTGCTCCCGTTCCCTACTAACCATTTCTGCCAAACCATCAGCGACTAGAGCGAACAACATAGAGGACAAGGGGTCTCCCTGCCTGAGCCCTCTCTTGCATTTGATCTCCTTCCCTGACTTACCGGTAACTTGGATGAACGACTTTCCCCCCTGAACACATCTCATAATCCACGTGATCCACCTATGCCCAAATCCTTTTAGTTTAAGCGCTTCCTCCACACTCTCCCAATCTACCGAATCGTAGGCCTTTTCGAAATCTATCTTCAAGAGAAAGCCATCCACCTTGTCCTTATTACCCCTGAACACCGCTTCATAAGCGGATGCCACACTATCCATGATATCTCTTCCCCTGATGAAACCGCTTTGGGAGGCTCCAACCACATCGTTCAAATGGGGTGACATCCTCATAGCAAGAACTTTCGTGATGATCTTGAATGAACCATTAAGAAGACTAATGGGTCTGTAATCGTCCACCCTGTTAGCCTCCTTCTTTTTCGGAATCAATACGACGTTCGCATAATTAATTCTATCCAGTTCCAACCCTCCGTTGTGGAAGTTGTAGAAGATATTCATCAAATCCCCCTTGATGATTTCCCAATAAATGTTGTAGAAAAAGATTGGAAATCCGTCTGGCCCCGGAGCTTTTTCCTGACCCAAAGACTTAACCGCATGACGAACCTCCTCCTCTGTGAAAACTCCCTCTAATCCTGCGCTTCCTAGAATTCTAGACGAGTCCCACATGTCTTGCGAGAGGGGACACCTGCCACTGTTCTTAATTCCAAATAGATTCTTGAACCTTCTATCGAATTCCTGCCTGATGATGCCTTCTTTCTCCGTCCAGACACCTTCTATGTTCAGCCCTGATATACGATTTTGTCTCCTCCTACTGTTGGCCACTTTATGGAAGAATTTAGTGTTAGCATCTCCCTCTCTTAGCCATTGCACTCTAGCTCTTTGTTTCCAATATTGCTCCTCCATATCCCCAATCAGCTTAACCTGTGTTCGGCAACTGAACAGTTCCTCGATCTCCTCCGCCGACAGATCCCTCTCTTCTTGAGTAGTTTCAAGCTGTGCTATCTTGGCCCCTAACTCTTGAAATCTATCCTTGTAGCCCCTGAATTCTGACTTTGCCCACTCTTTAAGTCGTTTTCGAAGTCTCCTCGTTTTTTCGATCCAAATTCCTATCGCCGATACCTCCCTAGTATGCTTCTCCCATGACTCTTGAATAATGACTCGCGCATTCGGTGATAATGTCCATGCTTTCTCGAATCGGAAGGGAGACAGATTCTTAATATATCCAATCCCACAATCCAGCAATAAAGGGAGATGGTCTGAGGTGAACCTAACTACAGATCTCACAGATGCAGTTGGGAAGGCATCATCCCAATCAGTAGACACCAAGATCCTGTCTAGCTTGGCTAAAATTGGTTTCGCCTGCATATTAGACCACGTAAATTTTCTATCTGACTGCTCCATCTCCATCAATGCTAGCTCATCTATCAGGTCATTGAACCCTGCCTGATCGATTCTGCTTGCTCCCCTACCCCCATGTTCATAACCGAATCTTGTAATGTTGAAATCTCCCCCCACGACCCATGGTTCCGCCCATGCTTGCTTGATATCTCTAATTTCTTTCCAAAATCTATCTCTCCTCCTAGAGTCGTAAGGGCCGTAAACCGTCGTCACCACATGAATCCAATCATCACATCTCCTTCTCACTCTCATAGACACCGTGAATTCCCCTATACGATGCCCCAAAATTTCGAAGAGCGTAACGTCGACTCCTAACGCAATACCCCCCGAAAAACCCACAGCTGGCTTAAACCTCCACTCGAAGTTCTTAGCCCAAGACAATTGGCGAAACTCTTCCTCTAAAGGATTCTCTATCCTAGTCTCTTGAAGACCACAAAAAGATGGCCTCACTCTACCCACTGTATTATTAATGAGATTTTTTTTCCCCTTTTGCCGCATACCCCTAACATTCCAAAATATGTACGACATAAAATAACTCGTCCCCCCTATCTAACTAACCGCGACGAGTCCGTGGATCCTATGGCTTCCCCCACGTAATGTCCTCTCTAATCCTGACAGCGATCTTAATCTGATCCTCTCTACTTACCCCCATGTCTAACCCGTACAAACTAGCAAAGTAGATAAGAGAATCATCGTTAAGTAAATTTAATACTGAGAAGTTAGACGTAAGAGTACCTCCACAGGCGGACGCTGGTTCCTTTCCTTTTGCCGCAACTCTGATCAGATCCTCCTCCCTAGGGCCCTGCGAACCCCATTTATCTAACTGTCTCTTGCTTTTCCTTTGATACTCAGTTATCTTCTTACCCGTGCTTCCCAACTCAACCGGCATCGCATTAATTTCACCATCTTCTGCATCTGTAACAGAGATGACGTTATCCTCTCTAATCCCTTGCAAAGCTTCTATCATTACATCCTCTTCCTCCCTCTTTCCTGACAAAAGCCTTCCAGAGACAAAGTCTTCAACTTGAATATTATTTTCACCCACTTCAGAGATTTGCTGCAGCACCTCGTCCCCCACTTCTCCCATAAGAGCATTTGGAATATTTTTCGTTGGGCTTGCAATACTACGAGCCGCTCTGTAGTACCTATCGGGCCCAAGAGCAGATGATGGCCCACCCGTTTCAAGTACTTTGGAATAACCCCCTTCAACATCGACATTATCCGGATTCATATTCTGCCCAGTACGCTTGTGGGCCAGTAAAGCTTTAATAGCTAAGCGTATGGATACAGCCACATCCTCTTTAGAGAAGGACAGAGCCTCTCTCAAATCACCATCAACATTTATTGCCTCGGGAGCATCAACTCCTTTATAACTTTTGAGAATTCCATGTTTTAAGGGAGTCAACTCATTTGCTTTGATGCCGACTTGGTCCCTTGAATCCCGCATGTTACCTCCAGTCCCTTCATACACCCTATGATCTGCTGGATATCGATCAGATCCCACATGCTTTTGAGCTGCAATTTTTGGAAGGCTCGGATTTGATCTGATGGGAACCGCTGGTGTAGACAGCACTATGCTGTTGGTTTGAATTGGACGATTGTGATCTACTGATCTCTTATCCAATGGCCTACACCCATCGTCTACCTCCAGCTCCTCGCCACCCAAACCGAGCACTGCCTCATCTCGAACATGTTCTCCTTTGAAAGACGCGCTTTTCTTAAGCTCTGTAATGACCTTCACTTCGAAGCGCTCGTCTTCGAAGTCGACACTGATAATGGACGGGATGTCGACTTTATTCACCACTCCGACCTTAATACGCGCAAATTGAATATTCGAGTGAACCAGCGTTCCTCTGTCAATGTCGATAACTAGCCCGAAGCTTCTCACTGCATCTTGGAACCCTGATTTAACCCAACATTGGAGAGGGAGATTAAACAGTCGAATCCAAACTGAATATAAAGACTGCGCCTTGAGAGCGCCTTCGACTCTCGACCACCTCCTGAACGTGACGTAGAACTCCATACCATCACTACCCTTACCTTCCATGCCTTTCATTAGAAGTAACTCCGCCATTCCTTCTTCGTCCTTGCATTGAAGCAAAAAAACGTTCTCCGCACTCTGTTTAGCAGCCCAATTCCAGCCCGGAGAGTTCACGGTGATAGCGGAGATAAGTTCGTTGATATCTGTGTTTGTTGGATGACCGGTGTGAGCTTTAACTACGATATTCCTGCTATATCTTCTCTCGAATTCAGCCATAATTGGGGTCGGCGTGATCTTCGCCGTTGCCAACTTCCGCCTCCCTGCCGCACTCTCTTCAGTGATGCTGTTTTGGGACCTCACTGAGACCACCGGAGAAGAAGCTCCCTTGCCGGAGCGTCTGACAAGTATACCGTGAGGGCACGCAGTGGATATGTGACCCGATTGCTTACAACTGAAACAGAACCACTGGTTCTTGCACTGATTGATCGTGTGCCCTCTCTGGGCGCACTTATGGCATAAAGCTCTACCGCCGGACCCTGATCCCCCCATGGAGTCACCGCTCCTGGCTCTGTCAGTACCTTCAGCCTTACCCTTGCTCCTCTTGGCTTTAACAAGCACCCATTCTCCTTCTTCATCCTCCTTCTTCTTTGGCTCATTCGACTCCAGCGAACGTGAAAGACGCGATGATCTTGGAGCTCTGAGGTCGACCTCCCTACGATCCACTCCTCTGGCAACCTCTACATAGGATCTCTCCCTTCCAATCGACCCATGGCGCGAGTTGAATCTGACTGCGTTGGATCTCTGGTGGTCCCTCGATCGATCTCTCTGATCGACTCTCTCGTGCCTACCCCTAGAGGCGGATCTCCCTCGCTCCCTATCCACATCGACAGCGTAGTGATGCCTTCGTCTGTCTGCCCTCTCCTCCCTATCACCTTCCCAGTTCCTCTTGACCATGGCTGCGTGCTCTGGAGCAGCTTGAGGGGGTAGTTTGGAAGAGGAAGGGGATGTTGCTCTGAAGTAACCTTTGGTTGGAGCTCTCATGTTTCCACTTGACCAATTCAGCTTGAAAACTACTTTTGTTTTCTTCCAATATTCAGAACCCTATTTAGTTGATAGCTGAAAAAAATCTGTGTTGTGAAAATTCTAAAATCACCTTTGTAGCCATCTCGTCGTGCTTTTCACATTCTAACCTGAAGGAGTTGTAGATGGCAGAACCACTGCAATTTGTTTGCTTGTTACATGGACTTAATTGTCACGGTAGTAACAACCTTCTTTAGATTATGAATGTTAATACACAAATTTGTTTCATATACTATATATAGTAATATAGATTACATAAAGAGGTTTACCAAAAAAAAGTAAAATACACGACATAAAAATAAATTGAACTTCTAGTTTTTTCATGAAAAATAATACTATAGTCTTACACTTCGAATTCTATATGTTTATTCAAAAGAAAGAAACCTGTAATCCTACTCAAATTGACAAGTTTCGAACCTCTTAAATAAATATATTATGTCAAAAAACATGCCCAGCTCACGTACACAGAAAGCTTCTAAGAATGCAATGGTATGTTTAATCGTTAACAAATTAATAAAACTAATAGAAGTCAAAACTTGCCATAAACCAGCGTCAAAAGGACCGGGATAAATGAGCAAATATAGACCTAACATACATATTCCAAAAGAAGCCACAAATGCTTATTTGTGCTGCCATAAGAATAGATTCACACTACAATGGTCAATAGAATTCCAATCATTACAGTATTTGTTAAAGGAATAAAAAGGCTCAAGTAAACAAAGGCACCAACTTTCCCACAACAAGAAGAGGAGAGAAAAGTTGGGTTGCTCACCGAACAGATTAGATTCTTTCTTTTAGTCCACGAAACAAAGCTAGTCTTTATTTTCACGGATTTCTATTGGATCTAACCTCCACAGACATTAAATCTAAATTGAATATTATCTCCAGAAAACTTATAGTTGCTAATAAATTCATCAAACACATTAAAACTATATTTACAAATAAACCTCATCTCATTACTTCAAAAAAATTCAATGTTTAATTTGAGTTTCACAAAATATTAAAACATCAAAAAAATATTAAAACATCAACAATTTATGAGTCCAATAATTCATTAACATTAGTGTTTGTTTTTTTTTTCCTTGATTTATATCGGAGGAAGTTTCCTTAAGTTATTCAAGAGCAACCGATGTAGAATGTATTATAATCAGATATCTAATAGACTGAAATTTAGATCCATATATCGCACATATGATCAATGTTGATCAATGACACACCTCTACATTCTTTCTACATGTATAATACAAATCTAATGGTACTAACACATTATATACGAGGTTTATACAAATTCATTATATTAAGTGGGGCTTACACCTTTAAAAGAGAGAAAAATAACTTTTGGGGTCTTCTTAGATAAACCACCTAGGGCTTCTAGAAACCCCCAAAAAGTGGAGTTGATGCAAGGTGTAAAAATATTGTGTGTGTGTGTGTGTTGGGTTAGGGAATGAAAGTAGGGGGGATATCATAAAGGCTTTTACCTACCAACCAAATCTAGGGTCCGGGGGGTCTTGTAACCACTAGCCCTACCTTTGTTTGTGTGTGCACCAATGGGCCAGCAAAACTCATTTAAAAGGGGATCCAGTCAATGAGGGTTAGAGTGGAAGTAGAGTGGTGGGTCCCTCTCCACCTCTCATCTCATATAAATCCATCTCCACTCCACTTCTCCTCCTCCTAATCCTCTCTCTCACTCTCTCTCTTTAATTCTTCATTCCCATCCAAGAACCAAAAAATTATTAAAAATCAAGATCAAAATGGGTAGGTCTCCATGTTGTGAAAAGGCTCACACCAACAAGGGAGCATGGACAAAAGAAGAGGACCAACGATTGATCTCTTACATCAAAACCCATGGTGAAGGTTGTTGGAGATCTCTCCCTAAAGCTGCAGGTATATGTTCCAATATTTCATGGATTAATCACATGTATGTGTGTGTGTATAGTTCTGATTAATTTATCTTTGATAAGGTTTGCTTCGATGCGGGAAGAGCTGTCGACTCCGATGGATAAACTATCTCCGTCCCGATCTCAAGCGAGGGAACTTTACAGAGGAAGAAGATGAGCTCATCATCAAGCTCCATGGATTGCTTGGTAACAAGTATGCATCTATTTTTTTTTTTTTTAATATCCTCCTCTTCTCATTTATAATATAATTTATTATTTTTTCCCTGATATAAGCTATAAAGTGTCAATTGTTTTATTATCTACCAGATGGTCATTGATAGCGGGTCGCTTACCTGGCCGGACAGACAACGAAATCAAGAACTACTGGAACACCCACATCAAGCGCAAGCTCCTTAATCGTGGCCTCGACCCACAAACCCACCGACCCATCAATGCCGGGGGCCAACCATTCCCCACCTCTGAAACACTACTAAATCCAAGCCCAGCCCAGTCTCGGCCTGATGACTCAGCCCATAGCAGCAGCAGCAGCAGCAGCACCGACGTTGGCAACCATGGGCACTGCTCGGACCCGGAACTCAATCTGGATCTCTCAATCAGCCTCCCTTATGATAGTCACTCTCCCAAGCCTGCAGTGCAAGAATATTCGGTAGAATCAGCTGCAACTACATCCATGACAAGTAATTACAGTCATGCCATCTGCCTATGTTATCAGCTAGGGTTTCAGAGAACTGAGCCTTGCAACTGCCAGAATCAGACCATCAAGAATGATCCAATTCTGTTCAGATTTTACAGACCAATGGATGATGGGCATGATTAATGGTTACAATTTTTTCATAGTTTTTTCCCTTTTAGTCAGCTTGTAATTGTACTTGTTGAGACTTGGAGCAAAAGATAGAAGAGTTTTTCTCACATGGGTCACTAACAAATATTTTAATTTCATATACTTCACAAATATCTAATTCCAAATAACTCACTTATAATATAAAATCAATTTTAAATAACCACTTTTGTTATCAAATTTTAATTACATATACCTCACTCAAAAGTACTTATATGAAATTAAATATTTGTGAGTAAGGTATATGAAATTAAAATATTTGTTAGTAACCCATATGGGAAAAACCCAAGATAGAAAGGCTTATTAAAGTTGATGTTGGTGTTGGGAATTTGTTCTGAGCTCCATTGTAGCTTGAAAAAAAAACCAAAACGGCATGAGTATCCAAATGTTTCGCCAAAAAGCAAGTTTGTCATGTGATACAAGTGATAATTGAGAGTGTTGCTTGGTGAGCTTCATAATTATTTAATCATGGATTGGCATTTGCTTCTCAGATTGTTAGTAGTATGAGCACTCCAGGTTAAGAGACATGTGGTGAAAAGTAGTAGTATTATGGCCGCATTAGAGCATGAGATAGATTGTTTAATTTGATGCAATTTTAATGGTTCTTGTTTGATGTATTTGATTTATATAGTCGAAGGAAGAAGATGAGATGACATCAAATATCATGTATAAATGGGAAAAGACGCAGAATTTTTTTTCCAACAAATCAATGGAGTTGCCTTTGATTACCTGATGAGCTGTTTCGGAGACTTCGACTGGTAGAAACAATGAAGGCAGGGTAAACTCAATCAGAGACTCCTTTGCACACTCTCCTGCACATTCAATAATATTCGACATTAAATCTGGAAAATGTTAGTATACTAGTTTTGAACTACCTGACATAATAATGTAGACTTGTCTACGACAAACATTCACTAATTACTTGTGCACTGCACTTATTTTTCCGTAATGGTACAAAATCCTATAATATAATTAGCAGGACTCTTTTCTTTTAATCTTCCGTTCCTGTTACTACAAAAAAGAGATGCTTGAGATCCAGCAAGAGTATGAAATATAAGAAGCGTATTCTTGCAATAGTCAAAAAAACAAAAGAAGAAAACTTGTGATTGATTTTTTTTTTTTTTTTGGGGATAAAGTGATAGAATCCTAACTTGTGACTGTAGTTTACTTCTATTTTCTCATGGTGTGCACTTGCAAGCAAACAAACCTACAGTTATTCCTTTCATACCATTGCATGGAGACACATATCAGTGTCTACTGTTCCAATTCCATGCAGTTTCTAACTTTCAATCATATCATAATTGGAGCTCTATTATTCAACAACTTGCATTTCCAACCACATGCGGACTTGTTTCTTTCTTTTGTGTGTTTCCCATTGTTGATGAAAATCTGCTCCTTTTCAGTACAGTTTCAACTACAACTCTTGCTTACCACTATGCAAAAGAAAGGAAACCAACCATATTTAATAGATCATGCTGGTGTAGCTTTTCTGCCAAGCTTCTGGTGTAGTTGATTAAGAGCCAGTAATAAGTTTCTTTTAATGAATTTGAACTACAATACACTTCCAACTTAATAAAGTTCTAGTAGGTTGTTTGATTTGATGTAGTTGTAATTCCACGATAGCAGATTTTAGAAGACTGTTTGATAGCAGTTGGTAAGTCTTGATGAAGAGAAATTGAGGTAACACTAAATTTTAATTTTCGTACCTTCCATCTGCAACACTGCTCGACCTCATCATAAAAACTCTTTACCGGAACGAGTTGAACTCAAACAGAGCAATGATTATGAATCAAGAAAGGTAGTTCTCGAACTGAAGTCAACCTGCTGGGCAGTGGGGAAAAGGAGGTAGATTTAGTCCACTTTTAAAGTGATTTTATTTTTTAAATAGAGCGAATAAGTTGCTATTACAGCTTCAACTACTTACAGAGTTACAGTTGGACTTGGAACTAAATCAAAGAATCAAATTAACATATACCTCCCTAAATGAACAACCCTTTAATCTATTGACCATCGTACTGGAAAGAATTGTTCCTGACAACAAAGCATTTATACGTAGGTGGGGCCCTACAGAAAGGTCTGGTTAGTTGGGTAGTTCCTTTCAATCAAATGTCATGTGCATGGATTCTCCACCATGGATACAGATCAAATCAGTGATATTTCTCACTAACCACCAACCCTGAACCCTCCCTCCTGTTAGCACTGAACAGTTGTGTTTATATGCAAAGCACGTTACTAAAAAAAAGCAAGGATATGCTTATCCAACACAAACAATAAATAATAAATGGATTATGTCCATGAAAAATAAACTAATATTATAAGAGCATAAATATCAAGGGAAAAAGGCCCTACTACATAATAATGCTCAACATTCAACAAGCCATTGTTTCCTATAATAAGCTACAATTTTATGGAATTGAATCCTTCAACCTTATCCGAAAATTAAGATTGTAATCAAATTTACAAAGTTCTCCATAATAGTAATATATTTTGTACTGAAAGAATAGTCTCCAATTTCTTCCTAATTCTCTTCATTAAGAGAGTTGTGCTGCACACTATTCTCATTCAGCACTGCAACAATGAAACAGGGAGACACCTCAAGAAAGAAGGAAAAAGGAATACACAAAAATAATAGGATTTATGACATTTTACAAGGTCCTCTTGATATAATTAAAAATATATAGACTAAGCACACACAATTTAATGCTCAAATAAAGATTGTTGCAAAATAAGTCTAAATTCAAATAATGAATTCATATTACTACGATGTGATGGTGAGGAATCGGAATGCGACGAAAATGAGGTCATGAATTTAAATCATGGTTTATTTACTAAAATCCCCTTCATGGGCACTAATGATTTTAAGTGAGTAAAATTTTCACCTTTTTCCTTCAGAGGTTGATGATGGCAAGACATATATGTAATTGACCCCAAACAAACAAAGAAAGCACCTCAAACATTACAATCCGTTGAATTCATGTGTCTTCAACAGTGACTATGAAAAGGAAGCATATTCTTCTTCTTTCTACTTGCTTAAGCACCAAGAGCGTACTATATCTAATGGTGGAGGGAAAGGTGTAATTTCAATTTGACCATAAGTTGTGGGTGGAGATAACAAATTCTCTTCTCACTTATCCCAAAAATAATTAAACAATTAAAAGGAAAAAGAAAACACTTTCTCCATCAAAGTATTCGTCTTCCTTTCGCCTTCACCAATGATCCAAAGTAAGGGGGCCCAAACTCCAATCCTTTGGCTCTCTCTCTACCAACTTGGGCAAATGTTGTTTTTTTTTAGAATAAGGGGGCAAATGTTGTTGCTCCTGTCTTTGTTTGATGGGGAAAATGAAATAAAAATTAAAAGGCTTGGTTCAAGAAGATGGTAGTTGGAGGTTGGTAGCTAGATGACATCACCCAACACAAATACTACAAATGTCTCTATTCTTTGTCTCCCTCTCACTCTCTAAAGATCATCTTCTTTCTATCACTAAACCTTTGGGTGGCTATAAGAAAAAGTTTATTTGTGGGGTTAGATTCTAGAAGGCCACTCACCCAACCAACCCCTTTCCCATTTAAATAGACTATAATCTTAAGCACATGAGATGCATGTGAAGTCGATAATGTACTGTAGTTTTCGAGTTTATGTATAAACTAGATTTGCCCGTGGGGAAGTGCCTACGGCACGTCTTTGGAACGATACAACACACGAAAAGCCTTGTAAACAGTAAAACAACAATTATGTAGTTCAAGTTTGAAAAGCATGACAATAATTAATTGTAAATAAAAGTCCATGTTTCTATTAGTATATGTTGAAAAATAATTATAAATGAGGGTGTAAAATCCAACTTCTTAGAACTTTAAAGGTGTAAAATAATGAAATTTAACTGTTGAAGAGATATTTGCTATTTTCAATATAACATGTGCAATAAAAAAAACATAAAAATTCTGAAAAGTTTACTGTTGCCGCTAAAATTGGTGTGGGGGCACACAGATAGAACTTGTGGATTCTTGGGAAAACTGAATAGAAAGACCTGTGTACCTGTTCCGTCGGGCGTCGATCGTCGCTCCGCCGTGCACCTGCAAAAAGTGCGAGACACCGGGGTTGTTCCCGGCGACGCACCCTCCGACGCTCAAGTCAGTAATCTAGGAAGACTATGAATGAGCACAAAAACTGGTGAAGAGTTGATTACCTCTTAATGGAGATGGGTGGGGGGTATTTATAGGCGTCTTAGGGAACGGATTAGGAATGTAATCCTTGTGATCTGATATGGAATATTCTTCCTGTGAACAGATTAGGAATGTAATCTGATAAGGCATATTTCCTGTAATCAGATAAAGAATTTAATCCCAAATCCCGGTGAAAGGATAGACACGAATCAGGGCCGTTGATTAATATTAATCAGGGACCCTAATTCTATCCCTTCTGAGCTGGGTTTGCTGCGGGTTGAAACCCGTACCCGGTTAAGGTGGATCCGTTCGCGGGTAAGTGGATTTTCGGGGAAGATAACCAGTACCCGCTTCAGACCCGTCAGAAGGTGAAATTACCGCTCTACCCCTGTGCCTCAAAATTCGTGATTCATCTGGACGGTTCCGATTTAACCCCATTTTTAGCCATATCACGAGCCCCCCACTCCTAAAGACTGAGTTCGATCAGTCTTTGAGGAGTAGTTCAACTGTTCTAATGGCTGGCGGAGCTGTATCGGAGTCCAAATGGAGGGTTTCGAATCTTAAAGGGGGTAGTAGTGTGTTTTTGGAAGTTGCAATTTGTTTTTAAGCATCTCTGAGTGCCCAACGGTCTTCATCTACTTTTTCGGATTATTTATTTAATTTTACGATGTGTTAACCAGCCGTCCGGGGGCCCTCACGATACATTCTAGGCAATAATTGTTTGTTCAGGGGTTCGAAAATATTACCCCGAATTTATAATTATTTTCTAGATTTTCCAGTGAATTTTCCCGAATTTTTGGTGATTTTTTCGCAATTTTTAAATGAATAAAACGATTAAAGTAAATTAAAATTGATTTTAAATACCCATTTATGACGTGGCGTCATCAGAGCCCTTGATCAGAGCGCAGCGTGATTTTCGGAGAGATCGAGTGGCTCCTGTTCTTCGGCTCGCTTTTTCGCCGTATGTGAGGTTCGGTACTCCGGCACTTCGGCTCGGCGTCTCGGCACCTCGGTTCGAACGGCTCGGTGCTTCGGCTCGGCGGTTCCGAAGTACGTGGCATCATCTGAGCCGTCTATCTCAGCGCGGATCTCCGTAAAGCGCTATCTTGTCGTTTAGTGGACGTGGCCAAATCTGGACTGTCCATCATGACGAGCGCGCTTTTTGACAAGATCCAACGGCTGATATGGGTCAGAGCGATTTTTTGCCATATACGAGGGTCGGTACCCCGGTACCCCGGCTCGGCGCCTCGGCACCTCGGTTCATATGGCTCGGTGCTTCGGCTTGGCGGTTCCGAAGTACGTGGCATCATCTGAGCCGTCCGTCATGACGAGCGCGCTTTTTGGTAAGATCCAACGGCTGATACGGGTCGGAACGATTTTTTTGCCATATACGGGGGTCGGTACCTCGGTACTCCGGCTCGGCGTCTCGGCACCCCGGTTCGTTGGGTCGGCGCTTCGGCTCGGATGGCTCGACGGTTCCGAAGTACGTGGCATCATCTGAGCCGTCTATCTCAGCGTGGATCCCCAAAAAACGTTATCTTGTCGTTTAGTGGACGTGGCCAAATCTGGACCGTCCATCATGACGAGCGCGCTTTTTGGCAAGATCCAACGGCTGATATGCTTCGGAGCGGATTTTTGCCATATACGAGGGTCGGTACCCCGGTACCCCGGCTCGACGCCTCGGCACCTCGGTTCGTATGGCTCGGTGCTTCGGCTCGGCAGTTCCGGAGTACGTGGCATCATCTGAGCCGTCTATCATGACGAGCGCGCTTTTTGGCAAGATCCAACGGCTGATATGCCTCGGAGCGGATTTTTGCCATATATGAGGGTCGGTACCCCGGTATCTCGGCTCGGCGCATCGGGGCTGATAGGCCGAGGCATAAAGTTGTGTGTTTTGAAGGAGGTACTTCCTGAGCGGGCCCTTCCTCGGCGCTTAGTGGCTCGGTGGCTCGGCTGAGCTGTTCGGTAGCTCGGCTGGGCGAACCGATGGCATTCATCAAGGAGGGACGCGTGGCTGGATCTGGGCGGTCCATCATGGCGCGCATCTCGAGGATGGGGTTCAGATCACGAGAAAACGCTATCTTGTCGTTTTGTGGGCGTGGCACGATCTGAGCCGTCCATCAGATTCTGTCGCGAACTTTAAGGAGATCCGACGGTGACTTCGCCTCGGAGCGATTTTTTGCCATATACGAGGGTCGGTAACCCGGTATCCCGGCTCGGCGCATCGGGGCTGATAGGCCGAGGCACAAAGTTGTGTGTGGAGGAGGTACTTCCTGAGCGGTCCCTTCCTCGGCGCTTAGTGGCTCGGTGGCTCGGCTGAGCTGTTCGGTAGCTCGGCTGGGCGAACCGATGGCATTCAGCAAGGAGGGACGCGTGGCTGGATCTGGGCGGTCCATCATGGCGCGCATCTCGAGGATGGGGTTCAGATCACGAGAAAACGCTATCTTGTCGTTTTGTGGGCGTGGCACGATCTGAGCCGTCCATCAGATTCTGTCGCGAACTTTAAGGAGATCCGACGGTGACTTCGCCTCGGAGCGATTTTTTGCCATATACGAGGGTCGGTAACCCGATATCCCGGCTCGGTGCATTGGGGCTGATAGGCCGAGGCACAAAGTTGTTGAGTAGAAGGAGGTACTTCTTGAGCGGGCCCTTCCTCGGCGCTTAGTGGCTCGGTGGCTCGGCTGAGCTGTTCGGTAGCTCGGCTGGGCGAACCGACGGCATTCATCAAGGAGGGACGCGTGGCTGGATCTGGGCGGTCCATCATGGCGCGCATCTCGAGGATGGGGTTCAGATCACGAGAAAACGCTATCTTGTCGTTTTGTGGGCGTGGCACGATCTGAGCCGTCCATCAGATTCTGTCGCGAACTTTAAGGAGATCCGACGGCGACTTCGCCTCGGAGAGATTTTTTGCCATATACGAGGGTCGGTACCCCGGTATCTCGGCTCGGCGCATCGAAGCTGACTGGCCGAGGCATAAAGTTATGTAGCCGGGGCGTCCTACGGCTTTCTAGTAGGCGGCCGAGACGTTGACTTGCATTTTTAAGGGTCTCTTGCTCTGAGTAGGCTCCGCATTTTTTCCGCTTCCGCCTGTCGCTTTGGCTCCCCGCTGGGCTTTTTGCGTTTCCCAAGGAGGCCCAACTTGGAGGGGTTAAAAGCGCTCACTCTCACTCTCAAAGCTCATTTCTCACTTTTACCTCAAGTTTTTTACTTTAGTTCTCTAAGCGCTCTGCTAGCGGTGATTTCCTCCCCCAGGCGTTTCCGTTAGCTGTCGTGTGGGCCAGGCGATTTCCGGCGAGAGTACTCCGACCGTAGACGTCACTTCAAAAGGTCAGTTTACTTAGTCTGAATAATTTTCCTAGAGATGTCTCGAGTAGATTCGGGAAGTGGGGCTTCGTCCTCGGGCGACGAGAGTGCCGAGGAGAGGAGGTTGGAGATTAGGAGGAAGGGTAAGCAAGCCGCCGAACCTTCTGTAGTCGAGACGAAGAAAGGGAAGAAGAAGAGGAGGGTCGAGACCCAATCCCCCATTGTGGAGGTGATTGTGGAAAATCCGAAGCAGGCAGGCGAGATAGGACGGTATCCTTCCGTCCTGTCCGGTCACTCGGGGGTCCGGCAATATCAGGGGGACTTGCTAGAGAAGGCGATCTATGGGAAGTCCAAGATCGTCGAAGAGCCCAATCCGGAGCTTCCTACCGAAGCGGATGAGCTCATCACTTTGGTATCCGAGGAGGACCTGCTCCGGGTTAGGAGGGCTTTCGCTATCCCTCCGGAGTACAAACTGATTCTTCCGGGTCCTGGGATACGAGCGAATTCTAAGTTACCGTCTTCGGACATGTGCATGTTCGACGTTGACTCCTTTCACGCCGGACTGCGTTTCCCTCTGCACCCATTCATCCTCGAGATCCTCGGCTGGTATTGCCTCGCGCCAACCCAGTTCATGCCGAACACATGGCACCATGTGAACGCCTTTATGCTCCAGTGCTACCGAGCCGAGGTGCAGCCGGATCTCACGGTCTTCCGAGGAATGTATCGAGTGAACCGTCAGCACAAGACGGAGTACCGATATTACTTGGGGCCGAGGAAGGGAGTCAAGATTGTAGAAAACCCTGACTCGATTAAGGGTTGGAAGGAAAAGTTTTTTATAGTGAGGGGTGAGGCGATCCGGCCCATCCCGACCCGTTGGAAGGTGGAGGTGCCGAATTTCGCACGCGCCGACCCTGTTTTGTCTGATGCCGAGGAAGAGGTGGCGAGGAGGATAATGGTCCTTCCGATACTGAGTTGGAGGGATTTGACGGAGGAGGTGTTGTTCGGGTGCGGCCTAAGCCCCATCAACCCGAGTACGCTCCTGACATCTCGTTTTTGATTATTTTTCTTCTAAGTTTTTGGTTCGGCCTGCTAACTTGTTCCCCTTTTTTTTTCTTTTTTTTTTTTTGATCCGTTGCAGAAGGCATGAAGATCGACTTCAACTCCATGATGGCGGACAGATCTAAGCTGGCCGGGGGGAAGAAGAGGAAGAGGGCGGCCGCGACTGTTTCGTCGACCCCGGCACCTACCGTCGCTTCAACCATCCCTCCGCCTCCTCCGACCGTGGAGGCGCCCTCGGAGGTGGTCGTCGCCGAGGAGCCCCCGTCTTCTTCGGTCCCTGGCGTGATCGAGGGAGTCTTTGATGTGAACGCGGCGTTGTCGATCGAGGCACCGCCCCTAACCCAGGCCGCCGAAGAGATTCTGACAGAGCAGCACAAGCAGCTGTTCGTGCCGAATTGGCGAGTGAAGAACCATGATGGTTTCCTCGGCAATTCGCAGATGTCAGTGCAGGTCGTCAAACACTTGGCGACCCCGAAGGATGTTGCGGCGCTGAAGGCGGGGACGGTCGGCGACGACACCTTCGAAATCGCCCGGTCACTCGTTTCGGTAAGTGTATCGCCAATTTCTCTAAGTCTGCAACTCGGCATGTGTTTTACTGATTGTTATCTCTGTAGGCCACTTGCCACTTCGGCCACCTCCTCGAGACGTTTGCCGCGCAGGAGAAGGAGCTGAAGTCCGCCAGCGACAAGGACAGGCTGGCGAAGGTCAGGGCGGTCAAAGAGCTTGAGGCCGAGCAGAGGAGGGCTGAGGCCTTGGAAGTCCGGGTCGCGGATCTCGGGTCGGATTTGGAGAAGGCCAAGGAGCGGCTCGATGCGGAGTCTGCCAAGGCCGCCAAGGCTGCCGAGGACTTAGCTGCGGCGCTGAAGTCTTTGGCCGAGGAGAGAGCGGAGAAGGAGGCTCTGGCGACGAAGATCCGAGCCGAGGTGGAGAAGGAGGTCGAGGAAGAGGCGAAGAAGCACATGGCGGAAAATATGGAGAAGTCCTACCAATTGGCCCTCGACCACGTTCAGGAGCGCGTCCCCGGCTTCGAGCGAGTCGGCTATCAATTGTTTCCAACGCCGACTTCGGACGACGAAGGGGAGGAAGGCGAAGAGGACGAGGCCGAAGGCGAAGGCGAGGAAGGACGGGATGGAGAGACTGTGGGAGATGGCCAGGTCAATGGACCCTCCGTCGAGGCACCCGTGGCAGACGTGGCGACGAAGGTGGACCCTTGATCCCCTCAGTCTTTGTAGTTTTTTTTTGTTCTGATCGTTGTAATGCCTTTTGCGGACTGGCCACCGCCTTTCAATGAATGAAAAGTATTTTGACTCCGGAATTTATCTAAGTGTTTGGCTCGGTAATGAATGAAAAGTATCCAATGCCCTCTTTTTTATTTCAGATTGCCGAGCCGGCTTGTAATACTTCGGCCGAACAGCGCCGAGTCGAGCTGTTTAAACGATCTCGGGAGGATCGTCTCGAGGGTGAGGTTCACTTGACGAGGAAAATACTTCACAACTTGGAGATAAGGCATAGCGATGCTTTAGTTGAGCTACACCACCTGCGAATAGTCGAGGCCGAGCTATCCGCTAGGGAAGAGGAACTGGCTCGGATTTCAGCCGAACGGGACGGCTTGGCGAAGAAGGTGGAAGAGTTGCAGAGGGTAACTGTCGACAAGAGCATCGAAGTGACCCACTTGCGTCGCGTTATCTCTGACAGCGCCGAATACCCCGGCTCGGCGAAACTCCCTCGGTTTAAGGTGATAGTAAAGGATGACACTTTGAAAGATCGCATCGTCGAGCTGGAGGAAGAAGTCGCTCGGCTCAAGCCTCAGCCGGTGAGGGCCAACGTCCGGAGCACCTCGTGCACCCGCGAGGAAATCGAGCGAGGAATCACGTTCTATCAAGCGGCGAGCCGGACTCCCCTCGTAGGCAGGTCCGCCACCGATGCCCAAAGCGGTGTGGCGGTGTCTTCAAGCGGTGCTTCGGTAGGAGCGACCGTCAGGGCTAGTGGTGAGGAGGCGTCCCGGTTCGTCGGCCTGGATTCGAGCTCGGAGGTCAAGAAGCGTCGACCCAAAGTGTCTTTAAAATGGAGTATTCCCCTTCCTCGGAAGTAACGGGCTGGTCGTGTCCCTGTGTTGTAATCCTACTTGCAAGTTTTTGCTGTTGTAATCTGCTTTGTAACTTTTATCCAACTTATTAATGGAATTGGAGTTGTTTTATCCGAATTGTCCTTGGCTGTCTTCTTATATGTGCTATGGTCGTCAGCTAGAGTAGGCTTAAGACGAACCACGAGGTTGGTGTTCGCTTCGCCGAACTCCTAATCCTCGAATTTTCCTTTTTCGCTGCGTTTATGAGCCATAGGCTCGGTTTGGCTGCTTAAGGCGTTGTTGCTTCCCGACTGCGCGCACGTGGCCTAATCAGGGACGTCTGATGTCTGCACGGATCTTGAGGCGGGTCCTGTTTCCAAGAAAACACTATCTTGTCGTTTTGTGGACACGTGGCTGAACGAGATCCGCTCATCACGCCCTAGCGCACTTTCTGAGGCGATCTGACGGTGGCTTCGCCTCGGAGCGATTTTTTGCCATATACGAGGGTCGGTAACCCGGTACCTCGGCTCGGCATGCGAGGGCTGTGATTTGTTTCTGATCCTGGTCCGACCAAGGGTGAGTCGGAAAGGTAGGGTCAAGTCGTCGGAGAGATCCGATCGTTAGATTAATTTAGTTTGGAGGATGCGGGAGCAGTTTCGAATGGCGAGCTGCTTCTAGTCCGCTTAGGAGCGAACTTGCGAAGCAAAGTCGAGCCAAGTGTTGGACTCCGATCCATTCAACGGCTGCAGGAGCAATTTCGAACGGCGATCTACCCCCGGCTCGTCTATAGACGTGCCGAGGAGTAAGAGTCGAGCCGAGTGCTGGACTCCGAACCATCATGTGGGTAGTTTAAGAGATGCAGGAGCAGTTTCGAATGGCGAGCTGCTTCTAGTCCGCTTAGGAGCGAACTTGCGAAGCAAAGTCGAGCCAAGTGTTGGACTCCGATCCATTCAACGGCTGCAGGAGCAATTTCGAACGGCGATCTACCCCCGGCTCGTCTATAGGCGTGCCGAGGAGTAAGAGTCGAGCCGAGTGCTGGACTCCGAACCATCGTGTGGGTAGTTTAAGAGATGCAGGAGCAGTTTCAAATGGCGAGCTGCTTCTAGTCCGCTTAGGAGCGAACTTGCGAAGCAAAGTCGAGCCAAGTGTTGGACTTCGATCCATTCAACGGCTGCAGGAGCAATTTCGAACGGCGATCCACCCCCGGCTCGTCTATGGACGTGCCGAGGAGTAAGAGTCGAGCCGAATGCTGGACTCCGAACCATCGTGTGGTCAGAAAATTTAAGGCTGAGGTATGCGATAGTACCACAAATATGAAAAACTTTATTTATTAATATCTAATGGTCGGCTGCTTCTAAAGTTGCTAGCCGTTATTACAATGAAAAAAGAACAAAGGAAAAATTACTAGCAGCAGGAGAGGAGTGGTCCGACATCTCGAGTTACTTAGATAGGCGTGGCCGCCTTCTCTTGGTATTTCAAAAGATGGTCGGCGTTCCAAGTCCTGGGGATTTCTCTGCCCTCAAGATCTTCTAGCTTGTATGCGCCGGGGCGGATCACTTTGGAGACTTTGTATGGTCCCTCCCAATTTGGGGCCAGTTTGTTTTTCTGTCCGGGGAACGAGATGGCCAATTTTCGGAGGACCAGATCCCCTTCTTTCAGGTCGGTTGGGCGGACCCGTTTGTTGTAGGCGAGTTCGATTCTTCTCCGGTAACTTTGTTGCCGTATGGCTGCTCTTTCCCGGATTTCGTCTATCAAGTCCAGGCTCGTTCTGAGCTCCCTGGCATTCTGTTCTTCTTCAAAAGCTATCAAACGAGGAGAGGGTATCCCAACTTCTAGTGGGATGAGGGCCTCGGACCCATAGGTGAGATTGAACGGACTCTCGCCTGTCGGGGTCCGCTTCGTGGTTCGGTAATTCCACAGCACATTGGGCAGCTGATCGACCCACAATCCCTTGGAGCACTTGTCGAGTCTCTTCTTGATGCCGGAGAGGATCTGTCGGTTGGCATTCTCGGCTTGGCCATTTGACTGGGGATGAGAGACGGAGGAGAAGCGGTGTTGTATGGCTAGGTCTTCACATAGGGCTCGGAAGGCAGCTCCAGCGAACTGCGTACCGTTATCTGTAACTACGACCTGAGGAACACCGAATCGGCAGATCACATTTTTCCAGAAGAATTGAACAACACGATGTTCGGTAATTGTAGCCAGGGGCTCGGCCTCTATCCATTTTGAGAAATAATCGACTGCCACGACTAGGAACTTCAATTGTCCGGGGGCCGGTGGAAATGGACCCAGTAAATCCATCCCCCACATTGCGAAGGGGATCGGACTTGATAGGGAGGAGAGTGGTGCTTGTGGAAGGCGTCGGATGTCGGAATACTTCTGGCAGGAGGTACATTGCCGAACGTGTTGTTCGGCGTCCCGTAGGAGAGTGGGCCAGTAATACCCGTAGTTTAGCACTTTGCGCGCCAAGGCCCTGGAGCCGGAGTGGGCTCCGCCGATGCCCTCATGGAGCTCTTGCAGGGCGTAGTCGGCTTGTACGGGGGAGAGGCATCTTAGGTAGGGCCGACCATCCACCTGGGTGAAGGAGCGCTTATACAGAATGCCTTCGACCAATATGTAACGCTCGGCTCGGGTCCTTATCTTTCGGGCTTCCTTCGGATCCCTTGGGAGGAGTCCGTCTCTTAAAAACTCGACGAGGGGCTTCATCCAATTGTCTTCGAGGGGAAGTGGCAGTGTTTCGACGGAGTTGAAAGCCTCGTCCTCTATGCTTGGCTTGAGGAGGACTTCTATCAGAACAGTTTGCTCGAGGCCTTGCAGGGATGAGGAAGCTAACTTGGACAGGGCGTCCGCCTGGGCGTTTTCTTCTCTGGGGATTCTTCGGATGAGGGCCTCCTCGAAGAGCGCCATGAGGCTCTTTACTTTAGCCAAGTACTTTACCATCCTGTCATCGCGGGCTTCATATTCGCCGAGGACCTGGTTGACGACCAACTGAGAGTCGCTGAAGATCTGCAGGCGTCGCGCCCCTGCGTTTCGGGCCATCCCAAGGCCAGCTATGAGTGCCTCGTATTCGGCTTCGTTATTCGAGGCTTTGAAGTTTATCCGGAGGGAGTATTGGAGGACAAAGTTGTCTGGGCCCGCGAGGATGACTCCTGCCCCGCTCCCCTCGTTGCAAGAGGACCCATCGACATATACCGACCAGACAGGCGGTCCCTTCATTGTTTGTTCGGAGTCGGGAATAGTTGTTTCAACTATGAATTCGGCAAGCGCCTGTGCTTTGATTGCGGTCCGAGGCTGATAAGTAATATCATGTTGGCTCAGCTCGATCGACCATTTCATGAGGCGGCCGGAAGTCTCTGGCTTGTGAAGGATCTGTTTCAGCGGCTGGTCGGTAAGAACGACCATCGAATGAGACTGGAAGTATGGCCGAAGCTTTCTCGCAGCCATTATCAGGGCGTAGGCTATTTTCTCAATCTTCGGGTACCGGAGCTCGGCGTCCCGGAGCACTTTGCTGACGTAGTAAATGGGCTTCTGAGTTCTTTCTTCTTCTCTGACCAGGACCGCACTAAGTGTCTGTTCGGAGGCTGCCAAGTAGAGGTAGAGTGGTTCGCCTGGTATGGGTTTGCTGAGAAGAGGTGGATTGACGAGGTAAGCCTTAAGCTGGTCGAAGGAATCTTGTTGTTGTTGCCCCCACTCGAATCCCTTAGCTCCCCTGAGGGCTTTGAAGAACGGGAGGCACTTCTCCCCAGACTTCGACAGAAAGCGCCCAATGGCGGCTAATCGACCAGTCAATCTCTGAACTTCTTTGACGTTTCTAGGCGGGGCCATGTCCAGTATGGCCTTGATCTTTTCTGGATTCGCTTCAATTCCTCGTTGGCTAACCATGAAGCCGAGGAACTTCCCTGATGAGACGCCGAACGCACACTTGTTCGGGTTGAGTCTCATATTGTGCTTTCTTAAAACATCAAACGCTTCTTGAAGGTCAGCCACATGATCAACGCCTCGGATGCTTTTCACAAGCATGTCGTCGACGTACACTTCCATGTTTCGGCCAATCTGTGCCTGAAATACCCTGTTAACAAGGCGCTGGTATGTTGCCCCGGCATTCTTTAGGCCGAAAGGCATGACTCTGTAGCAGTAGAGCCCTTGGTCGGTCACAAAAGATGTCTTCGGAATATCCGGGGGGAACATCCTTATCTGATTGTAACCCGAGAAAGCGTCCATGAAGCTGAGGAGCTCATGTCCCGAGGTTGCGTCAATCAGAGTGTCGATGCTCGGCAGAGGGAAGGGGTCTTTAGGGCAGGCCTTGTTGAGGTCAGTGAAATCAATACAGATTCTCCATGTTCCGTTGGACTTTTTCACCATCACTACGTTTGACAACCACTCAGGATAATTTACTTCCTGTATGAACCGGGCCTTCAACAATTTGTCCACCTCTTCTTTGATAGCGAGCTGACGCTCGGGAGCGAACTTGCGCCTCTTCTGCTGGACCGGTTTGGACCCCGGATCAACACTGAGGCGGTGGACCAAGAGTTCTTCGGAGATACCGGGCATGTCTGCAGCTGTCCATGCGAAGAGGTCTTGGTTGGCTCGGATGCATTCTACAATATCCGCGTATAGTGCGGATGGGAGGGTCTTGCTGACAAAGAACCTGCGGGTCGGCTCCTGCTCCGAGAAGAGTACCTCTTCCAACTCGTCTACCGGCTCGGAAGTTGGCCGAGCAGCATCTTGGGAGATCTCGAGTGTTTCTAAGGAGAGGACGGGTCCGAGGGTGGAAGTCATATAACACTTGCGGGCCTGCTCCTGATTGCCCCTTACCTCTCCCACCCCAGCCCGAGTGGGGAATTTCATTTTGAGATGATAGGCAGAAGGGACGGCTTCAAGGGCGGCTAGGCCGGGCCGACCTAAAATGACGTTATAGGCCGCTGGGACATCTACGACCATGAAATCCATTGACTCCGTGCGGGTAGTAGGAGTTTTGCCTGCTGTGACATCGAGGGTAATCACCCCTTCGATCGTCACCGGCATTCCCGTGAACCCATGGAGCGTATACCCGGCGGGCTTGAGTCTGTCTCGGGAGAGCTTCAGCCCCTTAAAAGCATCGAGGAATAGGATGTTAACGGAGGAACCGTTATCTACTAAGATCCTTTCGACTTTGAAATTGGCCATGTGAAGACTGATGACAAGTGCGTCACAATGAGGGGTGCGGACACCCTCGAGATCTTCGTCAGAGAAGGTGACGGGCACTCCGAGGCCTTTGGGAGGAGGGGCGGCTCGGACAGAGTTCACTTCTCTAATAAAAGCTTTCCGAGAAGAGTTTGAGGAGCCCCCCATTGGACCCCCGTGGATGAGGTGGAGGACTCGTTCTTCCTCAAACTCTGGCGTCTCTTCTCACTCTGGACGTTTGTTAGCCCCCCGAGGCTGGGGAGGAAGCTCGGCTTGGTCCTTTCTCACGAATTTTGCCAACTGCCACCTCTGGATAAGGGCCTCAATCTCGTTTCTTAGCGCTCGGCAATCGTTAGTGTCGTGCCCGTGGTCCCGGTGATAGCGGCACCATTTCTCTCTATCCCTTCTTTTGGCAGGGGTGTTCATCTTTGGAGCTGGAGGCAAGACCCCTTCTTTTTCGACTTCCATGAAAATGGTGGAGATGTTTGTGGTGAGGGGAGTAAACTTTTCAAATCTAGGGGGAGGTCGGCGCTGGCCAGCATTATCCTTCTGAAACTTTTTTGGTCCCTCTTCTTCCATTCCCTTCCTCTTAGACCCGGAGGCGGTTACTTCCCAGTTGGGCTGTTCCTCGGCCTCCTCAGCTCGGATGTATTTTTCAGTGCGGAGGAGGTCAGAAAAGTCGTGCGGCGGTTTCTTGGCGAGGGAGGAGCGGAGATTGGAATTGAGGATATTGGATTGGAACGCCGCGGTAGCGACGGATTGATCGAGGGATGCGATGGTTCTGGCCTCAGCTGTGAACCTCTTCACGTAGTCCCTCAATTTCTCCCCCTTCTGCTGACGGAGGTGCAATAGGGAGATGCTGGTCTTCTCGGCCCTTCGGCTGCTGACGAAATGGGTGATGAACAGGGTTTCGAACTGTTCGAAGGAAAATATCGACGCCGGGGCAAGGCGAGAGTACCATTCTCGAGCTGGGCCTTTCAGAGTTGCAGGGAATGTTTTGCAGAGGAGGGCATCGGAAGCTTGATGGAGGAGCATCAAAGTCTTAAAGCTTTCGATGTGGTCAACTGGATCGGTCTCCCCAGTGTAGTTCTCGAACTGGGGAGGTTTGAAACCGAAGGGAACAGGAGCATCTACTATGGTCCGGGAGAACGGGGGTCGGCTAGGACGTAGGGTCCTCCCCCTGAGCTCTTCTTCTCGGTTTATCTGTCCCAAGAGTTTTTCCACCTCGACGGCGGTTCATGGTGTCATCTCTCCGACGGTGATCTACCGAGCCACGGGACTCGTCTTCGTATGAGGAGGAGCGAGGGCTGCGGCGATGGTAGCTTCGAGAACGACGAGGACTTGGGGTGCGTCTGGAATTGGTAGGAGCGGGTCGAGGAGAAGGGGACCGTTGGCGAGGGCTCCGGACCGGAGGAGGGGATGGGGCCCTTTGCTCATTGGGGTTCTAACGGAGGTTGAGGGCCTGTTGTACCATTGCTTGGAATTGTTGGAACTCGGCACGGGTGATGGGTGCCTCATTGTTCCTAGGCTGCTGCCGACCTGCTGGAGAGTGCCTCCTTCGGTAGTGATCGGGGGAGTCCTTTCTCCCTCTTCGGACGGGGGACCTCCTGCGCTCTCAGTGTCGGGGGGATTGCTCTCGCTGGCGGGAGGCTTCCCCCCGAGCCCGCTTTTCATCCAGATGGCGACGAAGGTCATCATCTTCCGGACGTTTGGGAGGGGCATTGTGGCGACCAGAGGCTCGGGGATGATGGGAGGCCATGGAGGCACTGGAGGCGGTGTGGATGGAGATGTTCTCTTGGTGAAGAGGCTGTTTCTGGGGGTTAGGCCCCTTTGGATCAGGATGTGGAGGGTTCCGTTGGAGCGGCTCTTCCACGGTAGGAGGGAGTTGCCCTTGTTGCTGAGCAGGATCAGGAAGGACTTCTTGCTGGTCAGGGTTGGGCGCTCGGTTGGAGCCCCTAGATCTAACTTTGCGAGGCGGCACGACAGGAGAAAACCTGTTCACCGGAAGGAGGAAAGGTCTCTATTCGTTAGTTTCCCACAGACGGCGCCAATCTGTTGCCGCTAAAATTGGTGTGGGGGCACACAGATAGAACTTGTGGATTCTTGGGGAAACTGAATAGAAAGACCTGTGTACCTGTTCCGTCGGGCGTCGATCGTCGCTCCGCCGTGCACCTGCAAAAAGTGCGAGACACCGGGGTTGTTCCCGGCGACGCACCCTCCGACGCTCAAGTCAGTAATCTAGGAAGACTATGAATGAGCACAAAAACTGGTGAAGAGTTGATTACCTCTTAATGGAGATGGGTGGGGGGTATTTATAGGCGTCTTAGGGAACGGATTAGGAATGTAATCCTTGTGATCTGATATGGAATATTCTTCCTGTGAACAGATTAGGAATGTAATCTGATAAGGCATATTTCCTGTAATCAGATAAAGAATTTAATTCCAAATCCCGGTGAAAGGATAGACACGAATCAGGGCCGTTGATTAATATTAATCAGGGACCCTAATTCTATCCCTTCTGAGCTGGGTTTGCTGCGGGTTGAAACCCGTACCCGGTTAAGGTGGATCCGTTCGCGGGTAAGTGGATTTTCGGGGAAGATAACCAGTACCCGCTTCAGACCCGTCAGAATGTGAAATTACCGCTCTACCCCTGTGCCTCAAAATTCGTGATTCATCTGGACGGTTCCGATTTAACCCCATTTTTAGCCATATCATTTACAAACCTGAAATCGGAAAATTTAAATTTCCAAGTAAATAAAGAAATATTGGGGGAGAGAGAGGGAGAAAGAGAAAGAGAGAAATATGAAAAAGTGAAGAGAGGAGAGAGATAGTAATAAAGTAATGAGTTTTTTAGTTTTGGGGGAAAATTTTAATTTTGGGATTTGAAATTTTGGGCGGAAAAATATTTTTCATGAAAATCAATCTAGGCCATTAGTTTTATGGGAGATTGAATGAGAGCCACTTGATAGCTTTGTAATTTATTATATAGATATCGCATTCCAAAAACTAACCCTCAGAATTGAGCTAGAGGCACTTGTGAATCTTTTTTCCAAAACGACCCGCTTTTTGAAAGTATTTACCAAACCGACCCACTTTCGAAACTAATTACCAAAATGACCCACTCGCCATCTCAGATAGCAAGTTTAGTGAAAACATCATCGCTACATCGCTATCTGAGATAGCGAGCTATCTGAGATAGCAAGTGTATGGTGAGGTGTTTCTCCACCACTTAGAGCAAAATTGAAGAAAATATCAAGTTTAGACTCGCTATCTCAGATAGCGCGTGCGTTTGTACTACACTCGCTAAGTGAGATAACGAGTGTATGATCTTGAAGAAAAAATACCGAGTTTACACTCGCTATCTTAGATAGCGAGTGTGTTTGTACCACACTCGCTAACTGCGATAGTAAGTGTCGATTGGGAGTTTTTTAAACACTCGCTGTTTCGCTATCTCTCACTTTTCTCTTTCCGTTATCCTCTTCACTTATCACACTCGCTAATGAAAAGAATGTAATTATCACACTCGTTAATAATGTTACTGTTCATGATACATTCAATAATGTAACGAGCGAGTGAGGATGTACCACACTCTGTTTTTTTTTTTATCATAAAAGGTTGGTCGTAGCCCCCTTCGTGTTTCATTAAAAAGCTTTTAATAAAACATACATCACAAAAAACCCACCTAACAGGCAATGATATTAATGTATCCCACAAGCGAGCCATGATACTCATTTCCTTTCCCAAAACTAGAGCCTCACCGACTCAGATATCCAAATACATAACCAAAATACAAACATCAAAATACATATTTCCCAAATACACCGTCAGAAGTCGGTCTTCCTTCCTTATCAAAGCAAGCGATCATACATCCTCCGATGTACCTACCCTTTCCTGTGACTCTTGTTGAAATATAGTAATTGTATATTCTGTTTCCTAATATAGGAAACGGATTTCCCAAATCTCTCATCTTCCCAATCTTCTCTAAATCTCTTTTTTTCTTCTCCAAGAATGTAATCCTTATATATAGATGTATACAGTAAAGAATAAGGAACGACAAGAAAAATAAGAATTATTTTCCCCAAAATTATTTTCTTCATGGTATCAGAGCCTAATCAGATCTAAGCCAACCGAATAAGAAGAAGAGGAGGCTGATCACCTCCATCATGATCTGATCCCATTGTTGATCCCGTCACCGATCATCGACCTCGATCCCGTCACCGAAAATCCTCTCTAATTTCTCTCTCCCCGACCACAGAAATTCCGCCCAAATCCTCTGAACCCACTTCCAGCTCCTTCCCCGGCCTCTCCGGCCACCCCCTTGCACCGCCGAACCCCTGTTGACGCCGCCAGCGACCAAGGAGTCACACCCCGACCCTCATTTTCCCTGCCATCGTCTTCAACAGAGCACCTAACCCAAAACCCTCACCTCTACTCCCTGTTTCGATCGCCGGCACCCCCCTCGCGTCGCCCTTGTCTCTGTCCCTGAGCGCCGCCGTCCCCGCACGCCGTTGACCTTCCGTCGACGTCGAGCCCCGCTAGCGACGCCGCCGTCGCTGCCTAGTTGCTACGAGTCCCTCTCTCTCTCTCTGCTATTGGTGTGTGGAAGAAGAAGGGGGAGTTGATTTGCTGTTTTGTTTTGTGAATGAAGGATCTTGATCTTGTGTTTGGCGTTTGGATCTCGGTGTTTGGTGTTCTGATCAGTTGTGGAGTTGCTGTTTGGGTGTTGGACTGTTGCTGTTTTGCTGGTTGTTGAAAACTTGGAGCTGTTCTTGACCAAGTTGTGTTGTTTGCTATTGGTTGCTGAAGATCAGATCCATTGTTTTTCCCCTTTGTGCCGCTACCATGGGACAAACTGATAGAACTGAGAAGAGTATTGGACTCGCCTCTACATTAGTCACAGCTGCAGATAATGATGGTAAGGTTTTTAATACTTCTGCTTCTGTTATGAATAGTGCATGGATAATTGATTCGGGTGCTACCGACCATATGACTTTTGATTCTAGACAAGTTCAAATTTTCAACCATCCACTAAATTAAATGTGTCCTCTGTCAATGGTGATCCTGCCACTGTTACTGGCGAGGGTACCATACATCTCACAAACAACCTAACCTTAGATACTGCCCTAGTTGTGCCATCCTTGAATTTCAACCTATTATCTGTTGCTCAAATAACTACTACCTTACATTGTATTGTAGTCTTTTGGCCTTCCCATTGCGTCTTTAAGGATATTCGGACTCGCAAGACAATTGGTTATGGGGTTAGGCACGGGAAGCTCTATTACCTGGATTTAGAATCTGAATGTTCGAGCAAGTTGACTCAAGCTCTAAGTATGGAAGGATCCGAGATGAGAAGAAGAAATCAAATATTTGGCTATGGCATCGACGTCTAGGGCATGCTTCTTTTGGTTATTTGAAAAAATTATTTCCAAGTTTATTTTTAAAGTTGGATATATCTGCCTTTCGGTGTGATGTGTGTGAACTCGCAAAAGGTCATCGTGTCTCTTTTCCTCCAAGTCCAAGTAAAAGCTCCCTACCTTTTATGATTATTCATTCTGATGTTTGGGGTCCATCCAAAACCACTACATTTGGAGGAGCCCAATGGTTTGTGACCATTATTGATGACTGTATCCGTATGACCTGGATTTGTTTGATAAAGTCGAAAAGTGAAGTTAGTGGTTTGTTTCAGAAATTTCACAAGCATGTTATGATTCAGTATAAATCACAGATTCAAGTTCTTAGGAGTGATAATGGCGGAGAATACCTGAGTTCAAATCTGCAACAATATTTAGTGGAACACGGAATTGTTCATCAGACTACATGCTCATATACACCTCAACAGAATGGGATTGCAGAAAGAAAAAATAGACATTTGCTCGAAGTGGTCCGTGCTTCTCTCATCCATGGAAATATGCCACTCATTTATTGGGGAGAAGCCCTTGCTTCTGCTGCATACTTAATCAACCGAGTTCCCTCTAATATCCTAAACTTCCTCACACCATTTCAAGAATTAACTGAAGCGGTGAATGCACCAAAAGTCGTCAACTTGCCACCTCGTGTGTTTGGGTGTGTTGCATTTGTTCATCTTCATCAACATGAACGCAATAAGTTAACTCCTCGAGCTGTCCGCTGTGTTTTCGTGGGATATGCACAAAATAAAAAAAGGGTATCGGTGCTATCACCCACCAACTCAAAAGATGTTTGTGACTATGGATGTTGTGTTCCATGAAGATGAGATGTATTTTTCCTCTGAGGTTGAACTTCAGGGGGAGTACCAAAGTAAAGTTCAAACTCTTGCCTATGATGAAGTGGTTACTATTCAAACTGAACAATCAGATATAAGGGGAGAAAATCAGGATGTAAGTAATGACGATCACTCGAATGAAGACTTGGTTGAGGAAGAAAATTTCCACGAAGATCTGCAGTCAGTGCCGAACCTCCATGAAGATGAGCCATCTCCACCACCAGCACCATCTGAACCATCTCCACCACCAGCACCATCTGAACCATCTCCACCACCAGCACCATCTGAACCATCTCCACCACCAGTACCATCAGATCTATCTCTACTCCTAGCAGAACTCCAAAACCAATCGTCATCGCTGTCCGAAGCTCCAAGAAGAGAACTCTCAAACCGTACCACTAGAGGTATCCCAAAACTCACTTACGAGCCTAATCCCACTAGTATAGTCAAGTATCCCATGAGTCATTATGTGTCCACTCACCGATTGTCTGAATCAAATAAGTCATTTGTGAATCAATTATCTGCTGTATCTATTCCTAACAGTGTGCAGGAAGCCTTAGCCGATCCAAGGTGGAAAGCAGCTATGGATGAGGAGATGAAATCCTTGAAGAAGAATGAGACTTGGGAGATAGTCGAGCTGCCAGCAGGGAAGAAGCCAGTAGGATGCAGATGGATTTATACAGTGAAATATAACTCGGATGGTTCGATAGAGCGGTACAAGGCAAGACTGGTTGCCAAAGGGTACACTCAAACTTATGGAATTGATTATGACGAAACATTTGCACCTGTGGCAAAGTTCAACACTATTCGAGTTCTACTGTCACTTGCAGCAAATCTTGACTGGCCGTTGGAACAATCCGAGTTATACAGTGAAATATAACTCGGATGGTTCGATAGAGCGGTACAAGGCAAGACTGGTTGCCAAAGGGTACACTCAAACTTATGGAATTGATTATGACAAAACATTTGCACCTGTGGCAAAGTTCAACACTATTCGAGTTCTACTGTCACTTGCTGCAAATCTTGACTGGCCGTTGGAGCAATTTGATGTGAAGAATGCATTTTTGCATGGAAAATTGACAGAAGAAGTCTATATGGATCTTCCACTATGGTCGAACAGACCAGTCTAACATAGCAACAAAGTATGTCGTCTGAAGAAAGCATTGTATGGACTGAAGCAGTCGCCAAGAGCCTGGTTTGGGAGATTTACAAAATCAATGAGGACATTCGGATATGATCAGAGTAATTCTGATCATACTCTATTCCTAAAAAGGAAAGAAGGTAAAATTATTGCTCTTATTATTTATGTTGATGATATGATAGTAACTGGAGATGATCCTGAGGAGATGAAGGCATTAAAGAACTACTTGTCACAAGAGTTCGAAATGAAAGATCTTGGTCCTTTGAGATACTTCCTTGGTATTGAAGTTTCTCGCTCAAAAAAGGTGATATTTCTCTCTCAAAGAAAATATGCTCTGGATTTATTGAAGGAAACTGGAATGTCCGCTTGTCAACCGATTAGTACACCATTGAAAGAAGGACTGAAACTATGCAACGAAGCTGATCAAGTGCCTTGTGACAAGGAAAGATATCAGAGATTGGTTGGACGACTAATGTATCTTGCACATACACGGCCAGATTTGTCATATGCTTTAAGTGTGGTAAGTCAGTTTATGCATGCACCTCGGGAACATGTAACGCCCCGAATTCCAAAATACACTGAATTCGAGATTCCACAGGATCTTTACACTTCTTTCGTACAATTTTACAAGAAATTTAAAACTTTTTACTTTACATCAGAGTTACATGAAAACTTTACACTTTACATTTAACAGTGGAAGCAAATTTACAACATTTAAATAAATGTACATCATCATTGAATAATCTCTAAGTATCTGTGCTTCTTTAATCTTTATCATGTCATTTACCCTGCATACAAAACTGTGGGTACTTCAGTTTATTCAACCGACGAACATTATACACGGCCATCCTCTCTATACCGGAAATAGTATAACTGATTTTCCATATTTAACAAACACAAACTTGTCACATATCAAACTAAAGGGAATACCCTATTGATGTCGTGTTGTGATTGTGCACTTAGTCCTTAATGCAATTATTTATATTATATGATACTAATGCATACTTGTTCGGATTCTATGCATCCCATACTACATAGGTCCGAGGGCAAGCCCTTAACCGTTCTTCATCTTGTAGGGTTCAATCCCTCGTCATGTCTTAATCTACTACTGTAACTGTGGTAAGTATCCTAGATGTTTTCTGACATACGAACTCATGTCTAGGCGCCCTGGAGGGAATCCCAACGCACTGACACATGACTCATCATGCAGGCATCATGTGGTAATTCAGCTCCTACCATAGACATGACACCACCTGCAGTCGTCAAACACCCCACGAGCGTCGCCACCGGGACGGTACTCTGGAGCAGTATCCACGCCTTATCATGACTCATCATGGGACATCCTGGGATACTCTCTCGCCGCCAATCCAATGGCTCTCATACTCAATGTTTTTCTCTTACTTTCATCAAATCTTCACTATGTAACTAATCCTTAGTTTAATTGAATCATGAATAAAATCAATCTCTTAGAGTTAGCCCTCTCACTACTACCGGTCTTATTTCTTTCATTTCACAATGACCCAAACTGGTCTTTTCAATATCAATAATCATATTTCATCACTTTTCACTTGCCGGTGTGAGTTTTGGCTACACCCTAATTTGTCAATTTCATTTCACAAATTTATATGTTTGAGTTGTCATACTCCATAATATTTCTCTTTTCCAATCACATGATTTCTAAATTATTCATGAGTCCATAACCATACATGGAATTCAATTATCATGCATGCATTTCATCAAATATTTATTTCCACATTAAAATCGCATCATCAATTATATGGTCAAAATGAATATTCACAACTCATAATTGTCACACTATTCTTTAACAAGAATAATTCATACAACTTCACAATATATATTTTCTTTCTTTGTTATTTTTCCTTTCTAGCACTTATTTCAAGTCCTTTGCAAAACACATTTTTCACAAAATATACGAGTGTAGAACCATAGTTCCAACTACACTTTTATTCCCAAAATATACTTTATTTTATCCCAATAACTCCCAATTATTTTTTTATAAGTCACATGATTTTAGAATAATAATAGTATTTTTTTTCATAATTTTTACACCTCAAGAAACCCAAAAAATCACTTTTTTAAACAAAAGATAACATTCTGGCCATCTCAGGAATCGAACCCACGACCCAAGAGAACACAACCGCACGCGCTAGCCACCTGGCTACTTGTGCTCAGCGGTATAGAAGAGAGCCAGAGAGTTATATACTCTTGGTTCGAAAACTGAATTAATTTTAAAACGCACATAAAAGAAAGGTGGTCTCAAGTATCGAACCAGTGACCTCTACCCACACACACCCGCGCTACTGTAGCGCCGAGGGGCTCTCCGACCACTTGAGCTATAGGCTCAAGTTGTCTCAAATACAACTTGCATTTTAATTAAATCAACTCTCTGTTTAATAGGACATTTCGATGTTTCAAAAGCTCTCATTTGAGTTTTACTTTCACTAAAATCTACTGTAAATCTCCAGAATAATTATTCACATAATAATTGATACTCCAGTAATTAAAAATAATTTTTTCCACTAATCAACACATATTTTGCATACAATTAGTTTAAATTGTATACTACTACTACTACATTTCTTTTTCGACATTTCTTATCCAATTTAACATCAATACTCTCTATATCAATTCCCTGTTTATATTCATTTCACAAACCCACAAATTATATTTTAAGTTATTCATTACACATTATCACAAAAGGTTCATTCAAGTATATAAAACAACATTTTCATCTACTAACATTTGCATATAGTTTTTGATGCTAACAATGAATTTTACTTCAAGCAATCCATAGCTATAAATAATTCACACACAACTTAAGTTTAATGATGGAATCACATACAATCTATTTAGCAACATTTCAATTAACTAGTAAGCCATTTTTCCAATTAAATGTACTCTTATTAATCATTTTCATGCATTATCATTTCAATTGAATTTTAGCATGCTATCTAATTAGAAATATGGAAAATAACCCACCTTAATTGGAGAGAAATACAATTGCAACACCTCCTAAAAAATCCTTGCCAAAAGAGCGTTCCTCCTCCTCGATGTGCACACGAGCCTCCAAAAGATGCAATCCCGAGCTCCAAAGATGTCGGTCTTCCTTTCTTGGTGCAAACACAACTCCTCACACACAACTCTCAATCTTTTAACTCACTTACTATACTACTAATAATGTATTTTATACTATAGGTTTTGGAGAAATAAAGAGTACAAAAATAACTAGGTTAGGGGGGGTATTTATACTAAAAATTGGAGTAAATGAAAGGCTAGGATCAAACTAGGAGTTAGAAATAAAAGACTAGGATTCAAGGGGGAGTGTAGTAACCAACCATGATCAAGCAACCACCACCCATGACTCCACTCATTTTTTTCATTTTCCCTCCATGTCAAAACCGGCCTACATATGGTGCTTTTGCACGCGTACGTGCAATGCACGTGCATGCATTAGTCCTCCATTTAAAAAAGTTGGTACATTATATTTTCTACAAAAATAATCTTTAAAAGATGTTCTGCATTACAAGTTGTAATTTAAAATAAAAATAACTCATGGGCTTTAATTAATGGGCCAAAATAATCTATATAATAAATTACAAAGAAAGCTATCAAGTGGCTCACAATCAATCCCACCTATAATCAAAGGCCTAGATCAAACCTCACAAAACATATTTTTCCTCCAAAATTTCAAACCCAAAAACCAAATTCCCCCCCAAACGAAAAAACTTATTATTTTATTACTATCTCTCTTCTCTCTTCACTTTTTCATAGTTCTCTCTTTCTCTCTCTCCCTATCTCTCTCTCTCATTCTTTCTATATTTACTTAGAAATTTAGATTTTCAGAATTTTAATGTTTTTTTTTGCACATGTTATATTAAAAATAGTAAATATCCCTTCAACTCCACACTTAAAGTTCTAAGAAGTAAAATTTTATACCCCCATTTATAATTATTTTTCAACATATACTAATGGAAACATGGACTTTTATTTACAACTAATTATTGTCATACTATTCAAACTTGAGCTACATAATTGTTGTTTTACTGTTTACAGGCTTTTCGTGTTTTGTATCGTTCCGAAGACGTGCCGTAGGCACGTGCCCACGGGCAAATCTAGTAGTTTTATAAAAGAAAATAAATAAATTAGATTTGGGCTAAAAAAAAAGGCTTATGTTTATTTGAAGAAAAACGGGCCTTTATAAAAATAATTAAAGAACACATATACACACATCATCCATAATGAAAAATAATTATAAGATTTCACACTACAAAAATTGCACGTGCACACTACGTGCAAAATAAATAAATAATTTTCATAAATGAAAATCAGGGTATTACACAACATATGGACACGGTAATAAGAATTATGAGATACATTAAGTGTGCCCCAGGAAAAGGAGTCTTATTTGCGAAACATGGTCACTTGAAGGTTGAGGCATATACTGATGCTGATTGGGCAGGATCTACAATCGATAGGCGCTCCACTTCAGGATATTTCACCTTTGTTGGAGAAAATTTAGTTACATGGAGGAGCAAGAAGCAAAATGTTGTTGCACGCTCTAGTGCAGAGGCTGAGTATCGCGGAGTAGCTTTAAGTATAACAGAAGCTTTATGGCTAAAACTCCTGTTGCGGGACTTAGGCTATAGTCCAAAGGAATCTATGAAGGTGTATTGTGACAGTCAAGCGGCGTGTGATATTGCGGCTAATCCAGTTCAGCATGATAGGACGAAACATGTAGTGGTGGACAGATTCTTCATCAAAGAAAAAATAGATGAGAATGTTATTGAGATATCCAAAGTGAAGTCAGAAGATCAACTCGCAGATATCCTAACCAAGGCTATTTCGACTCGGCTCTTCTTGAAATTTGTTGACAAGTTGGGCATGCTCGATATATATGCACCAACTTGAGGGAGGGTGTTGAAATATAGTAATTGTATATTCTGTTTCCAAATATAGGAAACGGATTCCCCAAATCTCTCATCTTCCCAATCTTCTCTAAATCTCTTTTCTTCTTCTCCAAGAATGTAATCCTTATATATAGATGTATACAGTAAAGAATAAGGAACGACAAGAAAAATAAGAATTATTTTTTCCAAAATTATTTTCTTCAACTCTTCCCCATTGGTTGGTTGTGCCACGTCGGAGTACGTATCCTTGACCTTCTTCCTTTGTTCTTCACCTGCCATTTTAGATCAGAATATGATGTTAGCAGCAATCTTGAAAATCATTTGTTGATGCATGGTGTGTATGTGTGTGATGCGGTTTGTTTTTGTGGGGTGTGGATGCACCAGGTGTGAGTTCTTCTCGATTTGTATTTTTGCGGAAGCTTCGGTGCGGACGATGGCCCCGACCCTCAGCCGGGGGTACGGTTCGGGAGTAAAGGTGGGAGCGAGGTGGAGATCGGATGCTCGGCTCGGATCTGGAGGCTCGGATCCGATGGTCTCGTGTACCAGCACTCGGTCTAGAAACACTGGGGTTGGTCCCGGTGGCAGACCCTCCGACGATCTAGTCAGCTACTGAGAGAGAGTAACAGTAACTAGGGTTTGAGAAGGGAAAGATTGATTACCAGTGGAAGGGGTAGAGGGTCTGGTATTTATAGGAGAAGCCAACCGGGTCTGGATCCGTTTGGGGTCGGGTCTGGACCCGGTTGCCCGTGGGCTTGACGTAGCAGAAGCCCAAGCGGTATAGTGCTGACAGGGCGTGGGCTCGGGGTGGTTTAGGGCTGACGTGGCGGAGACCTGGGTGGTTTCCAAGCTGACATGGCAGACTCGGATGATCCGCCGGTGCACCCTCTTTGAGGGGATCCTGTGGCCCAGGAGGGGCCACATCATCTGACCCATATTAGGAGCCCCCCACTCCTGGAGGGCTGGGTGACCCAGCCATGTAAGAGTAGTCCTTTGCCTCTGTAGGAAGAGCAGGGTGGTCTGTATGGCGAGGAAGGATTTGTATCTTCCAGAAGAGGTCAGTGGGTAGGGTGAAGGGATCCCCTATTGGAGTCGTGCAGAGTGCTGGGCGTAAAAGAGTCGGAGCTCGGTTTGCCGAGCGCCTAGGGTCGGTAGACGAGCCCCTCACTTGTTGGAAAAGCGAGGGGACGTCGAGATCTATCGAGTATGGGGTCTTCTTGTCGAGCGTCGAGGGTCGGTGGGCGAGCCCCTCACTTGTTGGAAAAGCAAGGGGATCGTCGAGATCTGTCGAATAGGGGGTCGCTTAGCTAAGCGTCGAGGGTCGGTGGACGAGCCCCTTACTTGTTAGAAAACCAAGGGGATCGTCGAGATCTGTCGAGTAGGAGGTCGCTCAGCTATGCGTCGAGGGTCGGTGGATGAGCCTCTCACTTGTTGGAAAAGCAAGGGGATCGTCGAGATCTGTCGAGTAGGGGGTCGCTCAGCTGAGCGTCGAGGCTCGGTGGACGAGCCCCTCACTTGTTGGAAAAGCAAGGGGATCGTCGAGATCTGTCGAGTAGGGGATCGCTTAGCTGTGCGTCGAGGGTCGGTGGACGAGCCCCTCACTTGTTGGAAAAGCAAGGGGATCATCGAGATCTGTCGAGTAGGGGGTCGCTTAGCTGAGCGTCGAGGGTCGGTGGACGAGCCCCTCACTTGTTGGAAAAGCAGGGGACGTCGAGATCTATTGAGAAGGGGGTCTTCTTGCCGAGCGTCGAGGGTCGGTGGACGAGCCCCTCACTTGTTGGAAAAGCAGGGGGATGTCGAGATCTGTTGAAAAGGGGATCTTCTTGCCGAGCGTCGAGGGTCAGTGGACGATTCCCTCACTTGTTGGATAGAGGAGGATTTTGGAGCTCGCGGTGCCATCCGAGCTCCGAGCCTCATGTAAAATAGAGGATTTTGGGGCTCGCGGTGCCATCCGAGCTCCGAGCCTCTGGTGAAGAGAGGAGGATTTTGGGGCTCATGGTGCCATCCGAGCTCCGAGCCTCCTGTAAAATAGAGGAAGATTTTGGGGCTCGCGGCGCCATCCGAGCTCCGAGCCTCTGGTGAAGATAGGAGGATTTTGGGGCTCGCGGTGCATCCGAGCTCCGAGCCTCCTGAAAAATAGAGGAGGATTTTGGGGCTCGCGGTGTCATCCGAGCTCCGAGCCTATGGTGAAGAGAGGAGGATTTTGGGACTCATGGTGCCATCCGAGCTCCGAGCCTCTGGTGAGATTGAGGAGGATTTTGGGGCTCGCGGTGTCATCCAAGCTCCGAGCCTCCTGTGAGATAGATGAGGATTTTTGAGGCTCACGGTGCCATCCGAGTTCCGAGCCCCTGGTGAGATGGAGGATGATTTTGGGGCTCGCGGTGCAATCCGAGATCCGACCCTCCCAACTTGTTGGAAAAGCCGGCTTGTTGAAAAAGCCGGGGGGGGTATTGGAGTAATTTTGTGTCAACTGTTGACGTCATGAGCAAAAGAATCGAAGCGACTTTAGATCCTAGCAGCCGTTGGATCTTGATAATTAAGATCTCATGGCCAGATCTTTTTGCGAAAATCGATGAGTCTCTTTCTCTGTTATAAATCTCCCCCCCCCCCTCCCCATTTTTCTTTCCTTCATTTCTTTACTTGTGTTTTCCATCTTTCAAGAACAGGGTTTCTCACTTGCAGTCGGTGACCTTTTTCCGGTGATCTACCCATAAGCGCGATACTTCAGGTTAGTATTTTTGACTCGTAATGTCGCGCTCTCAGTCTGGCTCCGAGGCAAGCTCATCAGGCCGTTCCGAGAAGGAAGCTGAGTCCTCGGAGACATCTTGGTCCTTGGGCGACTATGAGATAAAAGAGGAGGTTCTGTCAGATCCAGGGTCGGACGGCGGGGATGACGTGGTCTTCGTCGTGTCGCCCTTGAGATCCCGTAGGCCGAGTAAGGAGCCCGTGGATGAGGGCAAGGAGGAGGAAGAGAAGGACGACGACGAAGAGCATGATCCCGAGGGAGAGGGGGACGTTGAGGATGAGGATGATGAGGAGCAGGATCCCGAGGGAGAGGGCGCCGTTGAGAACGAGGAAGACTCTGAGTGGAATCAGGGGGAGCCCGATCGGGGCGCCGGGGAGGATGCTGCTCGAGGAGGTGCGGGGGAAGGCACCGCAGGAGGGGTAGCCAAGGGCGAGGGTGATCTCCCCCTTCTGCCACCTTTGTCGACACCGTCTCCTTGGAGGAAGGCTCGTCCTCGTAGGAGGAAGAGAAAATTGAGCCTTCCGGATAGCCCCTCTCCACCGGACAAATATGCTCTTAGACCGGGGTTCGAGTTTGCCCCTGTCACCTTCAAAAATCCGGGGTCGATTAGGATGTACACTGACGACATTAAGGACCTCGACCCTCTTCCCTCCGTGCCGGGTGACGCGAGTGGGGTGAAGATCAGGATGGATGGTATTCAATGCGTCTTGAAGGCGGACTATCTGCACATCTTGAAGGCGGCCTACTTCATTCCCAAGGAGTTTGAAGTTCTGATTTCGAGCCCCAGTATTCGCCAAACTACTGCTCTCGTGCCGGGTTACTATTTTTTTCCCCGAGGATGCCTTTATCTCGGGGCTTAGGCTGTCGCTGCACCCCTTTATTAAGAGGGTCTTGAATTGGACGAAGCTAAGCCCAATGCAGTACGGCCCCAACTCTTGGAAGCATCTGGTCTGCTTTATCTTGAAGTGCCAAGAGAAGGGGTCCAAGCCGAGGCTGACGTACTTCCGCGCTATCTTAGAGATCAGCTCGTTGGGAGATGCGGAGGGAATCTTCTACTTCTCGCCTAGGCCTCATAAAAAGGTGATGCACGGCCATCCGGACTCCATCAAAGGGTGGAAAGAGAAGTATTTTATAGTCCGGAGCGAGAAGACTTAGGGGATCCCGACTGCTTGGAACTTTTTCAAGCCGAATCATAAGCCTCCGAAGCGTAGCGAGCTGACGGAGAAAGAGTGGGCGAAGGTGGAGAAGATCGTCGGGGAGCACAGAATAGGGTGGCCTCGAGTGACGAAGATGCATCTGGCTCGAGCCGGACTGAGCCCAGCCGACCCTCGTATGTTTTTGTTCTGAATTTTTGTATCTTTCTGCCTTCGTGTTAACGTTAGCCTCTATTCTTCTATTTTGCAGAGATGACGGCCAAGCAGCTCGACAGTAGGTGGGCCTTGTTAGAGGTTGCCGACAAGAGGAGGGCGGAGAAGGAGAAGAAGGCGAAGCAGGATGCGGCGGCTGCTCAGGGTGCGGGGTCCAGCAAGGCACCGACCTCAGAGGCCGTGGAGCCGTCCCCTAAGAGATCCAAGAAGCATCACCATACACCGAGGGCGTCTAGGGAGGCGGGGGAAGCTCGGGTAGCAAGAGAATTTCCGAGGTCCCGGAGAAGAGGCTTCCCCCACCTCGGCCCACAGCCGAGCAGATGGTTAGGCAACAGGGGCTTAGGCCACATGCCCCTGATTGGTCGGTTCTCGCAGGGGACTCTCTGCTTGAGGGTCCTGTGGCCATTGAGGTGATCAGGAACCTTGCCACCGAGCGAGATCGCATGGCGCTCGCGGTGCAGATGTCTGAGATGGCCTTCATGCGATGGTCTCAGGCGCAGCTATCGGTAAGTGGTTGTACTCTTGCATTGAGTTTAGATTCTAGGATTTTTTCTAACCTTTCCTTCCTCGGACAGGCGATGCTTCACGGACAGCACTTTCAGAAGTGCTTGAAGAAGGAGATCCTCATCGAGAGGAGGAATGCAGAGAAGTACCTCCGCGAATTGACCAAAGCGATGGACGACCTAAAGGAGGATCGGAGCATGGAGGCCGTCCATGAGGCCCAGATGGTCTCGATAATGGACCATCATAAGAAGGATGTGGATCGCCTCAAAGAGAAGGCTCAGGTGGAAGCTGAGAAGGCGCGAAAGGCCATGGAGGAGGCGGAGATCACTATGGCGGATGCACTGATCCTGGCGCAGGACGAAGCCTATGACAGGGCCAAGGAGCATTTCCGGTTGATCTATCCGGACAAGAGGGTCGACCACCTTCACTACAACTGGCAGCCGGAGCATCCACCGACACCCGGTGGCGAGGAGATGGGAGACCCTCGCCAAGAGGAGGTCGGGGACAACCCGGCTGACGAAGAGGTGCCACCCCCCCCCCCCCTCAAGCATAGATTAGGTTTTTTTTTGTGTAAATACCTTGCGCGGACTGGCCACCGCATTTTGTAGCACAAAAAATTTTGAAACTAATGAAAGATAATTTTTTGGCCAATGCTCCATGACTTGTGCTTCTTTAGTCTCTTTTGTGACTTGTTGTTTCCCCGTCTTTTTGATATACGCATGGGGTCTTAGGTGCCGACCCTATTTCCACCGAGGACTCCTTGATCCGAGCTGGGCCGGAGGCCATGGAGGAGGCTTTGGCTCGCCAACGAAAACAGGCTCGGGACTGAACGGCCGCAGTGAATTATTTCATGAACAAGTTCAGGGAACTCGGCTTGGAGGTCGCTCGTCTGAGGAAAGCCATAGCCGACCGGGACTGGTGGGTAATCGAGACGAACTGGTCGATCTCGAATGCCTCTAGCGGGCGGTCGGCTTCGGAGTCTTTTCTTCGTGAGGCCGTTGTTGAGAAGGAGTTGGAGATCCGTAGGTTGAGGCTGGTGCTAGGCGCCGGTTTGGTCGAGGAGGCGAGCAATTCGGTATTAGGACCGTCTCCGACCTTTTTATTGGAAGGGGCCCAGCCTGATGATGCCAAAAGCTCGGTGGCGGGGGAGCCTTCCCCGGTCGGGCCGACCGAGCGAGAGAGGGAACCCAAAGAAGCGCCGAATTTGAATTTTAAGCAGAGTGCGAGTGATTTGTAAGCTTTTCATTGTATTTGTGCCGCCGTTATAGGCGCGCGATGGGTAATAATAAAAAAGACTCCCGACTTCTTTAACCTTGATAATTTCTTTGAGTGGGGATTGTTGCCGGGCTCGGCCTTGAAAGGGGTCACCGCCGAGGCGGAAAGACCACACGTTGACTTTGCACAGGCGACGCATAATCCGTGGCGTCTCGCCTCTCAATTAGCATTAATGGCGACGTTTCGCCTTCCGATAAGCATTAATGGCAACGTTTCGCCTTCCGTCGTTTGGGCTTCCCAGATGCAATAACTGCGCTTCTGTGGGGGGCTATATAACCCTCATCCCCTCCTTGTTGGTTGTCAGGGATTGGGATTGGCTCATCTACTATACGATTCGGGTGTCTGCGCCCTAGAATTAGAACTTTTAGCATGAGGGTTCCGGATTGGTGACGCACCAATCACCCTCGAACAATTCGGGGTTTTGGCCTTGGGAACCGTGAAACCCCAGGTTGTTCGTTGGTGAGTGGTGGGCCGACCAATTAGTTCGGAAGCTCGGAGAGAGCCCTGGGTCGGTGGCTCTCCTGCCGCCCTCGAACAATTCAGGGTTTTGGCTTTTGAAAGCTGCAAACCCCGAGTTACTCGCAGGTGAGAGGGTCGACCAACGACTCGAAGCTCGGGGCGTTTGCCGAAGGCGGGTGCCCTAAACCTTAATGAAAACTTTTCTGAAGTGGTCGTGGCGGAAGTTCGTCGCCGAGCGTGACGGTCGAGTGGCTTTGAAGAAAGCCACGGCCTTGCTTGGGGTAGACGACGAGCTTCCATACTTGTTCTCAGGAAGACAATATGGGTGTGGCTAGCGGTTGCCGCCGTGCACGTAGGTTGATGGGCTTGAAGAGGCCCAAACCATGCTAGGGGCAAATGTCGAGCCCCCACACCGAGAGAAAGCCGATAATGGGCGTAGCTGAAGGTCATCGCCGAGCGTAACGATCGAGTGGCCTTGAGGAAAGCTACGGCCTTGCTCGGGGTCGATGACGAGCTCCCACACTTGTTCTCAGGAAGACGGTATGGGTGTGGCTGGCGGTTGCCGCCGTGCGCATAGGTTGATGGGCTTGAAGAAGCCCAAACCATGCTAGGGGCAGATGCCGAGCCCCCACACCGGAGAGAAAGCCGGTAATGGGCATAGCTAAAGGTCGTCGGCGTAACGGTCGAGTGGCCTTGAGGAAAGCCACGGCTTTGCTCGGGGTCGACAACGAGCCCCCACACTTGTTCTCAGGAAGACGGTACGGGTGTGGCTGGCGGTTACCGCCGTGCGCATAGGTTGATGGGCTTGAAGAAGCTCAAACCATGCTAGGGACAGATGCCGAGCCCCCACACCGGGGAGAAAGCTGGTAATGGGCATAGCTAAAGGTCATTGGCGTAACGGTTGAGTGGCCTTGAGGAAAGCCACGGCCTTGCTCGGGGTCGACAACGAGCCCCCACACTTGTTCTCAGGAAGACGGTACGGGTGTGGCTGGCAGTTGCCGCCGTGCGCATAGGTTGATGGACTTGAAGAAGCCCAAACCATGCTAAGGACAGATACCGAGCCCCTATACTGGGAAGAAAGCCGGTAATGGGCATAGCTGAAGGTTGTCGCCGAGCGTAACAGTCGAGCGGCCTTGAGAAAAGACATGGCCTTGCTCGGGATCGACGACGAGCCCCCACACTTGTTCTCAAGAAGACGGTACGGGTGTAGCTGGCGGTTGCCACCGTGCGCATAGATTGATGGGCTTGAAAAAGCCCAAACCATGCTAAGGACAGATGCCGAGCCCCCACACCGGGGAGAAAGCCGGAAATGGATGTAGCTGAAGGTCGTCGCCGAGCGTAATGGTCGAGTGGCCTTGAGGAAAGCCACGACCGTGCTCGGAATCGACGACGAGCCCCCACACTTGTTCTCAGGGAGATGGCAAAGGTGCAGTCTTCTGTGGCTCGCGGTACCGTCCGGATGCCGAGACCTAAGCCTGTAGTGGAAGCTTTTTGTGGCTTGCGATACTATCCGAGCACCGCGCTGTAAGCTTGTAAGGGAAGCTTTTGTGGCTCGCGATACTATCCGAGCACCGAGCTCTAAGCCTGTAAGGGAAGCTTTTGTGGCTCGCGATACTATCCGAGCACCGAGCTCTTAAGCTTGTAAGGAAAGATTTTGTGGCTCGCTGTACCGTCCGAATGCCGAGCCCTAACGTGTAATGGAAGCCTTTTGTGGCTCGCGATACTATCCGAGCACTGAGCTCTTAAGCTGGTAAGGGAAGCTTTTGTGGCTCGCGATACCATCCGAGCACCGAGCTCTAAGCCTGTAATGGAAGCTTTTTGTGGGTCGCGATACTATCCGAGCACCGAGCTCTAAGCTTGTAAGGGAAGCTTTTGTGGCTCGCGATACTATCCGAGCACCGAGCTCTAAGCTTGTAAGGGAAACTTTTGTGGCTCACGATTGCTTCCGAATGTCGAGCACGAGACATGTTTTATAAGGAGAACAAATACGAAACCAAAACTTATTTTGAGAAAGCTGGCATAATTACAACATATTTGAACTTTACAAAAAAACAAGGCACGCCGTGCCGATTACATCCTTCATAATTTACATGGGTTGTAGAGTTGCTAACCCTCCCCTTCTAAGAATTTGGTGAGGTGCTCTGCGTTCCAGGGTCTCTTGACAGCCTTGCCCTCTGGGTTGGTTAGGCGGTACGTGCCCGGGCGTACGACCCTAGATACCTTGTATGGACCCTCCCAGTTCGGGGCCAACCTCCTCTTTTGGCTGGGGTTGGATACCGCCAACTTCCGAAGGACGAGGTCTCCGAGTTTGATGTCAGTGGAACGCACCTTTTTGTTGTAGAACCTTTCGATCCTCTGTTGGTAGGTGTTCCTCCTGATGGTGGACTTCTCCCTGACCTCGTCTATGAGGTCCAGGTCGGCTCGCAAATGTGCAGAGTTGCTCGCTTCATCGAAGGCCATGATCCGGGGCGAAGGGATCCCGATCTCCAAGGAAATGACGGCCTCCGTGCCATATGTCAGATTGAATGGCGACTCTCCCGTGGAGATTCTCTTCGTGGTTCGGTGGGCCCAGAGAACGCTCGAAAGCTCATCAATCCATAACCCCTTGGAAGAGTTATCGAGTCGCTTCTTGAGACCGTCAAGGATTTGGCGGTTCGCGTTTTCGGCCTACTGACCGTTTGATCGCAGGTGGCATACTGAAGAAAAATGATGCTGGATCCCGAGATCTTCACAGAACCTTCGGAAATATTTACCTGCGAACTGAGTCTCATTGTCTGTAATGAGCACTTGTGGGATCCCGAACTGGCAGACGATGTGTTTCCAAAAAAACTGTTGGGTCTGTTGCTCGGTGATCGTGGCTAATGGCTCGGCCTCGATCCACTTCGTGAAGTAATCGATTGCCACTATAAGAAATTTTCGTTGGCCTGTTGCCTTCGAAAATGGGCCTACCAGATCCATCCCCCACATTGCAAAGGGGGTCGGACTGGCCATGGAACGGAGGTTTGCTTGCGGAGCCCTTTTCACAGGGGAGAACCGTTGACAGGGCCCACACTTCTTAACCAGGGCAAGGGCGTCTTGCAGCATTGTGGGCCAGTAGTACCCGTGGTTCAAAGCCTTTCGCACGAGCGAGCGGCTTCCTATATGGCACCCACTGATTCCCTCATGTAGCTTCTTGAGAGCGTACTTTGCTTCCTCGGGGTTTAGACAGCGGAGGTAGGGTCTTCCGTCCGTCGTCGTGTACGACCTTTTGAAGAGGGTCTCGTTGATCACGGCGAACCTTTCTGAACGGACCCTGACCCGCCTTGCTTCAGCTCGGTCTTCGGTGAGCTCTCCCTTGATTAGAAATTTCTTGATATGAGTGGTTCAGTCATCAGGAGGAGCTCCGTCTTCAATGTAGAGTCTCGGGAAAGTCGGTACTCGGCTTTAAGAGCACTTCGATCAGGACGGTGCGATCAAGACCTTCGAAGGACGAGGAAGCTAACTTCGACAGAGCATCGACCTGGACGTTCTGCTCCCTAGGGATCCTTACGACCGCCGACTCGTCGAAGGACATCAGTAGCCGTTGGACCACGGCCAGGTACTTGATCATCCGATCATCACGGGCCTCGTACTCTCCAGTGATCTAGTTGACCACGAACTGAGAGTTGCTGAAGGCCCTGATCTGTCTGGCGCCGGCCTGATGCGCCAGGATGAGCCCGGCGATCATGGCCTCGTACTCAGCCTCGTTGTTAGAGGCTGGAAAGTTGAGGCGGAGACAATATTGAAGGAGGAAACCGTTGGGACCCCGCATAATGATGCCCGCACCACTCCCCGCTTCGCAGGAGGAACCATCGACGTAAACTTCCCACATCTGGTCGGCCTCCTTACTTTTGGGTTGCTCGGAGATGGTGCATTCCGTGATGAACTCGGCGAGGGCCTGCCCTTTGATGGCCATCCTTGGCTGGTAGCCGATGTCGTATTGATTGAGCTCGATCGACCATTTGACTAATCGTCCCGAGCTCTGGGGCTTATAGAGCACGGCCTTCAGAGGCTGGTCCGTGAGCACCTGGACTGAATGCGCCTAAAAATAGGGACGGAGCTTCCGTGCGGCCATGACCAGGGCGTATGCTATCTTCTCCATTCTAGAATAGCTGGTCTCGACGGCGAGCAGAACCTTGCTTATATAGTACATAGGCTTTTGGACTCCTTCCTCTTCTCGAACGAGGACAGCACTGAGCACGTTTTCCGAAGCCGAAAGATAAAGCCAAAGGGGCACCCCAGGTTCGGGCTTGCTGAGGAGAGGAGAGTTGGCGAGGTACTCTTTCAATTGGACGAACGCCTCTTGCTGCTGAGTACCCCACTCGAAGCCTCCGGTTCCTCGCAGAGCCTTAAAGAATGGGAGGGACGTCTCACCGAACTTGGAGAGGAAACGGCCAATGGCCGCCAGTCTTCCCGTGAGCCTTTGGACTTCTTTGATATTTTTAGGAGGGGCCATGTCTATTATGGCCTGGATTTTTTCGGACTTCGCCTAGATGCCGCGCTGGCTGACGAAGAACCCGAGGAATTTTCCCAAGGAGACGCCGAAGGCACACTTCGCCGGATTGAGTCTCATGTTGTGGGTCCGAAGGACCCCAAAGGCCTCTTCCAGGTCGACGACGTGATCCGGTCCCTGCTGGCTCTTGACGAGCATGTCGTCGACGTACACCTCCATATTACGCCCAATTTGATCCTTGAAGACTCGGTTAACGAGCCTCTGATAAGTAGCGCCGGCGTTCTTTAACCCGTAGGGCATAATCCGGTAGCAGTAAAGACCTTGGTCCGTGACGAAAGACGTCTTAGCTATTTCAGGAGGGAACATTCGGATCTGGTTATAGCCCGAGAAGGCGTCCATGAAAGAAAGGAGCTCATGACCCGATGTAGCGTCGATCAGAGCGTCGATGCTGGGGAGAGGGAACGAATCTTTGGGGAACGCCTCGTTGAGGTCTGTGAAGTCTATACAGATCCTCCATCTCCCGCTCGCCTTTTTGACCATCACGACGTTTGCCAGCCACTCAGGGTAGCTGACCTCCTGTATGAAACGAGCGGACAAGAGCTTGTCCACCTCCGCTTTCACCGCCTGTTGCCTCTCCGGGGCGAACTTACGTCGCTTCTGGACGATCGGCTTCGAGCCGGGGATCATGCTAAGTTTGTGCATTATGAGGTCCTCAGAAATACCGGACATATCGGAGGGCTTCCAGGCGAAGAGGTCGACATTGCAGCGAATACAGTCGATCAGGACAGATTTGAGGTTGGGAGCAAGGGAGCAGCTCACTCGGAAACACTTTGACGCGTCCCCTGTCTCGAACGAGACTTCTTCTAATTCGTCTGCCGGCTCAGGTTCTGGCTGGGTTCTTTCGGGCTGCAGCTCGACGGCATCCAAAGGGAACACAGCACCCCCGATTGCCGTCATATAGCACGATCGTGCCGCTTCTTGGTTCCCTCAGACAACTCCGACACCTGACTTGGTGGGCAATTTCAGCTTTTGGTGGTAGGCCGAGGGAACCGCCTAGAAGGAGCAGACCCCGAGACGGCCGAGGATGGCGTTGTAGGCTACCTTGACGTTTACAACCATGAAGTCCATTGACTCGATTTGCTTGTGAGGGGTTGTACCGGCTGTGACGTCTAAGGTTACGATCCCCTCGATTGGCACCGGAACGCCGGAGAATCCGTGCAATGTGTACCCGGCTGGCTTCAGCTTATCCCGGGAGAGCTTCAGGTTCTCGAATGCCTCCAGGAAGAGGATGTTTACCGAGCTCCCGTTGTCCACAAGGATGCGACGGGCCTCGAAGTTCGCCATGCTGAGACTGATGACGAGCGCATCGTAGTGCAGGAGCCGAACCCCCTCCAAATCTTCCCCAGAGAAGGAGACAGGGAGTTGCTAGACCTGGGAGGAGAAGGGACCCCGGACGGCATTGACCCCTCGGACGAATGCCTTGCAGGAAGTGTTGGACTCCCCTCCCATGGGCCCTCCATGGACGCAATGCAAGATGGCTTGACCCTCGGGTTCTTCAAGCTCGGCGTCTAAGCTCGGGACACTGTCTGAATGCCCGAGGAGGAGGGGAAGGCCTCCTATTCCTCGTGTCCCTCTGGTCCCTCTGATCCCGAGCGTCTTCCCGTTTGAACTCCCGGAGGTACCCACATTGGATAAGGGCCTCAATTTCGTCCTTCAAGACGCGGCAATGGTCGGTGTAGTGCCCGTTGTCTCGATGGAAGCGGCAGTAGAACCGCTGGTCCCTCGTTTTATTGTTGGTCGGTCGAGGAGGGAATTGGATGAGGTCCCTATCTTCGACCGCTAAGAGGATGGTTGACACGTTTTGCGTCAGTAGTGTACCTCTCGAAGCGGGGGACGGGAGGGACCCTTTTCGCGACGCCCCCGTCTCTTGGGACCTTCTTTGCTGGCTCCGCCTCATCGGCCTTGCGTTTCCCCTTTTCAGGAATCTCCTTGGGGTCCTCTGGATTCAGGGCCTCCTTGGCCCGGATGTACTTTTCGACCCAATTGAGGAGGTCAGGGAAATCGATCGGAGGCTTCTTCGCCAGGGAAGCCTTCAGCAGGCCGTGCCGGACGTTGTGCTGGAATGCTGCCGAGGTGACCCCTGGTTCAAGGGAGGACACCGACTTCGCCTCAGTGGTGAACCTTCGGACGAACAGCCGAAGCGACTCCCCTTCTTTCTGTCGGAGGCCGAGTAGGGACGCACTCGTCCTTTCGGCCTTTCGGCTGGTCACGAAGTGGGCGAGGAAGTTGCCTTCCAGTTGGTCGAAATAGTAGATGGAGTCGGGGGTGAGCTTGGAGAACCATTCCCGAGCCAGACTCCGGAGGGTGGCGGGAAAGGCGCGGCACAGGAGGGGATCCGATGCGCTATGAATCATCATGAGGGTCTTGAAGTCCTCCATGTGATCAGCAGGATCACCCTCATCGTCATAAGTCTCAAATTGTGGGGGACGGAAATTCCGGGGTATTTCCGCCTGTAAGATGGCGGTGGAGAAAGGAGGTCGGGTGGGCCTGTGGCCCTGGGCCGGCCTCGGGCCACCGTCGCCGAAGTGGGCGAGGCGGTCTTCCATTTCTTGGAAGCGTTTCAAAACGTCATCGTCATACTCCGACGGGACTGTCGGGCCGCGGGACGCGCTGGCCTCGACATCCGAGCGCAAGCGAGAGCGGCGAACCGTCTCATCGACGGGGATCCCCCGGATAGCCTCCATGATCTCTTTCCGGAAGTCTTGGAACTCTTGGTGAGTGACCGGAGCTCATTCAGCCTGGCTACGTTGGGCTGGCGGCCTCCGGCCGATGCGATTGAGTGCCGGCGCCCACCCTTGGGGCGGAGGTCTAGGATGGTTCGGAACCGAGTTGGAAGCGGCCCCTCCCCTAGTCCGACTTTCTTGCCGATTCTGGATGACCCCGCGTAGGTCGGGTACGACCAAACGGGAGGCCCCCAACTGATGTCCGTGGCTGATCCCCGGATTGTTGGATCCATGAGCGTCGGCAGGGATGTCCTGGCGACGTGCAGAGGTGACAGCTCTCCTGGCCTTGGGCGCCATGTGAGCTTGGATGGACGGGATACCATTGACAGCTGAGCTCGGGGTGGTGTCTGCACTAAAGTTCTTACAGACGGTGCCAACCTGATGCGGTTTATTTTTGGGGGGTGTGGATGCACGAGGTGTGAGTTCTTCTCAATTTGTATTTTTGCGAAAGCTTCGGCGCGGACGGCAGCCCCGACCCTCAGCCGGGGGTACGGTTCGGGAGTAGAGGTGGGAGCGAGGTGGAGATCGGATGCTCGGCTCGGATCCGATGGTCACGTGTACCTGCACTCGGTCTAGAAATACCGGGGTTGGTCCCGGTGACAGACCCTCCGACGATCTAGTCAGCTACTGAGAGAGAGTAACAGTGACTAGGATTTGAGAGGGAAAAGATTGATTACCTGTGGAAGGGAGAGAAAGTCTGGTATTTATAGGAGAAACCAACCGGGTCTGGACCCGTTTGGGCCGGGTCTGGACCCGTTTGGGCCGGGTCTGGACCCGGTTGCCCGTGGGCCTAACGTGGCAGAAGCCCAAGCGGTATAGGGCTGACGGGGCGTGGGCCTAGGGTGGTTTAGGGCTGGCGTGGCGGAGACCGGGGTGGTTTCCAAGCTGACATGGCAGACCCGGATGATCCGGCGGTGCACACTCTTTGAAGGGATCCTGTGGCCCAGGAGGGGCCACGTCATTTGACCTATATCAGTGTGTTAATCTAAAAATGATGTACCACACTCGTTGATGATGTCTTCAATAATGTTCATGTTCATGTTACCGAGGAGATGTCACAAAGTGCGAGAGTAAATCAAGTTCCACAAGAGTCGTCTGGTTCATCCAACGTAGACGAATTGTACATTGGGCAGGAGTTCCAAACTAGAGAGAGATAAGTGAGAGAGATAACGAAACAGCAAGTGTTTAAAAAAACTTCCCAATCGACACTCGCTATCTCAGTTAGCGAGTGTATTTAGCTAACTAAGATAGCGAGTGTAAACTTCGTATTTTTTCTTCAAGATCATATACACTCGCTATCTCAGTTAGCAAGTATAGTACAAACACACACGTTATCTAAGATAGCGAGTCTAAACTTAGTATTTTCTTCAATTTTTCTTCAATTTTTCTTTAAGTGGTGGAGAAACACCTCACCATACACTTGTTATCTCAGATAGCGATGATGTTTTCACTAAACTCGCTATTTGAAATAGCGAGTGGGTCAGTTTGGTAATTAGTTTCGAAAGTTGGTCGGATTGGTAAATACTTTCAAAAAGTGGGTCATCTTGGGGGAAAAAATCGGCACTTGTTGTGGGGACAAATGCTGAAAAGCAAGGGATGCTTTATGTTTGATTCCAAAGGTGTGCCCCCTACAAGATCCTCCCAATTTCCCAGATCATGGAGATGCATAGGTTTCATGGAGACCCAATGGAATTCCCTCTCATTTCATTTGAGGTGGGCATACGATTTTTTCCCGACAAACGATCTTGAATAACTTATAAATATCTTTCCAAACAGTATTGCCTAAAATTTTCAAAACACCTGTTATATATCTATATGAATTTATTTTCACCTCTATTTAGCCAAGAATATATCCTTCTCCCATTATTATTCTATAGAATAGGATTTATCACAAACAGAGCATTTAAGAAAATTTGTGTAGATTATCGCAGAACATGTTTCGTGCATAAATCAATTTTTTTGCCAGAAAGTTTATAAGTAAAATGTCACTCTCAAGTAGCCATTATAGTGAGATGTACATGAATTTAGGCAGCCACGCCTACCAACCTCTGGCATTATAATAATAGTATAGATGACATTTGCTAGTTACATAAGAAATTATAGAAATCAAACCTTTAGAAATATCTACAGGAAGCAGTTAGGAATATCTGTCATTGATTGCATGGATGTTAAAGTCTTTCTGTTAATAGGGGGTTTTGTCGGTTTGGATAAAGGATGGTGCATGTTGTTTGCTTAGATAATGAAGGCAAGATTCCATCCATACCAGGGACCTAACAATTTGACACACAAATTATACAGATGCATGATATTTACTGTATATGTTGTTTAAGACTCAGGAATATGACACTCGAGCCAACTCATACCACTCAATTTTGGTTCTTTTTATGAAGAAGGCAACGGTGAGGAGCGTTACGAAAGAAAGGAAAGAAAAATATTCATTATCACTATTATAACGCCCCGACTTTCATACACAGGAAAATCGTAGCACACTCAGAAATCTTTTCATTCAATTGAGTACGTAAACATAATATAATACAGAAAAATGCCTATAAATCCAAACCTCTTGGATTGATAAGATGACGGGCTCAGGATATCACACTCTAAGCCAAGGCCTTAGGCACTCTTACCTGCACAATACAATTTGCGGGTTCGTCAGCTTGTGAGGCCGACGGTAAGAATCACAACAGCTTTAACTAACTCCAAAAATAACATAACAACATACATAACATAACTCCAAAAATACACAACGGTAGAGTGCCTGCGCTCTCTCATAAGATGCTTGAAGTTGACGCGTGAGTCATTAATGGTAGCGATATAGGTGTTTGTGCGAGTAGTCAGGGAAGAGAACATCCTTCATTGCGAGGTGCCAGTGAGAGTCAACGAGGGTCAAGCGAGGGAATGAGAACCAGAACTCAATCTGTACAGAGAGTTGTCAGATTGGTGGAGTGTCTATGGTCTCATATGGTGCTTGAAATTGATGTATGAATAACTTATGGGGGCGACAGAGGTGTCCGTGCGAGCGACGAAGCGGATAAACAGTCTACAAGCAAGGGACTGAGAGAGAATGAGCTCAAATTGGCACGAAAAATTGACTTGGACGAGGTCACCCGATCAGTAGGATTATATTTCGTTGTATTTTTGTTTGTTGGTTGGGGTGTATGAATTCCAGGACCCAACATTAGGGGTGGACAACTATTTTCCGAACCGACCAAATCCGAACCAATCCAACCCGAACCGACCGGTTTTTAACCGAACCAATTGGGGGTTTGGATTGGCTCGGTTCTTGATCTTCAATAACCAACTGGACCGGTTCGGTTGTTGGATGGGGGTTCAAATAACCGATGAAACTGAACCGACCGTACCTCTATGCATAAGTCCATAAAAAAATATAATTCTCCTTTAATTTCTTGAATATAAAAATAGTCATTTCTCATTTTCTTGGAGATACAAACAGTCTTCTTTAATTTCTTTAATACAAACCGAGCAATTGTTCTACCTATGTTTTGATTCTCCAAAATCCTGTGTGTGATGTTATTGAGAAATGCTTGATTTACAGTGTGACCCAACTTAATAGAATCATGAAGTTAATGTAACATTTAGTAGTTATTTTAATCAAGTCAAGTAGAAATTGTAATCTAAATCTTTTTTTATTGTACCAGAAATTTAATTAGCTATGGTAATTTAATGTTTCTTTTATGATAATAAACTAAGATTACAGAAGTATGCAAGTGAAAAAGTAGTTTATCTCACCCATTTAAACGTCATAATCTCAAACAATTAGTGCAAAATTTATTAACAACTTGTGGTTTTATGAATCTTCATTTTAAATTCATTTCTGAATAACAAATAACAGGTTGTTTCTTAAGTTTGATTGAAGTTGATCTTTTAAATTTCAACAAAATTATCAATGATGTTGAAGGTGAAAAGTAGCACACCAAACCGACCATCCAATCCAATCCAAACCGAGCTTAATCAGCTTGGATGGAAACCGATCCAATTAAGGTTCGGATTGGTTGCGGATGAGAAAATTAAAAAACCGATCTTCTTTAGATCGGTGGTGGATGGTCCATATTAGGTCAGATACCGACCGATGCCCACCCCTACCCAGCATGTTGGGATCTAAACTTCATAAGCCTTATTTTTAGTTGTATATTTTGTTAAATTCTTTTTAATGAAATGCGGGGGTATTCAACTCACCGTTTAACGATAAAAAAAAAACATACATAACATAATAGAAATAAAACTAAAATCACTAAATGTAAACAGGAAATAGTCAAATATACGATGTCATATGAGTGTGTATAAACAATTAATTAAAACATTAAACATATATTTATCATCAAAACATGCACAATTCAAATATACACTTTTAATGCACGCTTGTTTGGAACGATGTGCCGCCGATACAACATAGTTTCCAAATGAAGCTACTAGCGTTTCTTCTCATTACAGGGTTCAATTCTCGTTTATGCAATACATACTCATGTATTCTACACTATTTCTGACATTTATCTAGTGACTAGTAAGGTTGCAGTTATTCGGTCCAATTCCATTACTGCAGTCAATAGTGGTCATGTCGGGACCCTGTGGACTTTCTCCACCTCTGAGCATCCATAATGATGCCCAGCCCCAGGGTCTCTCTCCACTCCCCGGTCTTACATATTTCACCCCGCCCGAACCTCAGCGGTCTCTCTCCACTCCTGAGCATCCATAATGGTGCCCAGTCCCGGTGGTCTCTCTCCGCTTCCGAACCTCACTAAAAGTTATTACGAATATAAGACGACCCTGCAGGCATTTCCTGCTCCGCCTCATTCGTATCCGATAACATAGAACATCAACGGACACTTATGGGTCCATCCTCTAAGTTCCGACAGGAATCCACGGCCTATACATCTGCACCCCCATTCTTAACACTAGATCCCAGAAATTAACAGTCGAGACAACACCGCATGTATCCCCTTGACAGGTGAATACAACTTCCAATAATTATATAAATTCTAATACTTGTTTGAAATAGTCTCATATGAAACCTCAATGAGTCTACTACAACATTGTAGTTAAGAACCTCTAGATTTAACCCAATTAATCTGTCTAAAACCATTTGTAAGACAGTAGGTTCAGAATCCTGAAATTGCAGCTCTTGCTACTTTCAAAAATCACAGAAAATATCATACTTCTTGGAAATTAGATTTCTTAGACTCAAAAGAAAGATTAACGAGTCTACTTCAAGTTCTCAGTTTGTAGTTTCCTCAAAATACTTCATTTAAGGAGTTAAAACGATCAAACACCATAAGGCGTATAAATTTCTAGAATCCAGGAAAACTGTCAACCAGTTATAAGTTCAAGTTTATTAAAAATAATAAACGATATCCAAAATTCATAAAATTTTGTGAGCATATAATAGATATACACTAGATTCCCATACAAAAAGCTCAGCTTAGAATTCCATATATTTGGAGAGATATGATTTTTGGAAACAAGTAAGATATTTAGCCAGAATTATGAAATAAATTCGGTTTCATTTCTAAACCAGTAATGTATTCAGATTTTATTAAAATACCAAACGACATCCAAAGATTATAAAATTTTGAGATGTTGTATACATATACATGATACACATAAAGTTTTAGTTTCATAATCCATGTATTTAAATAGAAACGATTTTCTGAAGTGATATCAATTTTCGAACAGACTTATAATAAATTTCTAAGATAATTATATCATAATCTCACAAATTAATTAACAGCAATTAACACCCATAATCAAACAACATTCATACACAATTTAAGCACAATTACTAATTTATTATCTAGCATGCATACATCCTATAATATAAATAGAGTTGGTTAAAGTTGTTACCCACTTATTTGTTTCCGAAGTCGATTGTTTCTATGCTCGATTTGAACGACGACTACGACACCACGGACAGCAACCACGATGACGATAACAGTACTACGAACTGCAATTGTTTGTCGAGTTCGGAAAGAGTAATAAATTGAAATTATATGTCGGTGTTTATTTTATATATATATATATATATATATATATAAACAGAGTGAGAGAGATATAGTGAGAAGCAGAGGGTGATCGGAGATGACGATGGAGCTCGAGGATCGAGTGCAGCGGCGAGGAAGTAGCTCAGGGGTGCTGTGGTGGAGGCATGGCGATCGAGGCGCCGGCGATGGTGATGGCGATGAGGTGGATGCAGCGGTGAGGAGTGGAGTTCGGCGGTGGTGCGGTGAGGTTGCAGGAGGCTGGGGGCAGCGGCAAGGAGGAGCTTCACAGTTTCGAAGGTGGTCGGGAGCTGTGGTGGTGGCTCGGATGCTGACGGCAATGAGGAGGGTGACGGTGATGGTGTGCGGGTGTGAGGGGGAGTTGGGCGGGGGAGGTGGAGCTTCGGGGGCTACATGGAGCAGTGGCGATCGATGGCGAGGGTGGAGGCAGTAAGTGCTAGAGCTTCGAAAGTGGTGCTTTGGTGTTTCGAAGTGGGGACAGGGAGGCGGGTGAGGGTGCAGCAGAGGAGGTGGTGTAGTGGCGGGAGGCAGTGGCGAGGAGGTGATGGCTGAGTTGGAGTGGTGGTGGCTTTGGGTTTCGGGTGGTGGTAGTGTCAGTCGATGGCGATGGTTGCGGTGGCAGAGTGGGTCCAGGGTGCGGGTGAGGCGGAGATGAGGAGAAGGTGGTCGTCGGAGATGGCGATGGCATCAGGTTGGGCTTTGGGTTTCCGTGAAGAAACAAAGAAGAAGAAGTGAAAAGAAGGGGGTGATTTGAATATATTATATTATATTATATATATATATATGTGTGTGTGTGTGTGTGTGTGTGTGTGTGTGTGTGTGTGTGTGTGTGTGAGTGGCTGAGAGAGAGAGAGAGGGAGGGTGAGTGTGAGTGATAGGATAGGCAGTGAGTTGTATGCATGAGTGTAGGTATATATATATATATAGAAGTGAGAGAGGGCTGTGTAGAGTAGGCTAATAGATTAGGAGTGAATTTTTAGGGGTATAGAAGGAGGTGGAGGCAGTAGTAGTAGGAGAGGTGGGTTAATGTTGTAAAATGTAGTTGAGGAGATGAGGGTTGGCTGTTGGATTAGGATTAGAATTAGAGTTAAAACTTAAATTTAAACTCCAATTAAAAAACTGGGAAAATTTAGAATGAATCCAAAAATATTTAGGTTGGGTTGAAATAAGAGATAAAAAACAAACTGAAAGAACAAAAAGAATTTATAAGAGATCGAAATACAAAAACGTAAATATTTATTGATAATGTACAAAACACATGTTTAATACACGTGTGGGTCAAAATTGTCATAACTCAATTTTGCGGGGTGTTACAACTATATAAGTCTTTTCTCTTAAGAATAGGGAGAGTGAAGAGTCAAAATGCTTCACAAAGATAAGATAAAAATTGCGAGTAGTTGGTGTGGGCGACAGTAGCCACAAAAGATACAATAAAATTTTCCCTAAATATCCAAATTACAACCAACTTACCATCAGCGAAATTGGTCATAGTTGGTCCTAGTTGGTGTGGGCGACGGGAGATTTGATAGGAAGTTTGATGAGAGATTTGATGGGAGATTTGACTCATATAATTAAATTCCCTAAAGCTTTCTTTGCCCGGTCTAGATCTCAGCTCCGTCGTAATTCTTCGCATTTCTCTTTAGTTCAAGTTGGGCTTAATATTTATCTACACTCCAACTTGAGGGGGAGTGTTGGAATATTTATCATATATTTCATATTTAGTAATAAATTAATATATAAGAGTAGTCATATTAGTTAAATCTATATTCTGTATGTGATTGATTTGTATTTATATCCGTATTTGATTATATTAGGTTAGAAGGCTTTCTTTATGCCCAAGTTTTGTAAGCCTATATAAAAGTCTCTTTGTTTCTCATTATGTATCTCAAGAAGATCAATAATATTTCTTTCTTTACTCCAATATTTTATTGTACAACAAACCTCAAATGCATGTCAGAAATTTGATGTTGACAATGAGATCCATCTTTCAATCTCTCTTAAGTATACAAGCCATGATGCCCTTTCATGAACTTGTCATTTTATTTTATTTTCAAACTTATAAAAGACTATAATGTTTCTCTGTGTTTTCTCATGCAAAGTTGCAAAGATTGAGGTGACTAATTATTAAAGAGATTTTTAATGACCCATTCTAATGTACACTTTTGTATGGTAGTAAAGTATGGGAGATCTGGAAAAGAGGTGCACGAGGTGCGTGCAGCGAACGTGTAAAATGGTTGATGATGAACTATTGGAGTAATAATAGCTGAGATATGAGCAACGAAGCTTATCTTCTTGGCTATGAAACATTGACACTTATATACCATGATGTATAGGACACACGTACCCAACACCGCATTAGCTATTTCAACATAATTTTTCATAATTTTCTCATCTTAGTGTGTTGTATTGCATCATGGCCGTGTCTGTTTGTCTGCATGTCTGTGTCCACCTTAGCTTCTTGGTGCAAGTCAACAATAACCTTGCACTTATATTGTTGTAAAGGGTCATGTTCCGAATGATTTATATAAAATTCCAACAAGCATCACATAGAGGATGATGCATAGAAAAAGCTCAGGATAGGGAATTAAAATGGTGCTGATTGATGATGCAAACCACCAGAGCAATTCAACCAGTTTGCTACAGTTCGTAACATGCTTTGGATGTTACATATCGCTATACAGGAAGTGACAAAGTTCTTGACCTGGAGTTAGGGCTGCAATCGAGCCGAGCCGAGCCGAATACCTTCAGGCTCGAGCTCGGCTCGTTTACGAAACGAGCTCAGTTTTGAGCTTGAGCTCAGTTCGAGCCGAGCTTTGACCGTATTCGAGCCGAATAGCTCGCGAGCTTAGCCTATAAAAAAAACCAAGCTCGAGCTCGGTTCGTTTACGAAACGAGCTCAGTTTTGAGCTCGAGCTCGGTTCGAGCCGAGCTTTGACCGAGCTCGAGCCGAATAGCTCGCGAATAGCTCGATTCGTTTGCAGCCCTACCTACCTGGAGTGGATTGAAGAAAACCCCAACAGCCAAATCATTATATCACCAATATAATTATAGCTATTAGTTATATATAATTACATAGAAAATATATTGTAAACTGTATTTAATATCAAAAGCTTACAGTAGTTACCACAAAATTTGGTACACGTTTCAGGGCAGATCAGTCTTGTATCCCTCTGCAACTGTTCATCTGTAAAGAATCAAACAAACATTGCCTCAAGAAAAATACTGATAAAAAATAATGGGTAATGGGGTGATAAATAACCTTTCAATCTAAAAAAAAATCTTTATACTATGTAATTCTTATCTCACAGTATGAAATGTAATGTGTGCCACACATGTCTGACACTTGCAATTATAATTTTGACAGTGGCGTCCTATCTTTTGATCTCTATGCATCAGCACAGGGCCCTTTCAAGCTCTAGTTTTTTTTCTCTTTCTGGAAACAGAATTAAGATAAATACTTCCCTCAAAAAAGAATTTTAAGATAAATACTTGGTACCTAGCCTAACCTCTAAAATTTCACACATAACCAATCTAAACCTTGAGGTCTGAATTACTCATGTACCTGGGGAGGGGGGGCAGGGTAAGCTCCACATTGACCTCCAAAAACCACTATATTCTATTTTAGTTTTTTATTTTTGGAGTAAAAGGTGTAATATAGCCACCCAAAAAACCACTATAATTTCCACAAGGGTTGAGTTCCAAACTTTGATACAACATCAACAAAGTCATTATCCCAAATATTTGGGGTCAGCCACATGAATCCTCTTCCTCAATTCAGCCAGTATAGTTCCGTACTTTGATCTATAAACAGAATTCCTACAAGCAACACAAAAACTGTCTAGAAAAATGAGGAGTTTGTGGATGTCAATATAAACTTTTGATTTTAAAAAAATGCAGACCTCTAGAGGAACACTGTCTAGAAAAATGAGGAATTTGTGGATGTAAATATAAACTTTTGATTTTAAAAAAATGCAAACCTCTAGAGGAACACTGTCTAGAAAAATGAGGAATTTGTGGATGTCAATATGAACTTTTGATTTTAAAAAAATGCAAACCTCTAGAGGAATTAATTACAAAGGTTTAGTTAAATGAAGTCTGAATGCCATATATTGTCCTATTACATCCGTGATGGACAATCTGGAAGGAATTGACAAAATTACCAATCTCTATTGGAGTCGTGAAAGTTCCTATACTCTAAATCATCAGATCTCTAAAATTACCTAACATATGATAGCATATATAAAAATATGTCTATTCCTTCTCTTTTACTTAATTAATTGTTCTCTTATTGGTGGTTCACCAATGAGATATGGATCACACTCACATACACATGTTTATGAAGATAAAATTTGAATAATAAAGTCTTAAACTAGTCACATACTCGCGTACTAAGGATTAACTTATCTAATACTAAAGTCTCAAAGTTGTTAGCAGGAATCTTACAGCATGATGACGAAGAGGTTACACTTGTATCAATTTTAGGATGTTGTCAGTATAAACAGAAATACAGAAAGAAACGCTGCAATCACGTATAAACATATTACAACCTGCACTAGCTTAAATGTGCATTTCTTTTTAAATTTGAAAAAGATTTCCTGGGTTTTTTGTAAATCTAGTTTAGCTATATTATATGAAGAACATCTTTCAAGCATATTTGACAATTATTCTCAACGAAATATTGACATTTGCCACCTGTATAAAACATTTGGCAGAAGAGACTTCTTACTGTTTACTTTGATTTGGGGCCTCTTATGCCCAGAGGATTGTAGACTTTTAGCAACTATCACTCTTGTATACCACCTCATATACTTGTATCAATAAGAAAGTACATGGCAGTATATACCAATTCAGAATTTTTAAATGCCAGCAATGGAAATTGCCTAATAGTGAGTTTCGTGCACAAATACTTACCGACTTAAACAGTGAGTTTTATAAGACGCGACAGAGATATGAAAATGATTTATGCATCCTAAAACACATAACAACTTTCTCTAGTTTTTTTAATTCCAAAGGGTTAGAGTTAATTTAAATTGAGTTTGGAAATTTGGGTGCTCTGGAGGTATTTTGGGATTTCACTTTAGTATGGGCAATGGCTTGGAACCAACTTCCAAAGCTTTTTCCCCAATGTCATACTTACGTCTATCACTTCCAAATTTACTTAAAAGTGTGATCATAGATCATATGCATGTATAAATTCCTTTTCGCTTTCTGATATGGTGTCATAGCATAGACTGAGGCCATGCTCAACCCAAGCCCAAGCCCAAACTAGGATTGGGGAAGACTCGGGGACGCGTACATATGGCAAGGGTCTGGGGACTCCAGGGCAACACGTGTCAAACTCCGGACAGCAGACCAAAGCCCCCCCCCCCCCCCCCCCCCCCCCCCAAAAACAGTGGTACACTACATCTATCTCACTCAATATCTTGTCTCTTTTAAATACTGTTCCATTATCAGACAATCTCTAACTTAGGCATCAGAGGAGATATGCCCAACTAGAGGCTCCTCTTTTAATTATGTGTCAATATAATGCAAGCCCACATAACATAGTTCACCCACTATTTGGAACCACACCTAACCAAAAGAAAGCCCGACGACCCAATCCAACACTTTCAAACACACAAAAATATTTATATAAAATCCTCAACTAAAAACATGGAATACGATTTCCTATATACTCTGACTATTTAGCTCCACGTTGATGCAGACCACGATAAAGAAGAATCCCAGGCCTTTCTAGAAAGGTTTGATCGGGCTAAGTCGCACCTCCAATAAGATTTGATTGGGCTCATTGTGAAAACCGGCATAACTTTTTCTGCGAGTGACCAGACCAGTCCAAGATCTCAACAAACGAGAACGTCTGCATCTGTTGTCACCCAGTTTTCTACTCACAAATAATGAATTTTAAAAAGAAAAAGGAAAAAAAAAACTTTTTTATGAATTATTGTGGATTCAAGAACCCGTTAGTTTGAACGAAATCAAGCTTCTACTTTTTGCATCGCATTTAACTAACTTTTAATCTTGTAGTAAGGAGTATGTATAGTTACTTGATTAGAGTAACAAATCGAACATAATCAAATCTCAAACCCTACTAAAAGATTCCAAAATATCTAATCTCAAAACTATCTCTACTTTCCGATCAGAGATACAGATCATAATATAAACGAATCTCAAAACTATTTCTACACATGCAAAATTAATTGAGAATAAATCACGGATCTTAACGATAACAAAACAATTTCAGAAGGGAATCAACAAAATTCGAAGTTAGGGTTTGGAATGTACCATTGAAGATTCCGATGAGGGGAATCATGTCGCTGGATCTCGATCGCACGATCTACAGAATCTTCAGATGAGGAAGAAGAAAATGAGCAGAAGCCCGATTTTGGGGATTTAGGGTTTCTCTTTTGCTGATCGATTTGGTGGTTTCAATTGGCGGGAAACTGAGAGAGTAAGTAAGAGCTCCGTATCCGATTTTCGGAATTATTATTAAGGGATCACGTGCATTGTACATGCTGAAATTAATCCCAACCGTCCATTCTCAATCTTTACTCCTTTTTTAGGAAATTATTTGTAAGCCCCGTCTTTGAGTTTCAGTTAGAGATTAGCCCTCTGACTTTACAACCTTTCCATTTTACCCTCCGATTGTTTTTTAATTAGTGTTAGGTCCATTAGTACGAGGGTCTTCTCTTTATCCATTGTTGTTGCAAATCCATGCGGAATGAGGCCCTCATTGCGTTAGGTGTTAGGGATCAGGTTAGTTATAGCTAATAGCAATGGTGAATAATCCATAGTTTAGTTGTAAGAGAAGGTCCGGTATCAGTTGTATAGGTATTTGCTCATAAGTGATTAGGCGGGAAGGTGTAATAGGCTGTTGTATAAAGTCCAGGTATAATTTACATAGAGTGCACGTGTCTTTGGATATGATCAAATTGTAATTGCCTATAAAAGGCTGACTTGTAAGATAAATGAACAATCAAGAATTGAATAACAAGATTATCCTCCAAATTATCTTCTTCTTCTTCCGTCGAAACCCTAGATTTTTCAATCCATGACGTATTCACTCGAGCTCAGATTTCGACACTTAACAACTTTGTATCAGAGCGGGCTTTCACCGACGGCAACGAGCGAGACGTCGGAGGTACGTCGACGGTGAAGGAGGAGATCCGAACGATGACTTTGCAGGTGAAATCAATGGCGAAGCAGCTGGATTACATCATTGATAAATGGAAAGAAGTTGAGAGCAGTCTATCATGGATTCAACAATCAATTCCTCGATCGATTCCTCATCCGAATCAAGCAATCGAGGTATCAAACCCTAACTTCACTCCTTTCAATTATAGAATTGATAGTGACATGGAAATTTGAATAAATGAAAAGACAGTGAAAGTTCAAAAGCATAATAATCTGGAAATGGAAGATGGCAATGTTGGCAGTGATGGTGGTGATGAGTACAACTGCAATCTTTGTTGGAGTTCTTGTTCATATAAAAGATACCACTGCAACAAATTGTTTGATTACAACTTGTGCTTCAATTGTTTTGCTAGAAATAGATTTGAAGTGGGTTTAACTCCACTAGACTTCATTTGCATATAAGAGACTGATAGCCAAATTGGGAATGTTGAGAAACTGTAAGAGGCAGAATATGTTATTGTTGAAAAAAACCGATGGAGATTTGATGGACACTTCAGCAATTGAGGATAGATAACTATTAATACAGTGGTGAGGGTTGTTGTGAAAGACTGGGATGCCATGGAAGAAATAGTGAATGAACTAAAGCACGAATTGAGAAAAAATGATACACTTATGAAAGAGAAGCTCACGTGGGCTAAGAAGATTTCAAAGTTGAGTTCACCACATGTTTGTGGTAATGTCTCAAAGGCAATTTTCTCTTATATTGAGCTCCTAATGTGTATTAGACGAAATGTCACGAATATGAAATTGGAAGTTATAATACCTAATCATGACTATGTAGTACTTAACGGATGGTCCCCACCGATTCAATAAAATAATGTTGAATGAAACTTCTTGCAAGATGAGGAGTATGAGGCGGTGAGTGAAGAAACAATGAAATTTGTTTGTGGATTGCTAAGTAAGTTGGTTGTGATGCTTTAATCGGCAAGGTTCTCTTGCCATTTTAAAGTGTATGATGAAGATGAAGGTGATGTCAATGCACTTGAGTTTGTTAAATATGATTGAGCACTACGCGGGCATGAAAGGAGAAGAGGGGAAAAAACAAAAGAATGAAAGTGACCATTAGATTCTTGAAGAAATTCATATACTACGTATAAAATAAAAAAAACCAAGACCGAAAATTGACGCTGATATTCATATTGCAACATCCTATGCTGAGCTGAGAGATGCTAGTGCAAATACTAAGATTGGAGTGGGTATCCAATCACAACAAGAACTTTAGAGACCATGATATGGCTCTCAGGTGCTCATGTCAATATGAAGTTAATGTTAGAAAATGGGTGTTTTATACACCATTTACGAACCGATTTTTGAGCAATTTTTTGAGTAAGATCCTCAATGAATTTTTGAGAGATCTTGATTGATTTGTGTTCTCCTTCGTGAGTAGATCAAAATCATATATTGGTTTGCTAGAAACGGTTAAGGGGTGAATGAGAAATTGTCTCTTAAAGAGAGACATTTTCATTCTTGAAATGGGTTAAGGGAACATAGTCCCACATCGGAAAAATCAAAGGAAATAGAAGAGGATATATAGTATCCTCCTTCTAAATATTGTAAGATAGCTAGAAGAGAGGCTCTATCTCGCGCGTGTAGGAAGAAGGGGGTGCAAATCTCGAACCGGATTACATGCGACTTGTGTGCGCCTGCATGACCTGCAAACATGAATGCCGGACCGACTTGACCCCACCCCGTGCAGGGCCACTTTTTGCTACAGTTTTGATTTTTCATTTTGTAATGGCTGAAATGAATGCAGAAACGGTTCTGTCTGCCGTTTCAGTGCTGTATTGAATGTTTTGTCTGTCGTTACACTGAAGGCATTCAAAAGCAATGATTGATGTCTGTCGTTACAGTGTTTGCATTCAATTGAGTGTCTGCAGTTACACTGAAGGCATTCAAAGCCTTATCTGCCGTTACAGTATTAACCCTGGCTCTATAAATAGAGGCCTCCCCTCTCATTTCTTCCCTGCACAACAGAAAACTTCTTTCTTCCTCCTAGCTCTGAGTCCTGTTCGTTTTTTCACTCCTGTTGTTTTGGTAAGTCGGTGATAGGATTCTACCGCTACTGCTCAGTTCGAGAGTGTTACGTGATGCCTACGTGAACACTCTGGTCGTTGCATCCTAGGAGACAGATGCCTTCGTTCATTCCAACAACCGAAAGAGGCGAAATCTGTTTTAAGGACACTGTGTGATACACAGGCCTCGACTTCTCAACTTGTAATTTTGAAATTGAATTCTGTAAGTTGTTAATTATTTATTTTTATTTCTTTTCGGGTTTTCTTCCTCTCTTTTTTCCTTCTCTGTATTTTGTGCCTCTCAATTAAATTGAGTTTATTGTAAAAGAATTTTTGTAACAGTTAAGAACTGAGTTCTTGAAGACTATTATTGAAGCACAGTGCTCTGTTCAACATGCATTCCTTGTGATGCTTAAATATACATATATGGTTGAAGAGATTCACTTTATTTGGTTTCTGAATAAGCTCCTGGAAACAAAAGTTATGCAAGTTCTGAGGTTCAAACATGGCTAGGTTTACTCAGTGGGAGTATCTATCTTTTTGGGAGGTAATAGACCTTCAGGATCTCGAGGTGACCGGGGTGATATGAGTATTAATTTTTCATGTGACCCAGATATTGCATCTAAGCTTGTTGATTTTGCATTGTCATCAGCATTGGAAGAGATATCAAATATTCAAGATAATGGACCATCAGCATTGGAAGATATATCAAATCTTCAAGATAATGGACCATAATATCAGGATATTTCCAATATTCTTGAAATTGAAAAGTACTACGAGACATTACTTGAATAGGCTAAAAACAAGATAGAGCCATACATACTTGAAGTTGTAGAAAAGGCTATAATTTTGAAAAAGCAAGATATCCATCTTAGAATTGAACACATTATGAAGGAAAAGAAAATTGTTGCAAATTCATTATATGATGCACGTAGAGAGGCTAGAAAAGCATTACTTGCATTTTCTAGAAATGAAAAGAGTTTATAGCCTTCTGAGGTTGAATCTAGCAAGCCTGACTATAAATATATTACTGACATATCTTTTTTGATCGTTAAACGGTGGATAGAAATCCCCCGCGTTTCAGTAAAGATAATTTAGCAAAACATACAACAAAAAATAAGACTTATGAAGTATATATCCCAACATGCTGAGTTTTGGAACTCATACACCGCAACCAACAAACAAAAAATACAGCAAAATTTAGTCCTACTGATCGGCCGCCTCTGCCAGAGCAAATTTCTCGTGCCAATTTGGGCTCATTCTCTCACTCAGTCCCTCGCTTATACACCGTTTATCCTCTCCAACTATCGTACGCTCTTCCTCATCGCCCCCGCAGTGACTCAAACGACATGTGTAAGCACCCTATGAGAGACACCGCAGGCACTCCACCAATCTGAAAACTTCATGTCTAGATTGAGTCCTCGTTCTCATCCCCTCACTTCACCCTCGATGACTCTCACCGCATCTTCGCAATGATGGTAGACGTCGCACATGACCCCTGCGAGCCCCCTGACATGAAAGAAACCAAAGACACCCCCCACTTTGACCAAACAAGGTCAAAGTAGAGCCCAAACTATAAATTTTCCTGACAACAGTCGCCCACACCAACTAGGGCACCTTTCCCTGCTAATTGTGAATCGGCTGTAAATTGGATATTAGGGACGAGTTTGGATGTTATGAGCTCCTCACCATTCACTCGAATTTCAAAATTCGACATGAAATTCAAAGCCCACCCTGCAACATCACTTCCAAGATCAAAATCGAATTTCAAAACCAAATTTGAAATTCGAAAATCTCCATCCCCTTACTTTCTCCCCGGCCTCCCCCACGGCAGTCCTGAGTACCCCAAGTTCGCCAAATGCCACCTTATACCTTTGCTTGGCAGCACTGCCACTGCAAGCCCCAACATCAAGCGCTTGAGCCACCCGAAGCCATGGTCGTACCCCTATGTCCTGAAGCTCTAATCGCGCGCTTGAGCCATGGTCGCACCCCGGTCTAGCCCCAGTGCCCTGAAAGCCCTAGTAGTGTGCTCGAGCCACTGTCCCTGAAGCCATGGCCGCACCCCGGTGCCCTGAAGCCCTAATCGCGTGCTCGAGCCACCAACCTCGACACCCTGGTCGCACCCCACTCTGATCAATGAGTTAACCCCGAGAAGTGGCCGCAACCACCCCTCTTCCTCCATCCTACCTCGCAGGAGAAGGCTATAGTCCGGTGAACCACTTCGGCAACAACTGAGTGGGTTTGGAGAGAAGAAATGAAGAAGGTTAGAGGTGATGAGATCTGGAAGAAAGAAGAAGAGGGGAAACAATAAGCGGCCACAAGGGGGTGTTAGGAATTGTTGTCTCAAATACACGTAGTCACTGAGTACTTAAAGTTGGAGAAGAAGATGATGAGACAAAGAAGCAAGAGTAGAAGAATGTAGCCTGGAGAGTTGTGATCGACTGACCTGGGAGTGCGGTTGACCGCCCCTAGCTGCTGAGAGTTTTTTGAGTATACAGGTCCAATAAAGGAGGGGACGGTCGACCAGCCTTGGGGGTGCAGTCGACCGATCAGCCCTCGGGTTTGGTTCTACACGTTGCAGTCGACCGACCTTGGGGGTGCATTTGTGTCACATCCCGCTTCCAAAAAATACGGAATGCAAGCACGTGACACGGCCCAGCGGATGACTTGCGTCATCCATAGGCTGTTATTGATCCAACTCAACAATATAAACAAGTAATAAAAACATCCACGCATGCATTGGAAGAATAATCACATAAATAACAATATTGAAAATTTAAGCATAAAAATAACCAACATAAAAATAACCCAACATCTGGAAATTAACAAACCATAATCGGGTCGAAGCCCACAATACAAAGAAATAATATTTGTTCAATTTTATTAGAGTCATCAAATAAAACAACATTTATTTTAATGGCGCTGTAAAACATCTCCTTCACCAATGCTGCTCTCCTACTCCGTCAGGTAAATCTCCTTGATTACCTGTAAGTTGCTCATCTAAAGAGAGGAAAAAGAAAGTCCTTAGAGCAAGTCATGGACATGCAAGTGGAGAAACAAAGAAATAATGGCAATAGTGGTATAGCAATGAATTCAATAAACGATGAAGTCAATAGTGTTGAACAGTGACAAGGCAATAATAGTATAATATGCAATAACTATGATTTAGCACGATAACGATGAACAATATCAATAATGGCAATAATAACGATAAAACTGTTCAATAAAGATAACAATATGCAATGATAATGTAAAGAGCCTTAGGTCTATTATTCATTTTTAATCCTAGCTAATGCACGTACTACTGTGTCCCATGTATGCCGTACCACAGGTTCGATACATACAATCAATTTCGTTTAGACTAAGGTGGTAAATTCTATAGTTCATGTACTGGGTATGATGACTATAACGGTAATAACACTGGACATGTGCAATTTCTTACACAATACCGATAACGATAATAACACTGGACATGTGTAATTTCTTACACGATGCCGATAACGATAAAATACTGGACACGTGTAATTTCTTACACGATGCCGATAACGATAATATTCACTGGCCATCATCCGAGTACACTTACTATATTGTCAACTATCCTAATCAACCCTTAACCCCGGCTTGATTTGCTTTCTTTATTTAATTAACATACAATAATGCGAATAATAAGGGACACTAATAAAGGTGACAAAACAACCCTAGGATCATGCAATATACTCTGTACAATTAAATGCACCAATTCAACATTATAGGTATAATTATATATTATAAAACATAGAATCCCAATTCTGGACGGCGGTAGATTGCTGTACCAAATCAGGATTCCCGTTGCTACAGGACAGCAAATGTGGATCCGTCAGGTGGTCTAAAAACTAGACTCCTGTCCGGTTCCAACGCATACTTAAAGTTTACATTCCAACATCGGTAGCTAGGTGAAATTCAGTTTTCTTTACAGATTTTAGTTTCTGGCTGGGTGTCGATGTTGACTAATTTCAGTTGTAAGGGCAGTAAATAATCATCACAAAAATTAGTAAAAATAATTGTTATCACCCCAAACATGTTATCTACAAATCTGAAATTTATCTTGGCCATATTTGATCATTAGTCCACTTAATTTATTAGCCTAACATGGGATGTACATGAATCTAAAATTACAGCGCAGCTGTAATAAAAAAGTCATAACTCGGGCAATACAAGTCAGAATTCGAAAATTCTGGTGGATATTGACATCTAGACACTTAGGGCTACGTTTCATTTTCAGAAAGCGACTGATTTTAAAGAAGTTATCTAAGTTGAAACAGCACGGTAAGGTTCAGGTTGGCGTAATTTTCAGAATAGTCAACATGTTCCTCTTGAATAAAACGGTTAAAAGTTAAGAATGATAAATTGGAGTTTAATAATCATAAATCACAGCGAGTCATTCCTATGTGAACATGGTATTAAGGTAAATGATATCCATAATTCTACTAATTACAATCAACTAATTTATCGATAGCAATCACATGAACGATCAACCTTAATATACAATCTATAATAGTTGTCTTTAATGTCATGAGATGAAATGTGATAACAATTTCCGATTCTTATATTCAATAACTAACTACATGGGTGCATGTAAGATCCCTATACTTTAGAGGCAAAAATACGGCACGAAGTCGAGATTACCACTTGGATTCGCTCGTGTAAATCCGTGGTATCCCAACGATAGATACAATAACATTTTACGATATTCAATACAGATCCACTTACGAAATTCATTAAAAATATCGAATATAATACAATAAATATTCGATAAGAAATGACTTGCCTTTTTGACGATTCCGAAAGAGAATAATCCGGCGAACTCCGAAAATTACGTGCAAGAAAGTCTAAGCAAACAAACCAGTAACTCAGCACAACTCCACAGCGGATCAGATCCAAACAGCAAACGCGGAATCTAAATCCCACACACACAAAACACGGGACACCAAACTATCCAATGGGACTCCTCCTTGCACCGAATCCGTCCCAACAGCAAACAGCCTAGTGGATCCGCTGCGGCCAGTACACTGAATAGCCAAATGAACCACTCAGCGATCTCCTTCCCCAACGCAGCTGAAAGAGGGAGAGAGAAATTGCGAGAGAGACTAGCGGCGACCGCGATGAGTGGGGGCGGTGACACCGCGGCGAGGCGGCAAGGCGGCAATGCGGCTGGTCGAGAAGCGACGGCAATCGGCGAAGATCCAGACGTTGATGACTCTGGTTCACCTCCAAAATAGAGGAGGCAGAGCTGGAGGCTTGGGGGCTTTAACGGCAACGACAAAAGAAATGAGGGGGTTCGCCGGAGATTGCGGGAAGGATGAGGGACGACGGCGAGGCGGATGAAGGGTGCAGGCAAAGTGGGTGCTCACGGCGGATTGGGTTACGGCGATGGGTTGAGTTGGGTTCGAGCGGCAATGGCGATGGGTCGGGGCTTGGACGGCGACGGCGAGACAATGGGGAGCTCGCCGCAACGTGGAGAATGAGATCAAGGTGCTTGGGAGAGAGCGACGGCGGAGTTTGAAGGTGTAATCGATGGGTTCGGTGGAGCTTCGATTGGGTTTGGTTCTTGGCGGTTGAAGAAGGAACGGGGAGAAGGATGATGATGTAATACCCTGATTTTCGAATATATGAAAGACTATTTTATTTTTACATGTGGTGTGCACGTGTAATATTTTGGCTATTATTTTCAATATGATGAGTAAGAATATTGTTTCTATAAAGCATTTTTTTTCTCTAAAGCCCAAATGTTAGTTTACTTATTTTTCCTTTAAAATAATTATCTTGGCCCAATTAATTTAAGCCCATGAATTTAATCTTTTTCTTATTTTCTACAACTTGCAATGTATAGCATTTCTTTTTTTAAAAAAATACTTGTTAGTTGGTGTACAAATTTCTTGTAGGGTGGTTTGTGCTTGCACGTGCACTCCATGTACACGTGCATAAGCACACTATCTTGGCCAGACTGGGTAGAGAAGTGGGGGTGAGTTGTGGGTGGTTATTTAGGGGTGTGGGTGGTTTTTACAACTCCCTAGTGCATCCTAGCCTTTGATGCAATAACTATCTACTGAATCCTAGCCCTCCATCTCACTCCAATTGGTGTATAAATACCCCTCTCATCCATTGTTTTTTTTTACACTAAGATTATTTTTATAAGAGAATTATTGTGAGAAAGTGGTGTGTGTTATTTTGTGGAGTCCGGGCATCATCTTCTGGAGATTTTCGGCAAGGAGTAAGGAGCAAGGAAGGGTGCATTGCATTGAGGAGCTTTTCTGGATTCGGTTATTTTCGTCAATAAGGTGGGTGTTTCTCAGGACTTCTAGTGTAGAAGATATGCCATAATTGTGATGATTGTTATTATGCTTATGAGAAGTAAATTCAAACGTACTAGAATTGCTTGAGTATGTTTATGATGATAAATGTGGAGGAATAATAGTGTAGTAATGGCACTGTAAACAAGGATGAATTGGATCTGTACAGTCGACTGCCGTATGGATAAGTCGACTGGTACGAGACATCTGTTCCATGATTTGTTAGAAGGTTTAATTGACATATATGTGTACAATTAAAATGAAGTAGGAAGGCTAACTCATATCCGTCATGATGTACATGACTGAGGAGATATGAACATATGGAAAAAGAACTAGTGATGATTAATAAATTAAGAATGACCTGTGCAGTCGGCTGATGTTATGAACAGTCGACCGATGCATTGATTAAACTATGGATACTCCTGTAGATTCCATGAAATGAGATATTTCTATTGTGTTGTCCTAGTATAATAAATTGAGATTAATATTTCATCTCTGCAAGAAAGTTATGAACAAATGTAAAAACATGTTTAAACACTTCCTTAAAGGAAAGACAATATTAGTTACTTGAGATTCCATGTTATGATGTTACTGAACAGTTAAGAAATTTTGTGTTTATGAAACATGAATGTATGTACATTATAAATTGACTCCATGATGCATGCGCGTGTAAGAACTGTTGGGAAGATGATCCCTTAATTTGAATTATGAAACCGTCCAGTCGACTTAATGTGAGTATCAAGTCGACTGAGCTGAGCATGAATATGTACTGTTAAGACCCGGGATAGACGACTGATTTATTGACAGTCGACTGTCACGTAAATTACATTTTGAACATAAAAAGCTGCGGAACAGCCGACTAGCCATGTGCAGCAGTCGACTCTCCCGAGTGATTATGAAGAATATGAATCGACTGTACAAGTCGACTGATGTTTTCCAAGTCGACTGTACAGCGTATATTTTGATATGTCAGAGTTTTCAGTTGATTGCTGTTAAAAGTTGTGAACTTTATGATCGATGTTGATAAACTCTATTTATTGCTGCATGAATGTACATGAAATGAATCATAGTTTTGAATTGATAATTACATGAATATGAAAGTTAAGAACATGATATGCTGAGGCAATGAAAATGAATTCATGAGTTGGAAATGCTCAAATTGGAAGTTGTGAATTGAAAATTGAACAAAGGAGTAGCTAAGTCTCCCCCGGCAATGGAAATGAAATGAAAAATGAGAATTTAAAGACCAAGGTTGGTCATGTATTGAAATGAATGAATAAGTCCGGTTTAGTGGAGAGGCTAACTCTAGAACTTTGATTTTTATTCATGATTCTATTAAAATAAGGACTAGTACTTAGTGGAGATGTGATGAAAGTAAGAGAAAAACATTGAGTATGAGGGCTATTGGGTAGCGGCGAGAGCGTATCCCAGGAATTTTCATGATGAGTCTGGGTGAGGATACAACTCCAGAGTACTGTCCCAGTGGCGACGCTCGTGGGATGTTTGAAGACTACGGGTGGTGTCATGTCTATGGTGAGAGTTGAATTACCACAGGATGTCTGCATGATGAGTCATGTCAGCGATGGGATTCCCTCCAGAGTGCCTAGACATGAGTTCGTAGGTCGGAAAACATCTAGGACACTTACCGTAATTACAGTAGTAGATTAAGTCATGGCGAGGGATTGAACCCTACAAAAATGAAGAACAATTAAGAGGCTTGCCCTCGGACCTATGTAGTATGGGATGCATAGAATCTGAATAAGTGCGCATTAGTGTCATGTAAATTAAATAATTGCATTAAGAATTAAGTGCACAATCACAACACGACATCATTAAGATTTTCCCCTTTACTTTATTTATCATGTGAACAAGTTTGTGATCTGTTAAGAAATGAGAATCGTTATACTGTTTCTGGCATAGAGAGGATGGCCATGTATAACTATCGTCGGTTGAATAAACTGACGTACCCACATTTTTGTATGCAGGATAAATTACATGTTAAAGAGGAATGGATGCATAAAGATTTTACCATGTTGTTGTACATTTATGTAAATGTTGTAAATTTTTACTTCCGCTGTGTAATGTAAATGTAATATATGATGTAAACTCTGATGTAAAGTGAAAAGTTTAAATTTCTTGTAAAATTATACTGAAGAAAGTGAAAAGATCCTGTAGAACATCTCGAATTCAGTGTATTTGGGATTCGGGGCGTTACAGATGATGGAGATGGTGGCGACGACAATGGAGAGGAGTGGGTTTGGTTCGGTGATGGGGGTGGTGAGGCGAGATGGTGACGGAGGTAGGGGATGGAGCAATGGGTTGGTTTTGGTTTTGTTTGTGTTAAAACAGAGAAGGAGAGAGAGAGTACGGGGAGAGAGAGAGTGAGATTATATAATATTAAAAATTAATGCTGATATGGTATTAAAGAGAGGAGAGATTGTAGGGAGGGGGAAGTTACAGAAATCAATGACTATTAGTGGAGGAAAATTAAAGGAGATACAATTTGTTGTAACTGAGAGATTTTATGGCTAATAGATAGGGATAAAATTTTGGGGGTTACGGGAGAGATTCTGGGGATTGATTAGGAGTAGATCTGGTCAACACACAATTAAGAGAAATTGGGTTAATGGGCTTGAGTTTAAAAATAGTTGGGCTTTATATTTGGGCTCCACAACTTAGGTTAAATAAACAATGCAAATCAATGAATATTAGTTGCGCTTAAACAATTGGGTTTGGGCTTCAAATTAAATAAATAATACAAAATGGGTCAAGATCAATTGGGCTTTAAAAATAATAATAATAATAATAAAGATCAAGAAAATAGAAATAATAACAACATCACTAATTTTAATGATAAACAATAATAATATTTCTAATAATAAGAACAACCTATATTAATAAAAAAGATAATAATGACAAAACTAAAAATTAATAGAAATAACAATGATAATAATAATAATAACAAAGTTATATAAAAGAATTGGGTTTAACAAATTATTAAAGAAGTTCCGAATATTTTTAGTATGGCTAAAATGAAAATAGTCGATCAATTACAAAATAGAAAGTAAAATATACCCTTATTCAAAATAAACATAATTTCTGATCAGAAATATTTTAAATAGAAAAGTTAAATGAATTTAACACAACTAAATTCATAAATAATTCGAAATACAAAAAATAATTCAGAAATTATATATTTACGGGAACGAGGGTTACAGGTCGACCAACATTGGTGGCTGATTGTTTTTGGGCTTACGAGTTGAAAGGCCCAATTGCTAGATTTGTGTTTATCTTTTAGGGTTTACTTGGGGGCTATATATATGGCCATAAACTCTAGGGTTTAGTTATCGGAATAGATCGTTATAATTGTTCAACTTCAAGAGGGGATTGTGCCGAGTGTTTCAAAGGTGAGAGAAAGAGATTGAGAGGTGTAATCTCTTTTGTAATCATTGTATTTCTTAGAAAATAAGAAGTATTGGTTATCTCTGCATATTGATTGTGTTCTTATGAGATCTTTCATATATTGTAGTGGCCTGTTTTTGGTTCATCAGAGTCTTGGGAGTTTCTATTGCTTGTGGTGTGTTTCCGCTATTAGCACTACGAGTTGAGGGTAGATCCTCTAACAAGTGGTATCAAAGCAGTTGGTTCGAGATGGCCGATAACAAGATGAAGATCGAGAGATTCGATGGGAGTGACTTCGCGATGTGGAAGATTCAGATGATAGCGTACCTTCGTCAGAAAGATCTTGATGGTCCGTTGTTTGATGAGAAGCCGGTAGGTGCAGAAAAGAATGCGAAGCTCTTGACGGATTGGAATCGTTTTGATCAGAAGGTGCTAGGGCAAATTTAGTTGGGACTGAGTAGGAAGACGTTATTTCATATCTCGAAGGCATAGATCACAAAGGAGGCTATGGAGATTCTCATGAATATGTATGAGAAACCGTCGGCATATAATCAAATTCTTCATCTGAAGAAATTGGTTAATATGAAGTTGAAGGAAGGGGGTTCGTAGCAGATCATGTGAACAATTATTGTATGGTTTACAACCAGATGGAAGCTGCAGGTTTGAAGTTTTCAGAGAGGGGGCAGTCATTGTTACTTCTATCTACTTTACCGGATAGTTATAGTATGGTGGAACAGACTATTACAGACACTATGACAGATTCGACGACTCTACAGGATATGGTGAGTAGCATATTGAATGAGGAGGTGAGAAGGGTAAGAAATGGGGGATGTCCATCATCATCTTCGAGAGATTCTGTCATGTATGTTGAGAAGAGACGTGGGAGATCTAAGAGCAGTCGAAGAAGAAAAGATCAGAGTAGTTCATCTGAGAGTGGGTCTGATGACAGCAATGGGGAACATGGGCCTGAGTGCTGGTACTGTCACAAAAAGGATCACATGATGTGCAGTTGTAAGGCTTATATGAAGAAGAAGCATGAGAAACCGAAGAAAGATAACCCAAAGGAAGTTCAAGGAGGGCTTGTTGAGGAGTTATGCTTATCAGCTCGGGAGGAGTTGGGCACTCAAGATTGGTGTATTCATTCGAGGGCTTATTTTCATTGCACTCCGAGAAGAGAGATATTTGATGACTACGAGGAGGGTTCTTTTGGGGATGTGATCGTGGAGAATGGTCACCGGTGTCCTGTACGTGGGGTTGGTACTGTTCGTGTGAACACCATTGATGATCAAAGTGTTGTCTTGCGGGAGATAAGGCATGTTCCAGGCTTGAAGGAAAATCTTATCTCGATTGGAAGGCTAGACAAGGAGGGGTTGTCTACTACAGTTGGTAGTGGGGAGTGGTGTATAGCTGTAGGTTCAAGAGTGATTGCAAAAGAGAAGCGTGAGGGAACGCTGTATTTGCTTAGAGACGTAAGGGGCATTTCTCCTGTAGTTGACTCTCAGCCGGAAGTAGGTTGTGTGGGGTGCAACCAAGTTCTTTCAGTTGTGGAGGGGAGGTTACTAATTTAGTAGGAGTTGCTGGCCATGGAAGTGATCTTAGAGAGCAAGACGTTGCTGCGGAGATGGTACTTTGCAAATTGGTAGTTGAAGCTTCAAGTCGCTCTTGTGTGATAAAGAGCACTGGTATCGATATGCGGGGTGATGTCGATGAGGGTAACAGAATTGGGACTATAGGGGTTGAACAGTTTGTGGAGTTTATGGAGGTGTCGTCCACGGAGGTGTAACCCCTGTTTCCGGTTGTACGAATTTTTTTTCTTGTATTTTTTTAGTGCTCTCTTTTCTATTTTAGTGTATTTTGGGTCTTAGACTTGTTGTGGGCCTTCTGTGGCAATTTATTATTCTTGTATTATTGTTATTACTATTGTTATCTTTGTTATCTTTTGTTAGCCCAATCCATTTTCAAGTCCATACTATTATCTACCCAAACACATCTCTTTATTGGATCCTAAACCCAAATCCTAGTCTACCCAAACCCACAAACCCATATACTCCCTAACAACTAACCCAGATCTCCTCCCCCACAATCCCCCGTATCTCTTAACTACCCACTACTTTATTTATTATTTTATTAAAAAAACCCACTCTCTTTCTCCTCAATTCCCGTTCTCTCTCTTTTCCATTCTCTTTCTCCCTCCTCTGTTTCCCAAACCCGAATAGAGAACCCAACAGAGATCCCCCATCTTCCTCCCAGCTTCAAAACCTACCTCCGAACCCAACTGTTCACCTCGTCACTGTAGCCATCTCCGCCGGCTCCTCGACTGCAACCTAACCCCCTCCGCTCGCCTCGCCTCCCTCCCGACTGCTCCATGCCCTCCTCGTCCTCGACTTCGTCCCTGCCCCGCACACCACCTGTCCCCCAACCACAACCACTACAGTCGAGCCTTCTGCCATTGTTGCCCCCGAGCACCCTCGATGCCCTGTGCTCTGGCCTGCTGCTCCTCCGTCGACCCTGACCCTCGACTACCACTTCGTCCTCCCCATAGTCATCTCCGAACCTCCTCCCCTCTCCTCGCCTTGCACCTCTGTCGACTACCACCGAAGTCGACCACCAGCGATCAGCCGCCTCGCCCTGTCGAGCTCTCTACTCCGAAACAGAGCCTCCGCCGCCTTATTTCCTAGCCAACCCCTGCCGCCGACAACCACTCCCACCATCCTGCAGCACCCCCACCTTGTCCCTGCACCGCCCATTGACCCTGCCCTGCCATCGCTGCCTGCCTCCATCGCATCTCCAACATCAAAGCCGCAAGATTTTGCTATTGACTGTTGGGTCGATTTGCTATGGAATTTTTTGTCTGCTGTTGGAGTTGTTGTGTTATGGAGATCCGATGTGCTATTTTTTGTTGTTGTTTGTTGTGTGGTGGGGTTCGCTGCTTGCTATTGGTTGAAGTCGCTGTTTGTCGTTGCAGGTAGCTCGCACGTGTCTTGGATCGTCGCCCGGGATTCTAATCCCGTTATTATTTTCGCATATTCGAATCTCTCACACAAAAGGCAAGTCCACTTGAACTCGTTTATTTTCTAGTTCAAGATTATTGATCTCCTTAATATTGCTTTGTATACCTCCCGTTGGGGATATCTAGGGTTTACACGAGCTAACCCGAAGTAGCCTTGACTCGTGCCAATATCAATTGATTCAAACCCAAACCTGCATGCACACACGACATGAACAAATTGACTAGAACTTGCATAGGAGAAATATACCATGATATGAATACATGTTGACTGATTGAGATCTCAAGAATTAAATCGTGACATTATAATCTTGCCTTATATATACAGTAGAATTTCACCTCAACTTGCTGTGCATTATTGATAATGCAGTGCATGACAACAAGAATATGTTGATTATTCACTTTGATAAATATATATGATGATTTTTGTTATGTTTTGTACCCTATTCTGTTTTGTACAGAGGTTTCAACCGTGTTACAATAGGAATCAACCAAAATAATATAAAAGATAATTGTAGTCTAATAAATCTAGTTTCCAGACCAATTAACGGATCTTGATTTCGAGCTGTGAGCTGTGAGATATCGCAATTTTAGTCACTACTGGTCTGTACTTTCCAGATTGCAAATTAATGAAACACCGACACAACTTTCAGTTGAAACACCATGATAACAGTAGTATAATGGCATGAAACTCTCCAGAAACTTAGTAGACATGCTTAGGATCCATTCCTAATTTTTGTAGATTTTTATATTGATTTTACACCTAGTTTTCACCCATAAAGTTTTGACCATAAGCTACTGTAAGAACTGTTAACCTGTAAAGATTAGGATAATTGACCTAGCTATGATTCGAATTAGTAAAAAATTACTGAATATGAATTGTAGCCTCGTATGTCTAGTTTACTTTCCATTTTGGCGGAATCGAATTCCGAATTATAGTTTATGAGTTACTGCTGTTTTAGTACTATTGTGTCTGCTCTTTTCAGATTTACAATTACTTATATTTTATCATGCACTGTATCATTTTGTTGCGTTCTCATCGTCTCCTTGATACTCGTATACACACTTGCATGATCATGAATGAAATAATAAAATATTAAACAAGCCGGGGGTTAATAAGAGTTGACTTAGTAGTGGATAATCTCAGAAAATGTACTCGGTAGGGCCCTTCTTGTGTACTTGTACTATTGACATGGAAGGTGAAGAATTACTTGTGAACTTGTGAACTTGTTATCTTGCTATCTTGTTACACCAAGTACACGCTCTGTAGATCCTACCACTATGTCTAAAACGTCACTGTTTTGCGTGCACCGAACCTTTGGTATGGGATGCAGTAGTAAGTGCATTAGATAGGAAAAATAAAATGCTAATAAACCTAAGTTGACACCTGTACACTTGACCATTGTTTATTGATATCGTTATTGTTTTTGAACTTTGATCTTGCTTCATATTCCTTGATGTTCCATATTCCATTAATCTTTGCTTTTCACTACTTGTTGTCCGTACTTGCTCTAAGGACATTTTCTTTTCCACTCTAGTTGATCCAGCTAAAGGTGCACAAGGAGAATTGCCAGAAGGCATTGGTGAGAAGTTCTTCTAGGATTGGAGCAGGAGCCGCTTTAAAATAAATTATCCCCCTTCTATGTTATTCTTTTATCGCACAGTTACTCTTTGTTGAACTTTGTATCCCGGGCTTGTTGACCCGTAACTGTTGTTTATTTTTCTTCCAGTTGTTGGTTATTATGTTGACTACTGTATGTTTAATCTCAGTTATTATTTATGTGATTATATTTATTTGCATGGTTGTAATTATTTCTTTTCATGTTGTTGAGTTAAGACTGGTACAACTTATGAATGATGTTAATATCATTCGCTGGGCTTTCGTCACGGGCTCGTATTCCCGTATTTTGGGAAGCGGGGCGTGACAGGAGGTTTCTAATATAGAGGGTGCATTAAGAGGCTTTGAACCATGTTCGGTGTTGATGGAGATCTTGCAAGTTGAGGAGTCTTATAACACAAAATCTGACATGGGAGATTGTTTCTTTGGTATTCGTGCTCTATGCAATTGGTGGAGCACATCCTTCATGAGGAGATGAGAGGTGGTTGATGCACTTCACGTGGTGAAGTGGCGGAGGTGCTCTTCATGAGAGTGGGGGGTACTTGGGTCTTCCATGAAAGTGGAAAATGGCAAAGATAATGCGAGGGAAAATTGCAATAACTTTGAAGCGTGGTGTATTTGGTCCAAGTGGGAGATTGTTAGAAATTGTGGCCTCAAATACACGTAGGCACTGAGTACTTAAAGTTGGAGAAGAAGAGGATGAGACAAAGAAGTAAGAGAAGATAAGCAGCGAATAGAAGAATGCAGCTTGGAGAGTTGCGGTCGACCGACCTGGGGGTGCGGTCGACCGACCTGGCTGCTGAGAGTTCTTCGAGTGTACAAGTCCAACAGAGGAGGGGACGGTCAACCGGCCTTGGGGGTGCAGTCGACCGGTCAGCCTTCGGGTTTGGTTCTACACGTTGCGGTCGACCAACATTGGGGGTGCGGTCGGCCGACATCGGCGGCTGATTGTTTTTGGTCTTACGAGTTTAAAGGCCCAATTGCTAGATTTGTGTTCATCTTTTAGGGTTTACTTGGGGGTTATATATATGGCCGTAAACTCTAGGATTTAGTTATCTGAATAAATCGTTATCATTGTTCAACTTCAAGAGGGGATTGTGTTGAGTGTTTCAAAGGTGAGAGAGAGAGACTGAGAGTTGTAATCTCTTTTGTAATCTTTGTATTTCTTTGAGAATAAGAAGTATTAATTATCTCTGCATACTAATTGTGTTCTTGTGAGATCTTTCATATATTGTGGTGGCTTGTTCTTGGTTCATCAAAGTCTTGGGAGTTTCTATTGCTTGTGGTGTGTTTCCGCTATTAGCACTACGAGTTGAGGGTAGATCCTCTGACAGGGGGGGATCAGATCTAGGGTTTAGCTGTTGTTGGATTTTTGGGTTTTGGAAGAGCTTCTCTCTCTAGAAATTCTAGAGAGAGAAGCTGTTTTTTTCCCTTTCTCTTAGAGGGTGTAAAAAAAAGGTTATTATATTACTGACATATCAGATGATGGCATCCTTGTTTTCTGAAGCACCCCAGTGTATATACTATATCTAAAGCAGGACTTGCATGGTTTGGGTTTTGTTTTTCATGCTGAGGACTTTGTCATTGAAACACAGTATATAACATCGTTTGTAGCTTAAGATAACTTTGACAAAAATCTCTAAGGATGGCTGAATGATGTTGCATTAGCAAACAACCTAATCCTTCTGCTGAATGCAGATATGAAAAATATAGATAGTACATTTCAACTCAGAAAAGTGCTTATTTCGAAGCTCATAGAGATGAAGACTGGCTTTTACAACCTGCTGATGCAGCCACTTGGGAGGACACAGATGACATTCGTAGCATTTTTTCTGACTTTTAGCTTGGGACAAGCTCAATTTGAGAGAGAAGGGGGAGGGGGGAGTTGTTAGGTTGGTTATGCCTAATAGCAATGGTGAATAATCTATAGTTTAGTTGTAATAGAAGGTCAGGTATCAGTTGTATCTGTATATGCTCACTGTACGTGCTTTGCACACTCTTATTCATAAGTAGTTAGGAGGGAAGGTGTAATGGGCTGTTGTATAAAGTCCGGGTAGAATTTACATAGAGTGCATGTGTCTTTGTATATGATCAAATTGTAATTGCCTCTAAAAAGCTGAGTTGTAAGAGAAATGAACAATAAAGAATTGAATAACAAGATTTCCCCCAATTCATCTTCTTCTTTTTCCGTCGAAACCCTAGATTTTTCAATCCATGGCGTATTCCACTCGAGCTCGGATTTATGAAATCCAACATGGTGGGTCATGGAAATCATACTCCCTAACTAACAAACAAATAATACAACAAAATCTAATCCTACTGATCGGCCGATCTAGCCAGATCAAGTTTCTCGTGCCAGCTTCAACTCATTCTTTCTCCATTCCCTCACTTGTACACTGTTTGTCATCATCGTCACTCACAACCACAATCGTCATCGCCCCCAACAATGACACAAATGTCAACTTCAAGCTCTTTAACAAGAAAGACACCGCAGGCACCCACCAATATGACATAACCATGTCCAGAATGAGACCTCGTTCTCATCCCCTAAATTGACCATCGTTGACTATCACTGTGACCTCACAACGAGAGCTGTCGTTGCCCCTGACGGCCCCACAAGCACCACCTCATGCCTATAGATACGTGAGAAACCAAAGGCATCTCTCCAATATGACCTAAATAGGTCAATATTAAGCCAATATCTCACTACCTAGCTTGTCCACCGTCTAGTGTTTATCCACAATTACAACATGTCGTCGAATCAAGGTAACTCGAATGCCATGGTAATAGAGAACCATGGTAACTCCAAGCTCCATGGTAAGAGAGAACCCATCCAATTCAACTTCAATAGGTCAATTTGAGACCCTATCTCTCTTCACCAAGCTTGTTCCTCGTTCTCTGTCACCTCCATAATCACCCGTAACGGCTGTCGCCCCCAATAGAAACACAAATGCCCCCACCAAGCTCACTGACATGGAGAGACCCACTTTGTCCTAAACATGTCAAAGTTGAGCCCAAACTTTTTACTTGCTTGACTACCATCGTCCCACAACAACTAGAATTTGTTTTCTTGAATATTGTAAGTTGGTTGTAATTTGGATACTAGGAAAAATAATTTGAATATTAGGGGAGACATTTTGAAGGGGGGAGGGAGGAGGGAGGAGCCAAGGCCTCCTCCCCTCACCAAAAACTCCCTTAGTAGAGGATCCGACCGAGGAGGACCAATGGAAGAGAAGGGTTCGGGTTTGGGTTCAGAAGCAAGTGAGAGAGAGTGGTGGAGGGGTGGTGGTGGTGGCTGGTTGAGGTGAGTGACGGGAGAAGGGGAGGTAGCAATGGGAGTGGTGGTGGAGGAGAGGCTGCTGGAGAAGAGGAAGCGGAGGGACGAGGGAAGGTGGAGCGACGGGAGGTGGCTGAGGGGGGCGACAGGAGGAGGTGGCTAGGTTAGGGCTTTTGGATGGAGGAGGATAGGCGACTGAGGTGGATGCGGCAGGCGGGAAGAGATGAGGGGTTAGGGTTAGGGTTAGGGTTTGAGGGGGGAAGGAAATTCGAAATCGCCTTTATTTTAGTTTACTAGAAGAATCTTGAGGAACATCAAATGTGAAAGACGTGACGACTTCAGAGCATCCATAGTCGTGGTTTGCTAAAAAATGGATAAATGCATATTATAGATATAGCAAAGTGAGTTTGCTGCAGTCGTAAATTGCTATAATATAGCACACACAAAATTTAAGATCGGACGGATCTTCGAGATCCGTCCCACGATTTTTTTTGTTGAATTTTTTAATAATTAAAATGATTTTTTAAGTTATATAAAATAAAAAAATTTGGGCCCCCCCTCACTTGACATATCCTGAAGATTGTTTCCTTCTGGAGTTAAATCCAATTCCAAATTCATCGACCACATTCATTATTACTATTCGGATCATTTTAATAAGTTTATTTGAATCCAATTCCTATTTGTTACTGATGTGGCTAAAAATGGGGTTAAATCGGAATCATCCAAAACGGGCGCGAATCTCAAAGTCCCAGGGACAAGATGGTAATCTCGCATAAAGATGGGTCCGAATTGGGAATCGGGTCCTTCCTCTTGGACCCGTTAGCCCGTTAACGGATCTGACCAGTTGAGAGCGGATCTCAACCTGTTAGGGGCCTGTCCAACAGGATCGGGACAAATCCTGGAGGTGGTTATAACCACCCGTATCCTACTGCACCGGGAAGTTGGGATCTTTTCTGATCCTGAAAGAGATCTCCATGGGCGACTATAAAACCCTCCTGATCTCCCACTGTAGAAGGTGATCACACTTTGCAAACTTGAGCTTTTTTCCTCTCTTCTTTCTGTGTATTGACTTGATCGTCGGAGGGTTCGTCGCCGGGATCCATCCCGGTGCCTCGAACGTTTGTGCAGTTCGCAAAGGAGCACAAGGGAGCCAGCCAGTTTCCAAGGAAGAAGAAGGGGTAGATCTTCGTAAGTTCCTCAAGAACCTACAAATCTCATCTACTGCCCCCACACCCGAATTCAGCGACAACAGATTGGCGCCGTCTGTGGGAAACTTCACTCAACAAACAATCTCCTCTTCCTCCTTCAACCCACCTAACTCCTAGCCATCCCTCCCAAAAAGAAACCCACGAACTCCAACTGAAGGACAACTTCCTTTCACCCTCCTTCTCCTCCTGTGTAGGGGGATCTCCCTCCTCCCAACCAGCCGACCCAATAGCTCGATCCTCGGGCTCCACAGTCTGTCTAGCAGCCTTCGGGACCCCAGGTTGTAGTGGGGGAACCCTCCCGACGGAGTCGTCACAAACAATCTGTCCATCAGGTTCGGGTCTCCATGGCATCCTACACTCCCCTCACTCCAAAGGACCTACGGAACGTGATCAACAATCGGCAGACCGAGCACGGATCCGATCTCCGTACTCACCTGGAGGAGAGGCGGGCCCAAGGGTTGAACCCTCGCCATGAGCAGGCCAGGGACCATTCACCAACCCGATCAAACCGAGGGAGGTCCAACTCCCCCTGTAGGCGAAGGGAGTCGCCCCGACATCGCCCAAGGCGGAGCCGTTCCCCAGCGGGTCGCCAGGCGCCGCGGGACCATCACGAGCAGGAAGCCCCCGTCACAAGGGCAGAATTCCAGTAATTTTAGGAGGCAGTCCTCTGGGCTCTCGCTGCCCCTAACAATGCCTGTAGGGCCCGCAGTCCTCGACCGGCTCCTCGCCATCCTCACCGATCCCGCAGTCCTCAACCGGCTCCTCGCCATCCCCACCGATCCCGTAGTCCTCGGCCGGCTCCTCACCATCCTCGCCGATCCAGAAGTCCAAGGCAGGCTGCGAGCCATCGCCGCCCCTCTCCCGATCATCATCGCCGCTCTCACAGTCCACGACCTACCCCAAGTCACCCTTGTCTCTCGGTCAGTCCACCTCCTACTCTGAGCTATCACCAGTGCAGCCCCAATCCTCCTCATCATGAGAGCGAGTCTTGGGGCTCGGCCAGATAGGACCAGAGGGAGGACTCGGTTTATCCCCGTCTCCACGAGATGGAGAGGTGCCTCGACCAGATGGACCAAGGTGAGGAGCGACTGGCAAGGGACCTTCATCCGAGCAGGCCCCCATTCTCCTGCCATTATGGAGGCTCGAGTTCCCGACAACTTTAAGCCTCCCCACTTCGAGACCTATAACGGGGAGACGGACCCCGCAGATCACATCGAGTGTTTCAAAACCCTTACGATGATCCACCATGCTTTCGACTCTCTCCTCTGCAAGACCTTCCCCACCACACTCAAGGGGCTGGCTCGGGAATGGAACTCGCGCCTAGCATCGGCATCCATTTTCTCCTTCGATCAGTTCGAAGCTCTTTTCCTCACGCATTTTGTGAGCAGTCGGCGCGCCGAGAAGACGAGCGACACCCTATTGTTCCTCAGTCAAAAGAAGGGTGAACCACTGAAGGATTATGTCAAACGGTTTACGGCCGAGGCTAGGTCAATTGCTTCTTTGGAACCCTCAGTCGCCACCCTCGCCTTCCAGTCCAATGTCCTCAATGCTGACCTCAGGGCGTCCCTCGCCAAGAAGCCCCCTCGGAACTTCTCAGAGCTCCTGCTTCGGAGCTAGAAGTACATCCGAGCGGAAGAAGTTGTCTGCCGCCCTACCTTCGAGGCCTCCTCTTTCGGAAACAAGCGGAAAGGTGCAGAAGAAGAAGGAGCTAAGAAGCTCCAGAAGGACAACAGGGTAATGCCACCCTCAGTCGCCACTCTCCTCGGTTCGAGAAATTCACTCCGCTTAACGTGAGTGTATCTGCCATCCTCATAGAGATAGGGAACGAGGGCCTCCTACCGCCTCCCCCAAGGATGAACACCCCGGTGAAGAAGAGAGACCGGAGTAAGTGGTGTCGTTTCCATCGGGACCACGGGCACGATACAGATGAATATCGGGCCTTGAAGGATGAAATCGAGGCCCTTATCCAGCGAGGGCAACTCAACCTGTTCGTGAAGAGGGACCGAGCCGATCTGCCCCCGCCGCCTCGGGGGGCTAACAGGCAAAACGAGCAGTGCACGGAGACTCCGGAGGCTGAGGTGGAGGGCATCTTGCACTTGATTCACGGAGGCCCAATGGGGAGAGATTCCAACTCCTCCCGGAAAGCCTTCGTAAGGGAGGTCAACTCCTTACAGAACCGTCCTCCTCCAAAGGGCCTCGGGGTCTCAGTGATGTTCTCCGACAGGGACCTGGAGGACGTCCGTACGCCTCACTGCGACACCCTCGTTATCATTCTTCGCATGACGAACTTCGAAGTTTGTCGCATCTTAGTTGATAACGGCAGCTCCGTTAACATACTCTTCTTGGAAGTCTTCAAAGGCCTCCCGCTGTCCAGAGACCGGCTCAAGCCTACAGGCTACACCCTCCACGGGCTCACAGGGGTCCCGGTTATATTCGAGGGAATTATAACCTTCGATGTAACGGCTGGAAAGGCCCCGACAACTCGTACGGAGCAAATGGACTTCATGGTGGTCGACGTCAAGGCCGCCTACAATGTTATCCTGGGTAGACCAGGCTTGGCCGCGCTTCAGGCCATCCCTTCAGCCTACCATATGAAGATGAAGTTCCCCACTCCGTCAGGAGTGGGAGAAGTGAGGAGAAGCCAGGAAGCGGCATGGAAGTGCTACATGACCTCGGTGGGGGGTTCCAGTTTTCTCGTTGGAAGCACTCGAACTTCCTCAGGAGGGAGGCCAAACCATCTTCGAGCCTGTCGACGAGTTGGAGGAAGTGGCCTTCTCCGAGGAGGACACCACTAAGACGTTCCGCGTCAGCAAAACTCTCTCTCCCTCCATAAAACAAGACATCTCTCGGTGTATACGGGAGAATCGTGACCTCTTCGCATGGACTGCAGCGGACATGCCCAGGATCTCAAAAGTGCTCTCGATGCACCATCTTAGCATCACCCCTGGGTCAAACCTATCAAGCAGAAGAGGCGAAAGTTTGCCCCCGAGAGGCAACTGGCGATCAAGGAGGAGGTTGAGAAACTCCTCAATGCCCACTTTATTCAGGAGGTTAACTACCCTGAGTGGCTCTCCAACGTGGTAATGTTCAAGAAGGCCAATGGAAGCATTGACTTCACGGATCTCAATAAGGCGTGCCCGAAGGACCCCTTCCCTCTTCCAAGCATCGATGCCCTCATCAATGCGACCTCAGGGCACGAGCTACACAGTTTTATGGATGCCTTCTCGGGATACAACCAAATCAGGATGTTCCCACCGGACATCCCGAAGACCTCGTTCGTGATGGACCAAGGCCTCTACTACGATCGTGTTATGCCCTTCGGGTTGAAAAACGCAGAGGCTACCTACTAGCACCTGGTGAACAAGGTCTTCCGAGATCAGATTGGTCGGAACATGGAGGTCTACGTCGACGATATGTTGGTCAAGAGAACTCGGATGCAAGAGCACACCCTCGACCTTTAAGAAGCCTTTGAGGTGCTCAGGAGACATAATATGAGACTAAACCCAAACAAGTGTGCGTTCGGCATCTTATCGGGCAAATTCCTCGGGTTTATGGTCAGCCAAAGAGGCATAGAGGCCAACCCCGAGAAAATCCAAGCCATTCTGAAAATGGCTTCCCCCTCCTATGTCAAAGAGGTGCAGAGGCTCACTGGGCACCTCGCCGCCATCGGGCGATTTCTTTCCAAGTCCGGGGAGAAGTGCCTCCCCTTCTTCAAAGCCCTTAGGGGGGCTAAAGGCTTCGAGTGGGAGCCGCAGCAGCAGGAGTCCTTTGACAAGCTCAAAGAATACTTATCCAACCCACCTCTCCTGAGTAAGCCAGCACCCAGAAAGGCCCCTTACCTATACCTCGCAGCCTCGGACCAAACCCTCAGCACGGTCCTCGTAAGGGAAGAGAATAAGGCGCAAAAGCCCATTTACTACGTTTGTAAGGTGCTCCGCGATGCCGAACTCCGTTATCCGAAACTGTAAAAGATGGCACTCGCCTTGGTCATGGCGGCACGTAAGCTTCGCCCTTACTTCCAATCTCACTCGGTGGTCATCCTTACCGACCAACCGCTAAAGCAGGTTCTTCACAAGTGGGAAATGTTCGGGCGGCTCATGAAATGGTCTATCGAGCTAAGTCAGCACGATATCAGCTACCAGCCCCGGACGGCTATAAAATCACAAGCTCTGGCTGTAACACCCCGCAAAATTGGAAATTACAATTTTGCCCCTGGGTATTACGCACGTATATTTTGTAATGAATTTCACTACATATTTTGGATTCGTACTATTTATACATTTTCGTATTGATTTCAGTCAACTAAAATATAATATTTCAATCCCTGGATTTTACGTGCTTTTTACGTGTTTTGATGCACGTGTTTCCACCACTACGTACAATGTTTTCTATAGGTTTAAATTATTTATTTTTATGTATTTAAATCTATTTTATAAAATGAAAATTTATTTTCCCCTTGTTTTGATTAAAATGCATTTTTTCGACTTTCTGCACGTATGGTGCACGTGCAAAATTTTATTCTCATTTTGCTACTCTCATTTTACTATTTTTAGCATGCATTAGTTTTATTTAGCCTTTCTTTTGATCCATGGACCTATAAACTAAAATGTAGCCCATTAGGAGAGGAGCCCACTAAATAATTAAATAAATTAATTAGTAATGAGCCCATGTAGCAAGCCCACTAGATAATTAAATAAATTAATTAGTAATGAGCCCATGTAGCAAGCCCACTATTAAAATCACATTTTTAGTTAAACATGTACTAATACATGACAAGTTACACATATTAGTACACATTTAGAGTTATAGAAATGTGTTCATATTTGTTTATGCATGTGTGCATGCATACACAAATGTATTTGGACCATTTTTTGGGCAAGGGGAGGAGAAGAGTTGGTAGGTTGAGTTAGTGGAGAGTGGGGAGATGAAGAGATGGAGGTTTTAGGAGTTAGGAAAGTGGAGAGTTGTAAAATAAATTTGAAGAGTTATTAGGGTGAGATTTTTGCACTTTAGACCCGTCCAAAATCCTATAAATAGAGTCTCATTTCCTACATTTCTCTTGCACCAAAATCAATATCAAAATAAGTGTAAGGAAAAGAAAGAAAGGAAGAAAAGAAAGAGAGTGAGGGTCCTTTTGCTTGGAGGAATTGCTAGAGAGAGGAAGTCATTGCTAGGGAAAGGGAGCTTTGCTAGGAGGAGGAGCCATTGCTAGGAGTTTGTCTTGGAGCTAGAAGAAGTGTATCATCCTTCCCTTCAATTGTTCAAGCTTCAATAAGGTGGGTGTCTCCTACTTTCTAATTTTTTTGAATGTGCGTGTTAATAGAAATGAATGAGTAATATAGAATTTGATTTGATAAAATAGGACAAACCTATGCATTGGATGTAATGAAATATTGCTTTATTGAGTAAACAAACCCAACTTATGTTAATCAGTAATGAGAAAGAAATGTTGATTTGTTTTGTCATGAATTAGTATGCATGAATGAAGATATAATTGATTGTATAAAAAATGTTGGGAATACATTCTTTTGCAAAAATATTTTTTGTAAAGTTAATTGAATACCATAAACTTGTTTTGATTGTTGCCACGCTAGTTGAAAAGAAGAGTGCAACTGAAGGATTAATTCTATGAACCATATTAGAGTGTTTGCACATTTGTGATTTGTCAAATGTGTGATATGTAGGAGAATTGTTAAAGAATGCTATATTTCGACATATGATTAGAGATATGATGAAAAAGAAAAGAGAAGGAAATAAATTCTTTTTATGAAGTATGTTGACATATGTCAAAAATACAATTTTTGTATGAAAGGAATTTCTTTGAGACACCCATAATCGATTAAAAAATATGTTTGATTCTTAACACAAATTTTTATTTGTAAGATGTTGGGCATAAACTAGTTTTTTAGAAAATCATGATTTTAATTTTCGAGTTTGAAAAGAAATATAAATTTTGTAAAGAAAAGAAATAATCTTTTTTTTAACATGAGATATATGCTAAAAAAAAAATAAGTTTGGACTTGTTGATTATTATTTAAGATTTCCTTTTAGTCCAAAGAGAAGTTTATTCCAATATCCTAAAGGATTGGATTATTGGGTAAACAAATTTTGTTAAAAAGAAACAATTTCAGAAAAGTATGAACAAAAGTATACAAATACAATTCTTAGTCAGAAATCACATTTGGACTTACTGGTTAGCCAGTGAGCACCTTTTATAATAGATCTTGGGTTCAAATCTTGATAGCCATCTTTTATTTTTTTTGATTTGGTTTTAATAAGATAAGATGTTTTTTTTAGTATGAATAAATTCCTATTATGGTTATAAGATAAAATGGAAGCTATTAGAAATTGTTATGGAAATTTTATTGTCTATTTTAAGAAAGTAAAAATGAGACTTTAAAAATGGGGCTTTTGATTAAAACTCATACTTTCTTCATATAAAATGAAGTAATAAATATTAAAGTTAATCATAACTTTATTGCATATTTTGAGGAAAATGAAATGGGAAATATTAAGATTGTTTTCTTGTATATTTTGAGATATAAAGAGAGATGAAATTGTGAGTATGAAACTTTGTAGTGAACAAAAACAAAGTATTAATTTTGTGAAATGATTTTTTTAAGAGAATTATACTTTGATTTTGTTTAAGAAATATTTTAAAGGGAATTGAGATATGGTGATAGTTTGAATTGGTTATAAAATTTCATGTGATGAAATTGTGTTCTTAAAAAGGGAATCCTTTTTGCTTATAAAGACTATGGGTGAATAACTAGATTATGAATAGTGTAAAGACTAAGAAATGATTGCCTTATGGATAAGTGCTAATACAAGACATTAATCATTGTGAATAAGTAGAAGATGAAAATTATATAAGTTTAAGACATGATTAAGAAAGGGTGTGAATACCCATGTTTCTTGTACATGAAAGTTTATGATTTAGAGTTAGTACGACCTCGGTACCGGCATTATTGAAAGAAAGGATTTGAGAAATGATTTGGAGATATGGCCGTGGAGCTATCTCGTATTTGTTGATTAAGTCCGGTGGAAGGTAAGACTAATTCTTTGAATGGAAATTATTCATGTCTTGAATTTAAGAAAATTTAGGCACATAAGTGAAGATGTAGTAAACTTAGGGAAACGTAAGTGGGGTGCTCGACTCCAAGACTATAGACCCAGTTGGTGGACTGAGGTTGCCCTGTGGGGGACGGATTATTATATTTTAATCCGGGACTATGAGGACGGGTCGGCGGTGGACTCCAAGATCTTGAGTAGTCGGACGGATGGATTTTTGTGTTTACCGTCTCCAATGTATATATATATATATATACTGGGCTAGAGGGTCACATACGGGACGGTTCGCACGATGTGGAATCTGTTATAACAGCCGGTGGTGGACTCCAAGGCTGGGATTCACATTCGTGGAATAGTCTGAACTTTGTTTTGCTACCGGGTAGTTTTCATGGCGAGGGATCGAGCCCTTTATGGTGGAGTACGTAGGCGCTTGCCCTCGGACCTATGTAGTATGGGATGCATAGAATCCGAACAAGTGTGCATTAGTGTCATCCTGGTGTAGAATTGTGTGCATTAGGCATTAACGCATGACATACACTTATGTTTAGAATAATCACTTTTGACACTTTATATGTTCATCCAATCTTTTTATGATTTGTTAAAGTATGAGATCGTTATACTATTCCCGGCATAGAGAGGATAGCCGTGTATAACATTTCGTCAGTTGTAAGTAACTGACGTGCCCACAGATTGACATGCAGGTAATGGACTATTCATGAAGCTATAAAATGGATATGCTGTTGCTGTTTAGAAGTTAAAGATGTTGCAAATGATGTTAAAGTTATACAAGTTGTATTTCATTGTTGTAATCTTTTAGTCTTCCGCTGTGCTTCAATCAAGTGTAAAGGAACTCTGATGTATTATGAATGAAGAGTTTTAAATTCCTTGTAAAATTGTACGAAGTGAAGTAAAGATCCTGTGAAATCTCGAATTTATCCTTATTTAAAATTCGGGGCGTTACACTGGCTGAGTTCATCGTAGAAAATACCATCCCCGACTCATGCGAGTCGCCGACCGACCCCTCCGTCTGGACCGTCTATGTGGACGGCTCCTCCTGCGTCGATGGAAGCGGGGCCGGCATCATCCTGACCGGCCCCGATGCCTTTGTCCTTCAGTATTCCCTTCGCCTCAACTTTCCGGCATCGAACAATGAGGCAGAGTATGAAGCCCTAATTGTGGGACTCTGCATGGCTCGCAAGGCCGGTGCCGAACAAGTAAGGGTCTTCAGCGACTCCCAGTTAGAGGTCAATCAAGTGACTGGGGAGTACGAGGCGAGAGATGACCGAATGGCCAGATACTTAGCAAAAGTAAGAGAGCTTCTCACTCTCTTCAGAGATGTTCAACTCCAGTGGGTTCTCCGAGAGGAAAACGCGCAAGCGGATGCCCTCTCTAAGCTCGCCTCCTCGTCCCTCCAAGGTTTGGAGCGAACTGTCCTAATAGAAGTTCTTCTCAAACCTAGTATCGACGGAGATGGCTCGGAGCCAATGGAAGCCTACCCCCTGACATTTGGGGAAAACTAGATGAAGCCCCTGATCGAGTATCTCCGAGACGGTGTCCTCCCCAAAGATCCGAAAGAAGCAAGGAGGATCAGGACATGGGCAGAGCGGTACACACTCCTAGACGGGGTCATGTACAAATGCTTCTACACCCAAGTCAATGGGAGGCCCTATTTAAGGCGTCTCTCTCCGGAAGAGGCGCTTCACGCTTTAAGGGAAGCCTACAATGGTCTATGTGGTGCACACTTGGGGGCAAGATCACTTGCCCGGAAACTTTTGAACTACGGATACTTTTGGCCTACACTATTAAGAGACTCTGAGGAGTATGTCCGCCAGTGCGAATCCTGCCAAAAAATTTGCTCCTATCCGTCGCCTGCCTCAAGCACAACTTGCCTCCCTGGCAAGTCCAATCCCCTTCGCAATGTGGGGGATGGACTTGCTCAGACCTTTCCCTCCAGCACCAGGCTAGCTAAAATTCTTGGTGGTAGCAATAAACTACTTCTCCAAATGGATAGAAGCCGAGCCTCTCTCAACGATCACCGAGAACAGGATCCAAAAGTTTTTCTGGAAGAACATTGTCTGTCGGTTCGGGGTACCTCGCATCCTCATGACCGACAACAGGACCCAATTTACAGGAGCTGCATTCCATGACTTCTGCACCGATCTTGGGATCCAACAGCGTTTTTCAGTAGCGCACCCCCAGTCTGACTGCCAGGCAGAGAACGCGAACCGTCAAATCCTCTCAGGTTTGAAGAAGATGCTCGACAAGTCCACCAAGGTGCAATGGGTCGAATAACTCCCCAATGTGCTTTGGTGCTATCGCACCACAAAAAGAACTCCGACTGGCGAATCACCTTTCAACCTCACATACAGATCAGAAGCTCTTGTCCCTTCCGTGGTGGGCCTACCTTCACCTCGTCTCATAGCTTATAATGAGGCGCAGAACGCGAACCAGCTTCGTAACTGCCTATACCTCATCGACGAGATCCACGAGAGAGCCACAATCCGCCAAGAGGTCTACCATCGTAGGATCACTCAAGCCTACAACAAGAGGGTACGACCGACCAACGTAAAGGAAGGGAACTTAGTACTGAGAGAGTTGTCAATTTCGGATCCAAGCAAGAGAGGCAAGTTAGCACCCAACTGGGAAGGACCATACAAGGTCTCCAGAGTTGTACGCCCGGGCGCGTATCAACTTGAAGACCCAGGAGGTAGGAAGATGCCAAGGACTTGGAATGCCGAGCATTTGATGAAGTACCGAGAGGGTGTCTAAACGCCGCTCCAAACTACTTCCCAGGATTGCAAAAATCTTACCTGTATCTTCCTTTTTTATCGAAATGTAAAAGGCGGTCTGCAACTTAGAAGCGGCCGCCCAGTCGTTTTCAATAAAAGAGAAATTTCCCCTTGCAACTTATCTATCTTTCGAGTAAATTCTTTACTTGAGGTAGTCTAACTCTACTCACAAAAATTTTTTAACGACGAGTTCGAAGTCCAACACTTGGCTCGACTTTGCTTCTACTACTCGCTCATAAGCGAGTAAGAAGTGGTTCGTCATTCGGAATTGCTCCCACAACCGTTGACTCTATCTTAAGCGGCGAAGTTCGGAGTCCAACACTTGGCTCGACTCCGCTTCTACTACTCGCTCATAAGCGAGTAAGAAGTGATTCTCCATTCGGAACTGCTCCCACAACCGTTGACTCTATCTTAAACGACGAAGTTCGGAGTCCAACACTTGGCTCGACTCCGCTTCTACCACTCGCTCATAAGCGAGTAAGAAGTGGTTCGCCATTCGGAATTGCTCCCACAATCGTTAACTCTATCTTAAACGACGAAGTTCGGAGTCTAACACTTGGCTCGACTCCACTTCTACTACTTGCTTATAAGTGAGTAAGAAGTGGTTCGTCATTCGGAATTGCTCCTACAATCATCGACAACCATAGATGTTAACAAAACACACAAGTAAAAGAGAAAACAAGTTTCATTTCTATAAAGCCTGAGGGACAACTCAGATTACAAGACAAACTTCTCGTACTTATGGAGAGATACAAGACTTGGACAAAACTTGGAGAACAAAAACACAGACAACTCTCTCAATGCCTCCTCGGGGCAGGGATATTCCGGTTTAAAGACACCCGGGGACGGCGGCGCCTAACCTCGGAGCTCGTCCCTAGACCGGCAAACTGAGATGCATCTTCAGCACTACCCCTGACGGTGGCCCCAACGGACGCACCGCTCGACGAATCAGCCACCCCACTTTGTGCGTCACCAGGGCTTCGCCGAACAACGGGCGAACGAGTCACAAGCTCGTAAAAGGAAATTCCTCTCTCGTTCTCTTCACGAGTACACGACGTGCTTCTGACATTGACCCATTCAGGTTGGGGTTTGAGGCGAGTGACCTCCGTCTCGAGTTCGACTATTCGTTCCTTCAGAGAGTCGTCCTTCACAGCTATCTTTAAGCGAGGAAGCTGAGCAGAGCCCGCAGCACCAGGACTATCGGTAATAATTCGACGGAGATGAGTAACCTCGATGCTCTTGTCGACCATAACCCTCTTCAACTCGTCAACCTCTGCCGTCAACTTGCTTATCGCTGCTGTTAGTTCTCCTCTCCCCGCCAAAAGCTCGTCTTCTACTATCTTCAAGTCGTAAATCTCAGCTAACAGTTCATCTCTCTCTGCAGTGACATCGAATAGCACCTGCCGAAGCGACTCCACCTCCCCTTCGGGAGGGTCTTCTCGAGCTTGTTTCTTTAGCTGCTTCAACTCGGAGATGCGCTTCGCCAACAATAGCTTGAGATGTTCGAGTTCCAACTCGCTCTTGAGAAAACACTCTTGACTGCGAGAAAGGGCCAACTTCGTCGCTCCTAAGTTAGCTCGAAGACGAGAGGCCTCAGCCGCTTCAGTGTTTGGAAATGCCTCGACCAGACGCAACTCCGTGATCTGAAAAGCAAGAGCATAACAACGCTGAGTTCGAGCAACACGTAGCTAGATTTCAAAGCAAGTTGTTCTTAACACTTAGCTAGATTTCAAAACAAGTTATTCTTAACACTTAGCTAAATTTCAAAGTGAGTTGTTTTTAACACTTAGCTAGATTTCAAAGCAGGTCATTCTTAACACTTAGAAGAATTTCAAAAGCCAATCACTATAAACGTGGGCCAAAATTTCAAAAGTTCTTCTTTTCATTAAAGTCCAAAAAGTACAAAAGAAAGCGATGGCCAGTCCGCTATTAGGCGTTGATACAAAAATACCCTAGAGAAAAAAACTACTGCTAAAACACAAGAGAAACTCTAAGGGAGTTGAGTATCCACCTCGGCGGATGGAGCCATGAGCGCTAAGGCCCCTTCGCCACCCTGAGCTCCCCCTGTCGTTGGCGCCATAACTAATGGCGTCTCAGTCACTACGTCTTCGTCGCCGCCGACCTCCTCCTCTCCTTCATCCTCCTCTTCTCCTTTGGCAAATGTCTTCTCCTCGTCGGGGAACAAGAAGTATCCCGAGCAATCGAAGCCGGGGATACACTCGCCGACATCCTTCATCGCCTTGGCGTAGGTCTTGCGCATGTTCTGCTCGAGGTAGCTGATCGCTTCCTTCTCCGCTGCCGCCTTGGCCTCCTTCACCGCCGTGAACATCGCGAACGCGGCCTTCTCACGCTCGGCCGCCCACTGCCGAGCCGTCTCCTCCTTCTCCGTGGTGGCGAAGTCCTTCGCCTTCGCTAATGCCTCCTCCAACAGCCGCATCTCGGTTGCTTGCATTTCGATCTTGAGTGCGGCCACCTCCAGCTCCTTCTTGGCCTTCGAACGCTCCAACCTTTCTCGATCTTGAAGAGCCTTCAGCTCTTTCTCCTGCTCCGCCACTCGCGTCAGCAAGTGGCTGAAATGACAAATCGCCTGGAAACAAAAAAAAGCAGCAGTTTAAAAGTAGAACAAAAAAAAAGACAGAGGTCGAGCAAGAAGTCAAGACCTACCGTCCTCTGCACTTTGACGATCTCCAACGCCGAGTCGCCCACGGTCCCATGCTCCATTGCCACCTTGTCTTTGGGCGTAGCGAGACTACGGACGACATCCATGCAACTCGTCGAGTCGCCGAGAAAACCGTCGTGCCTAAGGACGTGCCAATCCGGCACGAAGAGCTTCTTCAGTTGGTCCGTCAGAATCTCCTTGGCCACCGCCGTGCGAGGCGGGGCTGACAACGCAAGGGTGGCCGAACAGTCGAGCTCCTTCGTCAGCGGAGCAACGGAAGAAGGAGCGGCCTCCAAGTCAACAATGGGGGCAGTGGCGCTCTCAACTCGAGCCGCCTTCGATGTGGTTGGTTGAGCTATGGCATGCTTCCTCTTCTTCTCCTCAACGCGCTTGCCACTCAGTGCCGATCGCCTATTCATGATATCATCGAAGTCTATGGCGGCAGATCCTGCGAACAAAAAAGATAGAAGAAAAGAGAGAGATTAGAATCTTGTCACATTCTATCGATCGGAAAAAGAAAAAAAAATCGTACTAGGGTCCATAGGGCTAAGCCCTCCCCCAAAGAGGCTCTCCTCAGTGATCTCCTTCCAGTGCAAGGTCGGTCGATCCAAGAGGATGCCGACCATCTTGTCCTCCTCCGGACTTAGACATGGGTCCGTCTTTGCCCTCTTCGGCACATCCTCTCTCCATACCGTGGGGATGTCCCACGGCTTCTTACCCCAAACGAGGAAGTACTTGTCCCTCCAACACTTCACGGAGTCGGGGTTGTCGACTAGCTTCACGCCCTTCCGAGCAGTGAGGTAGAAACGGTACTCCGTCCTCGTCTTCTGATGGATCTTATACAAATGGCAAAGTATGTTCATGTTCGGCTCGATCCCGGCCGCCTGGCAGTGGAGGACGAATCCCGTGACATGCCTCCAAATGTTCGGCATCAGTTGAATAGGGCAGACCCCATATCACTGCAGCACTCCCCTGATGAAAGGGTGCAGAGGAAGACGAAGCCCGGCGTAGAAAGCGTCGTAAGGGAAAATGCAAGTGTCGGAGGGGAGAGAAGAGCATGATCGGAGACCTGGCCCCGGGACGATGAGTTCGAACTCCGGAGGGATCATGAAGCACATCTGAACCATTCGCAGATCAGATTTCTTCAGGATGTTGACAATTTCGTTCGCCTCCAAGCGCTCCCTCGGATTGTTCTCCTTGTAAAACTGAGCCAAACCATGCTCCATTCGCCTCAAATCCTCTGAACTATACTACCTGGCCCCCCCAAGAATGGATACGGCGATCGAATGTCGGCCGAACACCCCCATCCGCCGATCCCTCTCTACAATCGTCTCCACCACTGTCGAAGAAAGAGCCGCTTCGCCACCTCCGCCTTTGGCCCCAACACCTTCTCCTACTTCCGGAGAGGACAAAATGATGGCAGCCTTCCCCTTGTCGACCGAAGGAGGAGTCGACCGGGGAGGCACTTCGAACTCACTTGAGGAGGAGGCCTTTTCGCCAGACGATACCCTATACATCTCTTTAAATTAAAATAAGTTACCTGGATGTGACAACCATGGTCGAAATGCTCGTCAGAGATCGGGAAGGACACCGGAAGCTCTGTGAAGAGAGAAAAACTCCGGTGAAGAAAAATGAGAAAGTGAAGTAAGAGTGAAAACGGGTGGAGACTTATAGGAAAACTTGATGGGCTTGGGCCGCACAACTTGACCGGACCAACAAGTGCGGAAGTCTAAGTAGTCAAGTATATGAAACAACAGAAAGCTCACCGTTTTGCTCGCCAAACTAGACAGGATGTTCGCCAGGCTTGCCGTCAAATCCGAGCAAACGTGTTTCCGAGCTGAAAACACCAAAAAATGTGTTGACCAGTCAATGCTCTTTGAGCTCGCCGTTTCGCTCACCAAACTGGACAGGACGTTCGCCAGGCTTGCCGTCAAATCCGAGCAAATGTGTTTCCGAGCTGAAAACACCAAAAAATGCATTGACCAGTCAACGCACTTTGAGATCGCCGTTCCGTTCACCAGACTCGACAGGACGCTCGCCAGGCTCACCATCAAATTCGAGCATACGTGTTTCCGAGCTGAAAACACCAAAAAATGCGTTGACCAGTCAATGCTCTTTGAGCTCGCCCTTTCGCTCGCCAGACTCGACAGGATGCTCACCAGGCTCGCTGTCAAATCCGAGCAGACGTGTTTCCGAACTGAAAACACCAAAAAATGCGTTGACCAGTTAATGCTCTTTGAGCTCGCCGTTCCGCTCGCCGGACTCGACAGGATGCTCGCCAGGCTCGCCGTCAAATCCGAGCAGACGTGTTTCTGAGCTGAAAACACCAAAAAATACGTTGACCAGTCAACGCTCTTTGAGCTCGCCGGACTCGACAGGACGCTCGTCGTCAAATCCGAGCAGACGTGTTTCCGAGCTGAAAATACCCAAAAAATGCGTTGACCAGTCAACGCTCTTTCAGCTCGCCGTTGCGCTCGCCAATCTCGGTGGAATGCTCACCAGGCTCACCGTCAAATCCGAGCAGACATGTTTCCGAGCTGAAAACACCAAAAATATCATTGACCAGTCAACGCACTTTCAGCTCGCCGTTGCGCTCGCCAAGCTCAATGGGATGTTCGCCATGCTTGCCGTAAAATCCGAGCAGATGTGTTTCCGAGCTGAAAACACCAACAATATCATTGACCAGTCAACGCTCTTTCAGCTCGCCGTTGCGCTCGCCAAGCTCGACGGGACGTTCGCCATGCTCGCCGTAAAATCCGAGCAGACGTGTTTCCCAGCTGAAAACACCAAAAATATTGTTGACCAGTCAACGCTCTTTCAGCTAGCCGTTGCGCTCACCAAGCTCGGTAGGACGTTTGCCATGCTCACCGTAAAATCCGAGCAGACGTGTTTCCGAGCTAAAAACACCAAAAATATCGTTGACCAGTCAACGCTCTTTCAGCTCGCCATTGCGCTCGCCAAGCTCGACGAGACGTTCACCATGCTCACCGTAAAATCCGAGCAGACGTGTTTCCGAGCTGAAAACACCAAAAATATCGTTGACCAGTCAACGCCTCTTCACAGTTCGCCAAACTCCTCATAACGGTCGCCGCGCTCGACAAGCCGTTCGACACGTTTGCCTAACCGTGCGCCCAGATCGCGAGAACCCCTTCTTTCTCCTGGCCGTTCGATCGCCCAGAAATCCTCGTCGGCGTATGATCAACGGCTCAGATTTGGCCACATCATAAATACGGCGATTAATTCCTTTTTTTATTTTATTAATTCGGATTATTTATTTAAAAATTGCAAAAAATGATTAAAAATTTTGGAGAATTAATTAAAAATTCTGAAAAATAATTATAAATTCGGGGAAGCATTTTTTAGTCCCGGGTTAAATAATTATTGTCCAGAACGATTAATTACGGCTCCCAAAAAGTGAATCGTTACTTTGCAAAATTAAGTAAATGTTTCGAACGAATGATATAAATTGGGAAACAAATCACCAGGGATCCGGAGCAACCTAGAAGCCACTTTGAGCATGCTGCCAGCTCAGGAAAAATCCATCACCCCTCAGACGAGATTCGAGCACCCGTTGAAAACTTCGATAAAGCCCTATACGCCATTGAAACAACAGAACTACTCCCACAAAGTTGTAATACACAGTCTTTGGGAGTAGGGGCCTCGTGATGTGGCTAAAAATGGGGTGAAATCGGAACCATCCAAAACGGACGCGAATCTCAATGTCCCAGGGACAAGATGGTAATCTCGCCTAAAGATGGGTCCGAATTGGGAATCAGATCCTTCCTCCTGGACCCATTAGCCCGTTAACGGGTCTGACCAGTTGAGAGTGGATCTCAACCCGTTAGGGGCCAGTCCAACAGGATCAGAACAAATCCTGGCTCCCCCCTGATTTGGAGGAGGTGGTTATAACCACCCGTATCCTACCACACAGGGAAGTAGGGATCTTTTCTGATCCTGAAAGAGATCCCCATGGGTGACTATAAAACCCTCCTGATCTCCAACTGTAGAAGGTGATCACACTTTGCACACTTGAGCTTTTTCCCTCTCTTCTTTCTGTGTATTGACTTGATCGTCGGAGGGTTCATCGCCGGGATCCATCCTGGTGTCTCGAACGTTTGTGCAGGTCGCAAAGGAGCACAATGGAACCAGCCAGTTTCCAAGGAAGAAGAAGGTGTAGATCTTTGTGAGTTCCTCAAGAACCTACAAATCTCATCTGCTGTCCCTACACCCGAATTCAGCGGCAACAGTTACATAATCTTATTATTATTATTATTGTTGTTATTTTTATTTTCATTATTATTGCTATTATTGTTATTATTATTATTATTATAATAATTATTATTATTAATGTTATTATTATTTTAACTATCAACACTAGTATTTTTCAAGTGCGATGCACGTTTTGATAAGAGGTAGAGGATTTTTACGTGCGATGTACGTGTTAAGAAATAGTATTGGAGTTGGACGTGCGTTGCACGTAATTGATAAAAAAAATATTTTGAAAAAAAAAACAACAATTTGTAAGTGCAATGAACGTATTTATAAGTAGAATTTGAGTTGTACGTGCAACATATGTGTATGTTTAGTGTTAAAAAAAGATCGTAAAATTGTTTTGTACGCGCGTTGCACGTTTTAAATAGGTGATTTTTTTGTGTGTTTGTTTTTGTTGTAATTTATTAGAGAGTTGGAGTTGCATGTGCAACGTACGGGTTTGTATGTTGGCAAATGACAATCCCAACTCTCCCATTATAATATTAGAGATTAGTTGTTACTGTTACTTTTGTTACCATTATTGTTATTATTTTAATTGTTTCTTATTTTATAAAGCCCAATGTTATTACTACTATTATTACTATTTTGTTAAAGCCCATTGATCGATGTGATTTATATTATATTATTTAATTATTTGATTTGAAGCCCGACCCAAACCCATCTCTTATTGGATCCTAGCCTACCCTAAACCCAATACCCATTAACCAAATTCTCCCTCTAATCTGTTATTGACTAATCAATCCCAGATATTCTCCCACACAATCCCCACAGTCACTCCTAACCACATCACATCCTGTAACCCCCAAATTTGAATCCTAACAATCAGCCCTACAATCTCTCCCCATTATCATAACCGTTATTAATTAGTTTTTAAAACCCCTCAAATATATATATCTCTCTCTCCTTAGAATTAGCCGAATTAAACCCCAGCCAAACCCCCATTACTGTGCTTACCCCAAACCCAGACCCTACTGTTAAACCCCTTCCCCCGACTCTCTCTCTCTCCCCCTTCCTCTCTCTCCTCTCTGTTTTTCCCCAACCGAAACGAAGTTCATCCTCCCCTTCGTCTTCGTCGAACCAACCCTCGAACCCAACCACCTCGTCTTCAACCTCAGTCGTCATGGTTGCCGTTCCCTCTCCCACCATCGCATCGACCATCCGCCATCGAAGCTCCCCCTCGCGACCTCCCGTCGCCATGCCGTCGCTCCTCGACCTTCTCCTCTGCTCACAACCTCTGAAGAACCCACCGTCATACCCATCGAACTCGCTCCCCACCTCTGAGCACCCTATCTCCGCTCATCGCCACTCTCGAGCCTACGGCTCGCCTTGCCTCCTCGTCTACATCCTCCGCCATTGCCGAACTCGAAGCTCGAGTTCCTGCCGTCTTCAACTTCCACCTTCCATCAACCTTTTGCCACCGCCTCGTCAACCCATGATCTCGCCTTCACCCCGCGACCACTGGAGAACCCCTCCATCGCCTCTTCGCTGTCGTCCAAAGTCATCGTCGCCTCCTCTGTTTTCGAGCAGAATAGAGCTTCGTTCGTTGCTGTCGTCTCCATCACTGTCGTCGCTTCCCAACCGCAGCACTGTCGTTGTCGTCACCGCATGTCACCACCCTCACTGCAGTCATAATCGTTGCAATCACTGTTCACTCTCCCGTGCTCTCTCCCCCTCTCTCTATCGCATTTGGGTAGAAAAATAGAGAGTGGAAGATTGAGCTGCTTGCTGTGTTGGTGTAGGGGATCCAAAACTGCTGTTTGGTGTTTGTGTGGGGATCCACTGTGGGGACGAAGCATAGTTGGCTTTTGTTGGCGTGTTTGCTGTTCGGGTATAGAGGATCTGCATTGCTGTTTGCTGTTGGGTGAGTTGCGATCTGCATTGCTATTTGCTGAGGGTGTAGAAGATCCGAAAGCAGTGTTTTGCTGTTGTGTGAAGGTGGGATCTAGTGCTGGTGTTTTTTTTTGGCTTGGATCCGGAGTGGGGTATTTGATCCATTGTGGGTTGCTGTCTTGGTGTTTTGCAGTGTTGCTGTTGAGCGCACGTTCCGCCATCGGAATTCTTATCCCATTATTCTCTTTATATTCAGAATCGTTTACTAACAGGCAAACGTCTCTTGAACTTATTTTTATTGTTTCTAGTTCAAGAAAACACTCTTTGAAATCTAGCTAGTAGTAATCAAATTGAATATCATATGTAATTGAACTCCATTGTTTATTTATTGTACTATGTTATTGATTCATAGTCTTCTCATCGTGCTATTATTGTTGACTTCAATCCCAAACCGTAAATTTATTTTACTATTGAACATTCACATATACTGCCTTGTCATTTGCTTGACTTTGTACTGAGGTTTCGACCCAGTTCCTGACACAGAAACTTAAAATCTTGCACATAGAAATCGTAGTACACTTAGTCTATATATTGTTATGTTTTGCATATAAACCGTATTTTTCATATTCAATGAATTGGACCATGTGTATTTCATGTATTGTATAGTCTTGATATCATCTTAAAATTATACTAGTGCTACCGATCTCATTGATTGTATCTTTTGCATGAGTATTGATACCGTAGTCCACATTGATCAAATGCATGTTCATAAATGATTATTAATAAAATGTTAATCAAGTCGGGATTAAGGGTTGGCCAAGATAGTTGATAATATAGTGACTGTACTCGGAATTGTGGGCTTTGTTCCCAAAATATTGTGTCAGCTAGTGCTATCAATTTATTGTTGGATTACTGATTGCAGTATCCCAATTCATCCTATATTGTTTTACGATTATCGTGTCGACTATTGTTATCGTTATTGTGCAAGAAATTGTTATTGTTATCGTGCGAGTACATAACCTATAGAACCTACCACCTTAGTCTAAACGAAATTGATTGTATGCATGGAACCTGTAGTATGGGATGCAGTAGTACATGCATTAGTTAGGATTAAAATGAATAATAGACTTATAGGCATAAATGAACACTGAACATTGACACTAATATTGAATACTAGTTATTAAACATTGATTCCTGATTTCTGAATTATTGATTATCAACTTTTGATTTTGTTATCGTTTATCATTTATTGACTCCGATATCATTCCAATTTCTGTTTTCGTTATATAGTCATTTATTTTCTATTTTACTGCTTCCTACTACTTGTCGCCCGAAGCTAGCGGGTTCTCTTCCTCCTTCTTTTGAGTTATGTGATACAGGTACAGTGATAGGTAATTGAATGGAACTCGTCGAACTGTTACTGCATTGCATATTCTCAAACTATTTGGTAAGTTCTTGTATCTCAGATTTGGTTATTGAATTTTATTCTTATTTATGTGATTATGTTTTTTGCGTGGTTGTGATTATTTCTTTTCATGTTGTTGAGTTAAGACTGGTACAACTTATGGATGATGTTAAAATCATTCGCTGGGCCATCGTCACGGGCTCGTATTCCCGTATTTTGGGAAGCGGGGCGTGACAGGAAACAACAACCCCCCTATGATCCACGAAACAAGTTCCAAAAAAAGTATCCATTGGCGATTTGAAAAATGGACATTCCAAATCTCTCACTGTACATTTAATGGATTCATAGGTATTCTTGTGACTTATGATGCATAATTTTCATTTTTTTAAATAAATACTAAATCACTAATGATGAACTTCACTACGCATAATCAAAGTTCACTAGTGATCAATCACTAGTGATCAACAAGAGGCACATTGATCTAATTTCATATAACAAATCAATCATATTATAATCCATATTCACAACTACTTTGCAACCCCACTTAGACCACCATTCTAGATTATGTTCTGGTTAAGTGACTTGAAGAAGCCTAACCCGAGCATACCACATCTAGTGCCATGCAGCAAAGCTATCCTCGTTATATGGTTTTGCATACGCTTGCTCTTTTTTTCTTCAGAAAAAGAATTTTACAGAAGCTTGCTTTGACGTTAGAGATAAGTGATTAGCTGGGTATATGACTGCGAGCGGAAAAAATAAGTTTCTAGTGTTTGTTTTATAAGCGGTACATATATTCAGACAATATGACATTTGGTGCAGTCAAAATTTTGTACGTCTACTTCTATTAGGACCACAGAAAATCTGATTAATCTGCGATGGATTCGAGACCGAGAGCAACTACATTGTAACAACCGAAATTTTGGAGGCTTAGCTTGTAAGCAACTCCAAGGCTGATTAGTATGAAAGTAATCAATCTCAGCCAGCTCGGCTGTTCAATTAGTAGTGGCAGCCCAAAACAGGCAGATAAATTAAGATAGTCCTCCTCATGTACATATATATTGAAGGAACAGCTAATGCCACTCTACAATCATCAATCTTCTTGTATCATATCATGTCACATGTATCTGTATAGTGTAATATCAAGCTGTAGTTAGAAGAGAGACAGATAGATGATAGATTCAGTCTGTGGAATATTCAGTATTGAATATTGAATATAGTACTACGTACCTACCTAACTGTAAAAGAGAGAGAGAAATTAAAGTTGAACATTTTTGACCAACTTATTGTGCCCCCCGGAAAAAAAAAATGAAAAAAATGTTGAACTTTGAGTTTTTTCAGGAAAATAAGAACTTCTAAACTGGTGCACTAACTAGAGTGAGTTTCATTTTACTGGAAAGTAAACAGTCCATGATAACATGTAAAAATTCATTCGAAGAGAAAACTAGTCAAGATGATCGACCGTCCCCAACTATAACATGCAAAATTTTATCTAGAGAGCAAACTAAGATATGGATGGTTTCCAATAACAGATTTATTACAAATGTTATTGTAGTTACTACCGCAACAACAAACAGAGCTGAATAAACGTAAATTTTAATTGTTGTCATTGCAACAATTGTAGCTCCAACTGCAGTGGAAAAAATCCAAAAAATAACACCTCATTGCTTTTCTTTTCTTTTTTTTTTTTTCCTTTTTTTTTTTGGTTGAATACCCTGCGTTTCATTAAAAAGATTTTAACAAAACATACAACAAAAAATAAGGCTTATGAAGTTCAGATCCCACCATGCTAGGTCATGGAACTCATACACCCCAACCAACAAACAAAAATACAACGAAATCTAATCCTATTGATCGGCCGATCTCGTCCACGTCAATTTATCGTGCCAATTTGAACTCATTCTCTCTCTCGGTCCCTCGCTTGTACACCTTTTATCCGCTCTATCGCTCGCATGGACACCTCCGTTGCCCTCATCAGTGACTCATATGTCATCTTCAAGCACCATATGGGAGACCGCAGATACACCACCAATCTGACAACTCCATGTAAAGATTGAGTTCTGATTCTCATCCCCTCGCTTGACCCTCGTTGACTCTCACTGGCACCTCGCAACGAAGGCCGTCCTCTCCCGTGACTGCTCAACACGTTAGAGATTATGACAGATTATAACAATAGAAATTAGGGTTAATATCTAGACTAAGGTACTTGAGATATTTATCCTAGGTATCAAAATTGGAATACCTAGACTACTATCACAAGCCAGTATTTATAAGATAAATACTGGTTTGGGTACTGGGTTCTCAACCCACTCAACCCACGTTTCGATATCCATACAATTAGTACGTGTAACACACGTATTACCCATAGAATAATATTACACATAATATTATTCATATAATAAGAATATATCTATATATCCAACAATCTCCTCCTATATTCTCAATATATAAACGTACTGAATTATCTCATCAGTTCAACATGAAGTTGACTGGCTGATAGCAGTCTTTAAATAGAAGAAAAGCATCACTCAATGTACAGTTCATAAGGACTAAATCAATTATAAATTTGAATAGTTCAAATAGACCAAACCAAAATAATTAAATAGTTTCCAAACCATATCACAACAGAATAGTTCACAATGACTAAACCAAACAGAATAATCTGTCATAGTTTCAAAATCAAACAAAGCAAAGAAACTTCAAGAACAAAATAAGAGTTTTAAGCTCAATGAACGCAAGAGTCTTAAACTCAACAGAAGTTTTACTAAGCAAGTAACTAATTTATTCTCGAAATTAATAAACTGAAACTCCATCCTTGCACATTGCTTCATGTTTACTCTTCCATTTTGAACAAATCACTATTTTGAAATCTATGTTGACAAATTCAACTCCTTCATCTTTGCTAGCTTATTAAAAACAAGAATATCAAGAGACACATCTCTAAGAATTCCAACGTATTTCACAAAGGATCTAGTTCCACAAAAGAACTTAGTATAATTCATAATTAGCTTAGCAAAAATGTAACACAAGCATCACAATCAAGTTTCTTTAACTAAATAAAGAACAAGAACTATTATAGTTTTTACACAAGAACTATACTATGTTTCATATCGGAATAATAGAACAGTCAAAACAATTATGGTTAACTCTGAATCATCAAAATTGGAATGAAACAAGAGTCCATAAAAGAGATATATCATCATAATTGGAATGCTATAACGACATTCTAAACATCGGAAACACGTCGACAAGTTTTCATGTTTCGTATTGGAATAATATAATTATTCTAAGTAAATTCTTTAGATATATAATACCATCAAAATTGGAATGACATTATATATTTGTAGAATTTATGTGGAATAATCAAAATTATCTAAAACATGCCAACTGCCTAAAATTGATGCTTAAGTTTGAACTTCTCTATGGCTCCAATTGGATTCCAATTTTCAAAACAATTAGGATGTTAAAACTTTGACTCAAAAGATTTTAACTCCATTTTCCCCACAGTATTGATAATTAGATCACTTTCAAGTCTCTTAGCAAGAGCATTAGCCATATTTTATTTAATTGCACTTTATTTATGAGAAAGTTCAACTATGCTTCTTTTAGCCTTAATATACTCCTCTTACTATTATAGTGAGTTATGTGCTACAGTGCATTGTAGCTTGATAGTCGCATAACAGAATTAGAAAGTTAATTAAACTTCTTAATGGATGACTAGTAACAAGTTCTTCAATCCACTCAGCCTCTTTTCCTGCAGAGGATAACACATAGAAGTCTGATTTTATGGATGATAGCACAGTTTCTGTTTGCCTTTTTATTTTCATAACATTTCTGTTCCTCCTAGTGTAAACACATACCACTAGTTATCAACTTTCACTAAATTTTGTGCATCATAATGCATCAGATCAGTCATTCATTAGAAAAATGACTAGAGTAGCATTAGGCAAACTTTTGAGTACCACTCAGGAATCTCATTAGCCTCTTAAGGGCACTTAAATGTGTATAAGATTATTAGTGAATCTGTAGATCGTACCTACCTCAAAGGCTATGTTTATTCTAGTGCAGATCTTTGTATACATGAGACTTTCAATTCCTTTAGAATGATCAACCTGTCTCATAGTTGCACCATTATTAGGTGTCAACCTTTTATCATAATCATAAGGTGTTTCAAAACACACTTTCAATCACTATATCCCCACTTTTGAAATACATTTTGATTTGATGAGTTCGACTAAGAGTTATCTCTTGCCAACCGAAACTCACCCTTATACCTATGGTGTTCACAATACCTAGGTTTTCCATGTTGAATTCTTTGGATAGCACAATTTTAACTTCATAATATAGAGGTCACTTCCAAGAACCGGCATGTCAACAGAACAAGTAAATAATAGCCACTATATTTGACGCACCACAAAGTTGAAAGCACTAGTCTGAATTACTTGATTCATATACTAGGCTCTTTCAGAATTTGTCAAATTATTTATTCGTCGGCTATACATGTTTTAAGAATATACAATGATTTTACTAAATTGTAAATCTTGTTCACTAAACATATTAGTTCAAAACTTTTCAGTACAAAACTGTTCAGTACAAAACATCAAGTACAAAACTGTTTAAATATCCTTTATGAATAACAAAATTTTCAATAGATTCAAGGGTAAGAAGAATACTTATTGTAGCAATATGACAAGCATGTGAGTAGACATCAAATAAATCTACCCCATTTTTTCCAGTCAATCTGTTAGCTACTAAAATGTATTAAAATTGCTACTGAACAATCAAAATTAAGTTTCTTCTACAAAACCTCACTTACTTACTATAGTTTTAGCACATTCCAGCAGATCAACTAATTTAAAATATTATTGTATGACACAAATTCATCTCATTGTCTACTAAAGACTCTTCTTGGCTCATTTGCCATTGATGTTTTAAGTATCAGTAAGGCTAGTTCTTGATTCCAACTGTGATCATTGACTGTGTCTGTAGGACTAGATCATTTCATACATTTATCTTTGATAAACACATCCTCAAAGAACTTTGCAACTCTAGATTCTTCTAACACAAATTAGATAGATCTAACATCTGTCCACAGAACTACATTCTGTACTTTCTAAACACACACAAATATTTGTTGTAGGTCCTACTTTAGGCCTTTTAGGGTCATGTACTCTAACAAATGTATCACAATATAAATTCTCACTTGAACAAAATTATTTATGTTTTCATGCCATGATCTACAAGGTGTATTCAATTTAGAGTGTAGTAACACATTAGAGATATGATTAAAAATGCAACACAATTCGTAATTACACAAGACAAACAACGGTCAATATTACAGAATTCAACATTTCACTAAGTATTTGATTCTAACTTTTATCAATATCGTTGACTGTTGTAAGTAGAGTGCAGTAGAGATTATGCCATATGCAAACTTCTCTAAAATCATTGAAACATATTCACTACCTCTATCAAATCTGAACCCTTGATTTTTAGCTTTTAACTATATATATATATATATATATATATATATATATATATATATATAATTCATTAAGAATAACAAGTGCGTCATTCTTCATATATATGGCAAACTTATACTAATCATCTACAAAAGTTATTAGATACTTCTGACCAACAATTATCTCGTCTAGTCACAAAGCTACTGAGATCACAAATATCAGAATGTACTGACTCAAGAAGTTGTGTGCCCCTAGGGACCATACTAAATGATTTTCTAGTGATCATAATCTGGGCAAAACTTTCATATTTGTCATATTTAATGGAGTGCCATTTAGTAAAGTTTTGAGTTTTAACAAGAACAAATAATTTAATATATAGTTCTCAAATTCTAGCCAATTATACTATGTTTAGGAACTATAACAGTTAGAACTATTATTATTAATTGTCTCATTTGTTAAACTCAACTTATACATGCGATTGACAATATATGCACATTATAAGAGTTAATATAAAATTACTCTACCACATTTCACAAAACTATTTGCTTTCACTAGTGATTCTAACAATGTCCACTTACTCAAACACATTGAGCAAAGAGTTCTTTCCTTTACTTGTTCTTCATCGTCTTTATAACGCTAAATGAGATAATAACTAACATATTATAATTCAACTTTGCACATAACTAATGGAGTCATATTATGTACTAAAAGATGCTCTCTCCTAAGTTACATACATTTGTTATACACTTTATATATTAACTTTTATTAGAGAAGCATACATACAATCTCACACAAACTACAAATGATGTGTCACCCAATATATCTATACACATAGTATGTCGAGGCACACTAAACAATTTAAAACATGCTAGTTTCAAAGTGAGAATAATTATGATCTAAAACTCTCAACCATGTGATCAAACGTACAAAACGTTAACACATTCATCACATGAAAATACTAAAAGATTAGAGTAGATCATACCGACACTTTAAGATCGAAGTGTTTTCCAAATTCAATGGAGAAGCCTGCGTAGTGCAGACTTCATCGTCTCCAATACACACAATTTGTAAGTAACTGTGAAGTTTCCTACATTCATCAAATTGTTAAAGATTAGCCAATTAAACAAATTATTAGTACTATCTAATTCACAACAATTTAATTGGAGATTCAATTTTAAAGTCAAAGCCTATAATTTATCAAAATAAATATTTGATCCTTAGCACATAGCCAAAGCAGTTATTCAAATTTGTATTTAATTAAACAATGCATAATACGGTTTTGAACTTTAGCACTTAGCAACAAAATTTAAACAAATAATTGAATAACAATTTAAATTTGGTGAAGAACTTATCTTTAATTTAGATTTGAATTGGAAGTACACTGTAGTAGATCCAGTCTTCTCACCAAACACGGAATACAAAACAATACCCAATGGATTGTCTCCACTCGTTCGATCCAGATCTGATTCTTTTTGGCTGGATCTGGATCTGGTCCAACAGTCCAAACACCAAACAGAAAATCTCCAACCAATAAAGCAATTGTTGGACTGGATCTGAATCTGGATCTGCTCCAATAATCCAAACACCAAACATCAATCTCCAACCAATAAAGCAGCTGTTGGACTGGATCTGAATCTGGATCTGCTCCAACCATCCAAACACCAAACAACAATCTTCAACCAATAGAGCAGCTTCATTTGGTTCGACTATGGATCTGCTCCAATGCTCGAACATGAGACAACAACTTCCACCCAATGAAATAATTGGATCTGGTCTAACCCATCACCCGATCATAGAGGGAGGTTGTGGAGGAGGACAGTCGCTGGCGGTGGTGATGCCAGAGGCTTTCGGCTGTAGTAGTCAGTGACGTCGACGCCCAGTCTGGATCTGCGCTGTGCTCACCCCAAACACGAAACAGCAACTTCGCCGAGTAGAAAACCCCAGATCTTCGATCAGATCTATTCAAACCCGAAGGTTTCGCTCGCGATCAAAGGTGGGTTTCACTCGCGATCGGAGGTGGGTTTCGCTTGCGATTCACGATGGGCGTTCCGAGGGAGAAGGGGGGATTTCTCGCGGCGGAGGCGGCGCCATCGAGGGAGAAGGGGGGCTCGCTCGCGGCGGAGGCGGCGCCATCGACAGTCCGAAACCCAGATTCTTGGGTTTGTGATCAGCGACGACAGCTCCCAGCAACGTCGGAGAAGAAGAACACGACGATACCGACGATGGCAGCGGCGGCGGCTGCAGTCGAAGACGGCGACATCTTCTGACGAGATCAGTCCAATAATCTCTCTCTTAATCTCAGTTAGATTTTAAATATCTCAAGATTGTTAAAGATTATGAGAGATTATAACAATAGAAATTAGGGTTAATATCTAGACTAAGGTGCTTGAGATATTTATCCTAGGTATCAAAATTTGAAAAACTTAGACTACTATCACAAGCCAGTATTTATAAGATAAATACTAGTTTGGGTACTGGGTTCTCAACCCACTCAACCCGCGTTCCGATATCCATACAATTAGTACGTGTAACACACGTGCAGGGGCGTAGCTGCCCCATGCCGAGGGGGTGCAGCTGCGCCCCCTGAGATTTTAAAAAAAATTCAAAAAAAAAAAATATTTAGTAAAATTTTTTTTAATAAGGATTTATATGTAAAATTTCCAACCCATTTAGTTATTTACCGATTTACTTTACTCTTTCTTCTTCAACTCTTTTGTTTCCACTCTACTGAATCCAAACCCACTTCATAATGAATTTGTAAGAGGAATTAAAATCTACAAGTGATTAGTTGAGTTCGTAGAGGAAGTCAGAAGAGAGAGAGAGCGAAGAGTCGATCGATTCCAAACCCTATTGTAAGTAAAAAATTTTGTACATTTTGATAATTAGGGTTCATATTCTGAAATTTCGTGAATTCATATATGATAGGATAATTAGATTACTAATTTCTGTTTCAGTGTTACTGATTTGTTTGAGAATGGACTAAATTCGTATGATATGTAATCAAATTAGAACCCAAATGGGTACAGATTATAGTGTTAATTTCTGTCCCAATTTTGAGCTAATTTCTGAAATTTTTTATATTTAAACACATGGAGTTTAGAGTTGATTTTTTTATATGCGTATCTTATATATGTGAGCAATATTTCCACAAATTTTCATGATATTTGGAGATAACCCAGGTTCAAGGCGCTACATTAAATTTGTACATCACATTGTTCAATGCCCAATCTGGTTATTTGTAAAAACATATACTATTATGATTCACCTTCATTCTCTTTCTCTTTTCCTCTTTTGAATTCAACTTACAAATCTCATCGCAAATTCAAATGAGACCTGAGAGGAGTTCGAGAGGAGTAAGAAATAGATCAAACAACAAACACAAAGTGGGTAACTAAATCTAACCATTAGTTTTTACTCTTTCTATGCATATACTTACGAGATGAACATCTAATGCTTGATGCACTTAATTACTTTGAGGTAGACTGATGATTGAAGTTGGAAATAGAGAAGGTTTAACTACTGGTTTATTTTAATGGCATTGCTATTATCCGTTGCAACCGCAACAGTAGAGAGAGTATTTTCTACAATGAAAATCATCAAGACTTCATTATGAAACCGATTGGGAGATGAGATGATGAATGATTGTTTGGTTGCATATATTGAAAGAGATGTACTGGATGCCATTGACAATGAAGATATCATTCAATATTTTCAGAATATGAAATCTCGAAGGGTTTTATTGCTAAAGAAAAATGCTATTTAGTGATTGTAATGGTTTGTGACATTTGATAGTAATATATGATATTTTGAGGCTTGCAAATGTGTTTATTATAATTTTTTTTAATAGTAAATGTCACGCCCCCTAGATGAAAATCCTGGCTACGCCACTGCACACGTGTTATCCATATAATAATATTACACATAATATTATTCATGTAGTGAGAATATACCTATATATCCAACACAACAAACGCCACCACCCCCTCCAAGCCTCCTGACATGAGAGAAATCCTAGGCACTCCTCACTTTGACGTGAATAGGACAAAGTAGAGCCCAAACTATAAAATTGTCGGACTACCGTCGCCTCACCAACTATGTTATATTTTCTTGCTAATTGTAAGTTGATTGTAATTTAAATATTAAGGAGAAAAAAAAAGTTGGATATTCCGAAAGCAATATTGGATATTAGGGTACACCTCATCGCTTTTCTTACTTGCTCGTATATATATATCATTTCTGTTCATCCAAAACATGAGTAAAGATAACAGACGAGCTGAGGTTTCAACGAGACGGACCTATACGATCTATTACAAGTGCAACACACACACTATTTTAAGAGTAGATGGTGATACTTTGAAAAGAAGAAGATATCCGTTGATGCCAAGTAATTTTCATACCCACAGTTTTTTTTTTGTTTGTTTTATTCCACAAAAAAAATACTTCAGTTTTGTCCCAAAACAAAAACCCTGACAAAATTTAGCAAAAGAGCCAACTTCCAGCTCAGCACACCCAGCCGTTACTGAAACAAAGCATATAAGAAACGAGAAGAGAGAGAAACAAACAAACAATAGTAACGTTTTTATTACTCTCCCTCTCTTTCTAAATTAAACTTTTCCCCTTAAATTCCGTTGTTAATGGCGAGATTTTCTCTTCTTAAAATCAATAATGTATGGGTCCCTTAAACAGCCCAGCTTGTTCCAACTCATCTCATTACAGTCTGTACGTATTTCTCTTCCTATAAAGAAAGAGCCACCACCTTCTTTCTCTTGTATCCACTACATTCCCTAAACCCATTTGTTTCTTCTCTTCTCTTCTCTCTCTATATCTCTAGATTCATCTTTCACTTTCTAAACTTCGTCAATGGCTCAAGAGGAGGTTGTTGTCACCGAATCAAAAGTTCTGGTGATCAAAGATGACCTTACGAAGAATCGTGTCGACGACGACAAAACTACTGAAACAACATCCCCGAAAACAGAAACCATTACCAATGAGCAGAAAGCCCTTGAGGAGCTGAAATCCCTCCTGAAGTCTGCACTTGCCAACAACGAGTTCTCTCCTCCTCCGCCATCAGTCACAGGATCCACCACTGTAGTAGTGGATCCTGTGACCTCAGACTCCACCACTGTAGTCGCAGTGGTGGAATCTGAGTCCTCGGAATCCTCTACTGCTGTTGTTGCAGTGGTGGATTCCGAGGAGAAGACCGTTGTGGTGGAGGACGACGGGGCGAAGACGGTGGAAGCTATTGAGTCCACCATCATCGCCACCGCCGCTGAGAAGACCCCAGATAAAATTTCCATCTGGGGTGTTCCCATTCTGGAGGACGAGAGGACTGACGCTGTGCTACTCAAGTTCTTGACTGCGAGGGACTTCAAACCAAAAGAAGCCCTCGCGATGATCAAGAACACGGTTGCTTGGAGGAAGGAGTTTGACGTTGAGAAATTGTTGGAGGAGGATCTCGAGGTGTCTGAATTCGACAAGGTTGTGTTTATGAGTGGTGTGGACCGAGAAGGGCACCCGGTTTGTTACAACGCGTTAGGGGAGTTTCAGAGCAAGGAGATTTACGACAAGGCATTCGGCAATAAGGAGAATAGCCAGAGGTTTTTGAGGTGGAGGATTCAGTATTTAGAGAAGGGGATCAGAGAGCTTCTTGATTTTAGTCCGGCCGGGGTATCGACAATGGTGCAGGTGAATGATCTGAAGAACTCGCCGGGGCTTATGAAGCACGAGCTTCGACAGGCTCTTGATATTCTTCAGAACAACTACCCTGAATTCGTCAAAAAACAGGTATATAAACAGAGATTGTTTTTTCTTCTCGTGCAGTCATAGTTGAAACTTACTAATAGTTGTGTGCTTTTGATCGAACTAGGTCTTTATCAATGTTCCATGGTGGTACCTTGCATTCAATAGGATGATCAGCCCATTCCTCACTCAGAGGACCAAGAGCAAGTTCGTTTTCGCAGGGCCATCCAAATCAGCTGAGACCCTATTCAGGTATATATATATATAATCTTGTTTTGATTAATTAATGATCGTCTAACCAACATAGACAGGCAATGTCCTGATTGGTATTGGGTGGGGTGGGTAATTGAGTGGCGGCTCGAATCCAGAGTCCCTGGTTCGAGCCACGCTTTTCCCTAAAAAAAAAGATTAATGATCGTCTAACGTGTTCATGTTGAATTGTATCGATTTTTATAGCTACATTTCCCCTGAGCAAGTCCCTGTTCAGTTTGGAGGATTGAGAAAGGAGAATGATTCTGAGTTCAACACAGCTGATGTTGTTACTGAGATCAACATCAAGCCCAATTCCAAGGAAGTTATAGAGATACCAGTCACGGAGGTGAGAGCATTCAGTTATCACCTGCATTGCACACGCGAAACTTTTTTCTTCTTCTTTCTTTCTGACTGAGATACTTACTCGATCAGCTTGTTGTGTGTTTCTGTAGGAGTGCAATCTTGTTTGGGAGCTGCGAGTGTTAGGATGGGATGTGACCCTAGGTGCACAGTTTGTGCCAAGCTCCGAGGACGGGTACACTGTGATCATTGAGAAGACGAAGAAGTTGACAGCCACCGATGAGCCTGTTGCGCAGAACAGCTTCAAGATTGGTGAACCAGGCAAGGTGGTCCTCACTATCGACAATGCCAGCTCTAAGAAGAAGTTGCTCTACAGATACAAGCTCAAGGACTCAACTTGTGACTTCTGAATGAAAGAAAGAAAAAAGTTACATATGCGAACGGAATTAGGACCGGACTTGAAATTGTTCTCATTGTTTGTTTGTTTGTTTGTTGGTTTGTTTAATTGATGTTGAGTTTATTTTTTGTAAGGATGTAGAAGTGAGTGAGCAGGATTGGTTGATATTGAGTTGGTATAATTTGTTTCCTGTAAATTATGATGCGCGATTTTTTGTTATAGATTGCTTTCTTCAAGAAACATTGCTCATATAAGGCATCGATGTTTTTTTTAAAAAAAATTTCATTTCACCTTTATTCCATCAATCATATTTCTTTTATAGCTGTTTGTGATCTTTCAAAAACTTTATGCTTTTTCCTATTTTCTGCATTCAAATTGTTTGCTACCAAGGCATTCATCAGCAATTTACAGCTCTGGAAGGTTACATTGACCTACTTTTTGAAACTTATGATCAATGATGATAGAATGTTTGATTATACCAACAATCGGCGTGAACGATGGAGGATGTTTTGATTGAGAAGGGCAGGAAAGAAATCTTATGATAGAGAAGTTAAATGCGAGCGTTTTTAAGGTCACACCTAGGGATGTCATACGAAGCAGATATATTGGTCGGATCTCGATCCAAATCGGGTGCGAATATGGATACCCAAATTAGGGGTGGACAACTATTATCCGAACCGACCAATCCAAACTCATCCAACCCGAACCAACCGGTTTTTAACCGAACCAATTAGGGGTTTGGGTTGGTCCGGTTCTTGATCTTCAAAAACCAATTGGACCAGTTCGGTTGTTGGATGAGGCTTTCAAATAACCGATGAAACCGAACCAACCATACCTCTATGCATATGTCCATAAAAAATATAGTTCTTATTTAATTTCTTGAATATGCAAATAGTCATTTCTCATTTTCTTGGAGATACAAACGGTCTTCTTTAATTTTTTTAATACAAACCGAGCAGTTATTCTACCTATGTTTTGATTGTCTATAATCCTGCGTGTTATTTTGTTGAAAAATGCTTGATTTACAGTGTGACTCAACTTAATAGAATCATGAAGTTGATGTAACAATTAATAGTTACTTTAATCAAGTCAAGCAGAAATTGTTTTCTAAATCTTTCTTTATTGTGGCTGAAATTCAATTAGCTATGGTTATTGATGTTTCTTTTATGATAATAAACTAAGATTACAGAAGTATGCAAGTGAAAAAGCAGTTTATCTCACCCATTTAAACGTCATCATCTCAAACAATTAATGCAAAATTCATTAACAACTTGTGGTTTTATGAATCTTCATTTTAAATTTATTTCTGAATAACAAATAGCAAGTTGTTTCTTAAGTTTGATTGAAGTTGATCTTTTAAATTTCAACAACATTATGAATAATGTTGAAGGTGAAAAGTAACACGTCAAACCGACCATCAAATCCAATCTAAACCGAGTTTAATCAGCTTGGATGGAAACCGATCCAATTAAGGTTCGGATTGGTTGCAGATGAAAAAATTAAAAAATCGTTTTTTGTTTGGATCGGTAGTGGATGGTTCATATTAGGTCGGATACCGACCGATGCCCACCCCTAACCCAAATCCTATATGCGTTCGGCTATGGATCCTAATATGGATATGATTTTGCAAATAAGGCCAGATGTAATGCCCCAAAAATATTCATAATATATTATAATAATGTTATTTGCATTAATTATAATACATAACTTAATTTGATTATCTCTAACACTATAATGGGAGAAGGACTTAGTGTTATTTGTCAATTTACCAAAGCGTGTGATGCACGTATATATATATATAACTAATATAAAGGAAGCTTCAGGTTCGAGTCCTCACTACATCGTAGTTTCTATTTTTTAAAAATATATTATTAAGACGTGCATTGTCCGTATATAACTAATATAAAAAATGTCTCAGTTCGAAGTCAAACGTCAAAAAATTTACTTTAAAAATATATATTTATTTATTAATATATATTTATCTCAATGTGAAAATTACTAGTTTATATAGTAGTAAGTAGTCTTTGTTTAATAAAAAATAATAAGGGTTGTTTTTGTAAGTAGGAGTTTTATGTAAACGAATGTTTATTAAAGAGTTATTGTATATAGGTAGCAAAAATAGGGTTTTAAAAGTGAAACCAGGTGTCCATCTTTCTACCGTTTTCTTCGGCACTATCACATTTATCCGATACCCGGATCCAATCTGGACCCGACCCAGACATGGCATTAGACAGGAACCGATCCAATCTATACGGGTCCGGGTCCGGATTCTAAAATAAAACCCAATGCACTTCCGGGTTCGGGTCCGCTCTAAATAGAACCGACCCGGACCCGAACCCAGACCTGTTAAAAAATAACTCGAAAAATATTAAATTTGAATAATAGTGTTATAGGGATATACATATAAATAGTAATTGTTGAATATATGTGTGTAAATATAATATTTATTCATGTACTTAGTGCAAAAATTGTTGGAACTGTAGGATATCGGGTGCAAAATATTTACGTTAAAATATTTATTTACTGCTACCGGACCCAATGGGTAGATTTTTTTAACTAGGACCCCGACCCAGACCCAGACCCAGACCTGGTTCTTACAAGTCCGGGTCCGGATCCATTTTTTAGACCTGTGCGGTATCAGGTCCGGATCCGGGTATTGGAGGACCCGACCCAATAAGACCTGATACAAGCTCTAGTTTTCTTGCTTATCGGGCACCGCCACCGCAAGAACCAAAAAAAAGAAAAAAGAAAAGAAAGAACAATGGAAGACAAGGTATTATATTTTCTATTATTAAATAGATTAAACATCTCATTATTATATTTAATATTCTTATTAAATCCTGGACTTATAGAAGAGATATATAATTAATTTATACTTATTTTTTTTATTTATGTATTAGGGTAAAGTGTAGATTAATGTGTATACATATATCTTCGAGATTTTGAGTAATTGACATTGTTAATTAGATTTTAATTATTTTATAATAGGAGAATTGGATTTGAGGAATCATTTGGAGAATCTATAGTCAGATCGTTATTTCGCCAATCACTGTAAGTAATTAGATATTTATACCCTGTAGAATGTAATTTTATAAAATGCTTGGTGTTTTTTAACTCTGTTACATTGTGAGTATTTCTACGATTATTTTATGTGATGTGTTGCGATGATGTGCAACTATTGAACAGAGATTAATATATTGATAGATGTGTTTGTATGAATATGTCATTGTGATATGTGGGTGTTGTCATCCATATTTGGTTTATATTGTTGTTAGGAATATTTGTAGATTGTCGATTTAAACTATATCAATATACATTATTTTACATAGTTTGAGTAAGAATGTATGTACATGAGTTGCCTTACTAGGTTGTGTATATTAAGATGGTTATTTTAAGTTATTACCATATTTATAGTTGTGTTACTCTTGTCAGCATCCATTTGTATACCGGTATATGAGTCTGGAATTTAAGTAACTCATATGGGCTCTCATGTGTCCACTCTACGAGTGGTGATTTCTTTTGCGCAATAACTTGTCATGCCACGGACTGCAGTGGTGTATACCTTATCAACTGGAGTAGTAAATTTTGACCACATGAGAGGGAGGCGTACCTAAATTCATTTGCATTCTAGAATACTTGTGTCTGATTATTTACGTAGTATGGAATGTGTAAATTATTAAACAAGTATTGCACTAGGCATCCTGCACTGTTTGCTTGTGTGATCACCTTAATAATTGTTGCATTTATATGTAATAAGAGCTTTAGTTATAATCTAGATATTCTTGTTCTAATAATTGCAGTTATGTGATTATGCATTAAAATGTTTAATTGTTAATGCGCTATTCTATGAATTACGAGCTACTTGTTATTTTTATTCAATTACTTCTGGGCGTCAGTTCATTTTGTTGTTAATAAATATTTTTAGATTAGTGCATCAAGATCAGGTGGTTGAAGGGAATAAAGGAGCTGAAAGCTTATATTTTTTGAGAATAAATTATCGTAGAAAGTGTTAAGCTAATAAATTTCAATTTCGAACCTTGTTTCAAAGTTATTTTCTTTTTGGGTGTGTTGGAGTTGTAATGAGAATTCTTGTAAGAAATGTTTATTCATTTTTTGTAATGAATTATATATGAGCAATGCTCAGTTGCAAACGAGTCTGTTTGTACAGACCCGTGCCAATGGCATTGCTGGCCATTGGATCAAGTTCATCTTGATCCAATGGCTGTGATCGAGCCCCGCCCATTGAATGAACCTTTGAAACAGCGGCATTTTATAGCCTAGGCCGTTGTTGGGAACAACGGCCTAGGCTATAAAATGCCGTTGTTTCAAATAATTGCTTTGGTTTGTAATTTTTATAACCTAGGTCGTTGTTTCAAACAACGTCCTAGGTTGTTTGAAACAGCAGCATTTTATAGCTTAGACCGTTGTTGGGAACAACAACGACCTAGGTTATAAAAGGTCGTTGTTTCAAACAACGGTCTAAGTTTGTAATTTATATAACCTATGCCGTTGTTTTCAACAACGGTCTAAGTTCAAATTTGGGAATGAGTGAGAGTGCGAATGAGGCGAAGAGTTATTTAGGACAAAATTCTCAAATTACCCCTCACAACTTAAGTGAGATGGGGTGATGGGCAGGCTCGATCAGGGCCGTTGGATCTTGATCGATCTAATCCAACGACCAGCAACGCTATTTGCACGGGTCTGTGCAAACAGACCCATTTGCAATGGAGCATTGCTCATTATATATTTTTGTTAGTCATTTAAGTTACTTTTTATTAGTGTAATTTATTATCATGAGATTGTACAATTATTATGTTATTGCAATGGTTGATATTGGTTTCGGGGTGTTACATTGGATACAGATACAGATTCGGTATTAATAAAAATTTGCGAATACGAATACAAATACCCGATAATTTATATATATTTAAAATATATAATGAGGATACGAGAGGTCCTAGCGCACCAAAAACTAACATAGTTTCGCATATAAAATTTACGTTCTACACCGTTTAAGTTGATCTTATACCATAAAACATAGACTGATAAAAAAAATTGATTGACACAGTTTATCTTTTAAATTGTAACAAAGAAAATGTTAGAATAATCTTAAATTGTATTTATATCTGAATATATTTTCTTATGCATCTGTAATGTGTAATATCAGTTTTACATTTGTAATGTGTAATATATTTTCTTATGTATCTGTATTCGATATGCTCATATATGATTTGTATTCGTTTCCGAATTTTCAATATATGGATTTGATTTGATTTTTTTTTCCGACCCATATTTGTATTTGTCTTTGGAATACGAATACAAATATGGTATTACTCATATCCAATCCGACTGCATCCCTAGTCACACCACTTTATGTGAGATACACCCTCGTATTTCTAGCAAAACCGTGTTGTAGAAGAATGCATTGTCATATTAAACAGTGGAGTAATGATCATATTATCATAATATTGCGTGCACACTCTCTCTGTCTCTTCGAGTTTGATGAGGCGATAAATCAATCTGAACCGAATTGGTCCGTATCTCTTAATTTCTGAAACATGACAAGGAGAATTTCCAAATGCTTCTTCAAAAAAGCATTACCCATATCGGTATTTGGCATAAATTTAAAGTTGATAGTTTGTATTCGTTTGGCGCTTCATTCGCATAAGGTAGTGTGAGTGGGAAACAAGGACCACCTTTGTTCCCATAGTTGAGTCCCAAATACATGTTCTTTTCTAGCATTGGATTCCTTGTTCTCAGATCACTTTTGATCTTTTGCTTGGCCCCTTCAATGTCCTTTATCCATTTGAACTGATACATGATTGTTGAGTATTGTATCATATTGTCCTTTATCCATCAGAACTGATATAAGCAGGGCCGGCCCTGAGTTCCCGAGGGCTGAAGGCGAAAAACCCAAATAATTATTTTTAGAGGTCCCTAATTGCAATATAATTTTTTATGCATAAAATACGTGCCTATATTTATAAAAAAAAATATATAAATTTGAGGTCTCTAAAATTGTAAAAAAATCTGGGACCTGAGGCGGTCGTCTCACCGGCCTCAAAATGGGGGCCGGCCCTGGATATAAGATTATTGAGTCTTGTATCATATTGTTCTGTATCTGAGTATCTCAATCACATATACTAAAAGTGACTAATATATCGCTATAGATTATCTCTTTCTAATATACTGAAATAGCTACAACGACAACAGCTATCCACTTCTTGCAGTTACAAAGATTTCTTACCTGATCTTGTTTTGCTGTAGATATCGATCGTTTATAGTATACATGAAAAGGCAGAGGCATGTTTTGGGCTAGATGGCTATTCGGTACGAAAGCAAATGACTTGGTACATGTACAATGCACCAAATATGACTTGTACATGAAAACTTAGAAGTCGTGATAAGTGTAACGCCCCGACTTCCATACAGAGGAAAATCGTAACACACCCAGAAATCTTTTCCTTCAATTGAGTACATAAACATAATATAATATAGGAAAATGTGGAAATCTTACTATAAATCCAAACATCTTGGATTGATATGATGACGGGCACATGATGTCACAATTCTATGCTAAACTCCAGGTACTCTTACCTGCACAACACAATCTGTGGTTTCGTCAGCGTGTGAGGCTGACGGTAAGAATCACAACAGTTTTAACTAACTCCAAAAATAACATAACAACATACATGACATAATAGAAATAAAACTGGAATCAATAAATGTAAACAGGAAATAGTCAAATATACGATGTCATATGAGTGTGTGTATAAACAATTTATTAAAATATTAAACATATATTTATCATGAAAACATGCACAATCCAAATATGCTCTTTTAATGCACGCTATGCCGCCCATACAACATATTTTTCGAATGCAAGCTACTAGCGTTCCTTCTCATTACAGAGTTCAATCCCTCGTTATGCAATACATACTCATGTATTTTACAGTATTTCTGACATTTATCTAGTGACTAGTAAGGTTGCAGTTGTTCGGTCAAATTCTGTTACTGTAGTCGGTAGTGGTCATGCTGGAGAGGGTTTCTCCACTCCTGAGCATCTACAATGATGCACAGCCCTGGTGGTCTCTCTCCACTCTCGGCCACACATATTCCACCCCGCCCGAACCCCAGTGGTCTTTCTCCGCTTGCGGACCTTACTAAAAGTTATCACGATCATAAGGCGCCCTGGCAGGCGTTATCTGCTCCCCCTCATTCGTATTTGATAACATAGAACATCAACAGATACTTATGGGTCCATCTTCTAAGTTCCGACAGGATTCTTAACACTAGATCCTAAAAATTAACAGTCGGAACAACGCCGCACATGTCCCCCTGACAGGTGAATACAACTTTCAATAATTATATAAATTCCAATACTTATTAAAAAATTGATTTCTTAGTCTCATATGAAACCTCAACGAGTCTACTACAACATTGTAGTTAAGAACCTCTAGTTTCAACCCAATTAAATCTGTCTAAAACTATTTATAAGACAGTAGGTTCAGAATTCAGAAATCGCAGCTCTTACTACTTTTAAAAATCCCAAAAAATCCCACACTTCTTGGAAATTGGATTTCTTAGAAAATAAGTATGATATTCAGCCAGAATTTATGAAATAAATTTTATTTCATTTCTAAACCAGTAATGTATTCAGATTTTATTAAAATACCAAACGATATGCAAAAATTGTGAAATTTTGAGGAGATGTTGTACACACATACCTGATACACATACATAAGTTTCAGTTTCATAATCCATGTATTTAAATAGAAACGATTTTCTGAAATCAGATCAAATTCCGGACAGAATTATAATAATATTGTTTCTAAGAATATCATAATCTCACAAATTAATTGACAACAATTATCACCCATAATCAAACAACATTCATACACAATTTAAGCACGATTACTCAATTTATTAAATTATCTAACATGCACGTATTCTTCAATAAAAATAGAGTTGGTTAAAGTTGTTACCTACTTTTTATCGTTTCTGGATTTGATCGATTCTACGATCAATTTGAAGACGATAGCAACACGAACAACGACAATGCCTCTACGGGCCACAACTGTTCGTTGAATTTGGGAATGTAACCCCTGTTTTCCATTTTCTTGTATTTTGGGTGTATTTTATTTTTCCGTGTATGTATTCATGGTGTATTTCCCCGACTCTTTTTGAACTCTGAATTGGATCCTTATTTTCAGTATATTCATCTATTTGATGATCGTCTTTTTATTTGATCTTCTTGATTCAATTGTCAGCCTATTGTTTCGTCTCTGATTGACGAGCTATTATTTTTTATTCTCATTATAAATTGTTCATGTCCTATTTTAATTACTCATTCTTGTTTCTATCTCATTTATTGGTTAATCCTATATTCTATTTGGATCTTTTAATAAAACCCAACAACCCTTTAATACCCAACTCCCTACCCGTTCAACCCTTTAAACCTTACCCGTTAATACACCTAAACCCTACTACTACGCTATATATATATACAGGCATGTTCACCCAAAAGAATCCCTAGTCGACTTCTCCACCTCATCCCCTACCTCCTGTTTCCCTACTTCCAAATTTTAAACCCATCACCCTGTGCTCTCTCCACCTTCTATTCATCTCGCCTCCCGACCTCAGCGCCATGCAGCACTGCCTCGACACACCTCCACAGCAGCGACAACAGCATCGTGACGCCCTACCTCCTACAACGCCGCCCTAGTCCCCTGTACCTCCCCTTCCTGTCACGACGCAGCACCACGACAGCACCTCCCTGTGCGCTGGTTCCCTCTGACGGCAGACAACAGCCCAAAAGCAACAGCGAGCAGCGACTCTGCTTACCGTCGTTGTTTCTCTTGGCCGTGCACGCCCCAGACTGCCGTTTGGTTTTGGCTCATGTGTGTGTGATCTTGAAGGTTGTGATTGCTTGTTCTCTTGTTCGTGTGTTCGCTCGTCATTCGTTAAGTTCGTGCCTGGAAATTCGTTCCTGTTATTCTTGCTCTTTGCATCGTTTTCGTCATCGACTATAAGGCAAGTAACTTGTGTAATTTCTGTTTGCATATACAAGTACTAATACCGCCTGTAGTGTAGTTGTTTCAATATCTATTCCCATGAAAACCCCGTTAGATCTTGTCTATATGTGTTGACCTGCCCGTAATTGTCTCATTATACACACGACATGAATTTAGACTTAGATCTGATTAATTCCCGTTGCATATGTGTACGTTGGTTATGAGCCATTAGTTGTTGTATGAATCATGCATGCTTGACGTGTTACTAGTAGTATATCATGTTGTAGATCTGTTAAATACCCTATATCATGTTGTTTGGACATCTAGTATACCATATTTCGTATTTTGTTATGATTTGGATGTGTTACATATGAACTAGTTGATTTTATGCATAAAGAATATTTCTGTTTTTGCTGCCCCTTTTTTGTCCAGTATTTTAGACCATATTAAGGTCAGTAAATGAAAATTGTTTGTGAATATAAATTATAGAGAATTTTGTCTACTTTCCAAAATTTCTAATAGAGCACAATTTCGATTTATGAGTTACAAGTTATTATTGTTTTACTACAGAGATGTAGAAAATTATAGATTTGGTTTTATGTGAATTCTGGAGAATAACCTATTTTTATACTAATGTTAAAGATAATATTTTGATCCAATATTTTGCCGAGTATAACTAGACTTGACTGGAATTAGCCCCTAATTTTTGTGAATTTAATTGATGACTTTTATAAACTATCCCATACTTCCAAACAACTACTATACTTACAGAATTTCCATGCTGTTCAGTAAAGAACCTAATTTTCAACCTGATTCTACTTGTTGTTGATAAAATGTAACCTCTATTCTGTTAATACGTATTTTTCATGTATTTTTTTGTACTTCAAATTCTTAGTATCTTGTAAATAAATTCTTCTCAAATGATTATCGATTTTCAACCTGAATTGTATTTCATTCTATGATTCTTTGATATGATACCCAAATGTTGAATCTTTTATTTTTGGCTAATTATTTAAACCAATTTATTTATTCGATTACTTGTTACATTCGATAATTATATATATATCCTTTTCATTTAATTATTTCTTGAAGCCTAGGCCCAGTATAATATTAATACTATTATTAAAACTACTTTTATAAAGCCCAATATTCAATTATTCAATTGTTTAAATATTTAATTTGAAGCTCAAGCACAATTATTTATCATAAGCTCAATCCTATAACTAATTTATTAAAATGTTTTGAGCCCATAAACCAAGCCCAAATCTAAACCCAGTACCCATATGTGTTAGTACAGATCAATCTTGTATACTCACCCGTATACAATCTCTTCACGTTTCCCCCCACTTTGCACTTTCCCATACATACAACTCCCCCACTACCTCATAATTACCCCCACATTCACACCCCATTACTTGAATATTATTTTTATATAAACCCCCCCCCCCCTGTTCACTCTCTCTCCCGTCTCTTTCTTTCTCCCGCTCTCTCATCTTCTCTATTTCTAAACCTAACAGAAAACACCCCCCACCCCTCGTCTTCCTCATTGAGCTTCCACCGCGACCACCTCGCTCCTCCGCCTGCCCTCGCTCCTCCTCCACCATCCCGTCACCCCGTCCTCCTCTCGAGTCTCCCGAGCGCCACCCGTCGCATGCCCCGCTGCCATTCGTGAATCCTCTGCCTTGCCATCACCACCGTCCTCCTCGTCAACACCTTTGAGCCCCGTCTTCAACGCCTCGCAGCACCGCCCTTCCACCTTGTCGCTGTTCCTCCATCAACAGAGCCTCCGTCAACCCATCGAGCCGTCGTCGAGTCACCAAACCCATCTTCAACCCTATCGAGTTCTCCATCCCGTCGCCTGCCTCCACTCGACCCACCCGTCGTCATCCCCAGTCACTGTCCTCCACCTCCTGACGATCGCCATTGTCGCGCCGCTCGAAGCTCCATCCTCTCCTCGCCTTGTACCTCTGTCGATGCGCCGCTCACCCTACCTCTGCTCGTCCATCCCCAGTCGCCTCCTTATCGTCGACTGCCGAAGCTCTGCCATCCTCTGCCCTCCAGTCGACCCTGAAGCTCCTACGCTCGCGATGACCACCACCGTTGTTCCCTCATCCCCTCGTTGTCACCGCCAACGTCCCGCCATTCGCCCCTCGTTCGCATCGTCTGCATTCGTCCCCCGCATCGAGCGTAGTCGCCGTTTCCCTCGCCGCCTCTCTACTTCATCGCTGTTCAGAATAAGAGGAGGAGTTGGGTTATTGGGTTGGGGTGTTTGCTGTTTTGGAGAAGGGATTGGATTATTTTGGTGTTTGGTGTTTGTGGGGATCCACTGTCTTGAAGTTGATGTGTGCTGTTAGGGTGCCATTTTGCTATTTTGTTGCTCGGCTATTGTGGGTTGGCTGTGTTGCTATCTCTTTGTGCACGTGTCTCCATGCACGTAACTTGCACATGCTTCGCTGTCCGGGATCCTAATCCCGTTATTCTTGTATTCGGTATCATCGTCGTCGATTATCAAGCAAGTATCCTCTTGTATAATTCATTTGTTCTCGTACAAGCTTCCTTTGAAAAATACCGCAAGTAAATTCATTGACTATCCGTTACAAATTCTAATTCATATTTATCGATCGAATTGAAATATGTTGCTCCCGTATTCGTACATGACCGTGAATACTTTGTTGCCATATGCATTACATGAACACGATTGATACACACATATATACTCTTAGAATTATATAGGATGTGTGCATGATTATTTTACCCGTGATAGTAGTTTGAATGCTGATATGATATCTTTTTGCATATGCCATTGATCACATCATAGTTACAACAATGTTATAAATCATGAAATGCTCCGACCCAGACTTGTTATAGAAATTCGACCCAGTAAATGACATAAACTATGTGTTTTTGCATTTCATGAGTTAGAACATGTTCTATGCATAATTCCTTGATATTCCCGAATAATGTTTTGATATCGTTCTCGTTGCATCATGATCATGTTTGATTATAATAAAAATAACAAGCCGGAGTATAAGGAAAAATATTTAGTAGTGGGCAATATAGAAGAGCGTACTCGGACGGGAGCTCGTGGTTTCCGATACAAGTTGCAAGTTACAAGTTGCAAGTTTTCAAATTACAAGGTTTACATGTTCACATTACAAGTTCACACTCTACATGTTTCACATTGCACGTATCTCGATACAAGATATAATTGACATGTTTTTCCGAGTAGTAACCTATAGAATCCACCACTAAGTCTAAACGTTCACATGATTGCGTGTATCAAACATGTGGTATGAGATGCATGATTGCTGCACTAGTTAGGTTAATAAATGATTTGAGATTAACACGTGCACTTGTATGATCCAATTACATGTACATGTTCCTGTTGACTTATTTACTTGCTTACTTGTTTGCATGCCACTTGTTTCATGATGTCATGTTCATGATCATGTTTACATATTGTATTTCACCTATTACATGATTCTTGATTCCTTGCTCTTTTTCCTGCTTCTTGTTTTGTTTTTATACTTGTCCCCTTAGCTTGTATTACTTGCAGGCCCGTGACTTGCATTAACAGGCATCTTCTTGTTTTCTTCTTTTTGTAATAATGTACTTGCAGGCCCAGATGGAGAGTTACCTGAAGGTGTTGCTGATCAAGTGTTTTAGTCTTGTTTATTATCATGTTACTTTAGTTCATGTTTTATTCATGCTACTCTTTATTGTATTTCGAGCATGTTTGAGCCGTAACTATGTTTCTTTTCCAGTTGTTGGTTATGAACTATTTCTTAGTTTATTATTATACTGTCTGTGATTATACATGCTTGTGTGGTTGTTATTGTTCTGTTATTGAGTTACCTGTACAGCTTATGAATGGTGGCTCGCAACATTCGCTAGGCCTCAGTCACGTGCTCGTATTCTCGTATAACGGAAAGCAGGGGCGTGACATAAAAATTTTGTGACTATAAAATGTAGCCTACTGTATCTATTTTATCACTCTTTTGACGGGTCTGGATTTTGATTTATATTTTATAATTTATTGCTTTTTTAGTACTTCTCTGTTTAAAGTTTCAGATTTACAAAATTACTGCACCTTGCTGTCTTCTAATTTTATTTGACTAAACTATCTATGTTGGAATATTATGAAAATTTATTTGCTGATACTAGAAATACTAGGGAATACCCCAGATTTTTGTTGGATTTAATCAGTAAGGTTTTATGTCGTTTTCCTGTTTATGAACACAAACTTCTGATTTCTGGCTGAACATGTTTTCTGGATACAATTCTGTTTTGAGTCATGTTTTTGTGAAATACCATATGACTTATATATATTTGTTGGATTCGGCTGAGAGCCTATTTTCCAGATTTTCTGACTGATCCAGATTTGCATGTTTGTGACAACGGAAATCCCAGATTTGGTGCAGTACTGTCTTGCTATCCTGAACTAAAATTTTCGTTGTCCTGATCATTTATGAGTTGTCTTTCACCTGTACATGTTTATCTTCTGATCTGAACCTATCACTTGTTTATACCATGTTATTCTTGCTCTGTTTTGTGACACGTATATGCCTGTTTGATAATAATAACAAATAACCAAGCCGGGGATAAGGAAAAGATCTAGTAGTGGAAAATATAGAAATGTGTACTTGGAAGGAGGCCCGTGTTTCCCACCTGATTATCTGTTATCTATTACGTTTCATGACTACATGATACACGATTGTGTTTATCTGATTACCTGGCTGGACACTTCCCTATAGGAAGGTGTACTCAAGAGGACCCGTAGGTCCTCCCTGTACCTGTATCTGTATCTGTTTATCTGATACCTGAGTACACAGCCCTATACAGTCCACTGCGATATCTAAACGTAAACTTGTTTAAATGTAGAAACCATGTGGTAAATAGATGGGACGCATGAAGTGCTACCTAGATAGAAATAAATACAAGACTTGACATAACATGACATTTGTTACATGCTTACTTGTATATGTTACCTGTGTACCTGTTTATCTACTTGCCTGATACTTGACACCTGATACATATTACCTGTACCCTTTTAGTATATCATAATATATGATTCTGTTTTCTGATTCATATTAGGCATTCTGTTTTGCTATTTCACTCATTCCATGCTATGTTTGTTTCTGCCGTTACTCTACATCTGTCTATCTTTTCATGTACTCGTGTCTGCATTACAAGCGGCCTGTAACTTGCATTGACGGGAGTTTTGTTTCTTTTTTCGCTTTTCCTGCAATTTGTTAAATTGCAGACTTCGGTGATCAGCTGCCACTGGAGTAGGTGATCAAAGATTCTAGTTGCTGGATTCTTGCTATTATTATTTCATGTTGCTTATTTTGAATGAATGTATCTACTACTTAGATTATCTTTTATTGGGCAGTTTGACCCAAAATTTATAACTTGTTCCAGATCTGGTTTATTTGAGATTTATTAAATTTTGTTTCAAGTAAATTCTGTATGCATGTATGGTTGATTTCTCCTTGTTTACTTCCTGATATTCCTGTGAAATGTTGTAAAGATCCTGACAGCTTATGGATGATGAAAATCATTCGCTGGACTTAGTCGCATATCCGTATTTCCTATTTCTTTTTGGGAAGCGGGGCGTGACAGGGAAGCGAACGAAATAAAAATTGTATTAATATATATATAGATATAGATATATATGTACAATATAATATATATACATATATATAAAGAGAGAGACTAAGAAAGAGATAGACAGAAAAGGAGCTAGAAAGAGAGAGAGATAGAGAGATGGAGAAAAACTGAGAGATGGAGTGAGAAAGAGAGAGACATACGGTGAGGGGCTTCGGGGGGAGTTGGCGGCGGTGGTCGTCGGCGAGACGAGGTGCAACGGCGGGAGGTGGAGGCAGGCGATGGTGGTGGCAGCGGGGTGAGGTGGAGCTCGGAGTTTCGATGGTCGATTGCGATGGTGAGCTTGGAGCTCGGGGTGTTGATGACGCTAGGAGATGGCGAAGACTTGCGGTGGTGGTGGCAGCGAGAGGGGAGGTCAGGGTTGGAGGCAGTGAGCGGCGAGGTTAGGGTGAAGGTTGGAGCTCGGAGATGAGCTCGAAGGTGGTGGTCGACTGGGATGGAGCTTCGAGGTGATGGCGGGGGCTCGAGGAGTTGCTTCGGAGGTGGTAGCGATGGTGGAGCAGTGGCAATGGCGAGGATTGAGAGGTGCTCAGGGTGAGGCAGAGGGTGAGAGTGGAGCTTCGAGGTGGTAGCGAAGGTGTTCGGCGACAGTGAGGTGGAGTTGGTGTTGGCGATCGATGGAGCTTCGGCGAGGCTCGAGTGGAGATGGCGAGGAGTTGGCGATCGGTGATGGTCATGGTGGCGAAGAGGAGAGGCCAGCGATGAGGTGGCAATGGCGTCGGGGTGATGGTAGCAGCGAGAGGGGCTCGGAGTGGCAGTCGAAGGAGGTCGGCGAGGTGCTTCGAGGCGGAGGGTGAGCTGCAGCGGAGCTCGAGAGCTCAGAGGGAGCTCGAAGGATAACGACGATGGCAGGTGAGCGATGGATCTTGAGCACGGCGGCAATGGCGTGCTGGAGCTTCGAGGGGAAAACTCGATGTAACACCCCACCTTTTTTTTAAAAAATTAAAAATGCATTTTTTAATTTTGCACGTATAATGCATGTGCAAATTTTTATTCTCATTTGTTTATTCTCATTTTACTCTCTTTAACATGCATTAGTTTTAATTAGTCTTTTCTTGATCCATGGACCTATAGGATAAAATCTAGCCCATTAGGGGGGGGAGCCCACTAAATAATTAAATGAATTAATTAGTAACAAGCCCATGTAGCAAGCCCACCTTTAAAATCACATTTTTTGTTATGCATTCACTAATACATGACAAGTTACAAATGTTAGTATACATTTGGGAGTTATAGAAATGTATGCATATTTGTTTATGCATGTGTGCATGCATACATCTATGAACTTGGACTAGATTGTGGCCAAGGGGCGGGCTGGTTTCATGCTTGAGAGAGAGAGAGAGAGAGAGAGAGAGAGAGAGAGGAGAGTTAAGGCTTGGAGAGTTTAAGGGAGGGGTTATGAAAAAGAAGGATTTAATGTGATAAATGGAGAGTTGTTATGGTGAAGAATTATGCAAAAAGAACCCTCCCAAAACCCTATGAATAGAACCCTATTCTTCTCTTTTCCTTCACACCAAAAATATTATCAAAAGAGAAAGAAAAGAAAAAAAGAGAGAAGAGAGTCCTAGTGCTTGGAGGCCATTGCTAGGAGGAGACAAAGCTAGGAGTCTTTGGAGCTAGGAGTGGTGACCACTTTCTTTCATTTGTTCAACCTTCAGACTTGAGGTGGGTGGTTTCGTTGCTTTCTAGAATAGAACATGCATGCTAAATTAGTTTAAAAAGTAAGATGAGTTGAATAAGATATTTGTAGAGTCCATGCTAGTAGAATATAATGAATTTGTTGAAAGTAGTGAACAAACTAATACCATGCTAATTAATACATATGAATCATGTTAGATTATTTGCAAGTCTTGTTTGTCAAAACTATGGTAAGTATGGATAATGATTAAAGGATATCTTTGTAGATTAATACTTAAAAAGAAGAGAAAGATAAATTTTTGTTTTGTGAGTTTTTGACTCGTCGACATTGGTAAACACATTAATTTTCGCATAAGAAATACTTGAAATATCCATGGTTGAACTAAAGATATATTTGGTCATTTGTACAAAATTTTAATTTGTATGAAAGTAGTGAAGAAACTTCTTGATAAATAAATCGAAGAAAACAAAGTTGTAGTTTTGGAACAAAATTAGACTTTTTATGCTAAAGAGAACAAATGTAATATTTGTGAGTCATTTTATTTTCCACAAGGCAGTAAGTTACTGATATAAAACCTCAGTCTCTATAAGTCTAATTTCAACCAAATAAAAGAGTAGATCAAAACTAGAAAAATCGAGCTTTGGTGAATTAATGAAACAGTACGAAACTGGAACAAAACCCTTTCGGGTTGATCTCGAGTCGGTGGGCGCAGTTTGGCCCAGTGGTTTGATCGTGCGCTGGTTTGCTGTTTGGCTCGGGTTCGAAGCCTAGCAAGCCCAAAACTTTTAACTTTATTTTTTTTTATAAAACCCAAAAACCCGAGAGCCTATTCATAAGATAAACGAGAGGGAATTAAGACACCGAGCCCACTTGGGCTAGTGGCTATCGGTGGGGGCTGTGAGCCTTGCCTAGGACTTCATGAGTTCGAAACCCAGTATGGGTTCTTGTTTTTTTAAATGCTTGAGTTAAATTAAATGAGTTTTTTTTAGTAAATTAAAATTTGGGAAAAATACTATTATTTCTATGAAATGATTTAGAACTTACTAAAATTAGTGTCAAGATTTTTCATGTATAATTGAGACTCCAAAAAGGAGAATTTGAAATAGAAAGTAAGTAAAGATTTATGTTTTATTATTAAGAAGAGTAGGACCCTATTTTAGAAGATATATGCTATGCAAATGTTAATGCCTCTTGAATAGATTGCATTTGATTCTTAGAGTTATTCCATGAATTTTAAATTACAAATGAGATTTATTGGTAGAATGAGAATAAATTATTCATGTGAATGAATTTATCTTGATGTCAATATTCATTTATGTAAATTAAGTTTATTTGATATATGTTGAAATGTGAATTGGTTATTTGCACTTAAGTTATTAAAGAGGTTGTTGTTGAATGAAGTTTGTTCATGAAAAAGACTTGTTATTATTAAAGAATCATGAATAGTTCTAAAATGAGACATTGCTTAAGTTGTGAAATCAATTAAAATGATGAAATGATCTAGGTTTGAGACATGATTATTAAAAGATATGTGTACCCATAATTCTTATGCATGAATGGTTGAGTTTTGAGTTAGTAAAATTTTGTTACCAGCAAATGTTGAAATAAAAGAGTTGAGATATAAATTTGAGATATGGTTGTGGACCTATCTCGGTAGTGGTGATTAAGACCGGTAGGAGATAAGACTAATTCTAGGCTTGGAAATCTATTCGTGTCTTGGACTAAAATAATTAGGCACTTAGGTGAAAATGTAGTAAACCTGGGCAAACGTAAGTGGGGTGCTCTATATAGTCGGCGGTGGACTCCGAGGCTATAGACCCAGTTGGTGGACTGAGGTTGCTCCGTGGGAGACGGACTATTATATTTTAAATCCGGGACTACGAGGACGGGTCAACGGTGGACTCCGGGATCTTGAGTAGTCAAATGGATAGTTTTATTTGTCGTCTCCAATGTATATACGTATACCGGGCTAGAGGGTCACTCACGGGATGATTCGCACGATGTGGAATCTGTTATAACAGTCAGCGGTGGACTCCGGGGCTGGGATTCAAATTCGTGGAATGATCTTAACCTTGTTTTATTACCGGGTAGTTATCATGGCGAGGGATCGAGCCCTTTATTGTGGAGTACGTAGGTGCTTGCCCTCGGACCTATGTAGTATGGGATGCATAGAATCCGAATAAGTGTGCATTAGTGTCATCCTAGTATAGAATTGTGTGCATTAGGCATTAAGGCATGACATACACTTACATGTTTAGCATAGACACAGTTAACACTTATTTATTCATTCAACTGTTGTATTCTTATTTAAGTATTGAGATCGTTATACTATTCCCGGTATAGAAAGAATAGTCGAGTATAACATTTCGTCAGTTGTAAGTAACTGGCGTGCCCACAGATTGACATGCAGGTAAAGGACTATTCATGAAGGAGTAAAGATGTTGTGATGATGCAAATGATGTTAAAGTTATACAAGTTGTATTTTATTTCACTGTTGTAATCTTTGATTTTTCGCTGTGTAAACAAAGTGTACTATAACTCTGATGTATTGTTGATGAAAAGTTTCAAATTTCTTGTAAAATTGTACGAAGTGAAGTAAAGATCTTGCGGAATCTCGAATTCATTCTTATTTGGAATTCGGGGTGTTACACTCGAGAGCTCGGAGGGTTGGCAAGGCGGCAATGGCGAAGGTGATGTTGCGATAGGGGAGTAGCACGGGGTTGGAGGTGGAGGTGACGAGCAGCGAGGGTGGCGAGGCGGGGTGCAGGGTGAGGGTGTTGGGTTTCGCCTTCGGTGAATAAACGAAGAGGGAGAAGAAGAAGTTCGAAGGTTGGGGTAAGTGTGTGTGTGTGTGTGTGTGTGTGTGTGTGTGTGTGTGTGTGTGTATGTATAAATATATATAATAGAGAGAAAGAGAGTCTGAGTTAGAGAGTGAGTGGTGAGTTCGAAATGTGTACACGTATATAAAGGGGGTGAGGGAGTGCTGCATGTGCATGTGAGGATTTAGCTATAGGATATATAGTTTTATAGGGAGGGGGAAAAAGATGGCAAAAAAAGGACTAGTGATATTTGTAGGAGGAGGTGGGGGCAGTAGAGGTGGATTAGTAGGGAGGTGGGCATTTAATGCCGTAAAATGTAGTTGGGGGTGTGATGGTTGGCTGTTGAATTAGGATTAGAGGATTTAATTAGGATTAGAAATTAGGATTAAGGAACAACTTAGATTTAAAATAGCTTACAATCTATAAATCAGATTGAGAAATTGCAAGATGTTATGAATTCTAAACTCGATGGACTACGATTTTCATGTATAAAGTTTCTTAATTTCAATGAAGAGAATTAAGTCAAATTCTCAGTGCAAGGTCAAGAAATTTAGAGATAGCAAAGTTGAATAGTCGATAATACGATAAATCAACGGTCTTATACTGAATCAAAAACACGGCATGATAAGGAGACTGAATCAATTAAATTGGAAAATTTTGAATAGATCAGAAAATATTTGGATTGGGTTCAAATGAAAGATCAAAAATGAATTTGAAAGAACGGAAAAATATTTAGAAAATAGAAATACAAAATACGAAAAATATAATATTACGGATATTATCCATAACGGTACAAAATACACGTGTACAACACGTGCTTGGGCAAAATTGTCATAGTTCAATTTTGCGGGGTGTTATAATAAGAGCATCCACACTCGTGATTTGCTAAAAAATAGTTAAATGCATATTATACATATAGTAAAGCGAGTTTGCTGTAGTGGTAAAATGTTATAATATATTATATATAAAAAAATATGATCGGACGGATCTTCAAAATCCGTCCCACGAATTTTAAAAAATTTCCGCGATTTTTTTAATAATTAAAAAATATGTTTTTGTGAAAAAAAAAATGGAAATGGGACGGTCCCAACTTCCCCCTTTCACGGACGGATCTTCAAGATCCGTCCAAGGCTCAATTTTTTTATTTTTCCCACTAAAATATTCTTTTAAAAATATTTTTTTACCATAAAAACTAAAAATTTTCATATGATGGAACTTCGAGTTTCGTCCCTTATAATATGCATATTCTCATACCTGCTCTTATATAGCAATGTACTGTAGCGAAAACATCAAAATATGAAAAAATAGCAAACAACTGCAGAGGTCAAAATGCTATAAAATGGATAAAATGAAAAAAAAAAGGAAAAAAAAAAAAAAAAAAAGAAGGAAACGACTGTGAATGCTCTAGCATCCACAGTCGTTTGAGGTAAAATATGTATATATGCATTTTTTTTTTGATAAAAAAATGACACAGTCATCGCTTCATTAATGCGATATTAAAAAAACACAGTAGTACTAATTACAGAGATCCAAAGATCTAAAATACCTCATCTAACCACTTACTACAACCACGAAAATACTAGAAAAGCAGAAAGTAAGATACAAGACAATGCCCCAGACAAAGCCATCGATACAAGGGAAAGTAGACATAACCACCAGAACTCGATATGAAATAGTGGTAAACTCCCTCCCAGAGCTTGGTCTCCACCCATAAGTCATATTCATCCTCTTCCATACGCAGTCGTTTCATAACTCCCCTATTACCTGTCCAATCATGTGTTAGAACCAATATTTTATGCATGAGTCTCGAGAATGTACATTTGATATTGCGAAAACATAAATCATTCCGGATAAGCCATAAACTACACCACATAGTTGCTGATACTACGATACCCCAATCATCTCTATCTTCCTTTCTAACTAGATCTACCCAGCAGCGCCCCCAGACATCTGCGCTAGACCTAGGGCTTTCTAGACCCCCAAAACGTAGATATATCACCTCCCACACTAGTTTGGCCTTAGTACAAGCGAATAAAATGATTGGTGTCCTCATCAACGTTGTCACATTCCCTGCATCTCACATCTATTTGCAAATTCCTTTTATGAAGGTTGATCTTCGTTAAAATAGCGTCGTTCATGACAAGCCAAGCAAATATTTTTACTCTCAATGGAATCGAAAGCTTCCAAATAATCTTTGCGTCCTTACATCGTAAGCCCCCGTCGTTAATCCGCTTGTACATCAAAGATACTGAGAATTCCCCAGATGACCCCAACATCCAATCTCTGCTATCTTCGATGTCGTTGTTGTAGCGACCTTCTTCTGTGATAAACTTATTAAGATTAGTAAAATCTATTAAATCTCTCTGAGAGACTTGTCCCCTAATGTCCATCCTCAGTCTCTTGTTGCACCACACATCCGACACAACCGTGTCGATATTAATTGTCGCCTCTGTAGCTCCGGGGAATAGGCTCATCAGACTAACGTCCCCGCACCACCTGTCCCATCAAAATCTTGTGATAAACTTATTAAGATTAGTAAAATCTATTAAATCTCTCTGAGAGACTTGTCCCCTAATGTCCATCCTCAGTCTCTTGTTGCACCACACATCCGACACAACCGTGTCGATATTAATTGTCGCCTCTGTAGCTCCGGGGAATAGGCTCATCAGACTAACGTCCCCGCACCACCTGTCCCATCAAAATCTTGTGTCCTTCCCATTCCCAATCCTGCATCTAGTATGTGCATGGAACATGAGGCCTACCTTTGCCACTCCCTTCCATAACACGGAGGATTTCTCGAAAGAACTTTTCCCTCCAAAACGGTACATTTTTCTACCTCTATACCTAGCAAAAGATTTGCACCACCAATTATTGCGTCGCCTCCTCATCTTCCACCACCACTTTCTTAGCAGTGCCTTGTTCATATCCCTCAAGTTCACGATCCCTAGTCCGCCATATTCTTTCCTTTTGCATACTCTACCCCATTTAACTAGTGGCATTCCTTTGTTAGATTCGTCAGCTCCTTTCCATAAAAATCTTCTTCTGCTTTTATCTATCTTCTGAATTACCCACTGAGGAATCTCATAAATAGACATCGGGTACGTCGTCAGACTGCTAAGCACAGAGTTTAAAAGAGTGATTCTACCACCTAGTGTGAAGAAACGCCCCTTCCATCCGGCTAGTTTCTTATCTATCTTTTTGATCAATGGTTTCCAATCATCTCTTGAAGTACCCCTGGTCTAATGGGGATACCTAAATAAATCAGAGGGAATTGTCCTATTTCGCACCCGAAATAGCTCCTGATAGAATCGATAGGGATAGAAAGATGGTCGCTGATAGGAAGGACACAAGTCTTTGATAAGTTCACCTTCATCCCCGACCAAGCACCAAAGCACTGCAAAGCCATACCTAAAGCGCACATCTCTTCCTCTTTGGCGCTCCAAACAGGAGGGTATCGTCCGCATATTGAAGAATTGATATGGTTTGCGGGACTCCCTTGGCTCTGATTCCCTGAATGATCCATCGATCCCTACCTCTACTGATCATTTCTGCCAATCCGTCTGCTACGATTGCGAAAAGTAAAGAAGATAATGGATCTCCCTGCCTGAGTCCCCTCCTGCATTTTATTTCTTTTCCCAGCTGTCTGTTAACTTGAATAAAAGACTTTTCCCCATGAACACATTTCCTAATCCACGTTCTCCATTTGGAGCCAAACCCTTTCAATTTAAGTGCTCCATCAACACAATCCCATTATAGCGAATCATAGGCTTTTTCGAAGTCTATTTTTAAGAGAAATCCGTCAGCCTTATCCTTGTGCCCTCTATACACCACTTCATGTGCAGAGGCCACACTATCCATGATATCTCTACCCTTGATGAATCCTCTTTGAGACTCTCCTACCACACCATTCATATGTGGACACAGCCTTTGTGCTAGAACTTTAGTAATGATCTTGAATGAACCGCTAAGCAAACTAATGGGCCTGTAGTCATCTACCGTGGTAGCCTCTTTCTTTTTCGGGATTAAAACGATGTTAGCGTAGTTAATCCTATCCAGGTCCGCATCACCATGGTGAAACTCATAGAAAATGTTCATCGGATCAGCTTTGATGATATCCCAGTATATCTTGTAGATTAAGATTGGAAAACCATCCGGCCCTGGGGCTTTGTCCTGCCCCAGAGTTTTCACAGCGTGTAGAACCTCCTCTTCTAAAAACATACCCTCTATGCTTTCACTCCCCTCAATTCTAGACGAACTCCACATCTCAGGAATTAGGTTACTCCTGCAATCCTTTTTAATCCCGAAAAAGTTCTTAAACCTTTTATCGAATTCTTGCCTAATAATTCCTTTGTTCTCTATCCAGGACCCGTCAATGAGTAGCCCACCAATGTGATTTTGTCTTCTCCTTCCATTCGCGACTTTATGAAAAAAAACTGTATTAGCGTCCCCCTCTTTAAGCCATTGCACCCTAGCTCGCTGTTTCCAATATTGTTCTTTCATATCTCCAATGCGCTTAATCTCTACTCTATAATTCAACAGCCCCCTCGATCTCAACTTCCAGTAGGACCTTCCCTTCTTGAATAGTTTCTAGCTCTGCAACCTTAACACGCAATTCCTGTAATCTATCTTTGTTAGCTCCAAATTCCCTCATAGCCCACTCTTTGACCCGCTTTCGCAATCTCCTCGTCTTTTCAATCCAAATCCCTACTGCGGTTACCTCCCTGGTATCGGCCTCCCAGGAGTCTTGTATAATTTGACGAGTATTAGGTGACAACGTTCAGGCCTTCTCGAACCTAAAGGGATACCTTTTTTGATGTACCCCTCTCCACAATCCATGAGTAGGGGCAGATGATCTGAAGTGTATCTAATAATCGTCTTCACTTTTGCGAGAGGGAAGTCATCTTCCCAATATGTGGAAACCAGGATATGCATATTTTACCTTAGCAATTCGAGCGAATGATGCAGTCGTTCAAAAGCTAAAAATGCATAATTTCGTTCAAAATGAAACAGACGAAACATGATATTTCGTCTGTGAGGAAAAAATATTATTTTAAATAGGCAGAAACAAAAAATTTAATAATAAAATATACGTCAGTCATTCTGTTTCGTCAGTGCATAATTTATAAAACTTTATGCATAATTTATAAATAGGATGATCAGCCCATTCCTCATTTGATATCTACAGTCAAAATATGCATAAATGGATAAATGAATATAGCAAAGTGACGTTTTGCTGCAGTCGTTGAGTGCTATTTTTTATAAAATGTGTGACGGCACTCCAAGTGTCGTCCGATGGAAAAATTCGTCCTTGAAGTGCAAATAAAAAATTACAAAAAAATTATAAAAAATTACAAAAAAATTTCAGAAATTACGAAAAAATTACAAAAAAATTACAAAAAATACAAAAAATTGCAGATAACCCCCTACAGGGTGGGACGGCCGTCCGAGGTCCGAGGGATAGGTTGGAATTTTTTGGTTTTTTTTTATTAGGAAAGTAAAAAAAATTTTGTGGGACGTCTGACCATTAAAAAAATAATTTTTTTTGTGCGGCGGCACTTCCGACAATTAAAAAAAATAAAAAATTGTTTTGCGACGGCACTTGAAGTGACGTCTCTCATATATGCATATTTCTCATTTCCTCTCTCATTTATGGCAATCTCTTGTAGCTAATTATGCATATTATGCATATTTGGCCAACGACTGCAACTCTATTTTTGACCAAATATGTATATTATATATATTTAGCAAACCACTGCAGGTGCTGTCAGGTTCATAGTTTTACATTCTAAAACGCCTTAGCTGATCAAGGAGACATTGACTTAACATTTGATGTGACACTGTGCATAACGATATCTTATTTTAAAGATCAAATGAGAGCAATTCCAGAGGATAATCCCCATACCCCCAACATCTGAACAATTTTGCAGTAGACTCTTGAAAGAGCAAATTTGGATATTATGCATCAAAAATGTTATTTCTAGGGCTACCTCTACCAAATTTCCCTATACATGTTATTACATATGTTGCACGTACCAAAATTTTAGTCGAACTAAAACGTACAAGCCCACCCAAAGCCCAAAGCCCAATCCTAAGTCGGAACTGTAACAAACAACTGCTTCACCTCTAAACGACACGTGTCCTTTACACCCCTAAACGGGTCATTCAAAAAGCCACGTGTCACTCCCCCAAACTCCCAAGCCAACCGCCTTCACTCCTTTCTCAACAACGGGAAAAAAGAAGAAAAAAATTACAAAAAAGACAGAGCAAAAATGTTGAACATAGTAGCCATCTCCCTCATCATCTCCTCCCTCTTCACCGCCGGAATATTCTCTCCTCCACCCCGATCCGGCGACCCTCCTCCTCCTCTGCAAGAAGCCCACCGTGTCATCTTCGTCGAATACGCCCGCGAAATCCCCTCAAACCAGCCTCAACCTCCTCCTACCACCCACAAACTCCTACAAGATGCTAAAGAGAAGCTTCATGAAGCTTCTACACTTGTCCCAAATCTAGGCCAAGGCATTTCAACACCCGATACCGAGCCCGGTTCACCGGATTCTGTTAATCCCGAAAAGCCTGCCCATAAGGCTAGGGACTTGATTTGTGATGCCTACGGCAACTGCAAGGAGAAGATAGCAAGTGCTTTTCAGAAGGGCAAGGAGGAAGTGCTCCGAAAAGCTTCGGAAGTTGAAGGAGGAGCGAAAAGTGCAAAAAACGCAGTTGAGAGTGCTTTGGAACATGGTAAAGAGAAAATTTCTCGGAAAGCTTCGGATGTGGAAGAAGGTGCAAGAAGTGCAATGGAGAGTGGGGCTAAAAAGGTAACAAGTGCCTTCCATAATGGCAAAGAGAAGGTTGCCCAAAAAAGTTCGGAGGTCGAAGATGCGGTTGAGGGTGGAAACTTGTCCAAGTTATCGGAGGAGGTGGTCGAAACCGGGGAAGGGTTTGGTCGAGATATAACAAAATGGATACAAAAGAATGTGTTGAACTTGGATTTGGTGGGGATGATGAAGGTGGTGGTGGGGTGGATGGTGCATTTAGTAGGGTTTGCGGTGGCGTACGGGACGAGCACATGGGTGACATTCGTGTCGAGCCACGTGCTGGCGACGGGGTTGGGGAGGCAGCAGTTTGGGGTGGTGCAGAGCAAGGTGTATCCGGTGTACTTTCGGGTGGTGGGGGTTGGGATCGGAGTGGCGTGGATCGGGCATTGGTTTGCGAGGGGGAAGGGGAGATGGGAGGGAGTTGAGAGGATGGAAGGGTATAATTTGGTTGTTGCGTTGGGGTTGGTTTTGGTTAATATGATGTATTTGGAGCCTAAAGCCACTAAGGTTGGCTTATCATCGATCGGTCACTAGTAGTGATGTTCAATTTTTCGGTCACTAGTAGTGATCTTACTGTAATTTTTTTGCAGGTTATGTTTGAAAGGATGAAGTTGGAGAAGGAAGAAGGTAGGGGCAGGGACGTCATGGCCGATGTTTCTGGACGAGAACCTGCAGTGTTCACTACCACTCCACTTGCAACGACGACCACCATTGCTGGGGGAACAATTCCGACCGTAACAACGACAGATCAAGACGCTGCAGTGAAGAGTAAAGTCGCGAAGCTGAGCAAGAAGCTGAAGAAGTTCAATACCTACTCATCTGTGATCAACATCCTCACTCTCATGAGTCTGACCTGGCATCTGGTGCAGCTGGCTCGCAGATTACAGGCAACTTGCTAAAAGTTAGTTTCCGATGAGAATTAGAATGGTCTTATGTATGTATGTATGTGTTGTTTGTTATATGTATGTAGTTTGATATGTATGGTGTTAATGATATAACAAGTTAGGGACTGACTGATCGACTTGTAGGTTCTGTATCACGTCTGAACTAACAAGGAAATATATGTTCTCTGATCTTTATATATATAGCACTTTTTGCTGTGGATGAATTTGTTGCTAAATACCGAGTAGTCATGCATGGACCATAATTAAGCCCCTGCTTGTGAAGGGAACTGTTCATGTTTTGTGCAATTTAAAGATTGGCCAGAATCATATATTGAGCTACAAGCAGAGAAGGTCACATATATAATTAGTTGAGACCTGTTACCGTGACCATGAAATATGAATCTATATGCACTGTAGTTTTTTTTTTTTTTTTTTTTTTTTTTTATATATATATTATTATTTAAGTGACCGTTATAGTCACATGTTTCATTAATGTGAAATTAAAAAAACAAATGTATTAGAGCATCTGTAGTCGTTTGCCAAATATCGATAAAATGGATATTTGGCAAACGAACGTGCTGCACTCGTTTGCCAAATATCCATTTTATCTATAAATCGCTACAGTCGATTGCTATAAATGAGAATCAATATAGCTTTTATCGATATTTGAGGGACGGCACTTCAAGTGCCGTCGCTTGATTTTTTATAATTTTTTTCAATTAAAAAATCCTCCAAATCCCTCGGACGGCACTTCATGTGCCATCCTTTGATTTTTTATTTTTTATTTTTCAATTAAAAAAATCCCATCGCTCCCCAAATCCTCGGACGGCACTTGAAGTGCCGTCCGGAGGGTTTTGTATTTTTTTTATTTTTTTTTGCAATTTGAAAAAATGTTTTTGCAATTTTTAAATTTTTTTGCAATTTCTGAATTGTTTTTGTAATTTTTTGAAACTTTTTTTAATTAATGAAATGTTTTTGTAATTTCGGAAAAAGTGGAAAATGTCAAAAAAAAATCAGCTTGCTCTTGGACGGCATTTCATGTGCCGTCCGTCCCTTTGGTTTGATTTTTTTTTCCCCTTCTCCGACGGCACTTCATGTACCGTCCGTTCTTTAAAATAAATTATTTTTTTATTTTCGCGCTCTGACGGTACTTCGAGTGCCGTCCGTCCAATTTTTTTTATTTTTTTTTATTTTTTTTCTCTCCGACGGCACTGCTTATTATTTTAATGTAGATAGCTAAAAAATAGCTTTGCACGAGTGCAGCAAAAGTGGGATTTCTATTTCCATTTATTCATATATGGATATTTTTACATTCAACGACTACAGATGCTCTTACAAGAGAGTTCACCCTAAAACTGACTCTAAACATCACATATTGTCCATTACAAGACCAAATCATCATAGTGCCCCCGAAATTAACCAAAAACAACCCAAAGGTACAAAATTCTTGACAACCATGCATAAGCCAACTGTACTGTAACCCGCTGGTCCGATCAGTGAAGTCCTCCCTGGTATCTATATGCGATAGAGTTGTCTATGTATAATAAAATAAAACGAAAGGGAGAATATAGCGTGTCCATTGTTTCGGATCGGTTCAACTCTCCTCGGGTTCGGAGCGGACTTGTGACAATCTGCTTGTAACAAATGATCATTGTTTGGCAAGGGGACACTCACTTTGCATTTCCATGCATCACAGTTTTTGAAGATCTTTGTTGTTACTGATGTCCACGTTTCAGGTTCTGGACGAGATAAGGCGTACCTAGTTGGAACTGGCGGTGGCGAGCTTGAACTCGTTTCAATTGAAGAGGCAGGCGATCGTTTTTTTTTATTTGAGAAAATAACACAAATAAAAATAGGAAATAAGTGTGAAGTGCACAGTGGTTATTTGCTAAAAGTTTTTTAAAAAATAACAAGACGAAACAACATGTTTCGTCTAGCACGTTGAGTAAAAAATATATATTTAAAAATGTTAAGTTAATCATGTTTAAGTTAATTAACTAGGGCAAAAGTCAAAGTACCCCCCCAACGTTTGGCCCGAGTACAAAATGCCCGTACAACGTTTGAAAAAATACAATAAACACATTCTTCCTTAAGTTATAATTATTAAATTACTTTTTTACCCTTACTCTATTCCTTCCCTTTCTTCATTCATTTTTTCTTCTCAGATTTCAGAATACGAAAAATTAAATCCTTACATATATTTACATCAACTTGAGGGATTAGTATAACATTGATATCGAAGTTAAAAGAAATGTTAACTTTGACTTCAATCAGATTAGCGATATCTGGACAAATGAAATTTCACCAATGTATAGGGATCCTGTCCATCACTCGTCCGTCCATGTATTAGTTACGACTCACGAACAAACTCAACAATCGCTGAATTAATTGGTGAAAGTTTGTAGGCATTAAAGAACAGAGCCATCAGCAGCAACACAATCGGAACCATAAGCAATCCCTGTGAACAAAAAGTGCGAGGTTTGTGTGGCTCAGTTAAGTTCGCATGCTGAGCCCTCAGAGTTCTTTTTGTATGAAGATTCCAGCTGACTAATCAATTCCTCGACGTGTCCCAGTGCCAGAAAGTTTCTTTTGAACTGGGATTACTTGACGTGGTGCATTCAGAAAAAGAGGGACTTGATTGAATATCAATGGAACTCGTAAGCTATTTCAAAAACTATTTTATGATTTATTCAGTTCCTGTCATAGGGAATCTTTTCTCGTTGGGTCAGAACAAATACGGACACTGTGAATAAATATGGAATCCGCTAGCACGTCAAAGTACCCCAATCCGCTAGCACGTCAGAACAAATACGGACACTTGATTGAATAAATATGGAATAAATAGATTCACAGTGTAGTACATTTATTTCCCAATTTGTGTGTTCAAAGTAAAATCTATATAGTAAGGTTTAAATGTACAAAATCTATATAATCTACAAAATCTATATTCCATTCACGAAATTAAGTATAGTACAAAATCCATACAAAAAATAAGGGAAGAAAAATGGAATGAAGAAAGGAAAGGAAGAGATTGAATATGAAAGGGTAGGGGTAAAAAAGTAATTTAATAATTATAACTTAACGGAAAGGGTTAAGTTAACGGAAGAATGTGTTTATTGTATTTTTTCAAACGTTGTATGGGCATTTTGTACTCGGGCCAAACGTTGGGGGGTACTTTGGCTTTTGCCCAATTAACTATTAATTAGATATTAAAATAGTTAAATTAAATAAATTAAATATTAAAATATAAACTAATCTACACTAATCTACTTAATTGACACCTAAAGCCTCAAAATCAAACGGAACAACATGTCTCTTTTGACGAATTTTCGAATTTTTTTTTTTGTTCAGACGGTACAATATGGACCATTTGATCATTAAAAAAAAAATTAAAAAAAGGAAACAACTTGTTTCGTCTGATCCCATTAAAAAAAACAAAGGGACAGAACAACATGTTCGTCCTCTATATTTTGAGAATCACCATTTCGTTTTTCAAATATGAAAACGAATAGTAACACATTTTCTAAAAATGTTGCAAAATAAAAAACCACCAAACTTTCATAATATATTATGAGAATATGACAATTATAGCAAAACCGGATGCTCTTTTATGCACAAAAATATACACAAACGTGTAAGGTTCATGCACGCAACCCAATTTGGGCTTGATGAAGCTATGTCATGGGTATATAGTGCTAGGCCCATATTGAATGAGTTACTTAAATCTAAATTAAATAGGTATAAAACCTTAAACCAACTTCGAGATTAGGGAATTTAGAGCCTAACAATCAGGGCCATCGGAACAATTTCAGGGAGCCTAAAGGAAAGACCCAAATAATTATTTTTGAAATTTCTAATTATATTTTTTTACGTACAAAATATGTATCTATATTTATAAGAAAAATACAAATTTACGATTCCTAAAATTACAAAAAAAAAATCAGAAGCCTGAGGTAGCTGCCTAAAGATGGGAGCCGTCCCTGCTAAGAATATTATCCTATTCTATGTATCATTTTCACAAACGTAAGATTGGAGTGTTGATTGAATGTCAAGCAGCATGTGGATATAGCTGAAAAACAGAACCTAACATATGCTCACCAATGTTGAATCTCCCTTATAAGTCCAACATAGACAATAATGTTAAAGAAATAACCACATTTATGTGACTGTTTCATATACATGTTTTTTAGGTTTTTCATTTTGAAAATAATTTTCTTCTTTAATTTTGGATTGTTTGTTGACTGGGTTTCCAAAATATTGCACAGCACTAGTTCTGTCTTTACGGCCGAAATTTAGGAATAGGGTTTCATGTAGTCATCCAAAATAGAGAATACTTTGATTCTCTCGTATGACGTACTCTATATGTGTGCTATATTTGGATATATGTACAACAATATTATGTGTATCTTGGGTTTGGTTTCACATAGAACCGCATCAATTGGCTGTCAACTTTAGGGTTTACAGATGGTTGCCAGTAACTGCAATTGCTGCGATCCTAGTGTAGTAAAAATAGACAACTCATCTCATGGCTAAGAGCATCTGCGGTCGTTGTCTATATATTCAAAAAATCGATAAAATGCTTTGCAGTCATCTGCTATTCATCTATTTTTGGGGTTTAAGATAAACAATAGACGGCTATATTTGGCAATATACATTTAACAGTAGACGGAAGATGATTTACTGTCTATGTGTCGGACGGCATATCAGCATATGATATGCCTAGGGCCGGCCCCCCTATATAGGCGGGTAAGGCAGCCGCCTTAGGCCCCCGCGGATTTTGCGATTTTAGGGGCCCCCAATTTTGAACTTTCCTTGTAAATATAGGCACGTATTTTGTATGTAAAAAAAAATATTATTAGGGGCCCCCAAAATAATTATTTGATCCTTTAAAAAAAATTTAAAAAATTATTTTGGGGTACTCCGAAAGTGTTGATTGAAATTGAGGTTTTAAATTTAAGTGATTTAAAACAAATCCACATTTAAATGGATATAAAACCCGAAACTCATATTCAATTTAAAAACCCACATTCAATTTACAACCCGAAACCCGATTACCCAAACCCTCTTTTAAAACAAAACCAAACTACTTCCTTCTTTTCCCCAAAACCCAAACCCGAAGTCCCACTCCCACTCTCCCACTTGTTCCTTCAATCCTTCTTTTCCCCAAAAAATTCCGAACGAAACCCTAACGGCGCCTTCTTTGCTCCCAGACGGTGACCGAATCCCATCTCAGCCTGATTCATCTCTCTGGATCTGTAACCAATCCCATCCCGAACGGCGCCTTCAGATCAACGGCGGCACGCTTTTCGAGGTGCTTCTTCTCTTCGGATCTGTAACCAATCGAAGGTAATAAATTTCAAAAAAACTCTATTCTTTCCTCCGAATTTGAAGGAATAATTTCAGTTTTATCTGCTGATTTTCTTGAATTCTATCGCATTCTAGGGTTTACAGTTTGTAAATTTAGTTAAATGCACTTATCCTGAGATTTAGGGTGAGTTTAGTTATAGATCAGGTGTGAATGGAGTGAATTCGGTAAAATAGAGTGTTATGGAAGAATCAAGAAAGAGATTGGAAAAGAAATTGAGGCAAAGCCATTCCAGGATAATACAAACTGCAAGCATATATTTCTTGCAGTTGTTACCCCATCCTAAAGCTTTTCATTTTATCAGTGTGGTATTTTCATGCATGCAGTAAGTTATCTTTATGATGATTAAATGTTCGAGATTCATTAGTCTCTTTCAAATGAGAATTTAATTTTTGTAGTTTGGTGGTCTTCTGTTACTGTTTGATATGCTATCTAGGGCCAGTATTTGTAGATAATTCCTTAAAACAATGAATTCCATAAGAACAACACTTTGTTTCCATCCAAAGGATGATTATACTAAACTCGTCAACTCAATATAGGCAAACATCTTTAGTACTAGCCTATTTTATCTAAATTAATTTTGGGATAAAAAAAGATTTAATGTTGAACTTAAGTTTCTACATTGAATCTTAGTTGAATGTTAGGTTGAATGTTAGCTTAGCATTAGTTGAATGTTAGGTTTTAAAATCATCTTGAGTTCAATTTTATGTTAATAAATTTGAATAGATTATTGAGTTATTGAGTTGCTTAATTTTATGTTAATTATGTTAATTAACATAAAATAGTTACTTAATTAAGTTGAAAATTGATATGTTAAGCTTAATTCAAAATTTTATTTCTTTTTCCAGTTTTATCATGCCTCGTAAATATATGTCTGTCGCGTTAAAAAGAAAGAAGAAACAAGAAGAAAATAAATTTATACAAGAAGAAACAAGTATGGCAGGGGGGCCCCATTTTGGAAGTTTGCCTCGGACCCCCCGGAACTCAGGGCCGGCCCTGGATATGTCGTCTGAGAGGAATTTTTTAATTGCGAAATTGTGAGACGGCATATGATCTGCCGTTGAATTATTATAAATAAATATAAAAAAATCGGAAGAACATCTTCCGTTTCATGAAGAGAGAAAAAAAGGCATGCTGAAAAAACCACTTCAAATATAAAGCAAAGTGTTGGACGACACATCATGTGCCGCCCTTCACTTGTTTTTTTTTTTTTTTTTTTTTTTTAATTTAAAATTACGGGACGACAGATCTATCGTCCTTCAAAAAAAAAAAACGAACAAAAAAAAACCTTCAAACGGTAGATGATCTTCTGTTTGATCTTAAAAAAGCCATTTTTTGAGTTTTGACGACTGCAGCACTATGTTCTAATTGCTATTTCCATATTTTCCATATATCATTTTTTTAACAAAACGACTGCAGATGCTCTAATGTTACTTGCGGTAGCTATATACTCAATATAATTATATATTTATATGCAATATATATACATATAATTGCATATTAATTTGATACACAGTAGTATGCTATTTTTATTTGAGTTTTATGGGTCCATTTGGTTCCTGTTTGGACCAATAAAACAAACTTCTCAACCCTTGTTTAACTCTGGAGTTTTAGTTCAGTTGTATAAACATTTCATATAGTTTCAAAGCCATTCAAAACATTTCTTATTTTGGCTCATAAAGATGGATCTCAATTAAAAAATTTTAGATGCAACCAAAAGACACAATATAAATTATGTGTTTTTCGTATTTTAAATAGAAAAATGATATATTAAAATATATTCTTTATCTTGTTAGATAATTTTAATATTATATAATAAAGGGAAAAAATCAAGAAACTCTCTAACATTTTTCATTTAAATCAAGAAACTCCCTAAAGTTATTTTTCGCCACTTTACCTCCTTTGTAGTTAAAATTTTAATTTTATGTTAAGTAACATTTATGAAATTACCTTTTTGCTCCTTTTTTTATTTTATAAATATATACTTTTTTTCCATTTTTTTTTTGACTCGCAAAAGGTAGGCATTAACCTACCTCACAAAAAGATATATTATAATTTTTTTCCATTATTTTCACTCTTTCTTTCTAAATTCAAGATCAAACTGAAAAGAACTAAAGAAGTGAGAAGGCGCAACTCCCAACGTATATTTTTGTTTTTTCTTCTTTTAAAATTTGTTTAAATTTATCTTTAATTAAAGCCCTAAATAAAGGAGGGACAAAAAAATAATTAATGAGCAAAAAATATATGTTAGGTGTTTCTTATTTTAAATGGAAAATGTTTGGGGTCCCTGTAACGATTAATAAGGGAACCTTTATCTTTCTAGCTAACCTAGCTTGATATGAAATGTCTATAAGTTGGAATTTTTTGTTATAAGATACTTTTCGGAGATATTTGCAGAAAGATGACAGTTGTCAAAGTATCTGTGCTCGAGGACTTAACAACTAAATTTGTCATTCCCAACGGCGAGTTTAGTTGTTTCATGCTCGTCGTTGGGATACAACAAGTTTAATGATAGTTTTTTTTATAAACTCACTGTTCCCAACGGACAGTTCAATTCAAAATTTTCAATGAGGACTCGCCAATCCCAACCTCGAGGACATTTATACTAGACTCGCTGTTGGAAATAGCGAGTTTAGTTCAAAATTTTGAAAGAATGCTAGCCGTTCCCAATTGCGATGACATTTATACTAGACTCGCTCTTGGGAACGACAAGGATGTAGGAAATTTTTCAGAGAGAGATGCATTATGTTGGACTTAGTGAATTTTCAAAAAAAAAAAAAACTCCATATAATTTTTTTTGAACTGAACTCGCCGTTCCCAACATCGAGTCTAGTGTAAATGTCCTCGCCGTTGGGAACAACGAGTCTTCATTAAAGATTTTGAACTAAGCTCGTTTTTTCCAACATCGAGTCTAGTATAAATGTTATCGACGTTGGGAATAGCGAGTCTTCATTGATTTTTTTTTAACTGAACTCGTAATTGGGAACCGCAAGTTTCTCAAAAATTTAGCATTAAACTCGTCGGGTCCCAACAACGAATATGCAACAACTAAACTCGCCGTTGGGAATAACGAGTTTACTTGTTGAGTCCACAAATACAAATATTTTGACAAATGTCCTCTAAGTGCAAATATTTGTTAAAAGTGGCATATAAAAGAAAATCCATAAGTTGGTGTGCCATATTTTTCTATAATTTGCATATATTAAATGGCAAATGAGATGTTTATCCTTGGAGCTTTTCCCACATGACAACTTAGTTTATGAAAAAAAAAGGGTTTGTTAGTTAAATTATTTATTAAATTATTTACTACAATAATGTACCGTGTGTGGCAAACAGAGTTCTTACAAAAGTAGCATAAAACAAAAAATATATGTTAATTATCTATTAAATTTATCATAAAGCATAAATTATGATGCTTTAATTTATTGTCTTAAAAACTTGGTAGAATAATTACAATAACTAATAAAAGGCTATTTTATGCTACAATCACTTTGTTTCACTTTAAGTGATATTTAGAAGTTTTGCACACAGATTAAGAAATGATGAGATACACATTTGTTTTCCTTTACACCTTTATTAATAAGTCTCTATAATTTAATTACTAATTCTTTTTTCAATACATATTCTGATTTCAAAAAATTGTAATTAATATTTTTTGAATACAAATTCTGTTTTCAAGAGAAAATAGAATTACTAATTTTTTTTCCAGTACAGTTGGCATTAAATTTTGAAGAAAATAAAATTTAGAAAGTTGAAACTACAATTTTCTAAGAATATTTGATAGGATTAAGATGAGTAATTAAGACAAAATTTCAACACAAATACGGGTTTTCTTGATTTTTTTTTTTTTTTTTTGGGATAATATCACTTAAAATGAAACAAGAAAAAAATCATAAATATCACTTAAAGCGAAACAAGAAAAAAACCCTAAATGTCATTCAAAACCTTTGTGTTAACTATACTAATAAATATCCTAAATATTTACACCTCGAGTATGTTTTCCACCATTTCTCAACATAATATGTACATAAATCTGTCAAACTTATTGAGCACCAGACATTTAAGTTGTCCTGTATTTGTATGTGTTTAGAGAAGAAACTGTTTTGTATGGATATATTAATACAGCGATGACTTTACATAAAGACGCGCCTTATTATAAAATATATTTTATGCTAGTTTTTTTTTTTTATCGTAATAGGTTGGCCGAAGCCCCCCTTCTGTTTCATTAAAAAGCTTTTAATAAAACAATAAAAATCGAAACTCGGACAATGATGTTCATGCCATCCACATGCGGGTCATGAAATTCATTCTCTGGACCCAAAATTAGTCTCCCTACCGTATCTGGTAGTGACCTACCGTAATACCCAAAATACAAGAACCCACTATACATACAGATAACCACCAGAAATCACTTAAGAAACTATACATGTGCCCCACATATGGCCAAAATACAACACCCTAACCCCCCAAACATCAAAAATCAGCACATGTGCAATTTCCAAGCTCCCTCGAACTGGTCAATCATCCTTCGTGTGCTATGCCATCCCCTTTCTGTGGCTTCTCTTGATCGGTGATAACATCTCTGTATATCTCCTTGATCTTCTTTGTGTTTTCTTCACCTGCGATATTTTATGCTAGTTAGCTATTATATTATAGACATTATTCGATCGTTTTTCTTGGTTCAATGTTAAAAAGCAGTGTGGTGATCATGTAGCAAAATATCTTGTATCTTGAATTACTAATTTAATTGAATTAAATAAGTGAGTGTCAAAAATGGAGTATGACTAATATGATCTTCCATCATCTCCTACCATTGATGTAATATTCTCATGCAACTTATATATTTTTATTATGCAAAAAACATTAATTTAACCTATCCTTTCTAAAGTCCTAAATATAATGAATCTGTTTCAAAAAGTAATATATGTTTTAAAAAATGACATTTTAGATTAGAATTCTAGACTTTCAATAAACATGAGATGTAAAAATAATGACTTTGACCCTCCTATCTTTCATGTGTTTCCATAATCGTAATATTTTATCTTTTTTCACTTGTCTCAAATTTTTTTTTTTTTTAAAGATGAAAATTAATAACAATCCAAACCAACATTAATTTATACTCCGAACGAAATTGTCATACCATCTTATGGTTAATGATCGGCATTGGTATAAATACCCGAACTTGGATCCGACCCGGACCCGATCCGGACCCGACATTGGACCAGAACCGACACAGCCTATCTGGGTCCGGGTTCTAAAATGGGACCCATTGTACTTTCGTGTTCGGATCCGGGTCCGCTCAAAAGAGACCCGATCCAAGCCCGAACCCGGACCCGTTAAAAAAATCTAAAAAATCAACATAAAAATAAATATTATATTTTCATCCTTCCCCTTCATTCTCCCCAATTTTAAATCTTCCTCTTCCAAACTCAAAACTCATGCATTTTTCTTCTCTCATCTAGTCTAAATCATCCACTCGCCGCCCCTGTTTCGCCGCTCACACTCCCGCTCCTATCCGAACGAGTAGGAATATTTTAATAGGACCCGGACCCGGAATCGGATCCGGTCCTCACGGGTCCGGGTCCAATTTTTGGACCCATAGGGGACTGGGTCCGGGTAGTGAAGGACTCGACCCGATACCAATGCTATTAATGATGACGTATATTATATTGAAAGACAATTTAGTTAGAAAAATTGTTACACCGAAACGAACAAAATCAGGTTAGTATTTGTGCTAAATTATATACATTATTAGAATACCATGGAATAAATATACGATACTGAAATGTGGTGAATATTCATATTTATATGCATATATATGTTCATCTATCATCACATGGGCAAAATTTTTGCAAGTTGTTTATTTTTTTTATTTTTGTTTTTGTGTGTAAAGGTGAATTTTGTAACTTGTTACTATCAAGAGAATTTGATATATCTTTCCAACTTTTTCTTTCCATTACTTTTGGTTATTTTTTTAACCCCTGTTTTAACTTTTCCAACTGCCGGTCGGAAGATATTAGTCTTCCATTTTATTCAAATTTAAAGTAAAAAATCATATTAAAAAATTACCATCCTAAAAAGGTCGGATTCGGGTATGAACCCATTAATGCGTAAATAGGTGGAAACTGACGTTAGAGCATCAGTAGTCGTTTGCTAAATATTGATAAAATGAATATTTGGCTAAAAAACGCACTGCACTTGTTTGCCAAATATCTATTTTATCCATATTTCGCTACAGTCGTTTGCTATAAATGAGAATGAGTTTGAGATTTATCCATATATGAGCGATGGCACTCGAAGTGCCGCCGCACAAAAAAAAACTAATATTTTTTTCTTCGGACGGCACTTCAGGTGCCGTCGCTGAAGTGCCGTCGCTTGAAAAAAAAAATATTTTTTTCAATTAAAAAACCCCCAAAAAGCTCACAAACCCTCATACGGCACTTCAAGTGCCGTCCCTTGCCTCCCCTTTTGTCGGACGACACTTCATGTGCCGTCCGGATTTTTTTGTAATTTTTATTTTTTTTTGCAATTTTTGAAATGTTTTTGCAATTTTGTAATTTTTTTGCGATTTCTGGAATATTTTTGTAATTTTTGTAATTTTTTCGTAATTTCTGAAATTTTTTTGTAATTTTTTATTTGCGCTTCGAGGACGAATTTTAATTCCTCCGACGGGCACTTCGAGTGCCGTCGCTCCAAATAGCTTTTTAACGACTGCAGCAAAACTTCAATTTCTATTTCTATTTATCCATATATGTATATTTTTCTCTTCAACGACTACAGATGCTCTTACTAACTACTTTTATTATTTTTTCTTCCCGGTATTCCTACAATTACGCTTTCTTACTCATTGCATATTATGAATGTCAAAATACTCGTATGTATGTCGTCTCATTTGATGCCGTCTCATCAATTGTCTCATTTGATGCTCACTCGCAATTAATTGGTCTTGTTTCGATTGTTGCGACGGAGTTTTTCAGGCACTCCTCTTGCTTAAGGATCAGCAAGAGACTTAATCTCTTTCGAACACAACATTTCATGGCGGATACAGATCGAGTCATCATTTTCCAGTGCACCTGTAGCTATTCTTCCTAGTTTACTAATGACAATTCATACTTGTGTGAATGTCGCCTTTTTTTGTGTGTGGCCAAGATGATAAGAGTCGTACGACTCCAGTCAAAATTATCTACAACAAAAAAGTATTACAGAAATATTGCAGATAGTAGCAGGCAAATTAAGACAATGACATAGCACAAGGGATACAAGCATCTCATCCCCTAAAGAGAATAAAAAAGACAGAGCAAAAAACATAAAGGCAAGGGGAACTACAAGTTAAGGATCTAAGATCATAACATCAATCCCCGAAGCAGTAGTCTGACTGCTTTCATTAGCAGTCTGAATAGATTGAGCTAGAAGAACACTAGTAATGTACTCTTGTTGTAAGTTGGACATATTGGAGATAGAGGCACCGGTAATAGATTGAGCTAGAAGAGCACCAGTAATGTGACTTTTTTTTCTTTATCCTTGCTTTCCCAATAATTTGATATTCTAATTTGAATTTAATAACAATGTGAGACTCGAGATAGTATTTTTTAACAATTGCACAATATAACTATTTTAAAAGAAAATTGACCGCAGCTTGGTAGCAGGTCTGTTTCAAGTAATTAATCGTATAGCTTCTTCAAAATCTCTTTATTGTGCATAATCAACAAATTTCAATCTGCAATTTTTTTGATGGAAAAGTCTTGTCTAGAATCAGGTACGCTGAATTCAAACCGCCACTTAATTATTCATTCTACCCAATACCAATTAGGACATTGTCTGTTGGTAAATTTCGATATGCAATTAGATCCTATAAAACCTTAATGAAGTGGCAGGTGGCATTCAACCCGAATGCGACCCATAACTGGTTGATTCCAGAAGCCAGTCAAGTTCAAGCCTTTTGAACAACTGTCACATTTCCTTCCCATTTCAACAGCTGTTTCAAATGTGGGTCCCACGCTTCCCCCTTTTCAAACTCCTAGAAACAAAATTACACACTCAAATACGTATGGGCTACACCAAGTGGGTCCCACATTCGGAAATCTTTTAATTGCTCTTCTCAAAAAGTGTGGAAAGAAGAAGAAGCAGTAGTAGTAGTCTTTCTTTTGGACCTCCATTCTCAACCCTTTTATCTTTTTTATTTATTTATTGTTCTTTATATTTGTATAAAAACCATTGCTGCATCTAAAAGGGTGGAGACTTAGATTTCCCCAAGCTCTGTAAACTCTGCTTTGGATTTAACCAAGTAAGCAATTAACTCCTAGATTCTCTGTCAAGATTCTCAAGTTTTCTAATGGTTTTTATTGGTAGAATTATTGGGTTTCTTTGGTTATCAAATGTCAATGAATTTTGGGATTTGGGTCTTTGATTTGTAGTTGAACAATAGTGCCCATCATCTCAAAATCCAATCTTGGGTTTGTTTCATCATCTGGGTCTTTTGTTTTGTTATTTGTTTTTTCCTCATGTTAGCTATATCTTGATATATGTAGGTTTTTAAGGCAATTTTGTTTGTGTTGAGTAAATTGAATGAATCTGACTTTTATTTTGACATGCTGAAATTTGTTTCCCTGAAATTGAATAATAGACTGAGATTTGTTTGTGTTAAATTTTAGATTACACAGAGTTATTGAGAGATCTCTTACAACTTTCATTCCTGATTAGTTTGCCTTTACATGGTATGCTAGAAATAAGGTGTTCTTAATCTATTATTGTGCTTAATTGTAGAAATATCCCACTAAAAAGGTCAAATACAAGTGCCAAAAGCAGAACCAAAATACACAACATCCCATATAGAGTTATCTGTGATGCTTCCTAATCCTTGTTAGCCTCTGTTGTCTGTCAAAACTCAGAAGAGGAATAATTTTCACTTCTTCTTCTACTTTTTCACTTCACAAACAAATATCAAATCAATTTTTGTCATGATTATTTACTTAAATTTGTAGATCTTGTTTAGAAGTAAAGTTGAAACCAAGATATCTTTTCACAGGACCTCGCATATTTTTGATATTCTTGTCTGGTTCTGGCATCCTAAGTCACCAAGTTTCATTGGAATTTGATGAGGGCAATGCGTTGTCGACGATGTTGTTGCCGAATTTGTTCTTCTCCCTTTTGCTTGAAGCTAGAGAAGAACAAGAGTAGCATCTTTTTTTGGGAGGGCAAGTTATAATCTCGACCTTTATTACCTTGTTGGTGTAGTAGATATGAATCTAGAAATCAGGTAAACGTTTCATAATATATTTTCAATTGTTATTGTATTTATTTAGATGCGGGCTTTCATTTTGTTATAGATGTTCTCCAAATAAGCTGTTTTTGTGTGTGTGTGTGTGTATTTTAATTTGATAGGGAGAATGGAAATGACACTTTAAATACCGGTCAAACGCAACCAGAACCAACTCACTTAGAAGAGCGTGGAGGCAGGGATTCATTTAAAAATATCGACAAGCCAAGTTTTCATGATAAATTCAGCTTTACATCTAGATCCTCATTGCTAGAAAAGCAGGAGGGTAATGATGACGATCAAGTTGGGTTTTTTAACAACACTTTGGAAGGTGTTCGATCCATAATAGATGGAGATGAATCAAATGGTGATGAAATTTTAGTTCATAGGAGTAATGTGTCCCTTGTACCTTCTATTGAATCGGATCCTCGCATATGGAAGCCACCTGCACCTGCTGATATTGAAGATGACATGGACAGTGTTGCTAACAATGATGACGACGATGAAGAATACGGTGACGGAACAAAATGGGGACAGCCGAGTTATCTGAGTGGATTTGATGCAGAAAATGGAAACAGTTTGAAAGAAGAACGCGAAAAGGCAATCATGGAAGCGATGAACGGTCAATTTAAGATGCTCGTAAATCGGTTTTTGGCATCAGAAGATATCAGTAATGAGGGAAATCCTGGTGAGAGATGGCTGGATATTATTGCTTCTTTATCATGGGAAGCTGCTTTGCTTATCAAGCCCGAAGCAAACGAGGGAAGGGCAATGGACCCTGGGTCTTATGTGAAAGTAAAATGTATTGCAAGTGGAGCTCGTACTGAAAGGTATAACCAATTTTCATTTATCATCTTGTATTGTATTGAAGGTGATATTTGTTCCTTTAACCTGTACAAGTTTTTTGATTTTACAGTCAAGTCGTCAAAGGTTTAGTATTTAAGAAAAATACTGCACACAAACGCATGCTGACCAAATTCAAAAACCCTAGACTCTTACTCCTACAAGGGAATCTTGGGCAGCGTGAAGTTGGGTTGTCGTCATTTGATTTAATGAAAGAGGTATGCTTAGTTGATGGTTATATTGATGGAAGCATCACTTGTTGGTCTTCATATTTGTATTTAGCTTTTATTCTTATTTTTGGCAGGAAGAGAACTATTTGAAAGCAATCAATGATATGCTAAAAGCATGCCATCCTAATGTGGTTTTGGTGGAAAAATCAGTCTCGCGTGACATACAAGAGTTTCTTTTGAAAGAAGGAATGACTTTGGTCTTTGACATGAAGCTCACACGCTTGAATAGAATTTCTCGCTGTATCGGCTCTCCTATTATTTCGGCAGCTGATGTTCCAACGAACCCAAAGGTGAAGCATTGTGATTCTTTATATATCGAGAAATTCGTGGAAGAGCACAACAATAATGAAGCTGCAAAGAAGCCGAACAAAACTTTGATGTTTTTGGAGGGTTTTCCTAAACCTTTGGGCTGTACGGTGAGTCTAATTTATGTTTCATAGTGCTTTTAGGAGGAAAACTATATATTTTTTATTTTTTATTTTTTATAACCACATAATAATCTAGGATAATCTCAGATTCCCATCCAGGTCACTGTGTTTGGTGTGACCTGTGTAACTCTATTTTAGGATTCTCAGGAATAAAAGATTACCGTAGGAAACAGCTTTCCATGATCTGACAATTTAATTCCCTACATTGAATTTGTGATTTCAGAAGTCCTCCCTATCGCTATGGGGGAAATAATACGTGATCAGGGAAAAAATCTCTTCCCTAGCCCTCAGCCCAAAGAAAACTCATGAATTCAATTGTTTATTAAGTATAATTTTGCCATTCTTGTTTTTAGTATAAAAGTCTGTTCATTTGTGCTACAGATTTTATTAACTTATAATTAATACTCTTCTTTATAAGATGTGAAGATAAAATTATTGTGAGTTCTAGGTAAATTTTGGGGAAAATATGATCTAGTGTGACATTTCTAAGAAATACCAAAACTACCAGAGGCACAGTAATGTTAAGGCTAAATTTAAAAAAAAACCCATTAAAAAAAAAAAACCCATTAAAAAAAAAAACCCATTTGTGGCTGGAGCTCTCGGGCTCTATCCGGTTCATCAAAAAAAAAAAAAAAAACCCATTAAACTTTTTTATTTTTAAAAAACCGCACTCAACTATATTATAAAAAAACCCACATTGACGGAGTTAGGTTTCCGTTAAGCTTTATGTCAAAAAAACCACATTCATTTTTCATTTGTGTTTAAAAAAACACCACTTAACTGATTCATCTTTCATTTGTGTTTTAAAAAACACCACTTAACTGATTAGATGTTTAAAAAACCCTCCCAAAAACCTCACATAGTGCAATTCTGGTGACATAAACCCTAACGGAAGTTAACTCCGTCAATGTGGGTTTTTTGATAATATAGTTGAGTGCGGTTTTTTTAAAAATTTAAAAGTTTAGTGGTTTTTTTTTTTTTTTAAATGACCAATACTCCAGTGGTTTTTTAAATTTAAATTTAGCCTACTGTTAACTTTCTCCGGAATGTTATGTATTGCAAGAAACACATTAGGGTAGAATTCCTAGGATTCACATTCCTCAGGAATTTACCGTCCTTGGGGATATTACATTCCACGTACCAAACACTCCCTTCGAGCAATCTTTCCTCCTAGTCAGTATCCAACTTTGTTACTCGGTTTCCTAACTCTTCTTGCAATTAATTTATTCTTTGCAGATAATATTGAAAGGAGCTCCTATTGATGAGTTGAAGAAGGTTAAGAGAGTGGTGCAGTATACAGTCTTTGCAGCATATCATTTAATACTTGAAACATCATTTTTTGCTGATCAAAGAGCTTCATTCTCTGACACGCATCTGGAAGCAAATGGGTGTTCGAAAGACAAATCAGATACCTTAGACTGTTGTAATGATGAAACCGATCTCAATAATTCTCTGATTGAAGGTAACTTAGATGGTACTGTTCAGCCATATACTTCCAACGTTCCTAGTTCTAATGGATCCTTAGAGAACTCTACTCACGAATCAATGTACTCTGGTTCTAATTTCATGTCTAATCAAGCAGATTTGGATTATGATAAACCCAATGGTAGTACAGTCATCGAAGCTGATGCATTGACTCGTCTTGAATGGATGCCATCCTTCTCTTCCTCCCTCAAGAAATTTCTATCTGATAGCTACACACCTATCAACTCTGACTTGTTTTCATCGTACTTTGACTTTAACATGGAGGAGCTTGATACTATGAGTGTGAGTGGTTTTCCTGTTACTCCATCTTTGGAAGGATATAAGCAAGATACTGAATTGAATGGTCATGAAGATATCTCTAGCGATGAAAAGCCTGATCCTTTGTCGAATTCCATCGTTTCAATTGAGAATTACACTGCTGATAAGATTGACAATGAAAGTAAGGATACCATCGAGAACGTTCTAGAACCCCAAAGCATATTGATACTGAGGTCGAGTCAGTGTATAACCAAAGGGGTTGTATGCGAGCAGAGCCATCTTTACCGTATAAAGTACTATGGGGACTTTGATGTGTCACTTGGACATTTTCTTCGAGACACTTTACTTAAACAGGTTTCAATATTTTTTTAAAAGTTTTTGTTGTTCAATACTATATAGAATATCTTCTATCTTCCTTAAAGTACCCCAAAAATGTCAAATATCATTTTACACCCCCAAAATTATAAGAAGTTGGCTGCTATTATTTACCGATATATATAACATGGTTCTAAATATCGGAAATCAGTATCGTATCGGGTGACATTTTTTCATATTGGATTCGGATATTTATGGTGTGCTAGAAATATGATGTTCAGCTTATATTTATTATACATTTGTTAATATAATGATTTACACTCTACATATCTGCAATATTTGCTCAAAATCCGGAAATCAATAAACTTCTAAACCAATAAATTGGATGATATATCGGCTGTATCAACAGATATTTATAACAAGGATATATTGTATTTGCTTAGCTTATGAAGTAAAAACCCTTAAAATTGAAGTTTATCTACATTGTTATGCTATGTACTCAGTTTGATGTTTATAAATGTTGTATATATGAATGAAACTTGTTATGCAAATATATATTATGGTGTCAATGCATGTTAACATGCTGCAGTTCACAATCATAAGAGTTATTCACGTAGGGAGATTAAAAATTGGTGTGTGTTGGTGTTATTGTGTCATATAATGATTTGTAGGAGCGTAAAGTACTAATTTCCACCCCTTTACTATAGGGGTGCAAAGTGTTGAAAAATACCCTCTAGCTCAATACTTATTTTTTTTGAATTTAGGGGTGATATCTGTAATTCATGTTTTGATATCTGATCTGATGGAAGTAAATGCATTTTTTTTAACAGAAACACACTTGCACTTCATGTGGAGAACCTCCAGAAGCTCATGTTTACTGTTACACCCATCAGAACGGAAATCTAACAGTTGCAGTGAGACAACTTCCAAATGCATTATCCTTATCAGGTGAATCTGAAGGGAAAATTTGGATGTGGACTCGTTGTTTAAAATGTGAGCATGAAAATGGGATCCCAAAATCCAACCCAAGGGTTGTTATGTCTCGAGCTGCGCGTAATTTCTCATTCGGGAAATTTTTGGAGCTCAGCTTTTCTAGACATTCTGTGGCTAGTAGGCTGTCTTCTAAATGTGGGCATTCACTGCACAGGGACTGCCTTCGTTTCTTTGGGTATGTAGCATCTTTTATGCTTTATGCTAGCTAGTAGAAAAGGGTGCAAATTGGTTAAATCCATTTAAGTTTCACTACATTTACAGTTTCGTACCCTATTGATTTTTTCTTTGGCATTTAAGTCCTGGCAAATTTTTTATTCTTGCTTTTTAGCTCATTTTATGTCCAGTAAGATGAAAAATACCCATTTCACTACTGTCTGCTCTCGCTACTTTGCTGACAGCCTAGGTACTTCTTCTCGTTATTTTCTCTCACGATGTGGGTTTGGCTTCTTCTCGTTATTTTCTCTCACGATGTGGGTTTGGCTTCTTCTCGTTATTTTCAAGTAGGATTTATCTTTTATTTCTTAATTTTAGATATGTTTTTTTCCCTAAATAAAAATGAGGATGGAGAGTTCTCATGTTATTTGTGGGGCCGGAGGAGCTTCACTTTGTGTGGAAACTTAGGTTAGGGCTGTTATCTAAATTATTTGGAGTTGGTAAGGTAAAGTTAGGACTACAGTTTAAAGGAACTAAAATTTTGTCACTAGTTTAAGGAGACGCAGATATGTCCAAAAACGTAACATTTCCCTGACGGAAGAGGTCAAACCACACTAACCAGAAAATTTGGTAAACGCAAATATATGATAATAATAATAATAATAATAATAATAATAATAATAATAAATAAATAAATAAATAATATTTTTTTAAAAATCATTAGAGTACGTAAGTGCAAAGGTAGTGAAACTGAAGGGATCTTTCTACAATCTATCCACAAAAAATAGGATATATATAAATAGACAAACCTTCTGTTGTGCACTTGCCATGGTGTGCACTCATTTTTCAGGCCATCGCATGAATGATCCAAACCGTTCACATTGATCTACATGTCTAAATTAGTCTAAATATGTAAAATCAAGTCACTTGAAATTCATTTGCCCATCTATCATGTCATTATATTAAAAAAAAGATATTCAGCCATACAATTTTGTAACATTTCAATGCATGGGCAAATAAATTGCAAATGACTTGATTTTATATATTTAGACTAATTTAGACTAATTTAGACGTGTAGATCAATATAAACGATTTGGATCGTCGATACGAAGGTCAAAATGCCGAGTGCATACGGAGTGCACAACGGAATGGGGGGAGGGAGAGAGAGAGGGGAGAGAGACCTAGAGTGGCACTTAAGAAATTTTCTTAGAATGTCACTCATTCGGTACAAGCTCCTTCTCCAAATGCATGATCCACACCGTTGAATGTGATTTATATATCATAAAACTTATGCATATGTAAAATCACAAGGTTTGAACATGTCTTGCTCATGTATCAAACTTATGCTCATTTTTTCTATGTTGAAAAATCGTTCATTTTGCAAGTTATATATATACTAGATTTGCCAGTGGGCACGTGCCTACGGCACGTCTTCAGAACGATACAGCATATGAAAAGCCTTGTAAACAGTAAATCAAAAATTATATAGCTCAAGTTTGAATAGTATGACAATAATTAGTTGTAAATAAAAGTTCATGTTTTCATTAGTATATGTTAATTTTTTTTTATAAATTGGAGTATAAAAATCTATGTTTCCATAAGTGTATATATATACAAATTGGAGTATAAAAGTCTATGTTTCCATAAGTGTGTGTGTATATATATATATGAGTAATGTGAGCATCATATTTGTATGAGGAAATTTTTCTCATACAAAGTGATTATACTCACTTGGTGGAGCGCTTATAGAAGATCCAGTCCGTCCATCATTTTTATCATGCTAATAGATGTATGTGTAGAAAAAATCAAGTGGTTTGGAGGTCATTCATCCATGCATCATGTGTGTCCAATTTGTGGTTCGATTTGTATTACTGTTGAAATCGTTCATTTTTCAACCACTTGATGCATAGGTGAATGACCTCCAAACCACTTGATTTTTTCTACACATACATCCATTAGTATGATAAACATGATGAACGGAGTGGATCTTTCATAAGGGCCCCACCAAGTGAGTATAATCACTTTGTATGAGGAAAATTTCCTCATACTCTATATGAGGCTCACTTTTCTCTCTCTCTCTCTCTATATATCTATATATATATCTATATATATAGAGAGAGAAAGAGAGAGTTAAATAAATAAAGGAGTTGTTTTGGGGATTTGAATTTGAGTTTTGGGGGAAAACTTTTGGGGAAAAAATGTGTTTTGTGAGGTTAGATCTAGGCCTTTGATTTTAGGGGGATTGAAGGAGAGCCACTTGATAGCTTTCTTTGTGTTTTATTATATAGATATATATATATTATTTTTTTGGGGGGAGGTTCTTATGAAGGAATTTTATATGCACTTAAGAACATGCATAAAACATTAATAACAACCTAAAACATGTTTCTATGAATCTAGATCTTAATTATGTTGCAAAAGTGCTTTAATATAAAATCCTAAATCATGAAACTATAGATCTGTCAGAGATTAGCTTCCTGACTGAACTTGAAGTTGCCATTAGAGGAAAGGTTGGAAGAACTAGGTTGAGAAAGAGAAGATTTGGAGAAGAAATTAGAGATTGGGGAAGAACTGGATTGATTTCATTTCTTGATTCCAACAACGTATTACAGGTTGGGATTTATAGGACATCCCAATTACAAGACACGTGCAAAACACACTATTACTACCTATTCAATTAAGTGCACAATGCACGTAAAGCAAACAGACAGACACAAACAACAGACTCGACAAACAAACAGACAACTGAAGAGAAGATGGCTGTAGACTTCTATGGCGTAAGGCGATGGCGTCGACTAGTCTGCAAATCCTTCCGGCGACGGTGGGACTGCCGGCGTCCCTGACAATTCCACCCCCCTTAAAAATGAGCTTGTCCCCAAGCTCAATACCAGGAAATCTCCGTCGTAACTCATCTCTAAAACTCCAAGTATCATTAACAGCATACTTCCAAGGAACACCATGACCATATTTGTTGAATCTATGAAACCATCACAGGATGACATCCCCAACTCTCTCGAGCAGCATATTCAAAAACAGATCACACCTTAGCTGGTCAGTGCCACAAATAACAGCCATACCGAATGTTGCCACACCAGTACACCGCAGGAGACCCTTAGCCTTCTCTACCTTGGACCCGCCATCATCTATGCCACCTTTTGTATATGCCATTTGTGAACTTACAGCAGCAGCTCTCGGTGAAGAAGGTTGTTTCTTCAAGTCCATTTTATGCTGGAGAATTGAGAGGAAGAACTTTTTGTCTACGATTAGCACATTCTGAAGAGCTTCCTAAACCTGGTCTACCTCCAACCAGAAATGATGTGAATTGTTAATTCCAACAGTAGTAAATGCCTCTAAGTGCAATTCCTTGCCAAAAACAAAAGAAGGCAAAAATGAGACATTGGGAAAGAATTATGAATCTCCCTTCCTTTGATTGTATCGGGCACTAGATTCTTACTAAAAGATATATTCAAGTAACTGTACACCGGGCCATAAACTTGGCAATCACTAGTGCTTCATAGCATTCTCTAATCAAATGGAGGAATGTGAAAGAAGTTTTGCTACCCTCAATATCTAGCAAGCCAATAAAGGAGTCAATAATAGTATACAGAGAAGCCAAGAATTCCATATCTTCCCGACTGTGGTCAAGTAACCACTTACAGAAATATCTAACATAAGTTTCTGCATAGTTCATATCATTCTCCAATTTCGCAAATGCGATCTCTGGCATTTCAATAAAGTGGTTCACCAGTGCTTCAAACTTTGATCTAGTCAGTGTGATATTCAGATGCTTTGCTCCAGAAGCATCAGCTGTTATGAATGGCAGATTTATCTCAGTTTGAGATGTTGATGAAAGTTCAATCTTAACCTTTTCAGCTGCTTCCTGAAGGCTCTGTAGGCTAGCCTATCCTTCGTGAAATCTATGCCTTCAGTTGTTTTAAACTCCTTTACTAAGAAATCCAAGAGAGCATTATCAAAATCCTCTCCGCACAAGAAAGATTCACCATTTGTTTCTTTGACCTCAAACAAACCATTTGATATTTCCAGGATTGAGACATCAAAGGTTCCTCCTCCAAGATAAAAAAAACCACTACCAGACCCTCCTTGTTATTCATTCTGTAAGAAAGTGCTGCAACAGATGACTTGTTGATTGTTCTCTGTACATCAATACCAGGAATTCTCCTTGCATCTTTTGTAGCTTGCCTCTGAGCATCATAAAAATATGTTGGGACTATAATAACTGCTTTGAATATAGATTTTCCAAGATATGCTTCTGCAGTTTCTCTCATCTTGATCAACACAAATGCGCCAATGTGGGTGGGAGAGTACTCATGTTCCTTTGCTTCAACCCCGGCATCCCCATTAGGAGGCTTAACTTTCTTAACTGAGACATTTGAGTGAACAGGTGGAGGCCAACCATTGAGCAACAATTTTCCTCCACGAACTTTTGACTCTCTTGAACACTTTAATAGTTGTTCTTGGTCTTTCTTTTGAGCCCTTAATGCAGTGACATTGCTATCAAGAACATCAGTAGCATCAAAATTTTGGGAATAGATGGGATGGAGGATAGGAAGAATATGTCGTCTACTCTGTGCAAATTTGATAGCTTCTTCTTTTCCGACGTTAAGCACCTCCGTTACTTTTCCTTCACTTTCTTCAATTGAAGGCTTCACGGTTATCAAACGATTATCTTTCGAAGCCGAATTCTTCTATATTTCTGGATTTGGCATTTCATCAAACACCTTAGATGACTTCTCACTACTATAATCTTCAACTTCAAGATTCAACAAATTATTACCAACTACTCTATCTCTATTCTTTCCAATAGTAACAACAACATCACTCACACTCACTTCATCTACAACAATAGAATTGTTAGCTTTCTCATTATCCTCGATAAAGATGAAATCTTGTGGAGTCAAACCCTCTTCAAATCTCTTGCTACCAAAAAAATTGAAGCACAAATCATAGTCGAACAATTTATTACAGTGATATCTTTTATAAGAACAAGAACTCAAACAAAGATTGCAATGATATTCATCATCACCCTCACTACTTTCCTCGTCATCTTCCAGATTATCAAGCTTTTTAGCTATCTCCAACTTCTCACTTCTTCGAATTCTCTCGTCACTCTCAACTCTAGAATTGAAAGGAGTGAAATTAGGGTTTGATACCTCGATTGATGGGTTCCGATGAGGAGTCGATTGAGAAATCGATTGCTGAATTTGATGAGAAAATGGTTGTTGCACTGAGAACATCACCTCCATTCTTGTTAACATTGCCTGAAGTCTCTCTTCCATTTTGGTCGCCGATGCCTCAAATCTTTCATGGAGTGAATCAAGTTGCTTCTCAATTTCGATTGCAGATTCATCGCTCGCATCCCCTCCTTCATGGATCGGATTCCCATCCTCACCGTCGACCTGCCTCCGGTGAAGGTTGGCTCTGATACCACTTTGTCAGAGATTAGCTTCCTGACTGAACTTGAAGTTGCCATTAGAGGAAAGGTTGGAAGAACTAGGGTTGAGAAAGAGAAGATTTGGAGAAGAAATTAGAGATTGGGGAAGAACTAGATTGATTTCATTTCTTGATTCCAACAACGTATTACAGGTTGGGATTTATAGGACATCCCAATTACAAGACACGTGCAAAGCACACTATTACTACCTATTCAATTAAGTGCACAATGCACGTAAAACAAACAGACAGACACAAACAACAGACTCGACAAACAAACAGACAACTAAAGAGAAGATGGCTGTAGACTCCTATGGCGTAAGGCGATGGCGTCGACTAGTCTGCAAATCCTTCCGGCGACGGTGGGACTGCCGGCGTCCCTGACAAGATCTTTGCTAAATCAAAAGAAAAAGAACATTAAAAGCGGAAGCACTAACCTGAAGCCATTGATGAAGATTGCGCAGAGGGTTTGGATCTTCCTATATGATTCGCACTTCAATGAGTGGCCGTCTCTCTATTCTTCTGTTGATGAGATTACAGATGGAATAAGAAGATACGTATATATAGGGGACCATAACCCTAATTGATAATTGTTGATTTCCAATTTTGCCCATCACAAAATGAGAAATTTACTTTACGGTCTTTACACGTGTTATATCATACTTTAAATTATGTGCTTTTAACCCTTTACTTAATCTTGATTAGATCACTTTAATTTGGGTTAGACTTTAGAATAACAATTATACATTTAGTCACATATGTGAGCCCACATAGATTATTTTCCAACATCTTATGCTTAATAATTTACTCTGTACTTGCTAAAAACCCACAGATTGGGCTCCAAGCTTGCAATGTTTAGATATTCATCAGTTGAAATCTATGCTCCATGTAAACCACCACCAGTGCTGGAGCTACATAATCCAACTGCACAGGAGTGGGTAAAAAGAGAGGCAAAATCAGTAAGTAACAATGCATTATCCACTTCATTTGAGTTTCTCTGTTAACTCGTCACATCTGTAAATGACAATTCTCTTTCTGAAAGGTTCTTCACAAAGGAGATGTGTTTTTCCTCGAGGTTGCCAACCTTCTCGAGAAGTTTAAACGTGGAGATTTTGGTGTGTTGCAAAAGAACCCTAAGAACTTTATGTGCAGAGTAAAAGATCTTCGAGAAGTGGAAGAGATGTTGATTCAAGAAAAATCTGAGTTCGAGGTTAGATTTATTGGATGAATATCTTTAAATTATGATTTATGCCCACACCAAAACTCATAATTTATTTCATCATCTTGTGGTTTTTTGACTAAGCAGGCTTCCTTGTTGAAGGCTATTAACTTCAGTGGCCAACTAGGGAAATCTATAAATGACATTCTTAGTTTCAGTTGGTTAATGGAGGAGCTTCTTTTTGAGCTATATATTTGGGACCGTCGTTTGCATTCCCTTCTCCAATGCATAAAAGATGAGGATGTTTCTCATAATGACACTGAAGAGCAACCTGTTGAGAAAACTACAGATAGTCCTGCTAGGGATTTGCAAAGTTCGATTCAGAATCCTGACAGAAGGGAGGAATCTTCTATTCATATCTCTCATGCTCAAAATGTTGCTAATTTGGAATCGGAGATGGAAGCGAGAGTAGCTGATACTTCATTGAACTCTGAGATTGCTGATTCAAGTAGTTCAACTAGAGAGAATGAGACCAATCTAGCAGAACACGTGCAGTCAGTAGCTGAGTCTGAGCTGAAAGCTTATGATACAAATAATGTCGATTCTGTTAACTCCAAATTGGATGGTCTTAATGATTGGGTCTGGGCTCCTTTTTCTGAGCTGAGAAGGACCTACAGAAAGGATCTCTATGATGGTCTTTTACACAAGTTTGAATATATCCGTTCCTTTCTTCCAAAATACCTTTCCCCAATCAAACTCAATCCTCAAGAGAACAACTCGTTACATTTCCCTATTGGTGTTGATGCCAATGTTATATCTCTATGTGAGGATGAAATATCGAGCATCATTGCATGTGCTCTCTTGCTCTCCGAGGAGAGTACAGATGAGAAATATGCAGTAGAAGGCAAAGGAGAGGATGGCAAACCTGTCGATAACTCAAATAGCTTATCATCTGAGGCTTTTGTGGCTTCTTATTGGTTGTCTACTGGATCTGTAGAATTTGAAGGGATTCACCCATCACAAAGTCTTTCATCGCACTCTTCCGGGGATTTATCTACTTCTGAAACTGAAACTTCGGAGATTCTTCATCCTGAAATTCTAGTAGCAAGTGGAAAAGGAAGTGGAAGGAGTAGATATTCGGTTGTTTTCATTCATGCGAAACAATTCTATGCCCTTAGAAGAATGTGCTGCCCTTCAGAACTTGCCTACATTTCTTCGCTAAGTCGATGCAAAAAATGGGATGCTCAGGGTGGGAAGAGCAAGGCTTTCTTTGCAAAGACACTAGATGAAAGGTTCATTATAAAACAAATCAAGAGGACCGAAACCGAATCCTTTCTGAAGTTTGCCCCTGAATATTTTAGGCATATTTCTCACTCAATAAACTCAGGAAGTCAAACTTGTCTAGCAAAAATCTTTGGAATATATCAGGTTTGATCTTACAATATCTAAATTTAGTTTCATTTGTAACATCTAATTTAATATAATAATTATATATATATATATATATATATATATATATAATAAAACACAAAGAAAGCTATCTCACATTCAATAGGGTTGAAATCAATGGTCAAGATCTAACCTCATAAAACATATTTCCCGCCCAAAAGTCCCCCCAAAACTCAAATTCAAATCCCAAAACAACTCTTTTATTTATTTATTTCTCTCTCTCTCTCTTTCTCATTCTCTCTCTATTAACTCAGAAATTTATATTTTCAGATTTCAGGTTTGTAAATTTTTATATTTTTTATCCATTTTTTTATTGCTCATGTTACATTGAAAATAGTAAATATCTCATCAACAGTTAAATTTCATCATTTCCACACTCTTAAGTTCTAAGATGTTGGATTTTACACTCATATTTATAATTATTTTTCAACATATACTAATGGAAACATTGACTTTTATTTACAACTAATTATTGTTTTACTATTCAAACTTGAGCTCCATAATTGTTGTTTTACTGTTTACATGACTTTTATATGCTATATGTTGTATCATTCCGAAGACGTGTGCCCACGGGCAAATCTAGTATATATATAATTTTTAAAATTGTTTAACTACAGGTTAGACAGAATAGAGGAGGCAAAGAAGTGAAAATCGATCTGATGGTGATGGAAAACCTTCTCTATGGACGCAACTTCACTCGTACATATGATCTCAAAGGTGCTCTATTTTCTCGATACATTGACGCCAGTGTTCCAGAAACAGTTCTTTTGGATCAAAATTTTGTTGAAGATATGCGTGTTTCTCCCATGTACATTGCTGGGCGAAACAAACATCTCTTTCAAAGGGCAATCTGGAACGATACATCTTTCCTAACAGTACGTACAAAATTTGCGTTAATATTTCTTTTCGATATTGTTAAAATACGGAAAGTGAAAACCTGGGTGAATTTTTTTTGCAGTCAATCAACGTCATGGATTACTCATTGCTCGTGGGGGTGGATAAGCAGAGAAGCGAACTTGTATTCGGTATCATTGACTATGTAAGGCAGTACACGTGGGACAAGCAGCTCGAAACATGGGTAAAATCTTCTCTCGTCGTTCCTAGAAATTCATTGCCTACGGTTATTTCCCCCAAGGAGTACAAGAAAAGGTTTCGGAAGTTCATGTCGAAATACTTCTTCACCGTCCCAGCTACTTGGACCTCCGAGCACTGCTCGGGACCGTGCAAATTCTGTAACGTTGGAACAACAACAAGCTCATCTTTTGAGAAAACTACATTAGTTTCCAATACATGACCGAACCATATATCGAACTTACAAGACCCACAGCCTTGATTTTCTTATACTGTGCAAAGGATTGTATATAGTCATCTTTTGTTGAAGTTGTTCCCATTTTTTGCGATTTTTTAGCAATTTTTTGGGGTCAAGTGGGTGCTTGTTTACAACTTTCTTTTGGGTAATATCAGGTTGTTTTACAGTGATTGTAAACAGACCAGAAAGCATGATCAATTGTATTTATGTTTTCTGGGATATGTAAGGATATGTTTAGATGCTTATGCTTCTGTCAAAAGGTGTATGATTTGTATGATATATATATATAGGCTATAATTGTAAACTGTTTATTGAAAATATCTAATATTATAATGGGAGGTGGCCTTAGTGTCATTTGTAAATCTATCGATGCATGCACCGCAAGTAAATAACTTATATAAGACATAACTCATATAAGGGAGGTTTCAAGTTTGATTCCTCACTACATCAGTGTTTTGTTTTAAATAATATTTATTAAGATGTGTATTTTTCGTACATAACTAATATAAAAGAGGTTTCATGTTCAAGGTCAGACTATGTCGAAATTTGTAGTTTAAAAAAAATATATTTATTAAGTCGAATGTAAATTACTGGTATTTGAATGATAGGAAAATTTTGAATTATGTTCTCATTCTTTGTGGCATTACAATGTTCATTTTGCAAATTTCATTCTCCGTGGTATTTGCAGTTTATCTGTTACCAGCAAAATTCGAGATGAATCTAAAGTGTATGATATACAATATTTACGGAGATTTGCAGGTTAACATAGAATTTCTCATGTGTGCATTGAACATGCAAGGAGAAAAACATATGCATAGAACGCACTGACGATGAATCCTAAAGATTACACTTACAATAATAAAACAACAGCCGAAATAAAATTATAAAGACGAAATAATTGCGAATCTTACAAACTTTGAGATAATCATTTACAAAAAAAATTAACAAAATTTGTAAAAAGTATATCTTGCCATGTTGTAATTCAAAGTATACTTTACCGGTATCAATTCTTAAAACCAAGAACCGGGGCTAAAGATCCACCGGCATGGTGCTATCTACAAACGATATTAGATCTGATCCAGCATCAAGAGCTTGTAGAGAAAGTAGCATAGAATGCTGAAAAATATGAAGAGGAAGACATTGTCCATCATCACAAAGAATCTAGTTGATCCATGTTTTCGATTGGGTTGAGGCTTAGGATTTTGAGGATCCTTGCATTTCTTCTCCTCATTTGTGTTCATCTCCAATCCGCTTTGTCTAGATTTGAGAACGTAAAATTATCGTCAAAGTTTCTTCCAAAATTTGAGGAAGAACAACAAAACGGCTAAGTAAAAAAAAAAAAAAAGTTAACAGGAGAGGAATTTAACGGAAAATTTCCACAAATTTTTAAATTTAAGTACATGAAAATATTCATATTTTCATACGGAAAAGTTTTTTTTTTGATGAATCGGATAGAGCCAAAAGGCCATCAAAATATATATAAATCAATAATAACAGTTAAATTACAGACAATAATCAGAGGTTTTACAAGGAGTAAAACAGAGACAAGAATACATAAATAATACTAAAATGGCTGAATAACACGCCAAGCGGAGGGTGCGATAACAAAACGAAGCGCCACACCGTAAAAAAAGGACGGGGACGGAGCCATCATCCGGGATATGAAAATTATCAAGTCTTCTGATGGAGCCAAACGGGCAACTCGAAACCGAAGGGAGATCAGGACGGCAGGAAAGCGCCAAGAGCCAGGAGGCCAAAAACACCTCACTCGAAAGCCACCAACTCTACTAGCAGTCCCTGGGAACTCTAGCAGCTCAAAGGAGGCCAAAACAGACTGCCTAAACAACGGCTGGCAAAGCATAAACAAGGCTCAACTGCGCACCAAGTGATGACCTGACGCAGAAGCTGCATTTCGCGCCTGAATACGGGCACTCACTCGAATCTGCGAAGTATTATAGACTTTCTTATTGTATTTCCGTTTCACAGGAGAGTTAGCTACCATCGCTGAAGGGGGCGAAGTAGACTCGAGGTCAAAAGAACTAGCTTCGATGCGGCGAGATGGGGAAAAGAAGCAACTTGGGGCAACTGACGAGGCAATAGGGATGGCGTTAATAATAGAGGAACGACGGGGACGAGAAGAGTCATCCGTGACCGGAGGAGACTTAGGGGGGATAGAGTACAAGAAGGGTTTAATATCCATCAGGAGCTTATTGAGCCACAAAATAACTCCTAAATGTTGATACACCGAAAATAAGCATCCCGGAAAATGAAAAGAAAACTTAGACCATTTGGAATAAGATTGTAACGCCCCGAATCCCAAATAAACTGAATTCGAGATGTTCTACAGGATATTTTCGCTTTTCTTAGTACAAATTTACAAGGAATTTAAACTTTCACTTTATATCAGAGTTACATCATATATTACATTTATATTTGCACAGCGGAAGTAAAAAGATACAACATTTGAATAAATATACAACGACATTGAATGAATCTTTAAGCATTTGTTCATCTTTAACCTTTTTCATGCCATTTATCCTGCATACAAAACTGTGGGTACGTCAGTTTATTCAACCGACGATAATTATACATGGCCATCATCTCTATGCCAGGAACAGTATAACGATTCTCATTTCTTAACAAATCACAAACTTGTTCACAATAAAAATGTAGATCAAAGGGGAAAATCTTAATGATGTCGTGTTGTGATTGTGTACTTAATCCTTAATGCAATTAGTTAATTTACATGGCACTAATGCGCACTTGTTCGGATTCTATGCATCCCATACTACATAGGTCCGAGGGCAAGCCTCTTAATCGTTCTTCATTTGGTAGGGTTCAATCCCTCGCCATGACTTAATCTACTACTGTAATTACGGTGAGTATCCTAGATGATCTATGAGTACAAGCACGTGCACTGGACCCTGAAGGGAAACCCTACGCCATGTCTTGACTCATCAAGCATGCATTCTGTGGCAATTCAGCCTCCTCCCTGAACACGATCCTCTTGCAGTCACCAAACATCCCACAAGCGTGTTTAAAGTCCGATCATTACTGAGTTGTGCCCACGCCATGTCTTGACTCATCAAGCATGCATTCTGTGGCTCACACACCCACACCGTAAACTCTAGTTCTCATACTCATGTTTTCTCTCACTTTCATCACATCTCCACTATGTACTAATTATTAGAATCATGAATAAAAATCAAAGCTTTAGAGTTAGCCTCTCCACTAAACCGGACTTATTCATTTCATTTACACATGACCAACCTTGGTCTTTCTTTTCAAATTTCATTTCATTTCATTTCCATTGCCGGGAGAGACTTAGCTACTCTTTGTTCAATTTCCAATTCACAATTTTCAATTTGAGCATTTCTAGCTCATGAATTTAATTTTCATTGCCTCAGCATATCATGTTCTTAATTTCCATAATCATGTAATTCTCCATTCAAAACTATGATTCATTTCATGTAAATTCTCAATTCAAAACTATGATTCATTTCATGTAAAATTCATGCAACAACAGAACAGAGTTTATCAACATCAACCACGAAGTTCACAATCTTCAATATAAACTGAAATAAGATTCTCTGACATATCAAAAGATACTCTGGACAGTCGACTTGGAGAAAGTCCAGTCGACTTGTACAGTCAATTCAAGTTCTTCATAAACACTCGGGAGAGTCGACTGCTGCACATGGCCAGTCGGCTGTCCCGTAACTTTCTATGCTCAAAATGTCATTCACGTGACAGTCGACTGTCAACAAATCAGTCGTCTGTCCTGGTCTTAACAGTACATATCCATGTTCAGCTCAGTCGACTTGCTACTCGCATTTGGTCGACTGGACAGGTTCACATTTCAAATTAAGGGTTTATCTTTCCATCAGTTCTTACATGCACATGCATCATGGTGTCAAATTACAAAATACATATTCATATTCATGCTGCATGAACATGTAATTTCTTAACTGTTCACTATTATCACGACATGGAATTTCACAAAACTAATATTTTCTTTTCTCAAGGAAATGTTAAATATGCATTTGCTCTTGTTCATAACTTTCTTGCAGAGATGAGATGTTAATCTCAATTTATTACATTAGGAAAACACAATGGAAACATCTCATTTCATGGAATTGCTGGAATATTCATAGTTTAATCAACGCATCGGTCGACTGTTCACAGAATCAGTCGACTGCACCGGTCATTCTTAGTTTCATTAATTATCACTAGTTCTTTCCACATGTTCATGTCTTCTCAGTCATATGCAACATGGAAGATACGAAATTAGCATTTCTTATATCTTTTTAGTCTGTACACATGTACATCATAAAACAACTTAGCAAATCATAAAACATATGTCTCGTACCAGTCGACTTGTCTACGCGGCAGTCGACTGTACAGACCCAATTCACTTTTATTTACAGTGTCATTACTACACTATTGGTCCTCCATAATTATCATTATAAACATACTCAGGCAATTCTAATACGTTTGAATTTACTTCTCATAAGCATAGTAGCAATCTTCATAATCATAGCATATTTTCTACACTAGAAGTCCTGAGAAACACCCACCTTATTGACGAAAATAACCGAATCCAGAAAAGCTTCTTAGTGCAATGCACCACTTCTTGCTCCTTGCTCCTTGCTCCTTGCCGAAAATCTCCAGAAGATGATGCCCGGTCTCCACAGAAAAGCACACACAACTCTCTCACAATAATAGTTCTCTTACAAAAATAATCTTTAGTGTAAAAGAACTAATGAATGAGAGGGGGTATTTATACACCAAATTGAGTGAGATGGAGGGCTAGGATTCAGTAGATGGTTATTGGATCAAGGGCTAGGATGCACTAGGGAGTTGTGATAACCACCCACACCCTAAATAACCACCCACAACTCACACCCACTTCTCAACCCAATCCGGCCAAACAAAAGGGTGTGTCCTACACGTGTATGCAACATGCACGTGTATGCACAAATCACCCTACAAGAACTTGTACACAATGACAAGTCTAAAAAAAAGAGAAATGCTACACACTACAAGTTGTAGAGAATAAAAGATTAGTTCCATGGGCTCAAATTAATTGGGCCAAGATAAATATTTTAAAAGAAAAATAAGTAAACTAACATTTGGGCTTTAGGAAAATACTTTATAGAAAACAATATTCTTATTCATCATGTTGAAAATAATAGCCAAAATATTACACGTGCACACTACGTGCAAAAGTAAATAATTCTTCCTATATTTGAAAATCAGGGTATTACAACACTCCCTCCTTAGAATAGTTCCGTCCCCGGAACTACGATCAAGAGTGAGAAAAACAGAAAATACAACACAACAACAAGAACAAAAGATACAAAGATACAATCAAGCAAAAAGCTCAGGATCATCCTTCAACATCCTCTCCTCAGATTCCCAAGTAGCCTCTTCAACCAAGTGGTTTCTCCAGACTACTTTGACCATCGATATCGTCTTATTCCTCAAGACTTTTTCTCGACGATCAACAATCTCGACAGGAGACTCAATGTAATTCAGATCCAACTGCAAACCTTTCGGCACTTCAGGCAAATGATGACTCGGATCTGGAATATAACCTCTCAGCATAGACACATGAAAGACATTGTGCACCTGAGACAACTCCTCCGGTAATTCTAGCCGGTAAGCAGTTTTTCCGATCCTTTTCAATATCTTGTACGGGCCAATAAACCTCGGGGCTAACTTCCCGCCTTTGCCAAATCGAACCACACCTTTACTGGGTGATACCTTCAGAAAGACGAAGTCACCAACCTCAAACTCAAGGTCCCTTCTCCGGTTGTCTGCATAGCTTTTCTGCCTGCTCTGAGCTTCCACCAACCTTTTCCTGATCAGAACAATCTTCTCAGAAGTTTGCTGCACAAGCTCAGGACCAAACAATTGACGCTCCCCAACTTCATACCAACAAACAGGAGTCCTGCACTTCCTGCCATACAAAGCTTCGTACGGCGCCATCCTGATGCTAGTCTGAAAACTGTTGTTGTAGGCAAACTCTATCAAAGGTAAATGCCTTTCCCAACTGCCTCCAAAGTCTAGTATACAACACCGAAGCATATTCTCAAGAATACGGTTGACTCTCTCGGTCTGCCCATCGGCTTGCGGATGAAAAGCAGTGCTGAAATCTGTCTTGGTACCCAAAGCTGTCTGAAGACTCCTCCAGAAATGCGAAGTAAACCGCGCATCTCGATCAGACACAATAGTTGAAGGAACACCATGAAGCCTGACAATCTCGCGAACATACATCTCAGCCAACTTGTCCATCGAAGCAGTGAGTTTCATTGCCAAAAAGTGAGCAGACTTGGTTAGTCGATCGACTATGACCCAAATCGCATCATTGCCTTTAGGACTCTTAGGCAATCCCGTGATGAAATCCATACTGATGTTATCCCACTTCCATTCCGGAATAGGTAACGGCTGTAATAGACCTCCGGGTCTCTGATTTTCGGCTTTGACTTGCTGACAAACCTCACACTTCGCCACAAAATCAGCCACATCCCGCTTCAAACCTGACCACCAGAAATGTTGTTTGATGTCCTTGTACATCTTAGTACTCCCAGGATGTACCGACAAAAGAGTAGCATGCGCCTTCTGAAGAATACTCTCCTTCAGGTCCGCCTGATTTGGAACACATAGCCTATCTCCGAACCACAGCACTCCATCCCTGGTTTGAAATCTGGGCAACCTGCCAACACCAACCTGTTCCTTCATCTCCAAGATATCAGCATCAACTTCCTGACTTGCAATAATCCTTGCATTCAAAGTAGACTGAAGCCTCAACTGAGCCAAAGATGCTCCCAATCCTTGCAAGACAACCTCAATACCTGCTCGGTCCAACTCCTCAATCAGATGCTTCTGAGTTGTAATCAAACTGGCCAAACTGCTCTTGCGACTAAGTGCATCAGCAACAACATTAGCCTTTCCAGGATGATACTTGATCTCAGGTCGCATATCCTCGAGCACTTCCAACCATCTCCGCTGTCTCAGATTCAGATCCCTCTGCTGATATATAAATACTTCAAGCTCTTATGGTCCATGTACATGTTCAACTTCTCACCGTACACGTAGTGCCTCCATTGCTTCAGGGCAAAGATAATCGCGGCCAACTCCAGATCATGAGTCAGGTAATTCTTCTCATGTGGTCGTAGTTGCCTAGACCCATAAGCGATTACTCTTTTTTCTTACATTAAGACACAACCAAGCCCACGATGTGAAGCATCGCTATAAACATCATACTCAACACCTGCTCTAGGCAAAGCCAAAATAGGTGCAATAGTCAGCTTCTCTTTCAACTCCTGAAAGCTTGCCTCACATTGCTCAGTCCACTTGAAGCTCACATTCTTCTTGGTCAGTCCAGTAAGCGGCACGGCTATCTGAGCATAACCTCGAATGAATCTCCTGTAGTATCCAGTCATCCCAAGAAAACTTCTGACTTCCTTCACTGTAGTAGGCCTTGCCCAATCTCTCACTGCCTCTATCTTCTGAGGGTCAGTTGCCACTCCCTCCTTAGAAAGGATGTGACCTAGGAATGCCACTTCAGATTTCTAGAAATCACACTTGGATAACTTGGCATACAACTTCTGCTCTTCCAGCTTCTGCAAAACTGCTGCCGGATGCTCGGTGTGCTCCTCCTCTGACTTGGAGTACACGAGAATATCGTCGATAAATACCACGACGAAAGAATCAATGAACGACCTCAGAACTCTGTTCATCAAATCCATGAAGATTGCGAGTGCATTCGTCACTCCAAATGGCATAACTAAGAATTCGTAATGCCCATGTCGAGTTCTAAATGCAGTTTTGTGCACATCTTCAGCTTTCACTCGAACTTGGTGGTAACCTGATCGAAGATCTATTTTGGAGAAAACAGCTGCTCCTTGTAGACGATCGAACAAGTCATCAATTCGAGGAATAGGATACTTATTCTGAACAGTGACCTTATTCAGCTCCCGGTAATCGATACACATTCTTATCGATCCATCCTTCTTCTTTACCAAAAGCACTGGTGCTCCCCAAGGTGACGCACTAGGTTGAATAAAGCCTTTCTCCAACAGTTCCTCAATCTGCCGTTTCACCTCATCCTGTTCCACTGGAGCCATCCTATACGGTGCCTTAGAAATTGGTGCACTTCCTGGTTGAACAGTGATGCTGAACTCTACATCACGATGCGGGGGTAACCCAGGAAAATCATCCAAGAACACAGTCGGATGGTCCCGAACCACAGGAATCCCTTGCAATTCCACAGGAGTCTCTTCCTTGCGGATAGTTGCCACCAGCTTAGAACATTTCTGCTTCCCTTGGAAAGTGACTTCAGGTCTACCTGGAGCCTTCACCGTTACCGTCTTGGTCTTGCACTCGATGCTTGCACTATACACGGACATCCAATCAATGCCAATGATAACATCGACTCCCAAGATAGTCAGCTCGATCAGATCAATGCCAAAGACTCGATCTCCAATTACAATCTCGCAATCAGCATAATACCGATCAGTGATCAAAGTTTTCCCTGATGGAGTAGCTACTGCTAAGATCTTGCCTGGAAAAATCTTCGGTTCCACTCCCAATACTTTAGCAAATCCAGGAGACACAAAAGTATGAGAGGATCCAGTATCGAACAATACAACAGCTTTCATTCCATTAAGATAGAGTTCTCCTGTTACATAATACACACCATTACATAACAGTTTCACAATATGAACGGGAAGAAGAAATGACAAAAACCACTAAACATTAGCCCTCGTACCAGTGATGACATGATCAACCTCATCAGCATCAGCTTCCGTCAAGGCAAATACTCGCCCTGGCTGGTACGGCCTCTTTCCAGTCTGCTGCGCCGGTGCATTGCGATTCTCCTTTCGTGGTTTGAGACATTGAGATTGGTAATGTCCCATTTCACCACAGTTGAAGCAAGTCACCGCAGGAGGTCTCACCACATTGTTTCCAGGTCCTCCAGCTACACTAACAGCGTTCGTCCCTGTCGGTTTGAACCTCTGTGCAGATGGTTGCCCCTTGAAACTTCCAAAATTGGCGGGCCTCTTTCCAGACTGCCAGTTGTTCCTCCGGTTCTGAACAACATGGAACTGCTCCATATCCGCCTCCGTCGCTGCTGCCCTCTTGACCAACTTGTCAAATCGCCTGATACCAAGAGGTATCATCTTGGATCTCAAGCTCGGTCTCAGCCCGTGCTCGAACTTACGAGCCTTCTTCGCCTCATCCATCACCAGTTCTGGAGCATACCTGGAGAGCTGAGTAAACTTAGTCTCATACTCCCTCACTGACATGCTGCCTTGCTGAAGTGACAGAAACTCCATAGCCTTCTTCTCCTGAACGTCGGAGGGGAAATAGTGACTGCGGAATTCTTCCAGAAATTCCTTCCAGCCAAACAACATGCCTCCCATGGTCCTCTTCATCGACTGCCACCAAACAGCCGCATCCTTCTCGAATTGCAAAGTCGCCAACTTGACCTTGCTGCCTTCCGGGGTCTCCAACACCTCAAAGATTGTCTCCACTTGACGGATCCAGTTGTCAGCCGCATCTGGGTCTGACTTTCCCTCGAATACCGGTGGTTTCATTCTCTTGAATGATTCCACTAGCTTAATCGCCTCGGGCACTGGATTCGCCGGCCCCCTTCCTTGGTTCATAGCCACTGCATTGAGCGTCTGGTAGACCCTTGCAAGTTCTGTCTCTAAATCCAACCCCTCACCATTCCTAGCTCCTCTTCTCGACATGTTCTGATGCAAAAGATCCATCAATTCGAAGTATAAGACATGTAATTTAAATCAACTTGCATTTCATTGAATTCCAAACTTTATACATTCGAATTAAAAACATTTTTGACATCAGAATGGAAAATAATAGAAGCTAAGACAGTCTAACTCCTACGGTTCCTCTTCGCTGCTCGAAGTTCTCCCCGTAGTTCATCAACTTCATCCTTCAGCACATCTATCAGGTTCTTTCTCTTCTCAAGTTCCCATACCCGATGGCTGAGAACAGAAAAGTCGTCCTTTCGCCTCGCCAATTGAGCTTCCAATACTCCAACTCTCTCTCGCAGTGTTTCCACCTGCCTCTGAAGAGAAGCCACAGTACTACTCAGAACTGGTCCCTCTTCTTCATCGGAAGAAGAATCGTCAGATGAATCCGGAGGTGGGGTAATCTCTCGAGATTCAGGCCACTCCTCCTCATCAGAATCTGCTTGCCCAGGATGGTACTCGTCCTCAGAATCAGCCTGTCTAGGATGGTACTCTTCCTCAATGATATGCCAGTCGTCGTCTCCAGCAGGGTCGAAGTGATCAGCCATCTTAGAAAATAGAGAGGAAGAAGCATAAGTCATAGAGCAACACAAATGTAAGTCACTTACATTTAAATCTCTAAACTCAGACACACACTCTAATGTCCACTTTTAGGGTGTCGTTCCTTATAAATTTGTACAAATAGGGAAAGCGTAGAAAAAGCGTGGCTCTGATACCACTCTGTAACGCCCCGAATCCCAAATACACTGAATTCGAGATGTTCTACAGGATCTTTTCGCTTTTCTTAGTACAAATTTACAAGGAATTTAAACTTTCACTTTATATCAGAGTTACATCATATATTACATTTACATTTGCACAGCGGAAGTAAAAAGATACAACATTTGAATAAATATACAACGACATTGAATGAATCTTTAAGCATTTGTTCCTCTTTAACCTTTTTCATGCCATTTATCCTGCATACAAAACTGTGGGTACGTCAGTTTATTCAACCGACGATAATTATACATGGCCATCCTCTCTATGCCAGGAACAGTATAACGATTCTCATTTCTTAACAAATCACAAACTTGTTCACAATAAAAATATAGATCAAAGGGGAAAATCTTAATGATGTCGTGTTGTGATTGTGCACTTAATCCTTAATGCAATTAGTTAATTTATATGACACTAATACGCACTTGTTCGGATTCTATGCATCCTATACTACATAGGTCCGAGGACAAGCCTCTTAATCGTTCTTCATTTGGTAGGGTTCAATCCCTCGCCATGACTTAATCTACTACTGTAATTACGGTGAGTATCCTAGATGATCTATGAGTACAAGCACGTGCACTGGACCCTGGAGGGGAACCCTACGCCATGTCTTGACTCATCAAGCATGCATTCTGTGGCAATTCAGCCTCCTCCCTGAACACGATCCTCTTGCAGTCACCAAACATCCCACAAGCATGTTTAAAGTCCGATCATTACTGAGTTGTGCCCACGCCATGTCTTGACTCATCAAGCATGCATTCTGTGGCTCACACACCCGCACCGTAAACTTTAGTTCTCATACTCATGTTTTCTCTCACTTTCATCACATCTCCACTATGTACTAATTATTAGAATCATGAATAAAAATCAAAGCTTTAGAGTTAGCCTCTCCACTAAACCGGACTTATTCATTTCATTTACACATGACCAACCTTGGTCTTTCTTTTCAAATTTCATTTCATTTCATTTCCATTGCCGGGGGAGACTTAGCTACTCTTTGTTCAATTTCCAATTCACAATTTTCAATTTGAGCATTTCTAGCTCATGAATTTAATTTTCATTGCCTCAGCATATCATGTTCTTAATTTCCATAATCATGTAATTCTCCATTCAAAACTATGATTCATTTCATGTAAATTCTCAATTCAAAACTATGATTCATTTCATGTAAAATTCATGCAACAACAGAACAGAGTTTATCAACATCAACCACGAAGTTCACAATCTTCAATATAAACTGAAATAAGATTCTCTGACATATCAAAAGATACTCTGGACAGTCGACTTGGAGAAAGTCCAGTCGACTTGTACAGTCAATTCAAGTTCTTCATAAACACTCGGGAGAGTCGACTGCTACACATGGCCAGTCGGCTGTCCCGTAACTTTCTATGCTCAAAATGTCATTCACGTGACAGTCGACTGTCAACAAATCAGTCGTCTGTCCTGGTCTTAACAGTACATATCCATGTTCAGCTCAGTCGACTTGCTACTCGCATTAGATGAAAACATTCCAGGATACTTACTTGAGTTCCCACTCAACGAAGGAGCCCTTAAGTTAGATCGTGGATGAGCCTTGAAAGAATATGAGCGAGGGAAAGATGCGAGTTTCAGATAAACCCTACGCTCCATCAAAAGGTTAGCAATATTAGTAGGTCTCAGAGAAGCAGGAAGACCACAATCGGGAGAGGAGGAAAAGGTGAAGTTCTTAGTTGGCCGTGAATCAACAACTGAGGAGACGAGATCCTTTGCCTTAACAGTTGTGAAATTACTAGCCACGTAGACGTGAAGCTTGCGTTTTAAGAGGGGATAATTAAGGAAGGTTAGGAGTTTGGCCGGAATGGGATGGCCTCTGGGAAGACCCAGGAGTTTCTGAAGAGAGAAACATCGACCGCGAGAGTGACCAAACTTATCGCAGAAAAAGCACTTCAGTTTGTTAACACACTCACGTTTAAAATGCCCAGGAAGAAGGCATCTAAAGCAGACCGGATGAGGGTCAGAACAATGCGGAATACGGGAGTTAGAGGAGATGGGAGAGCTTCGATGATCTACTATGTCGGCCAAAAGATGGTGAGACGAGTCTCCCATCGAAACCAAAACTGAATCTAAACTAGGAGAACAAAATACGGGCTCAGAGAAGGCCAAAGTAGAGATGAGCCCTAGATAGTCTCCAATCTAAACACTAAAAGAGGAATAGAACCGGAAAAAGGATCCCAACAAAGAACAGCCACACCCACCAAAACAACACAGTCAAGATGTAAACAACACAGACCATAGAGTGGCAAACGCACCCACCAATAGAAAGAGAAAGAAAGAGGATGATTTAGTTGAAGAGAGGAAGAACAGAGCAATCAAAATTGCTCCAGTGCTAACAGCTCGGCGCTGAGCAAGCCACCGAAAGTAATAAACCCCAATGGGAAACACAACACCGGAAAAAAGATCGGTCAAGCTGGACGAACGCAGCTAGGGGACCGATACTGTGCTCAAAAGACACAGCGGCGCACAATAATAACCCCAAACACTACTCCCAAAAATAATGTTACAAGAAAAAAAGTAAGTTAAGAGCTCAGACAAACTTACAGAGCTCCGGCGAAATATCAGAGGACAGGCGAACTATCAGAGGACAGGCAAACTATCAGAGGACAAGCTGACTAGCCGCGGGATGGGGATCGTGACTGGGGAAGACACTCACCGGACCAAGAAAGGCCGCACCTTGCAGGACAGGGCGTCACCGATAAAGGGCCGCTCTATAGGAGGAGACTTCGGAGAGTTGAAAAGAGAGACGATGCTACCAAGGATCCGACAGAGAGCTCGATCGAATCCAAGAGAGGGGGAAACAGCTCGCCGAAAACTGGGAGGGAAGGGAAACGAGGGATATGGGTTTGTAGAGGAGGAGGAACTGATCAGAATTAATGAAGGAAGGGTGGGGGAAGGACGGACGGAGAGGCCGGATCTGGGGGTTGAAGCACGGGGACGAAGGAACAGTATCGATCGCTTTTTGAGCTTTTTTGTACCTCTTTCCTAACTCTTCTTTCCTCTTCATACGGAAAAGTTATCATTCTATAAATTTATGAAATCTCATCCATTTGTATTTAGAAAATTTTGCCGGCCCCACTTTTTGAAAATATTTGGCGCTCTGCCCTACTTCCGAAAACAATTAGCGATCTACCCCTGTTTAGGACACGTCAGCATAAACTGTTATTGGAAATAACGACATAGGTTATTTACTTACATTTATTTTTTTCATGCCGTTATTTAGAATAACGGCATCAGTATATTTCTCTGACAAGTGTGAATCTTCTAACTTTAAAAAATTATAAGTGTAAAAAAAACTTTTAAATAATGTCGTTATCCTGAATAACGACATTCGAATGACTGATGCCGTTTTTGAAGATATTGGCATCAGTTATATATAAATGAAGTTAATTTTTTTTAAAAAAATTTATAACTGATGCCGTTATTTGGAATAACGGCATCATTTATAAAAAATTTCATTAAAAAAATATAACTTTGATTGCTACTTAAAGAGAGATCCAGGCATGCATGCATGCATGATAAATACACCCCCCTTGTCTGTCATCTTGTTTTAGTCAAACTAACTTCTTTATCATGCCTCCATGATAAATACACCCACGTGGATTTGGTTTTAATATCTTGATTGTATTTATCATGCCTCCATGCCTCCATGTATTTAACATCTTGCACTGAAAATGCCGTTATTTTAAATAACGGCATCTGTTATAAAGTTTTTACACTTGCAATTTTTTCTCTTAGTGAAAATTACAAGCTGTCAAAAAATAAAACAACCTATGCCGTTATTCCAAATAACAGCATGACACTTTTTTTTTTCAAACAGATGCCGTTATTGGGAAGAACGACATAAAAATAACCTATGCCGTTTTTTCCAATAACGTTTCTTGCTAACGTATCCTAAACAAGGACATATAGCTAATTGCTTTCGGAAGTGGAGCGAGACGCCAAATATTTTCAAAAAGTGGGGCAGTACGGCAAAATTTTCTTATATTTAGTTTAAGCGAAGGTTTTTTCTTTATTCTGGCCACAAAATAATAAACAAAATCAAAATGCAAAAAAATAGTAAAAATATTCCTGCACGTAATTAATGGTCCACACTCGCACGTGTCCCAATTCCATTCGTTCTAAACGCTGTACTGTACACCGTCAATCCCATCCAATCCCGTCCATGCACCAAACAGATTCCCGACCCGATTCATCCCCCCTAATCAGAATAAAAGATTCTCATATCTCTCCTTCTTCGTCTTCGTCGTCGTCTTTCTCTCCCATAGGGTTTCTCCGTCTCTCTCTCTAAAAAAAGCTCCCACCTTTCGGTTCATGGACGCTTCCCGCCACTCCTCAAACTTCCGCTACTTCCACTGCCGTTGCTGTCGCTGCTTCTGTTGTTGTTACTGTTGCAATTCGATCAATTAGGGTTAGGGTTAGAGTTTGGGATTCGATGTCGAATTCGCTCTCTCTAAACTTCAATGATTCGATCTCCGAATCTCGGTCGGTCCCTCTCCAACTCCTCGAAGGATCGGTCGATGATACGATCGACGACGCCAAGGATTCCGACGAAGAATCGCAGAAAGACGAAGAGTTCAGCCTCCTAGGTTATACGATGTGCATGAAGCGCCAAAAGCGAGGAGAATCAGCCTCTTCCTGCTCTTCTTCGTCGTCTCTTCATCCGTTGAAGAAACATGCCCCTGATCCGGATTTGGAAACGCGGCGATCAGAGGTGAAATCGTGGGGGAATCAGCCCCTTGCGTCTGCGGATCCTGATTTGTTTGAGATTATGGAGAAGGAGAAGCAGCGGCAGGTGAAAGGGATCGAATTGATTGCCTCTGAGAATTTCGTGTGTAGGGCTGTTCTTGATTGTTTGGGGAGTCACTTGACAAATAAGTACTCGGAAGGGATGGTTGGCGCGAGGTACTATGGTGGGAATCAGTATATTGATCAGATTGAAAAAATGTGTTGTGAGAGAGCGCTTGCGGCGTTTGGGTTGGATAAGGAGTGTTGGGGCGTGAATGTGCAGCCATATTCGTGTACTTCTGCTAATTTTGCGGTGTATACAGGGCTTTTGTTGCCCAAGGATAGGATTATGGGGTTGGAGACGCCGTCCGGTGGGCATGTGAGTCATGGGTATTGTACACCGAGCGGGAAGAAGGTTTCAGGGGCAAGTATTTTTTTCGAGAGTTTGCCGTATAAGGTGAATCCCCATACAGGGTATATTGATTATGACAAGTTGGAGGAGCGGGCAATGGATTTTCATCCGAAGATATTGATTTGTGGGGGGAGTTCGTATCCGAGGGAGTGGGATTATGCGAGGTTTCGACAGATTGCGGATAAGTGTGGGGCGGTGTTGATGTGCGATATGGCGCATATTAGTGGGCTCGTGGCTGCTAAGGTTTGTCTTATTCTTATGTTAACATGGATTGTAGTTGTTCATGATGCTCATCCTTAAAAAGTTGGTTGTTGTTGATTTGATTGATAGCACAGAATTGAAGGGAGTCAGAATTCTCTAATTCATACATAAAATTTGGCCTTCTGAAATTCAATAGGGCAAGCATGCAATTTTATTTGACACCTAACATTATCATCCCATTTCAAGTACTGTTTTTATCGTATATGATTGGATCATTTGTTTTTGCATCAATCAAAATGATGGATGTGGGGCAAAGTTTTAAATGAACTCACTCCAAAAGTGTGCATGATTAAAATTTGCACATCATATAAGTGTATCAGATGAGTAAGAAGTTTGGGAAACCCACCTGATAAATTTCATTATTGATTTAAAGAAACTTTTAAATGATAAATGAGAGAAATGCTCAAAAGAGACAAACCCTTCAAATCAGTTTTTATTAGTCATCAAACTTCTTAATGTACTATGGAGCCCTTCATACCCTTATTTATCATATAGGGATGACTTGAAAGACCAAAAAAAATCCCCAAGCAAGAAAATTTCTCTTTAGACCTAATTGGAGCATAATAATCAAATACTTTATCTTACTCTACTAAAATTTCTTCACATTAGACGTCTACCAAAAAGGAATAAAATAATATCCTACTTATGTTAATCTTATAAAATCCCTTCATAGGAAACATATATTCTTTTGTGTCAAATTGAGGCATTGCATTAGTTTCCCACGCCTATATTCATGGCATTGCGTATTACTATTATCCTATGGATTTATAGCATGACAATTAATTTTGATTCGTTTTAACGGATGTCGACGTGGGCTTAAGTACAATTTTTTTTCCTCGGAAGGAATGGTATGTCCTGGTTGGACCAAGAGCAATTGAACCATGGTTTGATGTTCCCGTAAGTAGAAAGATTCTCCTTAGATTAGTAGAATTAAGATTTCATTTTCTTTTCTTTTATGTAGCCTATTATAAAAAGAACAGTTTTATTAGGAGGCAATATTGTGGAAATATTAAATTAAAATTTTGATTGTTAGGCCCAAATACTAGGTTAAAGAGATTTTTTGCCAAGGAGAGATTATTTTCTTGTCGTCTAAGTCATTTTTACTATACATAAGGATGTGGGATTGTTTCAAATGGGAACTTTGATGGTTGATAATATTATTTCTAAATGGTTATTTTGTTGAGAGCATTTCTCGTTTATTTTTAAACTTTGTCTCGTCTCCTGTGGCCTCAGCTTGCAACAATAAATAGTTCGAATATAATGTTTGTGGATACACATCCTTATCCACATTGTCATTTAAGCACCGTCTCTTGAATATTTGTCAAGACTTGTATAGGCTTCATAAACTAACAAGTTTAACGACTATCTGCCGCATCAACAGATCCTCCGTATGTTGGTGCTAAATTACCAACCTATCCAAGAACAAGAGTAGATCTGTATTTTTTTTTGTGTAGCTCAAAATTCTAAGCTTATTTAACCAAGAACCACAATAAAGGAAGATCTCTCATTCAACCTAGAAGGAAATATCTTGGTCAGTTCATGGTTTATCTGCAAAACTTCCTTAGCTTAGGAAAGTTGTCAAAGTAGAGGATGAAGTGACATAGGAAAGTGCATTCATCTCAAGGCACTCTTTAAATCAGAGAGCCAAGGAATTAGATGTTTATATTTTGAGATTTTTCTGCTTATTAACTTATATTCTATCATTGATAGGTTGAAGTATATGTAATCTTCTCAGCTCCAAGGTAATAATTGAATATTGTGAATCGTCAACTAATAAAGTGTAAATTATATGTACAGTTAGTGTGCTTGTTATTTTGTCTATTTGTCTATTGAGGGTTCTCATTAGGGCTAGAAACGAACCGAGCTACGCCCGAGCTGCTCGAGCTCGGTCGAAGCTCGACCCGAGCTCGAGCTCGAGCTCGATAGCTTAACGAGCCGAGCTCGAGCTATGGCTTTTTGTGATTATTAGGCTAAGCTCGCGAGCTACTCGGCTCGAACTCGGTCAAAGCTCGGCTCGAAACTGAGCTCGAGCTCGAAACTGAGCTCGATTGCTTTATCGAGCCGAGCTCGAGCCTCAAGATTCTCGGCTTGACTCGGCTCGTTTGCAGCCCTAGTTCTCATTACCCATCAATTTCAGGATCAGTATAAGTTGAAGTAACTGTGTACTTCACATGCTTGCAATGTTTGGGGTTCATCTTGGGTACTTTTGGGCTTTGAATGGACATACCTAGGTGAACCCTTCTAATGTGATATTTATATCCTGATATTTTGGGAATCAGAAAAGTATTAATTCTAGTATCAGTACAAATTGATGGCAATATTCATGACCTAATCTTTACTAACCTCAGCCAATTCGTTACGACTCCCTTTCCGAGGGTGCAACCTAATGCAGTCTAAGTTAACTGAGTCTTAATTATCTATCTTATTTTCTTGTCAACCAATAAAATTTTGGTCTTCAAACTTAGATACAAACAGCAGAAAGACATTATATTCTAAAATCTAGTGGTTCTAGGAAGCACCTATTGCACATTAACTTGAACTACTACAATTTTGTTACTGCTACTTATTCCTTAAGGGTTAAAAGACAGCTCGATGTGATGTTAAACTCACCTCTTTACACTTGTCCTGTATGAACTTGGATCATTATCAGTACCACTGTGCCACTCATGGAGGCTGTGGTTGAAAGAAAGAATTCTCTTGGTGGAAATCAAAAAGACTAAGATATTAGGAAAACAAAGTGGTGGAAAATGGGTTTCTTTAATCTAAGATTATACGTCCTGCTCTAGGATTAAGTTTGGTTGTGTCTGATCGCACTTTTGTTAGTTTCTTTAAGTCCAGCCTTTCCAACTATTATCGAGGGTTCAAAATTTCAGCATATTGTTTCCATGGACACATATAAAAAGTATTAATGTGGCCCAACCCAATATGTTGTGTAAATGCTCCTGCTGCACAAGTTTAAGTGATTGCTCTGAAGCATGTTATTTTACATTTGAAGGTGTATGATAGTACGAGCAACTGATGAATAGGAGTGTGCCATTATTAGCTGCAAAATATTAGTAGATTTTGTTTCTTTTAGACTCTGATGATCTGACACATCTATAATATCCGCTCACAATTTGTGTAGAATATTCTTACAAATAATCACCTTTAGTTTATGGACTCTCTGTCTTTTTCATGCCAGTACTAATATCATTTATTGTGAAATTTTCAACTTTCAGGAGTGCTTGAGCCCATTTGATTATTGTGATATTGTTACTTCAACAACACACAAAAACCTTCGGGGTCCTAGAGGTGGTATAATCTTTTTCAGGAAAGGAAAAAAGATGAAGAAACGAGGATTTTTACTGTGTCAAACGGATGATTGTGATCAATATAATTTTGAAGATAGGATAAACTTTGCTGTTTTTCCGGCATTACAAGGGGGGCCTCACAATAACCATATTGCTGCTTTGGCTGTAGCCTTCAAACAAGTGGCTACTTCTGAATACAAAGCTTATATTCAACAGGTCAAGAAAAATGCGCAAGCATTAGCCTCTGCCTTGTTGAGAAGAAAATGCAAATTGGTAACTGGGGGTACGGATAATCACTTGATACTTTGGGATCTAAGAACTTTTGGGTTGACAGGTACTGTGCATGTTGTGTATTTAGTTATTTGGTTTCATATGTCCATGTAGATAGGACTTTACTGATTTTCTTGCATTAGTTACTTAAAGCAAATTATGAACTTGAATTGATAAAGTCAAGTATTCAAGAATATGTATTTGCTTGAGAAAGTAAATGCTCAGCACCTTTAAATGATCATCTTCGCTTTTCTTGTCCCTCTTTAATTAAGAATGTAATTATCGAAGGCTAACAAATTCTTTTATTTATTACTGCTTGCAACAAACTTGAAATCTGACTGTCGTATCTTTTCGTCACATCTTTCTTAAACTAATATTTATTAGGAGCATTCCTGCTGTTGTTTCTTATCTAATATACTTTGGTGTGAGAGGAAATATGCAGTAATGACTCTTCCTGTACCTTGTGTGAGAAGTGGGCAAAAGTTAGTTATTTGTTTCTCTTGTTTTCTTTGATTGTTCTGCTTGGCACTATTTCTTCAGTCACTATCCACGAGTTCCATCTACAATAAGAAAATAGGTCATTTATAATAGTAATGTACTGTTATTTTTTGGCCTGTTGCTGAGAATTTTTTCCATTTCTCTTAAATGGAATACCAATTAAATTAGTTGCCTGCTCTGAAATTTTTTATATTGTTAGTATTAAATACATCAAGTACAAATTATTTTCAGTGTTTGGTTGCTGAATGAGGAAAATATGAATATTAAATAGAAGATATAGGCTCTGCTTGGTATTGCTATTGCTGTAAACGAAAAGTGCTACAGCTAAAAAGTTATGTTTCAAAAAATGATGTTAGAAAGAATTATGTTTAGCTTCAAAGTTTCCTTGTAAGTAAAAACACTTTTTGAAAAGCTCAATGCACCATTTATGTGCTTTGAGAAAAAGGCTAGAAATAGTAGTTTTAGAAAAAGTACTTTTTGCTAAACACACTTTTAATTAAACTTTAATTAAGTTTGCTAAACAGCTATTTTTTTTTTTTGAGCCTTAAAGTGCTTTAACACCCAAAACACTCTCCAAAAGCAATGCCAAACGGAACCATAGCCTGACTGATGATGATGCTTGGCTTGGTTCCTTTTACCTAGCTTTCCAGTATCATATCCTGTCTAAATATTGTTACCTTTTAAAATGAATTTTTGACAATCCATCACTTCAGATTTTGTGAAGCACTTTTAACTGTTTCTGTCTTATATGAATCCAGTGGTACTCTTACTCCAAACCTAATTGGATAAGGGAGTTTCCAAACAAGCATTTACTCACAGAACTGCACTATATCACTGGCATTGAAATGACCATTGTTAAACAATCTATACACGTGCTTCGCTTTTTTCTATGTAGTATCTTGGCATATTCAACACCAATAGACATTTAGAAATAGGAGGAAAATATACTCTACATGTAAATGAGTGATTTGCCTGATCTGTACATGATATATCAGTGGATATTTGTTTACCAACTAAGCTTAGTTGGTGGATTTTATTGTATCAGTGTTCCATGTATTTAGTATTGATTCATGGAATCTGTGTATTTTTAGTATCGTGGCATGTAATTACAATTTTATTAAGATTTAAGAATCAAGTGAGGCATGTTTTTTATTTTATTTTACTGACCATCTGTTTGAACAGGTAAAATCTTTGAGAAAGTCTGTGAGGCCTGCCATATTAGCTTGAATAAAACTCCTATATTTGGTGAAAATGGTTGTATTTCACCTGGAGGTGTGAGGATAGGTAATCCATTACTCCACTATTTGTTTCCCTCTGAACAAAGTGTTACTTAAATATTAGTGTTGACTGTTTGTGTATATTATTGTTCAGGTACTCCTGCCATGACTACAAGAGGTTGTTTAGAGGGTGATTTTGAGACTATTGCTGAATTCCTTCTTCGAACTGCACATATTGCTAGTAGTCTTCAAAGGGAACATGGGAAATTTCAGAAAGAATTCTTGAAGGGCCTTCTAAACAATAGGGATGTTGCTGAACTAAGATACCGAGTTGAGAGCTTCTCTTCACAGTTTGCCATGCCTGGATTTGATATATGACTTTGCTGAAGGCAACATCATTTTGTCATGTTCACTCTCCAATATAATAAGGAGCTACGTATCTGGGGCTGTTCCTTACCAATGCTCTCTGACAACACTCTAAATTTGAGTCCTCATTCGATATTGGATACTTTTCTCCGCATATTTGTAAACTTGTCCAGTTTAATGCACATGTACCTGAATGGATTCAGGTATGCATTAGCGTACATTATTTTTTTTACACTATTATTACAGAAGATAATTTTATTCCATTTTGCTTTGATACCATAGATAAGATGTATTGGTACTTTTTATAATTCTCAATATGACCCAGTTTTTTTAGTCATTTTTGTGTCATAAGTTTCTTAAATCCTTGCCAAAAATTTTGCTGTGATTATTATTTTTCTGTATTCGTTAGTTTAAAGGTATTGTGATGATTAGTTGATAATTTCACATGGGTGATGAACCTTTAGCAAGGTGATTTGAGAAAAACTGATTGACATTGCCAACCTCAAAGAGTTCGGATGAAGGCTTGAGTATCCTTGTTGTTGTAACTATTTGTAATGTTAAATTATGCTAATGACAAATAATCATTTCTAATCTATAAATTTAGATACTAGGTAATCGCTCTGGAATCTTCAGTAACCTACCTCTATCTTCTACCTTTCTCTGTAGTAATTCTTAGTTATTTATATTAATTTGAGTTGCATTGAAGATTTAACCTGAGCTATGAAATACAATATTGTTTGTTGATTGAATCTTTCTGGCAATATTTTCTTCTTGCATTCAATTAACATCTAGAGTGCAAGACCCACTCATTGAGCGGGAGTGAAAGTAAAGTCACCCTTGGTGATCCGAACGGTGCCGAGTGGAATGGCCGTCTCGCATCATCGCTTTGACGGAAAGGTTTGACACCTAACTATGTCAACTCTTGGCCGCGTGGATGGTCCATGTGTTGAGCTGTTCGTCCACTGATGAGGTGCATGAGCTGGGTTCAGAATGTCATAATACACTTCAGGAAAAAGCTTCCAGTGTGATCTGTTCCCTCTTCAATTTCCCCTTTTCCCAATTTTTTCTTTCCCCAGCTAACTGTACCACCTAAGGAATCTACAGCCCCCACACTACATTCTTTTCAACGAATGAAATCATTAATTATTTGAGAGCAAAGAAATCAAGAACAAAAGAACACCCATCGTCAGATTAAAAAAGAGAGAGAGAGACTGAGGGAGCATCTGCTCTCTTTCTTAATAATAATATCTCATAATGCCCCTCACATCTATCTATTTGATGTGACCTCTGCTTCAATATCTCATATCTGTAAACTTTATCGTTCATCATTTGAGCAAAGTAGAAACAATCAAAACACACTTTCCCTTCCTTTAATCAAAAGTTTTTACAGTGGATTATCTCCCAATCTGATGTGACTCAGTAGCCCCCCCTCCCCCCTCCCCAAATTTTTTTACCGAACTGACCCACTTTCAAAAATATTTACCAAAATGATCCATTCGCTAACTCACTTGATAATATCGAGTGTGGTGGAAAAATCATCGCTATTTGCCATTGCAAGTCTATGTTGAGGGGTTCCAACACCTCTTAAAGAAAAACTTGTAGATTCGCAATCTCAGATAGCTATCTGAGATATTGAATGTATAAAACTTGAAGAAAATACCAAGTTTACATTCACTATCTGAGATAATGAGTGTTTAGATTCGCTATTTCAGATAGCGAGTGTGATGAAAAAATCATCGCTATCTGAGATAGCGAGTGTATATAGAGGTGTTTCTTCACTACTTGAAAAAAAACTTGAAGAAAATATCAAGTTTAGAGAGATAGCGAGTGTGTTTGTACCATACTCAGATAGCGAATATTGATTGAGGATTTTTTAAAGACAAGACTCGATGTTTCAAGTTTTCTCTTCACTTCTCTCTTTCCATTCTCTGTCCCAATTTCGAAAGAGACTCAAAACCCAAGTCTCCCAAATTCATTATTTCACAAATAAAATTTGTCCAAAATCTACTGGTGAGTTTTTGTGGGTGAGAGCACAAATTTGAAAGAGTTTCAGAGTTTGGTTTCGGAGTTGGGAGAAAGATAAAGTGAAGAGAAGAATGAGACAGCGAGTTTGAGTTTATAAAATTCTCAATCGACACTCGCTATTTGAGACAGCAAGTCTAAATCAAGTATTTTTCGAGTTTTTCTTAAAGTGAGACTCGCTATCTCATTTTGGTAATTAGTGGGTCATTTGGTAAAGTTAGACTCACTAATCAAGTACTTTAGCGGGAATATTTTCACCAAAGTGGGTCATTTTGGTAATTAGCTTCGAAAGTGGGTCAGTTTGGTAAATACCTTTCTCTCCCATCCCATTTAGGTTGTTTTGTTGGTCGGAAGATGATCGAAAATTGAGAAAGACATCACACGAAAATTAAGAAGAAAAAAAAAAAAGGACAATGAAAACGGTTTTAGAAAGAAACATGAGATGATTTAACAAAGAAAAAACACAGAAATATTTTCCGCTCTCGTACATTTGTCCAAACTCTTTTCCATCCTCAAACAGTCAAACTTTACCAAATAGTACTCGTCCAACTGTTTTACAACACAGTGAATATACAATTGTAATATTGACAATAAAATACTCTTTCTTACATAGAAGCCAAATGACAAACTACATCACATACATACATACATGAATACATATATTCCTTCCCTTCCTTAAAAGCGGGCTACGAAAATTCTGTCTTTCAACCTATGACTCAAAAAACATTAAACAATCCAAAAGGTTAAAACGAAAGACAACAAACTGCAGTTGCTAACTTTCCATTCCCTCCCAAACTCTTTTTTGTATAATTTTTTGTTTGTTGTTCAACTTTTTTTACTTTCCTCCAGTTAGCGCACACGCATTCATTCGGTTATTCTTGCTCCCTTTCTTTCTTTCTTTCCTAGTATGTTTCTACCTATTATGACTACTGCACAAATCCAACAGCTTCTTCCTCCCTTCCACAATCTCATCAAAGAAATCATCCAACTGCCCAACTAAGTTGTCAGTCCCATCCCTCAGTAAACCAAACCAACCCTTCAACCTTTCAACTCTCTCTCTTATTATCTCATCACCACTTGTCTCCGATTTCGACCTTCATCAACTCCTCAGTGCCTTGTTTCACCCTCTGAAACTCATACATCAAAACCCCACTCCTTCCTCCCACCTCCCCAATCACTCTCTGCTGCAATCTCGACATCGATACCATGAATCCGGAACCAAACATGCAGATTCCCTTCAATGGCCGCTGCCGCCCCTCCTCCTGTCCTTGAATTGCTAGAAGAATTCGGATAATAGTATACTAACCCCCACACTAGTAGCATTAACAGGAATGAACTCACATTCCTCATTGCATACAAAACTCCCCTGAATCCATTGAATCCATTGAGCTTCGACTCCATTGTCACCCTCTCCTCATTGAATCCATTAAGATTCAACCCTTCAATCCTCGTCTCGGCTACTATTTTGTTCTCTTCTTCCATCCCTGATGCTTCTCTCCGACAAACAGAGATTGCCCTCATTACCTATAAACAGAACAAACAATCCAAAAAAAAACATTGCAACTTCGAGTGTTAAAAGAGATACTGGAATGAGCGATAGATAGATAGATAGATAGATAGATAACCTGGCGATTTAGTTGTGGATTGTTGTCGAAAGCAGCAGTCATGTGAGCTCCAGTGGAATTGTAATTCTCCATGGCCGATACAGCGAGCTTGAGGACATGACAGGCTTCCCATAAGCGCGTACTTTCGTCCATGTACTCATCGAGCCACTTCTCCCCTACGGGGAGGTGGAGTTTTTGGACTAGATTGGTGAGGTGAGAGTGGAAGGATCTAAGGAGGGTAAGCACCTTTTGAAGGAATTGGAGTGACATGAAGTTTGTTGATGAGAAACAGAGTTCGAGATCGTCGAACCCATTAGTTAACAGTGAGTAGAATCCATTCACAGATGAAGAGGATGGCTTCATAGCTAGCTAGCTAGCTGGCTGAGTTAGAGTAACAGTAACAGGAAGAAGAAGATGGCACCGACAGCAAGTTTAAAAACAAGGGCCGGGGATGGATGGGTTTCTTCCTATTCTAATAGAGAAAACGGGAAAGAGAGCACGGATCGTATTCTTCTTCTATTTATCCTTCTGTGTCTACTACTATTATTTAAGCTGAATGTCGTGGGTCGCCTGTTATCACTAAGAAACTGAAAGAAACCTTATAAACAGAAGGATGGAAGAGCTTATTGTCACTAAGAAACCGAAAGAACTTGAGAAACAGAGAAGAAGAAATAAAGACAAGTAGAAACAACTAACTCTTCATTGCCTACCTCTAAGAAGAGACTATGAAGAGGAGGAATGGATGAAGAGTTGTATCTTCTCTTTAAGTAGAGCTATGAGAATGGATCCATTGCTTTTGTAATCTTTCAAGGCCAATAGCAAAAGGAGTTTCATGTTGACTGGCTTGACCTTTATATGATTGAGTTGAGTCTAATTAAAGAGGGGAGATTAATAAGGAAATTAAAAAGTGTCCAAATTTTGAAGCAAAATGAATTGACACTTGGCTATTTGAGTCATGTGAGTGAGCCGGCTCATCTTTACTTGGTATGATGATGATGATGATGAAGAAGAATGATTATGGGTTGGTTTTCACACTGGATTGAGCTGAAAAGGCACGCACAATCCATACATTTCAAGGCTTTCTTGGTTGTTTCCTTTCAAAGTAAGAGTAGAATGGAATGATGAATTCCATTCTTATTCTTCCCATATCTTTCAATACACAATGCAAATCTTCTTTTAATAAGGCTATATATATATATATATATATATATATATATATAAAAGCTAGGGTAAATTTTACGGATTTCTTTCCGATTTTTCATGTTTTGGCAGATAACGCTTGAGATTGTTAAATTGTTAAATTGTGACCGTCCTCTCCTAGTAAATTTTTTTTCTTTTCTTGGCAACTAAAAGTCTTCCTTCGTTCGTTTTACTGAGTAAACGGTGTTACCTTCGATTGAGATCATCTATGTAATCATATATTATGCTAAACTGCTCTGAGTTTAGAATGACAAATGGCCATTTCATTGCAAAAGTTGCGGTTTTTGACAGGAAAAGTAACAGAATGACGTTAGCCGTCAAGAAAACAATCCTTGAGGCGAAGCAGCAAGTTCCCAAAACGTGAAAACTGAGTGGTCTTGTGAAGTTAACCGTAGATAATTTAATAATAGCGTGGGGGTACTGCTCGTGGGTTTTCGAAGAATGGGATGCTTGGACTTTGAGAGAGAGAGAGAGAGAGAGAGAATGTTGGTCTTTCAAAGGTCCCTTTACTGGAAAAGTGGAAGTATAATGAGCATGCTCACTATGGTTAACTTAGCTTTTATTCTCTGAATTTTTCCCCGTACTCAGCTCTTTTTTGAAACTATTTTTTAAATTAAAACACATTCTAAATTATTTTTCTGAGTGAGTCACTTGATATTAATAATATATCACCTGTAGCCTGTTGGAATTAATTTTTGCAGTTTTTCGGGCCGGATTCCGGCGAGCTCCGGCCACCGGCGGCACCGGAAAGTGAGTGGATTGCGATCCTCTCGACGAGTACTATTCCATAGTATACTCACTTGCCAAAAACTAATTCCGTATGAATGAGAAATGTTGATCCAAAGTTGGGTACTTGAAATGTACTAACTTGGCAACTTGGAGAAAATAGATAGTCCCATATCGGAAATTGGAAATGATTTTGTCTAGTATATATACTAGAAAACTGGACTAAAGGGCGTGGCCCGGGGGTTACCACTAACGTGTAGTGGAGAGAGGACTTAGCCAAAATGACAAACACACACGCGCGCGCCCGCCCCGGCCCCGGCTTCGGTCCCGGCTTAAATTTTTATTTTATTTTGCCCAGACAAACTCTTCCCCTACTGAACTGAAAAGGCTTTTCAGATTCAGTAACTGGTGCCCATTACTCTGTAACAGCAGAGTAATGGCTCACCAGTTATGAATCTGAAGAGTCCCCATTACTCTGCTGTTACAGAGTAATGGCTGCTGAACAGTCTCCAGTCCAACTCTTCTCTATATATCCAGACATCAACTCCTATACAGAGATAGAAATTTTTGCACTTGGGTCTTCCTCTTCTTCTCCTCTGCGTCAGTCACTGTCACTGAGAGTACACCACAGACAGAAGTTCGTTGGCTCTGAAGCAAGAGTGCTGCATTCTTCAGAGAAGGTACAGTTGTATCCTGGGAAGCAATTCGCCGGTAATCGTCACACTACAGGGCGAATTCTGCTTTAAGAACAGAGATTCTAAAAATCTCGACTCTGTACAAGTTCATTGCTTACTGTTTTTTCTTCCTGTATTTGATTTCTTCACAACTTTGTTGGAATTTCTTATTATTTTATATTCAGGTTCTAACATAGCCTAGCCACAGTTAAAAATTATGACTGCAACTGTTTTGAAGCCGCAATTTCCAACCGATGCTTTTTTGAAACTATTTTTCAAACTAAGACGCTTTCTAAATTATTTTCCTAAGTGAGCCGGTCTATGCAATATCAGCTGTAGCTGTAGTTGAAAATTGTGGCTACAGCTCTTTTTGAAGCCGTAGTTCTCAACTACGGTTTGAGTGTAAAATCGAAAATATATGAGACACAGAGAGCCAAGAGATGGAGACTTATGAAAAAAATCTAAGTTTTTTATGTTAAAGAGAAACCGCACATTGTGAATCAAATTTTTTCAATGCTCTCTGACTTACTCTCTGATTCAGAGAGCAGAATTTTAAGTACGGTTAAGGCCACAGTTCCCAACTATAGCCAAAATATAGAGAGACCTGAGACCTGCGGTCTCTCTATGAATCAAATTTCTTCGATTTTGTTCTCTGACTTGCTCTCTGAACCAAAAGAGCAAAAATTCAAGTACACTTATTTCAGAACCGCAACATCTCTATGAATCAAAATTTTGCTCTCTGACTTCCTTTCTATGTTTTAGCCGCAGTTGGGAGTACGATCTTAACTATACTTGAAATTTTGTTGTCTGAATCATAGAGCATGAAAGAAACTTAATTCATATAAATAAAATGTTGTAGTTTAACATTAAAAACTTAGAATTTTTTTCCCAAGTCTCCACCACTTAGTTCTCTGTATTTCACATATTTTTGATTTTTCACTCAAGCTTCAGTTGGGAAGTGTGGCATTAAAAAAACAAAGAAGAACTATGACTTTAAAAGAGCTGTTGTCATAGTTTCCAACTATGACTACAACTAACTTAGCATCGTCTTGCTCAGTTAGAAAAATAGTTTGAAAAGTGTCTTAGTTTGAAAATTAGTTCTAAAAAGTGGCTTTGTAGGGGAAAAAGTTCTTAGTCTATTGGGGTCCTATTTGATAATATTATACTGTGTACGATGTACAGTAGTAGGAATAAGGCATTTCATTCACATGCACATCACAAAACAGATAGCTTTAATTATGAAGAAAATTTAAAGGGACTTATATCCTATTAATTTATATACCTTAACTTGTGTAGGAGCTAGGGCTGCAATCGAGCCGAGTCGAGCCGAATATCTTCAGGCTCAAGCTCGGCTCGTTAAGGAATCGAGCTCAGTTTTGAGCTCGAGCTCGGTTCGAACCGAGCTTTGACCGAATTCGAGCCGGATAGCTCACAAGCTTAGCCTAAAATTTAAAAAAAACCAAGCTCGAGCTCGAGCTCATCTCGAGTCGAGCTTTGACCGAGTTCGAGCCGAACAACTCTCGAATAGCTCGATTCGTTTGCAGCCCTAGTGGGAGCCCATATTCTTAATTTTTCACTCATTGCCAACCATACCCTAATAAATGGGGGCAACTTCTTCAAGGACCACAAGCTTCGAGTCTTAGAGCATCCATATTCGTTTTTGTCAAATTTAACAAAATGGCAACAAAAAAAAATAAAAAATAAAAAATAAAAAATAAAAATAAGAGTTTCTTTATAGTAGTTATTTGTCAAAATATGAGTAAATAATATATATAAAAATTAATTGGCGGAACATGTTGTTCAGTCCGAGATGTTTTTTTAAAATAAATTTTAGGACAATTAAAATGGTATTAATTATTAAATAGTATTAGTGATTTAATTAGTTATTAAATTAACACTAAATCATTAAATTAATACTGAACGGGACATGTCGTTCCGTGTAAGAATTTTTGGTCAGACGGACAACATGTCCCGTCCGATGCAAATTTTTGTTTTTAGTTTTTAATTTTTTTGGGATGGTACATCATGTACCGTCTGATCAAATTTTAATTTTAATTTTTTAAAAATGTCACTTAGACGAAAGAACAAGATGCGTTTGATCCCCTTAAAAAATATTTTTAAAAATACGAGACGAAACATTATGTACCATTTTCTATATTTGACAATTACCTCAAATATGTTATGCGAACGAGTACAATAGGAAACGAGTACGACGGTTACGTTCTTATAATATAAAATTTTGGCAAAATAGCAAACAAGTATGGATGCTCTTAGAGCATCCACAGTCGTGTTTCTCATGTTAAAAAATGGCAGCTACAGTAGTAGCAAATAGCGTCGTTTGCTGTATGCTTCTCATTTTTTAGAAAATTTTACGCGGGACGGTAGAACATTTTCCGTCTCATTTGAAATAAGCGAGCGACGATATATGTTATACCGTCTCATCGTTTAAAAATAAATCCACTAAAGTTAATTACTTATTAACTATTAAACTATATTAATTAAATAAATTAAATAATATAATAATAACTAAACCTACCCACTAAACCTATTAAACTAGAGTAATGCTTTAGCCACTACCAATTTCACTACCATTTTCTTCACTACCTTAGGTGGCATACTCCTATTGGAGAGTTCTCCCACCTACTCTATCTTCTCCTACCTATTGGAGTGTGCCACCTAAGGTAGTGAAGAGAAATGTAGTGAACTTGGTAGTGGATGTAGCATTAATTACTCATTAAACTATCTAACTGCACCTAAACCTACCCACAAAACCTATTAAACTATATTAACTACAAAATGTCAGCCGGTATAACATATACCGGCCGGTATATGTTATACCGTCCAACATTTTTTTTTTCTTTTTAAACAAAATCTGATCGTTGGATTGGAAAAAAATTTAAAAAATAAAAAATAAAAAAAGGGGACGGTATAACATATATCGGACGGTATATGTTATACCGTCCGACCCACTTTTAAAAAAAATAATAATAAATAGGACGGTATATGTTGTACCGTCTTTCAAAATTTGAGAATTGCTATTTTGTTTCTCATATATGAGAAACGAATATAGTATATTCGCTAAAAAATGGCAAAATAGAAAATTACTGCAGCGATCTGTTTGCTATAAAATGGCAATTTGCCAAATATAAGAAACCACTGTGGATGCTCTTAGAATCAGCAATCCATGTGATTCTCAAAGAATGTAAACTTATCATAAAATATCCTAAAATTTGCAACATCCGTACTAAATCAGACCAAAACCTGTACAATGGATAGAGAAGTGGCGTTAGAGCTAGAATGGGCACTTCACCACTTGCACTTTGTTGATACTTTAGCCAGACAAGAAGGGTAGTGAGACTGTGACATATTCATATAACTAGTACAATTCATGTGCATGTTCTTCTTTCTTCGATGAATCTGGCAAGCCTGTTCCCTTGGGCTGACATCCAGGGTCGGCCTTGTGGTCAGGCTCTCAATTTTTGACCATTTTAGGAGCCCCAAAATTTTATTTTTAACTTTTATATATATATATATATATCGGTTTGTAGTGACAATGCACATTTAATATGTCAATATAAGTAAAGGAGTAAAAAAATTAGCTTTGCCCATGGGCCTGAGAACTCATAACACGGTTAAAATAAACACAATTATAAAAAAAAACGTACTTGTGGACCCTCTTTATTTTCTTCTCTCGCTCACGCCTCTATGGAGAATTAAGAAAAAAGGAGAAAAGAAAAAAAAATCTAACCCTTACCAGCCACTCTTCACCTCCATCCCATACCCACTAGGTGCAGTTCTAGTGCTGCGCACTTCCTCCTCCTTGGCTCCTCGCCATTGATTCTTTCACCCAATAACCCATGCTGCCTTGTGTGCTGTCAAGGAATCACTATCCAAATTAACACGTACAATTCTGGGTTTTTTTTTTATGTATATAATTTTTTTTAAAAAAAAATTCTCACATTATGTATAGGGGCCATATTTGGGAAGTTCGATTCTGGCACCCATCATGGTGATACCTTGAAAAAATATTGTAAGCAACATTTGAAGTCATGAGTGTTTTGTAGCTTCAAGTTATTTAACTTGCATCATCTGCTTTCAAGCATTTCCTCCTTGAAATAGCCTGATTTCAACTCTGTAGCCAAATGAGTTGAAATTGAAAGATTACCAAGTGCTGTAAAATATAATGAGTATTGAAGATTTTATGATGGCATTGTTTTAGTCGAACAAGTTATAAAAAGGCAGTAAAGAGAGATTTGTGCTGTTCAAATCTTGTTCCATTAATGTAACTAGCAATTGACTTTCAATATATATGCACTCAAAGGTTATCATATTAGTTCGCACTAAATATTTCCATTATGAAGTAGTCAAAAGTAATTGTCGCTCGATCGCTATGTCAAATCTGGATTTATCATCCTTAATTCCTTTCACTTGTGTGGTTCGATTCTTGAATCTGTTTGTACTTTTGTTGGTTCTTTTGCTAGTCCAGCTCAACTCATATATAACATACATTCACTGCATTAATTTCTAGGAAACATTGTAAAGTGAACCGGAGTTGAACGCTAAAATGAGCGAGGGCGATTGTGAACCAAAGACTTTTAATCTCTAGTAGGATTGACAACCTCACAATACTAACCACCTCTATCTAGTGCATTTGACTATATGATGTGACACACAAGAAAGGGAGTTAAAACATCAAAGTTATATACATGCATGAATGAATGATTTCATTTTCAAGTGCTCTTTTAATGGGGGGAATGAGAGTATGGCTTTAGCAGGATTTTAGATATATATATATATATATATAATGAGAGAGAGAGAGAGAGAGATAGAGAGGGGTATATAGAGTGGGGACTCCACCTTCTACTATTTTTGCCCATGAGTGAGCAAAAGTACACCCCTTTTTTGTTCACTTTTAGAGAAAAAAGGTGCACCTACTATATATGAAGTCTTCTAGGCTGGCTTATCAAACTCTAATTTCATAATTTTGATCCATGCATATATCAGTATATATTCAACAAGCACAAATGGTTGTAAGAGAAGAGGCTGTCTTACTCTTATCATGAATCATTGTATGTGACTTTGATGGGGTGTAGATTCCCCCCCTACTAGTCTTAATTTCAGCCTAAGTCAAGCATTTAGATTTCCCCCCATACTTGTCTTAATTTCAGCCTAAGTCAAGCATTAATTTCCCCATGCCGGCCCACTTGTTGTAGACTCCTCCGTATCCGTACGTGATTGTGTTGGATAATCGTTAGCAACATGCCATTGCGCATGCTCTATGCTTCTATTCCATGGTCTTACTTATGACTTATTATAAGAGAAAAAAAAAAACACATATTTTGCACATACTAAGAACAATTACTAATATAAAAAAAATTCACACCCGGTGGGACTCAAATGCCTTATCCATTAGGCCACAGGTGCTTTGTAATATGTGAGTAATGCTACAGTCACTACCAATTTCACTACATTTTTTCAGTATCTTAGGTGGCACATTCCAACGGGTGAAGGAAGAGAAAGTATGTGAGGAAACTCTCCAATCAAAGTGTATCCCGTGAGATAGTGAGATTGATAGTGGGTGAAGCATTAGTCGTCATATTTACATTGTATTAAAACTTTTGGATACTCGCGAGGAGGACTAGGGAACAAAGCGGTGACTGTAACTAAAGTCAAACTGCGGTGTTCGGACACGAATTGAGAATCTCTCTCTTTTTTGGACGAGATAAGTCTTAGGCCCTAGTTTACGAGAAATACACAGTTTTGTTCTTTTGGGCCAAAATTATCAATTCAAAATATGAATATCCTATTTGGTCTTTCACAATTTTCAGAAATGGGGTGCGTCTGTATATGTGAGTCGGCGAAAAAATTTAAATGATGCGAAATTGGCCGGGCAGTTTAAAAAATGCCACTGGACTTGGGTATAATTACAGATGGTGCCATTGTATGGTGTTTCTCATAAACTGGGCCTTAACCCAAAACCACTCCACCAAAGGTCTAAGCTTCACAAAGAAAACATCTCTGAGTTCCGACCAATGGCGAAAAGAGGCAGGGAGGAAGCAGAGGAGAAGAGAGAGGAGCTGCGAGGAAGGAACTCATCCAAAGGGGAGGAAGCAAGGGAGAGTAGAATATCGAGACCGAGAGAACGCAGCCGTGACCATAGAGGTCCGGCGCTTAGAGGAGCAGAAGAGGATAGACATAGAGCTCCGGTGAAGGACCACGGAGGCAAGACTACTCCGACAGAGGATAGAGGCGGACTCCGAGTGTCGAAAACCCATAGAGGGTCCTATCTCGATGCTACGAAAAGGATTTTAGGCGACCTTGGAGGTGGGAAGGCTCGTAGAGAAACTCTGACGTCGGAGAGGGAGATGGTTAAGAAGAAAGAGGACGATGAAGGAGAGTGGATACTTTATAAACCCAAGAGGGTTAAGAAGGCGGAGAGGAAGGCAGAGAGCTTCAGCTCCTCATCGGCAACTAGTCACTCCTGATCGCCGAAGCTTCCACGAGTGTCACAAGTGTGTGGGAAGAGGACACACCATCCACGAGTGCCCTAACGATTGGTTTTGCTATGCGTGCAAGAAATTTGGGCACATTTCTAAGAGCTGTCCTAGGAACAGGGGAGCCAAGATTGAACAGAGAAAGGAGGCCGGGGCTAAGACAGTGGCTCCGAAACCAAGAGTGGATGAGGGGGAGGGAAGCAAAAAAGAGCAAGTCATTTTCGAAGAGAGTAACGACTGCCGGAGGTTGATCTCAAAGGCGGTGAAAATTCCTACTCCGATCATGGCGGTGTTTGAAGCCCGTATGAGACAGAGCATCATGCTCAAGATCCACACGGGACATCCGTCGATCGACGCCATCAAAGGCCTTCTCTTCGAAGTGGTGCGACCTTCCTCAAGGCTGGAGTGGGACATTAAGAAGGTGAAATACGATCAATTGGTAGTCTATTGCAAAACTGATCTGATCACTAGAGAACTCTTGGCAAGCGGTAGTCTCGAAGGGGAAGAGTTCTACATAACTATGAGCAGGTGGTCGAGAAAAACAGGGACGATGAGCATCGATTCAATGCCGGCGGTGTGGGTGCGCCTATTCAACGTTCCGTTCCAATGTTGGGTAAAATCAGGGTTTCAAAACTTGATTCATGGGTTCGGATGTCTGATTAGTATTGACAAGGACACCAATTTTCACACCAGGCGAGAATTCGCAAGGATTCAGATAGAAGTAGAAGATTTGAGATTGATTCCGTCCGTCATCATAGCTCAATTCGACAAGGAAAGATATGAAATCAAGGTGATCGTTGAAAAACAAAGAGGGTATCCTTCATAGACGAGCCGCAACAGTCGGGGTCGAATTCAGAGATGGAGATCAAATCTGTTCTGAAGGTAGACGATAAGGGACAGCCGTCCATTCTGCCGAGATTGAATCTAGTCCGCTCAATGGAAGATGAACATGCTCACAGGATTAAAGCCCCTATACCGTTGGATCATTGGAGAGGCTATCAGGACCGTTCAAAACAGCTGGGAGCTGTTATGGGTGGTACACAGGATTTAAGGAGTATAGGGGTTTTCAAAAATACTGAGGAGACGTCCAAACGGCGGATTGACAAGGGGGAGACAACGATGGGACAAGGACAAGATAGAAGGATGGAAAAGACTGCCTCAGCTGCGCCTATACGAGGTACTGTTCTCAGTGACGTGGCGGATTGCGAGGGACCTGGCGCTGCGACTGGAGGGGGGGCCCACGACACGCTAGAAGGATGACGTCAACTGAATTTAAAGAAGCGGTCGAATCCGCTGTCAGGGAGATAACAAAGAACTGCATTCGTAAGGGGCCCTTCATGGAGGGGTTGGAACAGGTAGAAGTCAACAGGCCCATGGGCCAATTCGAAGTGGGCCAAGCATTAGGGGGGTTGGCTGCATCAACTCCACAACGTCAGTGTACTCTAATCAGAGGGCTCTTCAAGACGATATCGAAGTCGAGGGGGGTACTGGGCAAATGGTTCCGTTCATTGGCACATCGGAGCATAGGGAGGGAAAGGAACCCAGTTCCGAAGGAGAAAAAGATAGTCAGGATTATCAAGAGGGCAGAATAGGGGCATTAGAGGGAGCTGGCATTGTTTTCTTAGACTCAGAAGGAGAGTTTGAAAGTAGAGTAAAAGCGCTAACCCCGTGCTTAGGGGAAAATGTAGAGGCGGAGGCTACGGAAAAAAGATTAGATGATGCAAAAAGGAAGAGTAAGAGGCAAATAGATCGATGGGGAGCAAAGGGCCCTAGTGAGGAGGACCTCATTAGATCGGCAGCAAAGTCCAGGGAACCAACATCAGCGTGTGGAGGTATGTTCTTTATCCTGAATTTTATTTCAGATGATAGTCTAATTTATTACGCATGCATTCTTGGGTTAGACATGGGGACTTCGAGCCCTGAGAAACTTAAGAGGGTGAAAACCATTAGAGAAGAGGAAATCAGGCTTTCGTTGTAGAATTTATTTACACGGTAGGTAGAAGAGGGAGGCGACATATAGATTTTTAGATTTAGATTGTTTCCATGTGTTACATCTTTTGGAATGTGAGAGGGATGCGAACTAAGGTAAATACAAGATTAGTTAACGACACTATTGCTAGAATAAATCCGCTTATATGCGCTTTTCAAGAAATGAAGATCCTAGATCCGCAGGTTAAGGACTTCAATGGCCTTACGTCTCTTAGGGATTTCGTCTGGCGTTTCAAATCATCCTCAGGTATGTCAGGGGGAATTGCGCTGGGGGTAGACTCGAAGACTTTTGACATTATTGACGATCATGTCGGGTTATTCTCGGTAACTTTTAGGATTAGGTGAAAGAAGGATGGTTGGGAGCAGATGGTCACGTCAGTATACGATCCGTGCAACTCTAACCGCAGAAGTGAGTTTTGGGAGGAAATTAGGGCCATCAGAAATAGGTGGGCAGGACCTTGGGTTTTGGGGCGGAATTTTAACATAACAAGATTTAGATGCGAACATAGGGGTAGGGGACCAGATGAAAGAGATAGACGGCGTTTCAATCAAATAATAGATGAACCTAACCTAATTGATATCCAGGGGAACGACAGAAGATTTATGTGGTCTAACATGCAGGCCAATCCGACCCTGGCGAGGTCAGATCGAATTCTGGTGTCCACGGATTGGGAGGATTGGTTCTTATTGGCTTCAGTAAGATCTATTGTAACACCCTTGCCCCGGGCTCGGACAATTTATACAATTTTTTAGACAAATTAGATACTATGTAGTACAACTGCCCACCACAGGCTGCCTCTCAAAAGGTGGTTAACCGAATTGGTGACTCTTGATCCTTGGCAATATTATTTATATAGTAGTTTATTACTTGAAACCATCGGTATGGGATTAAAATCCCTACCCCTTGCCACACCTGTGCACACCCTGGGGAAGTATTCCCCTAGGAGTGCCACGTGGCCTACAAGAAGCACAGCACACCTAGTGTGCTGTTCTTCTCCATTAAACCCGTGGGTCCCCCCACTTCTTCAAATCCGGGTACAAACAACCCCATTTCAAATCAATTAAATCCTTTATAAATCCCTCCTATAGAGATACTCTATAGGACCAAGTCTCAAATTCATTTATTATATATATTTCAAACCATATATATATTTCAGAAATACGGAGTATTACATACACCCCCCCTTCAGAAATCAGCGTCCTCGCTGATGAGCACAGGGCATGCACAATCTAGTGCAGGATCTACTTTCTAGCCAATGTAGTCGTCCTCGATCCCGATAATTCCGGAGATCAATCCCACACCACAAGTAGTTACTGTGATAATTCCGGAGATTGTCCCACACCACAAGACTGTGATAATTCCGGAGACATATCCCACACCACTAATAATCTACTGTGATAATTCCGGGGACTATCTCACACTGCAGATCATACTGAGGCCCTCTTCTACACCCGGTGTCGAAAGTCGGCTCTGATACCATTTGTAACACCCCTGCCCCGGGCTCGGACAATTTATACAATTTATTAGACAAATTAGATACTATGTAGTACAACTGCCCACCACAGGCTGCCTCTCAAAAGGTGGTTAACCGAATTGGTGACTCTTGATCCTTGGCAATATTATTTATATAGTAGTTTATTACTTGAAACCATCGGTATGGGATTAAAATCCCTACCCCTTGCCACACCTGTGCACACCCTGGGGAAGTATTCCCCTAGGAGTGCCACGTGGCCTACAAGAAGCACAGCACACCTAGTGTGCTGTTCTTCTCCATCAAACCCGTGGGTCCCCCCACTTCTTCAAATCCGGGTACAAACAACCCCATTTCAAATCAATTAAATCCTTTATAAATCCCTCCTATAGAGATACTCTATAGGACCAAGTCTCAAATTCATTTATTATATATATTTCAAACCATATATATATTTCAGAAATACGGGGTATTACATCTATTCCCAGGTCAACATCATATCATATACTGCTGATACTTGAAGGGGAAAGAGGTGAACAAAGGAAGGATATGAAGTTCAGATTTGAGAAAGCTTGGTCCTACAACGAAGATCTTAGGAGGATCATAGAGAACTCCTGGAGAGAGTCCACTCCAGCGAACGATGCGGTCTCGAATTGGATTCTAAAACTTAGACAACTTCGAAGATGTCTGAGAAAATGGGCTAAGTTAGAAAAGGAGGAGAGCAAGAGAAGGAAAGAAATGCTGGTACTCAGAGTCCAGGATCTGGAATCTATTGAGGAAGATAGAATTCTAGTAGACGCAGAATTTCAAGAATTGACGACCTATAGAGTAGAATTACACCAAATTGGGGAACAAGAGGAATGCTATTGGAGACAGAGATCCAAAATTCAAAGGCTAAAGGAAGGGGATTCGAACACAGGGTTCTTTCATAAGGTGGTAAATGGGAGAAGACGTCAAAACCATATTGGAGGCTTATTTGTGGGAAATGTCTGGACGGAGGACGAATCAGCTATTAGAAATCATATTGAATCGTCGTTCAGAGATCTCTTGGGAAAGAAAAGAAGGTTAGAGGCAAACTATGTCAAGACATGTGGAGCGAGTCAAGAATAGACGGAAGTGACAGCTTGGAGGAACCCTTCAGGGAAGAAGAAATCTTAAAGGCAATCAAGGACCTGGGGCAAGACAAGGCTCCGGGACCGGATGGTTTCCCTATATTTTTCTACTCCCGGTATTGGGTGATTATTAGGATGGACTTCCTAGAAATTTTTCAAAAACTGTGCGAGGAAGAGCCACAGATAGAACGGCTGAACTATGCTAATGTTGTGCTAATTCCAAAGAAGAAAGAGGTTCTTAGGGTGAATGACCTAAGGCCGATCAGCCTGCTTAACAGATCGTTCAAAATAATCACTAAGGTGTTGGCCAATAGATTGTCGCCACATTTATCAGACATTGTCGATGTTTCGCAAAGCAGTTTTGTTAAAGGGCGAGATATTTTGGACAACATAGCGTTGGCCCACAAGTTGATTTTTAGAGGTAATAAAGACAAAATAGATGGATTTCTATTGAAGCTGGACTTCGAAAAAGCTTATGATACGGTGGAGTGGGACTGTGTGGATGAGGTGTTTCAGCAAAAAGGGTTCGGGGATAAGTGGAGGAGATGGATGAGGATATGTGTGAGACACGGGAAATCGTTCATCCAAGTGAATGGCGAGAGTGGCTCGGAAATTATATGTAAGAGAGGGTTGAGATAGGGAGACCCACTGTCACCTCTTATTTTTACGATCATAGCCGATGGGCTTACAAAAATGAACAAAAGAGGCATTGACAGAGGTATTATCAAAGGGGTCAAAGTGAAAGGGATCTCAGTTCCGCAATCTATCCTGCAATACGCTGACGATACCCTATTGTTCGGAGAAGGAAAAGTAGAGGAAATCTTGGCAATGAGGATTTTACTAAGATGTTTTGAATATTGGTCGGGACTTGCGGTCAACCTGCACAAGAGTAGTATAATGGCACTAAGCAATTGCAGCGCGGTTTCATTGGAGGTCATAGCATCATTACTTCAGTGTGAGAAGGGAGAGTACCCGCTTCGATACCTAGGAACCGTTATCAGACCGGGCAAAACGAAAAGAGAAGATTGGGAACCACTCATCGAAAAGATAGAGAAAAGATTGGCGGGCTGGAAAGGAAAGTTCTTGTCATTAGAACAAAGGATCACTCTGATCTCGGTCCTCAGCAGCTTGCCGACGTATTTGATGTCCATTTATGAGATCCCAAGGTGGGTGATTCTAAGAATAGACAGATGCAGGAGGCAGTTTCTATGGAAAGGTGGTGGAAAGGTAAGGGGATCCATTTGATGAAGTGGGACTGGGTATGTAAGAAGAAAGAGTTTAAAGGTTTGGGAATTATCAACCTTAGAGATATGAATAAGGCGCTACTTTCCAAATGGTGGTGGAAAATGCACAAGCAAAGGAAAGCGTGGTAGAGCAATTCATTCATGCGATACAGAAGGCGGAAAATATACAGATTTGGAGGAAAGTGCCCAGCAGGGAAGGTTTCTCCCGTATGGAAAGAAATTGCGAAAGTGGGAAAAATTTTCTATTCCAATACGGTATGTAAAGTAGGAAAGGGGAACAGCACGAGCTTCTGGAAGGATAAGTGGTGCGGAGTGAACACACTACAATCGCTCTTCCCAGACCTGACAAACGAAGTTGAAAATACGAATGGTCTGGTAAATGAAGTTTGGAGGAATAAGAGATTGAGATTAGTTATCAGAGGGACACTCTCGTATAGGGGACAGTTACAATTAGATGAGCTGAAAGTAATGCTGTCAGGGGTGAATATCTTACATAGGGATAATCAGGATGAGAGAGAGTGGATCTGGGGTTCATCAAACACGTTTACAGTTGCCTCAATGTACAGTGTGTTAAACGATGGTGGGGTTAGAAATAGTCACGCATCGATTATCTGGAAGTCGCAGGTTCCGAACAAAGTCAGAGCTTTCCTATGGCTCGTCCTCAACAACGCGATCTTGACCAAGTCCAACCTGCGGAAACGTAATATACAGATAGACGTAACTTGTAAATTTTGTAACCTCAACGAAGAGGACGCTGATCATATCTTCGTCCGTTGCCCTAGAGCGACCCTGATTTGGGAAGTTATTGCATTATGTTTTCATACCATTCAGATCCCTAATAGCATAGAGGATTTATGGGGTAGCCGGAGGAGGGATAACATTAGGAGAGAAGTTAGGGGTGGGTGGGATATCACGATTGTAGCTGTTTTGTGGTCTCTCTGGTTGGATAGAAATAATTACTGCTTTCTTAATATTAAATGTAATTTTCATTTACTATTGCATAAAATAGTGGTCCTAATAAATGAATGGGCAGGTAACTCAGGGTCCAGGAAGAAAATCAGATTCGAGTGAATGCTTCGGATAGGGTGGCATTGAACACCAGATTATGCATCTGGGTTGGGACAGTGAGATGGAGGTCCTATTTTGATGATGACGGTGCCCCAGGACAAGTGCCGTTTGTATGCATCTTAGGTTGATGTTAGATATTCTATGTAATAGATCTTGTGTATGTAGTGCCGAGGAGCACAGAATGATGTGGTACTAGTAGTAGATGTATTTTGTGATGTTGTTAATCTTTCATTAATGAGATCAGTGACCGGTCAGTCACTTTTTATTTCAAAAAAAAAAAAAATTTTTTTTTATCAATCTCGGCTCTAAAAGAGAGATTCTTAAGTCGATGCCCGAACATTGTTATCTCTAATCTTGCTTGATATTTAATTTCTCGTTTGTGAATGAGATGCTTTAAAGGATGAATAAAAAAATAACATGTATAGACTTATCGACGTGCTTCCGTCTTGACTTTCTTTTTTCCTTTAAAAAAAAAATCAAAAAAAATCAAATGAGAATAGGAATAGGAATACGGTGAAAAGTTGGATTACTATGTGGCTTTAATTGTCCTTTACATGAGAAAGAATATATTGTTTATAAGATCGTGGTAGCTTAACTTTACTTTTGATTAGTGAAGATGCTGAATAATATACTATTAGGGTAGCTCATTATGAGGGAATACTTGTCCTACACTCATCTGCTTTTCAAAGAACGGTAAGAGATTTTTTTTCCTTCTTTCTTTTCTATGGAGAATTACAAGTGCGAAATAAAAGGCCCGTATATAGTATTTACTAGGCCCAATTGTAAACATAATTTATGTACGGAGTTTAAAAACAGAAGAGGCCCATTACGAAATCCATCAGTCAGGCCCGTTAACGAAAATGAGAGCTGTGTATGTGGTCACTCCCGGTGAGAACAAGCTAACAAATTTCGGCCATTCGGAGCAGCATTGGTATCGGGTCGGATCGGATCGGGTCCTTCACTAACCGGATCCGGATCCGGTCCCATACGGGTCCAAAATTAGATCCGGATCCGTAAGGACCGGATCCGGTTCTAGGTCCTATTAAAATATTTCTACCTGTTCGAGTAGGAGCGGAAGTGTGAGCGGCGAGAGAAGACGGCGAGTGGAGAATTTAGAATAGAGGAGAGAAATAAAAGGACATGAGTTTTGAGTTTGGAAGAGTAAGATTTAGAATTGAGGATAGAATATTTATTTTTATGTTGATTTTTTGGATTTTTTTTTAAATGATCCGGATCCTGGTCGGGTCTCTTTTAAGCGAACCCTGACCCGAAAGTATAACGGGTCCCATTTTAGGACCCGGCTCCGGATAGGCCGGATCGGTTCCTGTTCAATGCCGGGTCCGGATCGGATCCGAATTTTGGGGATTTATACCAATGCTAATAGACCCAAAAAATTGGTTTTCGATTTTTCTGAGAAGCTAAATGCTGCGGTGACCATAAGTAAAGTCACTGTCCTGTGTTCGGACTCGGTATCTCTTTTGGGCCGAGAATGGATGAATGGATGCTGAGGCCCACCCTAGTTGACATAACAAATAGGGGATAAAAAACTTCTAAAATATTTTATGTAGACATGAAATCTCGCTTTGATGTTTAAAATTACATTTCTTAAAATCTCTACTATATTAATGGGAGAGCTGGGGTTGTAAACAAATAAATAATTTATTATTATTTCTTAGTGTGCGTATCAACACGTGCAGCGCACGTGTTGGTAGATTTTTTTTTGTCCTTTTCATTTTCTTCACCTTCACCTTTTTTTCCCACACCTTTTTTTCCCACGTGCAACGCAAGTGTATAATACGTAGAATTTTTTTATCCTTTTCATTCCCCTCCCCATTTTCACCACGTGCAACGCACATGTATAATACATATTTTTAAAAAATACATCGCACGTGCATCGCACGTGCATTATACTAGTCAGTTTATTAAGCAAGAGCTACTTGTGATCTAGTGGTAATCCTATTATTAGCTAGTAAACAAGAGGTCGGGATTTCAATTTCCGCTTGCATCATATCCTTTTTATTATGAGTGTGTTTTTTATTATGAGTGTGTGCGAGTGTGGTGTACATGTTTGGCTACGGCTTTCTTAAAATCTTAGAAAGATGTCCACATCCCTGAAATGGACGGAAAATGTCACACTCGACATAAATCTGGCATACACCACCACATTTCCCAAAGATACTTCAAACCCCATCACTGCTAAGACACAAATGAGGAAGATGATGGGGAATTCATTCAAGTCAACCCATACCCTAAATGCTTGACCCTCATGGATTATAACTAGATTATCCCAGCCAGTAACTTATCTATCATAACATCTCATCTACTAGCTTTCAAAATGAAACTAATCTGTTCAAAAGACTCTGTTTCTTGTCTTGTGCACCTGGATAAAGTGAAAAAGAACAAAAACAAAAAAAACATAAAAAAAAACAAAGATAGTCGTAGCCAAAAACATCCCTCATCCTCTTCTCACCCCCTGCTCCACCTAATCCAAAGTCCGCCCAAACTCGACATCCTCGTTGTCATCGTATTTGACCACCGAAAAAGTCTCAGAAATCCTTGTTTGTTCCCTTAGACGCAACATCTGCCCATGACGAAATCTGAGAATAAATAAATGATAAAGTGTCATAAATAGAACTAGAAGTGTTACCAAATTAGAGATTAGTTCGGTTAAGCCATAGAGTCCAAGTCTTAGCTTGATACCTTCTCTACCTCCAAAATCTTCTTCCAATCCATAGGCCCTCAAAGGAGTGCGGGTGAACATTTAAATCAAAGATGTTATTCCAAATCACACGACTGTGTGCATCTATCTCACGAACAGGTGATCAGTAAAAATGTTGACACAAAAAAACAAGCAACCAAAGGCTCCAAAGCAAAGAATCTGTATTCAATGTAAAGATCAAGTGACATGTGAAATTAAACTTTTGGATATTTAACATATTATTCAAAAAACATATTATCCTTTTATTAACTTCTAGTCATTTAGAAGTTTAGTTCATTTTAAGTTTTTAAGTAGTTGCAATTCGATTTGTAACTGCTTAAATACCGCAAGTATAATGGTCAAAACTTCACTAGATGACATTGTTAATATCCCACCAGTCCAACTGGTTTCGGTCTTGCTATGGTGAGGGTGCAGGGCTGGTCCATTATGTCTCTCTCATCCAATTCCGCTTCCCGTGGATGTCAGCGTGTCGCACTCTAGTCAGCGTGTCGCTCTCCAATATCGCTAGTCCACTCTCTCCCTGTACTGCTGTACATGCCACACTAACGGCACCGGTAATGGCAACTACTGCAGTCATAATGCTTGTGGGTTTCATGTACCGATATAGACATCGGTCGTCGAGCTCTAATAAAGCAACAAGTTTGTTCCTTCATCGGCTGCAGATAACGCCAACACAACCCTCCGGATAAACCTGACACCTTCTCTGAAGATATATTCGGAACAATGCCTGAACCATTTGGCTCGACCTAATCAAACCACCTGAAAAAGAAAAATAAAAAACATCGCAAATTCTAGAGTTACAGAAGAACTCTATTGCGTGCAAAAATACATTGAGGTGTTAGAGCATCCACAGTCGTTCAATGTAAAAAATGGCAAAATGCATATTTTGCCCATCCAATTGGACGAAACGCTACAGTCGTCGAATTGCCAAAAATGCATAAGTTCGTTAAAAAAAAAACAGACGAAACATGATGTTTCGTCTGTCATTAAAAAAATACTTTATACGTAGAAAATATTAATAAAAAATACGGGACGAAAGAAGAAGAAAAAATCAAAATAACGTAACGAAACATGATGTTTCGTCCGGATTTTAAAGAAGTTTTTTTTGAAAAAAAAAATTTGCAAAAACAATTTTTAAAAATAGTTTGTAAATAATATTTGCAAAAACAATTAAAAAATTTGCAAAAACAATTTAAAGTTTTACAAAAAGTGCAAAAAAATCCAAAGCAACTGGACGACACATGGTGCTTCGTCCAGTTTTTGTGGAAATTTTTTTTGCAAAAAAAAAAAAAAATCAAAAACAATTTTTAAAAAACAGTTTGTAAAAAAATATTTGCAAAAACAATTTAAAAATTTACAAAATCAATTTGGATAATTGCAAAAAAAAATTATAAAATTATAAAAAAAATTTCCAATTTTTTTTTTTAAAAAAAAAAATTGGATTGGGACGAAACACATCATGTTTCGTCCCACATGTTTCGTTCCCACGCTTACCAGTTATTTTATTCGGTTTTTATATTTATTTTAATTCGGACGAAACATTATGTTTCGTCCGATCAATTAACAATATAATTAAATAATCCAGACGTTTCGTCTGTTATAATATGCATTTTGCTATTTCGATTGCTATTTCTCCCTTTCTACTGTAGCGCTTTTGCCAAAAAATGGCAAAATAGCAAACGACTGTGAGCGCTACAGTATCAAAAAAATGGCAAAAATGGCAAATAAGCAAACGACTGTGGATGCTCTTATAGGCTTGCTTTGTTTGGTGTTAGAGCATATGTAGTCGTTTGAGAATTATCCATATTTGAGCGACGGCACTCGAAGTGCCGTCCCACAAATTTTATTTTTTTTTTCGTCGGACTCCTTTGTTTTTTTTTTCCCAATTAAAATACCCCCCCCCAAATCCCTCTGACGGCACATGAAGTGCTGTCCTTTCAAAAAAAAAAATTCCGGCCCAAATTCCTCGGACGGCACTTCATGTGCCATCCGGAGGTTTTTGTAATTTTCATTTTTTTTTGCAATTTCTGAAATGTTTTTGTAATTTTTTGTAATTTTTTCGTAATTTCTGAAATATTTTTGTAAATTTTTATTTACGAAAATTTTCAATTATGTCGGACGGCACATGAAGTGCCGTTCGGGGTTTTTTGCAATTTTTTATTTGTTTTTGCAATTTCTGAAATGTTTTTGTAAATTCTGAAATATTTTTGTAATTTTTTTGTAATTTCTGAAATGTTTTTGTAATTTTTTATATTTTTTTTGTAATTTTTTTTTCATTCCGAGAACGAATTTTTTCATGTGTCGGACGGCACTTCGAGTGCCGTCCCTCCCTTCCGCTTCAATTTTTTTTGTTTTTTATTTCTCCGACGGCACTTCATGTGCCGTCGCTTCAAAAAATATTTCAACGGCAACAAAACTTCGATTCCTATTTCTATTTATCCATATATGTATATTTTTCACTTCAACTACTACAGATGCTCTTATACTATTAAATGGAATTATTAGATGACAGCAATAGTGGTCGACTAGTGGTTGAGTTGATATCAAATACTGTTCTGTTTTTTTATGTAAGCGGATAGAGTCAACAGACTCCAGCCCGATCAAAAAATATATTGATAAACCGAATATAACTGTACAAGACAAAAATTAAGGGTTTTAAGAGATGTAAAAAATAAGCGCCAGGCGCTTATTTTTGTTGAGTTGAATACATTTGAGTTAGGGTAAAAAAGGAAAAAAAATCCTGTAACTATGCAATTCTGTGTACAACATATACACTTAAAAGGGCAAATATATATATATATATATATATATATATATATATATATATATATATATATAGGAAAAAAGGGATATGAGCAACTTGCTCATTTAATAAATAAGCAACTGATGATGTGGCATGTATGTGATTGGAAAATTCTTAAAAGGGTTAGTTGTCCATTGTATCACATGCATGCCACATAATCAATTGCTCATTTACTAAATGAGCAAGTTGCTCATATCCCTTTTACCCATATATATATATATATTCTTTTTGTTTTGGATACAAGACTCAATAGAATGATTAGCAAAACAGGTTTTTACTCATAAACATGAGACAGAATACAATTTTTTTTTTGAAATTATTACCAAATACATAGCTTTGCATAAAACAAGGAAACTGCAAACAAATCAAAACAAATTGAAATCAAAATATTGCAAGTGGGAGAGCAATCTAATCAGTGAGATATCTCAGTCTAATTACAGTAACAAAGGACATGCTTGCCAGAATTACTGTCACATGTGACTGAATATATCCTGACATTGAGTGTATAACTCAAGTATTGGTTGTACAAACCTATGTTTATCAACTCCATAGGTCACAGTACTCTTGTCCAAACCCATGAGTCCCATCATCATCAACATCAAATCCACTGGACTCTTCTAGTTCTAGGTTTTTGGGCCTTGTTTGTAGGGCCCGTCCCAAGTTACGAAGGGATTAATTTAAGCAGTGATGATGTTGTAAGATTAATTAGCAACTTCATATTAAGTATAAATGATTACATCAATCACTATATAATCCAAAATTGAGACTGGGTTTTTGTTCAGGACTGACCTTTGAACTGCCCAATAGAATAATACAATGAACATGATGCTGAACTATAATCACACATGGGAGCAAAGCCTGCAGGAGTCCTTTATGGCTTTATTTCAGTGCTATGATTCCCTCTCTACATCACCATACTCTATAAATAATTAAACTTTTTCTTTGAGGAAATTTACTTTAGGGCCTTCATTTAACTTTAATGTACTATTAGATTCTTCAACTTTCTTCAAACACTTGAAAGTTATAGTACACAAAATATATCATAAAATTATTATAGTGAGGGGCTTGGATAAAATTTCCTCCAATTTTTTTCCCATTAAACAGTGTCATGTTTATTTTAGCTTTTGGTTCTTTTCCCTCCACTCTTTATATACCCACAAGATCTCTCCTTTTTCCTCCTACCTCCTAATACTACATATCTATCCTCAGATCTCACAGGATGAGTAGTTGTGGTGTTCCTTACCTGAGTTCATCTTACTATAATTCAACTTACAGTTGTGAAGGTGATGATGGAGGGGTTAATGTAGTGAAGAAGAAGAGGGTGATAGTGGTGATAGATGAGAGCTCAGGGGCAAAGCAAGCCATGATGTGGGCTCTAACTCATCTGGCAGCTAGAGGAGACCTCCTCACTCTCCTTCAAGTTTGGCATAGCCCACATCACCCTGCTTCTTCTAATGCTTACAACAAAGAGGAAGAGGAAGCAACTGATCTTGTCCAGTCACTTGCTTCACTCTGCAAGGCTTGCAAGCCTGAGGTTTATCAATCAAACATCTAATCCTTTTCTTATTTTAGTTTTTATAGTAAAGGATATATAATAGACTACCTATTAGCTAGATATATATTAGCTAATCATCTTTTTTCTGTATTGTTGTTTTTTGTGATGAAAGAATAAAATAACACTGTCTATTCTCATATTCACTTTCAAGAATAAGATTTTATGTCTACTTAGAGCATCCACAGTCGTTTTCTATATCTCCCATTTTGCCATATTATAACAAACGATGCGCTGCAATCGTTTCTCATTTTGCCATTTTTTGGCAAACGTTCTATTCTCATTTATCAAATATGAGAAACGAAATGAACTTTCTCAAATTATAAAGGACGGACGGGGTATGATACCCCGTCTCTCCGATTTAATAATTTTTTAAACGATTCAGACGGAAGATCATATCCCGTCTCTATAATTTTCTTTTTTTAAAAAAAAAAAAATAGGTCGGACGGGGTATGATACCCCACGGGGTATGATACCCCGTCTCTCCCAATTAAAAAAGTTTTTTTTTTTAATAATCGATTCAGACGGGGAATGATACCCCGGCCGGGGTATCATACCCCGTCCAAGCAAAATGGGCACAGTGTACTATTAGGTAGGTTTAGTTATAGTAATAAATAGGTTTAGGTAGTGTATTAGGTAGGTTTTATTATTATTATATTATTTAAATTAGTTAATTAATATAGTTTAATATTTAATAAGTAATTAACTTTTTTAAATTTATTTTAAATGATGAGACGGTATATCATATACCGTCCCTCGCTTATTTCTAAAAAAATGAGAAAGATATAGCAAACGACCACTGCAGCAAACATCGTCATTTGCTATTACTGTAGCTGCCATTTTTTAACAAATGAGAAACACGACTGTGGTTGCTCTTAGATCAGTTCTGCTAGAATCATACTTTAATGGTGAAGATAAAGAAATTTACTTTATTTCTGTCTATCTCACCTAAAAAGACATCAACCTATCATAATTATTTCTTCCTATTTACTTCTATATTCTTTTTTTTTTTTCTGCTTGTTTTTGTGTTTATATATGAACGGGGCCGGCTCTAAGTTCCCGGGCCCGAGGCGAACTCCCGAAATCGAGCCTCTTATACATTAAAAAAAAATATGTATACAAAAATTGCACATTGTTCAAGACAAAATATGCAAAATATATATCATCGAAAAATAAGTTTAGTGAAAAATCATCAATCAGATATATATCCACACGAGAAACATATAAAAACATGCATAAAATTATTTAGATATGCAAAACATATAATTAAGTCTCAACAATTGTGAATGTATGTGAATTTGACTCTTCAGCAGCAGCATCTTATAGGATGTATTAGTAGTAAAGTTTATAATGATATTTTTCTCCCATTCAATCAGGTTCAAGTAGAAGCACTTGTAATCCAAGGACACAAGCTAGACACTGTTCTCAGCCAAGTCAAGAAGTTGGAAGCCTCTGTTCTGGTGTTAAGTCAAAGCAAGCCTTCCCCTTTCTCTTGGTAAAGCTCAAATAACTTTTACCCTATTCATCTCTAGTAAAAATTTTGATTATTCATCTTCTTTTTACTGATTTAATTTAAATTTATTTATTTTTTATTACAGTTTGTTCAGAAATAGCAGAGAGAAATTTGTGGAGCAGTGCATAAACAGAGCTGGGTGTCTGACAATGGCAGTGAGAAAACAGAGCAAGGGTGTCGGTGGATACCTTGTCAACACTAGATGGCAGAGGAACTTCTGGCTCTTGGCCTAACCTTCTCGAACTAATTGAAATGAACATAATAAAGAACTGCCTTCTCTAACAAAGCACTGTGCTGTAAACAAAAGACACCTCCCGACCCTTAGGCCTTCTGATTGTAACTTCCATGACATAAACCTGTGAATAACTTGGTCAGCGCACTATGTTGTGGTATCAAATGTTCTATTAATGTTTGATCATTCCAAATGTAGTTTACCTTGTGAAGTATATTGACATATTGGAAACTAGAGAGTTTTCTAAATAGCCTAATTGTTGAGATGGCTTGTGGCTGATGAATCAATAGAAAGTGCAGCTACACATCTAATTGCATTTAATGAAGAAATTGGATTCTTGAAAAGTAGGCATGAATCGATGATAGCAACCCCAAGAAACAAAGAAAATTATAATTTTTGTGAAGACCATATCTTAGAACGCTGTTTTTTTTTGGTAAGGCGCTGATATGGGCCAGGAATAAACGCGGCTCATCCTGAGCCACTGGATCCCCTCAGGATGCGCGCCCTTTCTGGTCTTTCAGATCTGCCACGTCAGCACCGGAAAACCGCCCGGAGATCTGCCACGTCAGCCCGGAAATCACTCCGGCGCCTGCCACGTCAGTCCTATACCGTCCGGCTTTCCACCGCTTCAGCCAGTCGGGTAACCGGGTCCGGCCCAGCCCCAAACGGGTCTGGACCCGATTGGAATCCTCTATAAATACCAGACCCTCCCCCCTGTCTGCAGGTAATCAAACTTTCTCCCCTAAAATCCTAGTTACTGTTGCTCTTATCTTAAGTGACTGACTAGATCGTCGGAGGGTCTGCCACCGGAACCAACCCCGGTATTTCTAGATCGTCTGCAGGTACACAAGACATCGGATCCGAGCCCTCTGATCCGAGCCCAGCCATCCACCTCACTCCAAGCCCGTCGCATGTACCGCTCGGCCAGCCGAGGGTCGTCTGACTAGCAGCTTTCTCCTTCAATACAAATCGAGTAAGAACTCACACCTGATGCATCCACACGCCTCCCAGAAATAAACCGCATCAGGTTGGCGCCGTCTATGGGAAAGCTACTTCAGAAGCCGACCCGAGTCCGACTGCCAAGGTACCTCGACAGCCGAACTCCCATGGCCTCCAAAGGCAAGGGGGCTGCGTCCTCCGTCAACCGACGGGACACACCCCCACCAAATGCCAATGCCGGGCCACGCACATCAAAGCACAGGGCTCCCCATCAGGGGTCCCAGAGGAGCGTCACCCGCCAAGTCCAGCCCGACCTACGGGGGATAATCATCAACCGGCAGGTTAGCCACAGTAGGGGAAGGGCCGCTTCCAACTCAGCCCCGAACCATCCAAGACCGCCACCCGAAGGACGGAGGCCAGCGCTCAGCCGCGTCGGGAGGCAACCTTCAGACCAACCAAACAGGGTCGAGGGAGCCCCGGTCACACACAAAGAGTTCCAGGATTTTCGAAGGGAAATTCTTGGGGCTCTCCGACGGGCCCCCAGGGAGGAAGCACGCCATTCCCAAACCAGGTCGGACGCCGAGGCCAGCGTGTCCCGCCCCTCAACAATCCAGCCAGAGGACGATGGCGTACTCCTAAGGCGCCTCCAAGAAATGGAGGACCGCCTCGATCACATAGGCGACGGTGGCCAAGGAGCGGCTCAGGGATACAGACCTGTCTGACCTCCCTTCTCCGCCCTCATCCTCCAAGCGAAAATACCGCGGAATTTTCGACCCCTTCAATTCGAGACCTATAACGGCGAGGGAGATCCTGCTGATCACATGGAGGGTTTCAAAACCCTCATGATGATTCACAGCGCCTCAGATCCTCTGCTGTGCCGAGCCTTCCCTGTCACCCTTCGGGGTCCGGCTCGTGAATGGTTCTCGAAGCTCACCCCCGGCTCCATTTACTCCTTCGACCAACTGGAGGGCAATTTCCTTGTCCATTTTGTCACAAGCCGGAAGGCCGAAAGGAAGAGCGCCTCTTTACTTAGGCTCAGGCAGGTGGAGGGGGAGTCACTCAGAGTGTTCGTTCGGAGATTCACCGCAGAGGCAAGATCGGTCTCCTCCCTTGATCCTGGCGTCGCCTCCGCGGCATTTCGGCACAACGTCCGTCATGGACAGCTGAAGGCCTCTCTGGCGAAGAAACCCCCCGTCGATTTTCCCGACCTCCTCAACAGGGTCGAGAAGTACATTAGGGCAGAAGAGGTCCTTAACCCCGAAGATTCCAGGGAGGCCACCGGGAAGGGAAAACGGAAGGCCGAAGAAGTCGAGCCATCGAAGAAGGCTCCGAGGGACGCGGGTGCCATGAAGAAAGTCCCGCCGGTCCCCCGCTCGAGAGGTATACCCCACTATCCCAAAATGTGTCCTCCATACTCCTGGCGATCGAGGACAGAGATCTTGTTCAGTATCCCCCTCGACCGTCCAACAACACTAGCAAGAAAAGGGATCAGCGGTTCTACTGCCGCTTCCACCGAGGCAACGGGCACGACACGGATCATTGTCGTGCCCTGAAAGACGAGATCGAGGCCCTCATTCAGCGAGGGTACCTCCGGGAGTACAAGCGGGACAACGCTCGGGGGCAGAGGGACACGAGGAACAAGAGAACCCCACCTCCTCCTCGAGCTCCCCTGCAGCTCCCCGAGCGAGAGCATGAGCTTGACGAGCCTGATGGCCAAGCCGTATTACACTGCGTCCATGGGGGGCCCATGGGAGGAGAGTCCAACACTTCCCGCAAGGCGTTCATCCAGAATGTTAACGCCGTCCAAGGACCTCTCCCCCCTCAAATTCAACCACTCTCCGTCTCCTTCTCGGGTGACGACCTGGAGGGGGTGCGGCTCCCGCATTGCGACGCCCTCGTGATCAATCTCAGCATGGCAAATTTCGATGCTCGGCGGATCCTTGTAGACAACGGGAGTTCGGTCAACATTCTGTTCCTCGAAGCTTTCGAGAACCTAAAGCTGCCCCGTAGCAAGCTCAAGCCAGCAGGATACACCCTGCACGGATTTTCTGGAGTTCCGGTGACAATCGAGGGGATCGTCACACTGGACGTCACGGCAGGCACGGCCCCAAACCGGAGAACCGAGTCCATGGACTTCATGGTTGTCAACGTCAAGGCAGCCTACAATGCCATACTCGGCCGTCCAGGCCTCTGCTCTCTCCAGGCTGTCCCCTCGGCCTACCACCAGAAGATGAAGTTCCCTACCAGTACCGGGGTAGGGGTGGTCCGGGGGAACCAGGAAGCCGCTCGCTCATGCTACATGACAGCAATAGGAAGCGGAGTGCTTTCCCTCGACGCCGTGGAGATGCGGCCCCAAAGGACCCAGCCAGAGCCAGAGTCGGCAGACGAGCTGGAGGATGTCTCCTTCGAGACAGGGGATCCGTCGAAGCAATTTCGAGTAAGTCGCTTCCTCACACCCCGCCTTAAATCCGACCTCATCACCTGCATTCGGCGCAATGTCGATCTGTTCGCCTGGAAGCCATCGGACATGCCCGGTATTTCCGAGGACCTCATCATGCACAAACTCAGCGTGATCCCCGGGTCAAAACCGGTGGTCCAAAAGCGACGTAAGTTCGCTCCAGAGCGACAACAGGCGGTTAATGCAGAAGTCGACAAGCTCCTGGCCGCGCGCTTCATCCAAGAGGTCAGCTACCACGAGTGGCTGGCGAACGTCGTCATGGTCAAGAAGGCGAGCGGGAGCTGGAGAATTTGCATAGATTTCACGGACCTCAACAAGGCGTGCCCGAAGGATCCATTCCCCCTCCCTAGAATCGACGCTCTTATCGATGCGACATCGGGTCACGAGCTCCTATCATTCATGGATGCGTTCTCCGGCTACAACCAGATCCGCATGTTCCCTCCCGATATCGCTAAGACATCCTTCGTTACAGACCAGGGGCTGTATTGTTACAGGATCATGCCCTTCGGGCTGAAGAACGCCGGTGCCACATACCAGAGGCTCGTCAACCGGGTCTTCAAGGAGCAAATCGGGCACAATATGGAGGTATATGTGGACGACATGCTCGTCAAAAGCCAGCGGAGGGAGGACCACGTGGCCGATCTGGAGGAGGCCTTTGGGGTACTTCGGACCCATAATATGAGACTCAATCCGAGCAAATGCGCCTTCGGCGTCTCCGCAGGAAAGTTTCTTGGCTTTATTGTCAGCCAACTGGGAATCGAAGCGAACCCCGAGAAGATCCAAGCAATCCTGGACATGGCTCCTCCCAGGAACATCAAAAAAGTCCAGCGATTGACGGGGAGACTGGCGGCCATCGACCGTTTCCTCTCCAAGTCTGGAGAGAAGTCTCTTCCATTCGAATGGGGAGTCCAACAACAAGAGGCCTTCGCCCAATTGAAGGAGTACCTCGCAAACCCTCCCCTCCTCAGCAAGCCCGAACCAGGAGAGCCACTATGGCTTTACCTATCAGCCTCGGAGAAGGTGCTCAGCGCCGTTCTCGTTCGGGAGGAGGAGGGATCACAGAAGCCTCTGTACTACGTCAGCAAGGTCCTGCTCGATGCCGAGACCAGGTACTCTCGGATGGAGAAGGTAGCGTACGCCCTAGTCATGGCCTCGCGAAAACTCCGCCCCTATTTCCAATCCCATTCTGTCCAGGTGCTGACGGACCAACCCTTGAAGGCCGTACTCTACAAACCGGAGAGCTCGGGCCGACTCGTGAAGTGGTCAATTGAACTCAGCCAGTATGACATTGGCTATCAACCCAGAACAGCAATCAAGGGGTAGGCGCTCGCAGAGTTCATTATGGAGTGCACCATCTCCGAGCACCCTGCAAGCAAGGAAAGCGACCAGACGTGGGAAGTTTACGTCGATGGTTCCTCCTGCGAGGCAGGCAGCGGAGCGGGCATCATCCTGCGAGACCCGGACGGTTTTCTTCTACAATACTGCCTCTGCCTTAACTTCCCGGCCTCCAACAACGAGGCCGGATACGAGGCAATGATCGCCGGGCTCACTCTAGCTCATCAGGCCGGTGCCAAGCAGATCAGGGTTTTCAGCGACTCCCAGCTCGTAGTCAACCAGATCACTGGGGAGTACGAGGCCCGCGACGATCGCATGGTCCGGTGCCGAGCTGTAGTTCAACGCCTACTCGCGTCCTTCGACGAATCGGCTGTTTTGCGGATCCCCCAGGAACAGAATGTCCAGGCTGACGCCTTATCAAAACTGGCTTCCTCTTCCTTCGAGGGTCTCGACCACACGGTCCTGATCGAAGTCATGCTAAAACCAAGCATCGACATCCCAGAGGTCCTGTGCATTGAAGACGGAGCTCCCCCCGAAGATTGGACCACTCTGATTAGGCGATTTCTCGTCAAGGGAGAGCTCCCCGAAGACCGAGCCGAAGCAAGAAGGGTCAGGGCCCGGGCGGAAAGGTTCACAATGATCGACTCAACACTCTTCAAGAGGTCTTACACTACCTCCGATGGTCGACCCTATCTCCGTTGCCTCACTCCCGATGAAGCCAAGTATGCTCTCAAGGAATTACACGAGGGGATTGGCGGATGTCACATGGGAAGTCGCTCGCTCGCGCGAAAGGCTTTGAACCACGGGTACTACTGGCCCACCATGTTGCAGGATGCTCTGACCCTTGTCAAAAAATGTGGCCCCTGTCAAAGATTCTCGCCCATCAAAAGGGTTCCGCAAGCAAACCTCCGGTCCATGGCCAGTCCGACCCCCTTTGCAATGTGGGGGATGGATCTGGTAGGCCCCTTTCCAAAGGCGACAGGGCAATGAAAGTTTCTTATAGTTGCAATCTACTACTTCACAAAATGGATCGAGGCGGAGCCATTAGTTTCGATCACCGAGCAACAGACTCAACAGTTCTTCTGGAAACACATTGTCTGTCGATTCGGGATCCCCAAGTACTCGTCACGGATAACGGGACCCAGTTCGCAGGCAAGCATTTTCGCAAGTTCTGCGAAGACCTCGGTATCCAGCAGCGCTTCTCTTCAGTATGCCATTCCCAGTCCAACGGGCAGGCAGAGAACGCAAATCGTCAGATCCTCGACGGACTCAAGAAGCGACTCGATAATTCCTCCAAGGGGTAATGGGTCGACGAACTTCCAAGCGTTCTCTGGGCCCACCGAACGACGAAAAGAATCCCGATGGGGGAGTCACCTTTCAATTTAACTTACGGCGCTGAGGCCGTTATTCCCCTGGACGTCAGATCCTCGACGGACTCAAGAAGCGACTCGATAATTCCTCCAAGGGGTAATGGGTCGACGAACTTCCAAGCGTTCTCTGGGCCCACCGAACGACGAAAAGAATCCCGATGGGGGAGTCACCTTTCAGTTTAACTTACGGCGCTGAGGCCGTTATTCCCCTGGACGTCAGATCCTCGACGGACTCAAGAAGCGACTCGATAATTCCTCCAAGGGGTAATGGGTCGACGAACTTCCAAGCGTTCTCTGGGCCCACCGAACGACGAAAAGAATCCCGACGGGGGAGTCACCTTTCAATTTAACTTACGGCGCTGAGGCCGTTATTCCCCTGGAAATAGGCATCCCCTCTCCCAGAATCATGGCTTTCGACGAAGCAAGCAACTCCATGCAACTACGAGCCGACCTGGACCTTATTGACGAGGTTAGGGAGAAGTCGGCCATTAGAAGGAACATCTACCAGCAAAGAATCGAGAGGTTCTACAACAAGAAGGTGCGCCCAACAAACATTGCACTCAGAGATCTTGTCCTCCGGAAACTGGCGGTATCCAACCCCGACCAAAAAAAAAGTTGGCACCAAACTGGGAGGGCCCTTATAAGGTTTCAGAGATCGTACGACCGGGTACCTATCGCCTGACCGACACCGACGGCAAGCCCGTCAAGAGGCCCTGGAATGCGGAGCACTTGATTAAGTTTTTAGGAGAGTAACCTCCATGTAAAAATGTAGCGATCGTAATCGGCACGTTGTGCCTAGTGTTTTGTAAAGTCCTATAAACGGCACATCGTGCCTAGACTTTTTGTAAAGCTCCTATTTTGTAAACATGCCAGCTTTCTTAAAACAAGCTCATGACACCAGTATCTCGCAAATAACAAACAGGCTTATCTTGCAAGCCTAGGATTCGGCCCCCGGATGAAAATGCGAGCCCAAACCGGCTTCTCTTACAAGCCTAGGACTCGGCGCTCGGATGAAAGCGCGAGCCCAAACCGGCTTCTCTTTCAAGCCTAGGACTCGGCGCTCGGATCAAAGCGCGAGCCCAAACCGGCTTCTCTTTCAAGCCTAGGACTCGGCACCCGGATGAAAACGCGAGCCCAAACTGGCTTCTCTTTCAAGCCTAGGACTCGGCGCTCGGATGAAAGCGCGAGCCCAAACCGGCTTCTCTTTCAAGCCTAGGACTCAGCGCTCGGATCAAAGCGCGAGCCCAAACCGGCTTCTCTTTCAAGCTTAGGACTCGGCGCTCGGATAAAAATGCGAGCCCAAACAGGCCTCTCTTACAAGCCTAGGACTCGGCGCTCGGATAAAAACGCGAGCCCGAACCGGCTTCTCTTACAAGCCTAGGACTCGGCGCTCGGATAAAAATGCGAGCCCAAACAGGCTTCTCTTACAATCCTGGGATTCGGCACTCGAATGAAAGCGCGAGCCCAAACAGGCTTCTCTTACAAGCCTAGGACTCGGCGCTCGGATAAAAACGCGAGCCCAAACCGGCTTCTCTTACAAGCCTAGGACTCGGCGCTCGGATAAAGGCGCGAGCCCCAAACAGGCTTTCAATCCGTCTCTTCCCGAGAACATGTGCAGGAGCTCGGCGTCGACCCCGAACAAGGCGGGTGCCCTCTCCAAGGGCACCGCGACCTTGACACTCGGCGGCGACGCTCCGCTACGCCTGCAATTGCCTTTCTCACCGGTATGGGGGCTCGGCATCCGTCCCTCACTCGGTTTGGCCTCCTCGGAGGCCATCAACCGATGCGCGAGGAGACATCCGCCAGCCACGCCCGCACCGTCTTCCCCGAGAACATGTGCAGGAGCTCAGCATCGACCCCGAGCAAGGCGGGTGCCCTCTCCGAGGGCACCGCGACCTTGACACTCGGCGGCGACGCTCCGCTACGCCTGCAATTGCCTTTCTCACTGGTATGGGGGCTCGGCATCCGTCCCTCGCTCGGTTTGGCCTCCTCGGAGGCCATCAACCGATGCGCGAGGCGACATCCGCCAGCCACGCCCGCACCATCTCTCTCGAGAACATGTGCAGGAGCTCGGCGTCGACCCCGAGCAAGGCGGGTGCCTTCTCCGAGGGCACCGCGACCTTGACACTCGGCGGCGACACTCCGCTACGCCTGCAATTGCCTTTCTCACAGGTATGGGGGCTCGACATCCGTCCCTCGCTCGGTTTGGCCTCCTCGGAGGCCATCAACCGATGCGCGAGGAGACATCCGCCAGCCACGCCCGCACCGTCTTCCCCGAGAACATGTGCAGGAGCTCGGCATCGACCCCGAGCAAGGCGGGTGCCCTCTCCGAGGGCACCGCGACCTTGACACTCGGTGGCAACGCTCCGCTACGCCTGCAATTGCCTTTCTCACCGGTATGGGGGCTCGGCATCCGTCCCTCGCTCGATTTGGCCTCCTCGGAGGCCATCAACCGATGCGCGAGGAGACATCCGCCAGCCACGCCCGCACCGTCTTCCCCGAGAACATGTGCAGGAGCTCGGCATCGACCCCGAGCAAGGCGGGTGCCCTCTCCGAGGGCACCGCAACCTTGACACTCGGCGGCGACGCTCCGCTACGCCTGCAATTGTCTTTCTCACCGGTATGGGGGCTCGGCATCCGTCCCTCGCTCGGTTTGGCCTCCTCGGAGGTCATCAACCGATGCGCGAGGCGACATCCGCCAGCCACGCCCGCACCGTCTCTCCCGAGAACATGTGCAGGAGCTCGGCGTCGACCCCGAGCAAGGTTGGTGCCCTCTCTGAGGGCACCGCAACCTTGACACTCGGCGGCGACGCTCCGCTACTCCTGCAATTGCCTTTCTCATCGGTATGGGGGCTCGGCATCCGTCCCTCGCTCGGTTTGGCCTCCTCGGAGGCCATCAACCGATGCGCGAGGAGACATCCGCCAGCCACGCCCGCACCGTCTTCCCCGAGAACATGTGCTAGACCACCCTCTCACCCGCGAGCAACTCGGGGTTTTCGGCTTTTTGCAAACCTAAACCCCGAACTGTTCGAGGATGGCAGGGGAGCCATCGACCCGCTGCTCTTGCCGTCCCGGAACAAGAATCTGAGCGTTCTAACTGATCAGCTGACCCTTCTCTCGCCCACGAACTGCTCGGGGTTTACGACTCCTAACGAGTCCAAAACCCCGAACAGTTCGAGGACGGCAGAAGAGCCACCAAGCTTCGGATCTCTCCGAACCCCCCAAATGATCGGTCGGCCCACCGCTCACCAACGAAAATTTTATGTTCTCTGGACACCCGCCTCTGGCAGGCATCCGAGTCGGAGGACTCACTACATGACAACTGATAAGGGGAGTGGTGATTATATAGCCCACTGAGACCCTCATTTATTACACTTGGGAATGCGAAACGACAAAAGGCGAAACGTCGCCATAAATGTTCGTCGGAATGCGAAACGTCGCAATTAATGGCGCAGTCGCGTCAGTTGCGACCCTTCGTAGATTTCACAATCTGGCACCCTCGGCAACCGAGGCAAACAAGGATCCGAGAAACAAATGTTCTTATTGATTACTCTTTGATTGCTCACTGCTTACAACTCGATGAACGTCAATACAAATACAATGAAAAACTCAATTCACTCGCACTCGGCAGGGAACTCAAATTCAGGGCTCTTATTACGTTCGGTTGGGCCGATCACTGAAGACGCTCCCATCACCGAGCTCCCAGCATCATCCGGCTGGGCCTCAACCAGCGAGAACGGCAGCGACCGCCTGGGGGTGGAGTTGCTCGCCTCTTCAACTAGGCCCGCACCCAAAATGAGCTTCAGCCGACGAACCTCCAATTCTTTCTCCACGACGGCCTCGCGAAGAAAAGACTCCGAAGCTGAGCGCCCACTAGAGGTGTTCGAGGCCGACCAGTCCGTCTCGATGACCCACCAGTCCCGGTCGGCGATGATTTTTCTCAAACGAGCCACCTCTAGGCCGAGCTCTCTTGACTTGTTCAGAAAATAATTCTTGGCGGCCTCTCGGTCCCGAGCCAACTTATGTTGACGAGCCAAAGTCTATCAAAAGAAAAACAGACATCACAAAAACGCAAGTATCGAAGGGTCGGAAAAGATTCATTTCATTTCATCTCAAAATTTTGGTACAAAAAGTTGCGGGGGCCAGTCCGCCGAAGGCATTTACATCAAAAAAGTATAAAAACAAAAACATCTAGTCTTGGGGGTCGAGTTGCACCTCTTCATCGCCTTGGCCTTCTTCGCCACCATCACCACCAGGGGTCGGAGGCGGGTCCGGTTTCCATCCGAAGCTGAGGTGGTCGACGCTGCACTCAGGGTAGATATACTTAAAGTGGGACTTGGCCTGCTCATACGCCTCATCCTACACCGCCACCAAAGTCTCCCCCAAGACACCCTCCAAATCCTCCACGGCCTTCTTCGCCTTGTCCTTCTCAGCCGCCTCGGCCGCGACCTTCTTCAGCAGGTCCTCCCGGTCCTGCTTATAAATCTTTACAAGAGACTCTAACTAAGCCTCGTGAACGGTCACTTGCTCCCGAGCCTCCTTCAGGTCGTCCGTCGCCTTATTTAGCTCCGGAAGGAACTTCTCCGACTGCTTCCGCTCGTAAAGAATTTCCTTCTCCAGGCACTTATGGACGTGCTGGCCGTGGAGCATCGCCTGTTTCAAAGAGACCAATGTTAGTGACAATTATAAACTAAGTCAACAAACAGACCTCGACCGACTTACCGAGAGGTTGGCTTGGGCCCATCGCATATACGCCTGGTCGGCCGTCTGAGCCGCCAGGGCCATCCCATCACGATCGGTGATGGCCTTCGAGACGAACTCCATCGAAACGGGTCCGTCGAGGATAGTGTCCCCCTTCAAAATCGACCAGTCGGGGACGAAAGGCATCGTCGCCATCCTCCCCACTAGCTCCGCGGCGCTCGGTCGAACCGGAGGAAGCTATTGCGGCGGCGATTCCACTGTCTTCCCCGAGCCGCCTGCCGCGTCCCGAGCCGATCTCGTCGAGCGGGAGTGGTGCTGGTGCTGCTTCTTCTGCTTCTTGGCAGGCGATTGCACCTCGGGCGCTGGAGAGGGCGCCTGCGGGGTCCCTCCGGCTTGCGGAGCCTGGGCAGCCAACTTCTTCCTCTCGGCCGCCAGACGATCCTGCTCCTCCCTCTTCTTCTTCTCCAGTCTCGTCTTCTCGGCCGCAGCGAGCAAGATCTTCTTGGCTTGGGCCTGTTGTGCCGACATTCCTACAACAAGATAAGAAAAGAAAGGCTAAACGTTAACACGTAGGCAGGAAGATGAAAAAATATGGAAAGAAACATACTAGGGTCGGCGGGACTCAGTCCGGCCCTCGCTAGGTGAATCTCGGTCACACGAGGCCATGAAATGCTGTGACCCCCAACTATCGTCTCAACCGCCTCCCACTCCTTGGCGGATAATTCGCTCTTCTTCGGAGGCTTGCGCTTCGGCTTCACGAAGTTCCATTGGGTCGGAATCCCCCACGACCCTTCTGTCTTAACAACAAAGTACTGATCCCTCCAATTCTTAATCGAATCCGGGTGGCCGTGCACCACCTTCTTGTACGGCCTCGGTGAGAAGTAGAATACCCCCTCAATGTCTCCAAGCGAACCAATTCCGAAGATGGCTCGGAAGTACGACAGTCTCGGCTTCACCCCCTTCTCTTGACATTTCAGAATGAAACAAATCAGATGCTTCCAAGAGTTCGGGCCGTATTGCATGGGGCACAGTTCCGCCCAGTTCAAGACCCTCTTCACAAAAGGGTGCAAGGGCAGCCTCGGTCCCGAGAGGAAGGCATCCTCTGGGAAAATGCAATAGCCCGGGGCCAGAACAGTGGTAGGGCGGATACCTGGGCTCGGAAGAAGAAGCTCATACTCCCGTGGAATATAGTAAGCTGCCCTGATGATGTTAAGGTACTCCGGTCTCAGGTTGCTTGGGGTGCTGTCCGCACGAATCTTCGTCCTAGTATTCTCGCCCGGCATAGGAGGGATCGGTTGGATATCCTTGATATTGTCAGGATACATGCGTATCGACACGGGATTCCGGAAGGTGACGGGGGGAACATCGAGACCCTCCCTCGGCGCACCCTCGTCTTGCGAAGAGGGACTTTGGGGAATGATCATGACTTTCTTCTTCCGACGTGGCCGAGGCTTGCGTTCGGGGGAAGGCGTCGACAAAGGTGGTAAAGGAGGAAGATCCTCTCCGGCACCCGCTGTCCCTTCGGGCATGCTCTGACCGGTCTCCTGCTCACCAACTTCCTCTTCTCCCTCGCCTTCCGCCTCACCCTGCTCGTCTTCATCCCCCTCCTCGTCGTCATCACCCCCCTCATCATCATCATCCATCTCCTCGTCTGTTTCCTCCTCATCCTCATCCTCGCTGTCCCCCACGTCCTCCTCGCCACCCTCTTCCATGGGCTCCTTTCCCGGTCTCCTCGACCTCAACGGTTGCACCACAAAGACTACATCATCGCCATCGTCTGAGCCAGGGTCGGAAAAAACCTCCTCTTTCACCTGGTACTTGCCCAGGGACGAGGACGTTTCCAACTCCGACTCCTGTTCAGACCGACCGGACGAGCTAGCCTCGGATCCAGATTGAGTTCGCGACATGGCTAAAAGAAAATTACTAACCTGATGCGTGGAAAGTTACTTTCACGAGAGAATCCGCCACCAGCGATTAAAACTCCTGCTCTTTGTTGAAAAGTGAAAAGTGAGTAATGAAGACGTAAATAAGAAAATGAGAGGGGGGTGGGGGTTTTTAAAGTGGAAAACAACTCCTCGATTTTCGCAAATGAGGATCTAGCCGTTAGATCTTATCTGACAAGATCTAACGGCCACCATGGTCTAAACAAGCGTTGATCTTTGCGCCATGACATCAGCAAGAAAGTGTGAAATTACCCCAGTACCCCTTCCTATTTACCAGACAGGAAAAATTTTACCAAGTCAGAGGGGGTCGGCGCTCGGATCGAAGCGCGAGCCAAGCCACCTTTCCTTTCTCAGTAGAGGCTCGACGCTCGGAGCTCGGATAGAAGCGCGAGCCCATATCCCTTCTCTTCATTACAGAAGGGCTCGGAGCTCGGATAAAACCTCGAGCCAAACCAGCTTCTCATGTCTCAGTAGGAGCTCGACGCTCGGATGGAAGCTCGAACCACGCCACCTCTCCTTTCTCAGATGGGGCTCGGCGCTCGGATCAAAGCTCGAGCCAGGCACCCTCTCCTTTCTCAGCTGACGCTCGGAGCTCGGATAGAAGCGCGAGCTCATGTCCCTTCTCTTCATTACAGAAGGGCTCGGAGCTCGGATAAAACCTCGAGCCAAACCAGCTTCTCCTGTCTCATTAGAAGCTCGACGCTTGGATCGAAGCTCGAGCCAAGCCACCTTTCCTTTCTCAGCTGACGCTCGGAGCTCGGATAGAAGCGCGAGCCCATATCCCTTCTCTTCATTACAGAAGGGCTCGGAGCTCGGATAAAACCTCGAGCCAAACCAGCTTCTCCTGTCTCAGTAGGAGCTCGACGCTCGGATCGAAGCTCGAACCACGCCACCTCTCCTTTCTCAGTAGAGGCTCGACGCTCGGATCGAAGCTCGAGCCAGCCCATCTTCTCCTTTCCCAGGAGGGGCTCGGCGCTCGGATCGAAGCTCAAGCCAGGCCACTTCTCCACTCTCAGAAGGGGCTCGACGCTCGGATCGAAGCTCGAGCCAGGTCACCTCCCAGAAGAGACTCGACGCTCGGATCAAAGCACGAGCCACGCCTTCCTCTCCTTTCTCAGTAGAGGCTCGACGCTCGGATCGAAGCTCGAGCCAGCCCATCTTCTCCTTTCCCAGGAGGGGCTCGGCGCTCGGATCGAAGCTCAAGCCAGGCCACTTCTCCACTCTCAGAAGGGGCTCGACGCTCGGATCGAAGCTCGAGCCAGGTCACCTCCTCCTTTCTCAGTTGACGCTCGCCGTTCGGATCGGAGCTCGAACCAGGTCACTTCCCCATTCTCAGAAGAGACTCGACGCTCGGATCAAAGCACGAGCCACGCCTTCCTCTCCTTTCTCAGTAGAGGCTCGACGCTCGGATCGAAGCTCGAGCCAGCCCATCTTCTCCTTTCCCAGGAGGGGCTCGGCGCTCGGATCGAAGCTCGAGCCAGGCCACTTCTCCACTCTCAGAAGGGGCTCGACGCTCGGATCGAAGCTCGAGCCAGGTCACCTCCTCCTTTCTCAGTTGACGCTCGCCGTTCGGATCGAAGCTCGAACCAGGTCACTTCCCCTTTCTTAGAAGAGACTCGACGCTCAAATCAAAGCACGAGCCACACCTTCCTCTCCACTCTCAGTAAAGGTTCGACGCTCGGATGAAAGCTCGAGCCACGCCACCGTCTCCTTTCAAAGGTAGGGCTCGACGCTCGGATCGAAGCGCGAGCCATGTCACCTTATCCTCTCTCAGGTGGGGCTCGACGCTCAGATCAAAGCTCGAGCCACGCCTTCCTCTCCTCTCTCAGTAACGGTTCGACACTCGGATCGAAGCTCGGGCCAGGCCACCTCCTCCTCTCTCAGCTGACGCTCGGAGCTCGGACAACAGCAAGAACACCAATCGCTCTCCTCTTCCTTGGGGGCTCGGCGCTCGGACATCAACAAGGCTCGGCGCTCAGATCGCATCCCAAAACACCTAATACTCTCCTCGCTCTTCCAACTAGCGAGGAGATCGTCTCCAGACCCGAGAAGGTCGTCTGCCGACCCAAAAGCGCTCAACAGGCCGTCCCCCTGACCTCGGCCGCCGATCCCCAAGGCTCGACAAAACGAGCCCCAACGGATGGCCTGGACGACCACTCGCTCTTCCAACTAGCGAGGCGGTCGTCCGCCGACCCTTAGGGCTCGTCCGCCGACCCCATGAGCTCGACCGCCGACCTAGTGGACTCGACATACACCCTTCCAGCTCCCCTCTCCTAAACTTAACCTCCCGCACATCCAGCGAAGAGTCCATTCCTCCTGCCCCCGGCCCTCTTCGGGAAACAACAGATCCTACTTCTTACCCCGACATCTGCCCTTCCCCTAGGGGCCAAGAGTCACCCCCGCACTGTTGGATCACCCAACCCCGTGGGAGTGTGGGACTTGTGATATGGGCCAGGAATAAACGCAGCTCATCCTGAGCCACTGGATCCCCTCAGGATGCGCGCCCTTTCTGATCTTTCAGATCTGCCACGTCAGCACCGGAAAACCGCCCGGAGATCTGTCACGTCAGCCCGGAAACCACTCCGGCGCCTGCCACGTCAGCCCTATACCGCCCGGCTTTCCACCGCTTCAGCCAGTCGGGTAACCGGGTCCGGCCCAGCCCCAAACGGGTCTGGACCCGATTGGAATCCTCTATAAATACCAGACCCTCCCCCCTGTCTGCAGGTAATCAAACTTTCTCCACTAAAACCCTAGTTACTGTTGCTCTTATCTTAAGTGACTGACTAGATCGTCGGAGGGTCTGCCACCGGAACCAACCCCGGTGTTTCTAGACCGTCTGCAGGTACACAAGACCTTGGATCCGAGCCCTCTGATCCGAGCTCAGCCATCCACCTCACTCCAAGCCCATCGCAGGTACCGCTCGGCCAGCCGAGGGTCGTCTGACCAGCAGCTTTCTCCTTCAATACAAATCGAGTAAGAACTCACACCTGGTGCATCCACACGCCTCCCAGAAACAAACCGCATCAGGCGCGTATCTCTAAATGCCTGTGAAGCCAACTTCTACGAGATTGTTTGTCGGCCCACCCTCCAGAGTTGTTGGAGGAATTTGTTGTTTGTATGCGTCATGTTGTTTCATGTATGTTTTATTTTCTGTCTGTAGTTTATATTTGGGCTTAATACTCTGGGTTTGTTTCGTTAAGCTCTTATTAATGAAACAGGGTGTCCAAATTCCATCTTTTCCCTCAAAAAAAAAAAAAAACTTCTACGATATTGTTATGTCCAAAGCACTTTCACTACACATGCAGCAGTGGGACATGAGCAAAAGATCATTAAATGACTCCTGATTTAATAACGATGACAAACTTTTTTTAGTATGCTTAAGAATGACGATTAAATGCGTATGGTGCAATGCAACTAAAACTATGACACAAGAAGTGAATAATGGATGAACAAGAGAGGAAGATTGTGGGCTTCACGAACCTTCAACATTTGAGGTTGAAGTCATGGAGTGGCTCACATAAAAGATAGAGCCGTTGAGACACAATGTCAGCACCCCTAAGCTGAAACCGGAAAATGATGATTAGTGATGAGCAAACAGTCTGCCATGGTGATGTAAATACAACCAGTTCGCGGCACCAGCTCCTTTGAGTAATAAGACAGGTTCTGCCTGTATCATTGTAGCGAAATGCACCTTTTAGTATACTGTCTATACTGCAGCCTGCAAGCTAAAACATATATCCGGATTTACCAATTAGGTTGAAGAGTAAAACAGGTACAAACAACATGTGATCTCCAATAACAATCATCTCAAAATACAGGATTCAAGAGAGTAGGAAGTTGGGTACTCTTCCACTATAAAATAAACAAGCTATTATACCAAATTGTTGGGGCCGGGAATATGAATCATTTTCATCTGACGCAACTAAAGGATATATTCGCTGTAACAAATATCATTCTTTAACTGCCTAAAATTCAAACTTGTTTTTAAGTTTACCTGTAGATGTTTTGTGTTCCATTAACTACAAAAAATTCCATGCCAAAGAAGAGGATTTGATTTCCTCCATTATGAAAAGTAATCAAGAACAAAACTGGATGACACGCAACAACAGCAAAAAGTTGACTTCCTATTCAATTACTAATTACAAACCATGCACACCAATACCCTAGATATGCACAGACGTAAAATATGCATTACATTGAAATTAATTTATAAAAGTTAAAACTTCAGATTAAGACTAACACATGCAACAATTCTAACCAGCAAAGCTACTAACTGCAAAAGCACAAGGAAATGTCACCTGTTAAGTTTGTAACCATGAAGTAGATGTAGCAAGTAAGGCAGCACAGAATTAGAAGGTGTTGAAGGTAAGTTCTGTCATAGATTTAAGAAGAATCCCTCCACTAATGGGTACCATATTCTCAAAATCAAAGGACTCGACACCAGCCATTGCAGAGACACTGTTTCATAAACCAAAAATTAGAAACCCAACGAAGATTAGCAAGTCATACTCCCAAACGGAAAACTAAAATAGAGAGTATAGTCGCATACTAACATGTTGCTGGAGTAGATGACTTTATTGTTTGCATGAATGAAAAATGAATGTTGTGCAAGCTCAGATTTCCCAGTACGATGTTGATATGGAAATAAATGACATAGGCAATATCCTCCTTCACTGATTCAGCATCGCCTCAATGAGTGGTCTGACTAGTATCTTGATGACTATATATGCCCCCATAGCAGAGAATATGAAGTGGATGCATGATTCTGTCAAAATGAACTTGAAGTTGAGCTTCTGTTTGCAAGAACATAAAATAAATTCAAAATGGGGAAGTGACTGCAATTTCCTGAACTGGAAAATTTGTTCAAGCAGTTCGATGAAAAGAGAAAAAATTCTGCAGTATACATTCAGATCAAAGCAAGGCTGCGCCTAATTTATGAATAAGAAGCTTCATCGAAGGTTCAACTGATATCTAATAATAGTGTACTTCTGCAGCAACTGTTTCGATAGGCATCCAACACGAGCTAAACATCAAGTTGTCATGGTTGAGATTATCATAAGCATAACTGACACTCATATACATTGTGATATTTTACCTTTGGCGCTATCTGATTCCTAACTGAAGCTCAAGATAATTCTACTTGAAACATATCTATACTTCATCTTCTTCCTAAAATTGTGCTTTTTCATCGTCGCTAGTAATGCAAGTCGACAATTGTGATTATACATGTTGTTCTGTGATATGAGACAGATTCACCAAATCTTAGAACAATCTATGAACAAACTAGCACCCAAGATGGAGCAAGAAAAACACAAAAATAGGCTTGGTGTTTGATTAAACCAAAGTTGCCCAACCTCGACACTAAGATACTTCATTATAATGATGACAAAAAGAAAAATTCAACGGAGAAATGTTGTCCTAATTCCTCGTTGCATCTTCATTGTGTCGTGCCATGCCACAAACGGGGAAACCATCTCTAACCCAAACCCAAGAGATATATATAGTACCGCTAATGAGACTTAGGGCATATACTAAGCAGAAATAGCCTAAACTGGTAGAGTGCTAGATGAATATGGGCCAACGGACAAAGGACTAAGTAGAACGCCCACCACAATCTAATGGGCCAGAACAGTGAAATAAAGCCGAAGCACATAGTTTTTTTTGTTAAAAATCGAATGCAAGACCGAAACTAAATTCATGTCAAATGAACGCACATGGAGATACAAATAGCTGCACCATTCTGCTGATTTTTCCTGGCAATCCTTTGTCATTAAACGCTTTAAACCTTAAAAATGGAAAAGCCCATGTGGCCCAATTTTCATATGGAAAAAACAAGGATACAATACTCTGTCCGGGTTGGGGTTTTGATGGGTTCTGGAGCGAGCCATGAAGAAGCTGGGGGAATGGAAAAAGGAGGAGGAAGAAGAAGAAGGTAGAAGAAGATAGAAGGAGATAGAAGAAGATTGGATAAGTTAAAGAAGATTTTTATTGATTGATTCCTTCCAGAGCATTACAGCTAATATAAAGAGCTACAACGGATTTGCTATCAGACAGTCTGGAGGTACGTGCAACACGCACGAAACCCTCTTCCCGCCATCTGACTCCCCCGCTCAACTCTAATTCAGATAAGGTGTGCTATGCGCGTACAATACTCTGATACAGACCCAATCTCTACCTACTCTGATACTGGAATATAACTCAGCTATCTCCTACTCCCTTGCAACTAACTTCTCCGGCAGAGTCGACGATCGGAGCTACCCTGCCGGCGGCGACTCTAACAACTCCCCCTCCCTTACAGCGAGCTTGTCCCAAGCTCGAAATTGGGGAAATTAACACGCAGGTCGTCAATATCGATCCACGAAGCGTTTTCTGCAGAGGAATTCTTCCACTTAATCAATAACTTGACTCCCACCATATTATTTTTCTTGAACATCCTGCGACCCAGCACTTGCTCTGGCTCATCTTCGTTAATGGAGGGATCCCACCATTGAGGTAGCTCAAGTGCGACTTCCGGAAGATGGGTTCCATGACAGGGCTTGAGTTTAGAAACGTGGAAGATAGGGTGAATGGAAGCATTCAGTGGTAATTCTAGTCGATATGCAACCTCGCCGATCCGCTCCAGTATGCGATAAGGGCCAAAGAATTTAGGTGATAGTTTCTGTGGAGTTGCCCCCCTAATGGACACTTGTTTGTAGGGTTGAATTTTTAGAAACACCAAGTCCCCAACTGCGAATTCCCTTTCCGTTCTTCTCTTGTCAGCGAAGAGCTTCATTCTCTGCTGCGCAATCTTCAAATTGTCCCTCAACAGATGTAGGACTTCATCACGCGAAAGTAAACCTTCCTCTACTTCTTGCACAACAGCCGTGCCTGGAACATAACGCAGCAATGTCGGAGGTGGAGTCCCATATACACCTTGGAAGGGTGTGATGCCGGTTGATATATGCCAATTGGTATTGTACCAGAACTCTGCCCACCCCAAGAATTTACTCCACTCTCTTGGCTTCTGACCACACAAACATCGCAAGTAGAGCTCCAAAGCCTTGTTCACAATTTCCATCTGCCCATCGCTCTGTGGGTGGTACGCCGTGGAGTGCCTCAGCTTGCATTGTTGGAGAGCGAAGAATTCCCTCCATAACTTATTCATAAATATGGGGTCCCTGTCGCTTATAATACTCTGTGGCATTCCGTGGAGTCTATAAACTTGATCAACGAAGATTTGCACAATGGATTCTACAGTGTATGGGTGAGAGATTCCTATGAAATGAGCGTACTTCGTTAGACGATCCACCACAACCATAACAGCGTTCTTGCCTCTGCTTTTGGGTAATCCCTCGACGAAGTCCATGGAAATATCCTCCCACACTTTCTCAGGAATTGGAAGAGGGTGTAGCAATCCCGCTGGAAGCAAAGTTTCATACTTGTTTCTTTGGCAGACGAGACACTCTTTGATCCCCAGTTTCACGTCCCTGGTGATGCCTTCCCAAATAAACAACCTCCTGATCCGATGTAAAGTTTTGTGATAACCGGAGTGGACCCCAGAGCTTGAGGAGTGTAAGTCATGGAAGATCAACTTCCTTCAGCATTGGGACTGATGAGAATGCGCCCTTTATAAAACCACAACCCCCCAGCAAATCGGTGGAGCTGAGCATCTAAATTCCCACTACCTCTCTCTTCTAACTGACAATAATAAGCATCTTGCCTCACCAAGTTCTTGATGTCTTCAATCCATTGAGGGAGGACCACCGAAATCTCCAAGCAAGTTTCGGAGAGTCCTGTTCTTCTTGAGAGACCATCGGCAGCTGGGTTGAGAGCTCCTCGTTTGTATTTGACTGTGAATGTGAATCCCAATAACTTCCACAACCATTTCTCTTGTATCTCCGTGTGAATCTTCTGCTCAAGAATATGTTTAATGCTTTGTTGATCGGTGCGAATCACAAACACATTTCCCAATAAGTAGTGACGCCATTGCTTGATGGCCTGTAGATTGGCCATAACTTCCTTCTCATATGTTGAAAGAGACAAATTCTTCCCTTTAAGAGCCTCACTCATATATGCGATGGGATGGTGATCTTGCATTAGAACTACGCCAATGCCCTCCTTGGAAGCATCTGTTTCTACGATGAAGGGTTTGGAAAAATCTGGAGCTTGCAAGACCGGTGTGGTGGTGAGCGCCTTCTTAAGCTTCTCAAACGATTGTGTTTCTACAATAGACCACTTGAATGCATTCTTTCTCAATAGCTGAGTGAGTGGCGTTGCGATGCTTCCGTGGTCCTTCACAAATCTTCGATAGTATCCCGTAAGCCCAAGAAAACCCCTCAACTCCTTAATAGTCTTTGGCTCTGGCCATTCCTCTACCGCTTTGATCTTATTCTCATCCACCGCAATTCCCTTGGCACTGATAATGTGCCCCAAGTAATCCACCGTCGTGTGCCTAAAACTGCATTTGTTAGCCTTGGCAAGTAGGTTGTTTTCCCTTAGCACCGTCAAAACTTTAAGCAAGTGTAGTAAGTGTTCTTCCCACGATGAGCTGTAAATCAAAATATCGTCAAAAAAGACCAATACAAACTGCCGGAGATACTCATTGAAGATAGTGTTCATCAGATTTGGAAATGTTGAGGGTGCATTGGTAAGCCCAAAGGGCATTACCACAAATTCGAAGTGCCCATGATGTGTTCTAAACACAGTTTTGGGGATGTCTTCGCTGCTTACTCTGATCTGATGGAATCCCGATCGGAGATCGATCTTGGAGAAGTATTGAGCCCCATGGAGTTCATCCAACAGCTCATCGATGACGGGAATAGGAAATTTGGCCTTGATGGTTTGATTATTGAGAGCTCTATAGTCGATGCACATCCTCCAACTGCCGTTGGACTTCTTGATCAAAATGACGGGAGATGAGTAAGGACTGTGGCTTGGTCGGATGAAACCAGCATTGAGCATTTCCTTGACCTGTTTCTCAATCTCGGCCTTGTAGGAGTGTGGATGTTTATATGGTCTTAGACATACGGGTTGGTGGCCATCTTGGAGAGGGATTTTGTGATCGACGCTCCGGTGTGGGGGCAGTTGCATTTCTTCCTTGAACACCTCCGTAAATTTCCTAATGAGATTGCAAATATCAGGGTGGTTTGTAGCTTCCTGGCTTCTCTCTTTATCTGTGAACTCCTTCACTTGTATCATGTACGCTTGGCAAGCGCAATTTTTAATTCCCCTCAGCTCTGAGGCTTCCATCATCTGCAATTGCGGAGGCACTACCCCTTGCAGTCTTTTCATCTTCCCATCGACCCTAAAATCCATCATCATTTCACAAAAGTCCATCGTTACTGGCCCCAATGTACGAAGCCAATGAGCTCCTAAAACCATTTGCGACGGCCCCAAGGGTAACAGCAGCAATTCAGCTTGCAATGGAACTCCTTGGACCGTGAAGAGAGCATTCTCCACCTTTCCCTCACTTTGCATCACCTGGCCATTGGCTACTGTGACATTGTATTCAAGCTCCTTGTTAACTTGCAATCTAGATGATGCAGCTGTTGAGGGGTCTAAATAGTTATGGGTAGAGTCGGTGTCAATCAAGATGTTCACTTCCTTGATATTGATGGTGCCCTTAACTCTGATAGTTTGGGGATATATTTGGGTTCCTATCAAGGCATGTAGAAAGATTTCGGGATGCTGTAAGTTGGTATGGAGGTTGGAGAATGCAGAGTCATCTGGAGAGGAATGTAGTGGTGATGATGTGGGGGAGGGGGGGGGGAAACTAGAGTAGAAGCAGCTGGTACTTGTTCCTCCGCAGTTATAGCATTCATGTGAACTTCATCCTCTTCCTCTCCTTCAAGGCATTCGAGGTAGTAAAATTTTTGAGTCTTGCATATGTGACTAGCGGTGTATTTCTCTTCACAGTTAAAGCACAATCCTCGCGCCCTCCGTTCCCTCATCTCCGGCAAGCTGAGTCTCCTGGGTACAAAATTCTGATAGGGTGGCCTTGGATTGGACGAGTTGGTAGCTGCTGCAGGAGCGGGGGAAAACAGAGCAGACTTGGGGATGAACGGCACTCAAGAGTTTTTCTTGAGGCATGCCCATTTCTCTTCAAACCCCTTAGCGAGACCCATAGCTTCCGTCACATTCCTTGGTCTCTGCGACTTAACGTCCCACCGTATTTCGTCCTTTAATCCACTGATGAACGTACTCAGGTAATGCTTCTCCGTCCAGTCATCTACGAAATTGGAGAGTGGATCAAATTCCTAGATGTAAGCTTCAAGGTCTCTTTTTGTTGAAGTTTAGACAGCATTCCGCTGTAATCTTGAAACTCAGTGGGGCCAAATCTCGTGAGTAATTCCTGCAAAAATTGAGGCCAAGTAATTTCTGGCATCTTTGGCTTAACATGTCGGCGGAACCACTGCGCCGCTCTTCCCCTTAGATTGAGCGACGCATATTTGAGCCTCTGCATCTCCGGCACCTCATAGAATTCTAAGAACTGTTCTACGCCGTAAATCCACTCTGTTGGATCCCCTTTCTGAAAGATTGGGAACTCCACCTTGAAGGGGGTGCGATAGATCCCTCCCTGATCCTGTACACCTAAAAGCTGGTTAGGAACTGGGCAGAGGGGGAAAATGTGAGTGTTCTGTGGTGGAGGAGGCTGGATTAATGGTGGGTTTGTGGGTGGAGTCGAAAGTAGTGGTGGGTTTGGGATTTGGTGTACATTTTGTTGCATCATCGCCAACATAGCATCCAATCTAACATTCACCCTTGTTTCCATCGCGACGAATCGCTCATTGATCCCTTCCGCTATCGATTCTACTCGTTCAGTTAGATACCCACTCCGCAGTTGGATCTTCGCCATTTGACTCTTGAGATTGGCCACCTCTCCTTCCAACAGAGTACTCCATTCGTCTCTTCCTTCGCCTTCGCTTGGCTCTGATACCAAGTTGTCAGGGTTAGGGTTTTGATGGGTTCTGGAGCGAGCCATGAAGAAGCTGGGGGAATGGAAGAAGGAGGAAGAAGAAGAAGGTAGAAGAAGATAGAAGGAGATAGAAGAAGATTGGATAAGTTGAAGAAGATTTTTATTGATTGATTCCTTTCAGAGCATTACAGCTAATATAAAGAGCTACAACGGATTCGTTATCAGACAGTCTGGAGGTACGTGCAACGCGCACGAAACCCTCTTCCCACCATCTGACTCCCCCGCTCAACTCTAATTCAAATAAGGTGCGCTATGCGCGTACAATACTCTGATACAGACCCAATCTCTGCCTACTCTGATACTGGAATATAACTCAGCTATCTCCTACTCCCTTGCAACTAACTTCTCCGGCGGAGTCGACGATCGGAGCTACCCTGCCGGCGGCGACTCTAACATACTCAACATTATAAATAAATAAAAAATATCAAATAGGTACCAACCAACCAAACGAGAAAATACGTCAATTTTGGGTTGTGCCTAAACCTCCAAAATCAGTTGGGTTGGGCCTTACACAAACGAATAAAGCCCAACTTGTTCGTAAACCTTACCCACATAGCCATACTCCTCAATATGTTCAACTCAAGCTGCAAAACCGACATCGCTTAGACCAAAACAAATCCAAATGCACCACTTATTCTCAAAATCTAATCTTCACAGTGGGCCCACACTTAGCTGCCCAAGAATTTTTTTTATCAAACTATCACACTTTTTGTAAGTATGTACCAAACTGTCCCTGTTCGAAAATTAAATACCAGAAAATCTCTGTCGCTAACTGAGTTAGCGCCCCTAGTATTTTTCTTCACGCTATCTCAATTAACTTTCAAGCAAAAAAATTGAGAGATAACTAGTTTCTGGAAATTTGAGTTAACTTTCGCTTATAAATTTTCAGAAACTTTCAAGTTTCTGGAAATTTGAGATAACCACACTCGTTAACTCAGTTAACGTGCCTCTTTTTACCAAGATCGTTAACTGAGTTAATGACTGTTGTCATCTGAAATTTCCAGAAACTTGAAAGTTTCTGAAAATTTGAGAAAGCCACACTCGTTAACTCAGTTAACGTGCCTCTTTTTACCAAGACCGTTAACTGAATTAACGTGTGTTCCTAGTGTCACAAACATAATTAAAAAAAATCTAAAGCTGATACCTGAATACACAATCTCAACATATCCACATTTACATTCTCAACATATCATCATATCTTTCTCAACATATCATTTCAAGGCAATCAAAAGACAACATATACAATGTTGGAATTAATTTTTGCAGTTTTCAAGGCCGGATTCCGGCAGGCTTCGGCCACCGGTGGCGCCGGAAAATGAGTGGATTGAGATCCTCTCGACGAGTACTATTCCGTAGTATACTCACTTGCCAAAAACGAATTCCGTATGAATGAGAAATGTTGATCCAAAGTTGGGTACTTGAAAGGTACCAACTTGGCAACTTGGAGAAAATGGATAGTTCCATATCGGAAATTGGAAAAGACTTTTTCTAGTATATATACTAGAAAACTGGACTAAAGGGCGTGGTCCGGGGGTTACCACTAACATGTAGTGGAGAGAGGACTTAGCCAAAATGACAAACACACACGCGCGCGCGCGTGCCCGGCTCGGCTTGGCTTGGTTTGTTCTGGTCTGGCTTAAATTTTTTTTTTGCCCAGACAAAAAACTCTTCCCCTACTGAACTGAAAAGGCTCTTCAGATTCAGTAACTGGTACCCATTACTCTGTAACAGCAGAGTAATGGCTCACCAGTTATGAATCTGAAGAGTCGCCATTACTCTGCTGTTACAGAGTAGTGACATCTGAACAGTCTCCAATTTTCCTCTATAAATCCAGACAGAGTCTTTTATACAGGTAGAGAATTTTTCATTTTTGTTCTTCTTCTTCTTCTCCTCTGTGTCAGTGTCAGCTGAGAGTACACCACAGACAACAGTTCGCTGAATCTCTGAAGCAAGGGTGCTGCGTTCTTCAGAGAAGGTACAGTTGTATCCTGAGAAGCAATTCGCCGGTAACCGTCACACTACGGGGCGAATTCTGCTTTAAGGACAGAGATTATCAGTCTCGACTCTGTGCAAATTCTTTAACTTACTGTTTTCTTCCCTGTATTTCATTTCTTCGCAATTTCTGTTGGGATTTTCTATTATTATATATTCAGGTTCTAACCATCTTAAAGTAGATTTTTTTCCTCACAGATTCTAACAGTTTTGTGAAGTCTATTTACATGTGTTGTACGGAAAAAACAACTAATAGTTTCTGTTTCAAACAATTTCAGAGAAATAAGAACATGGAGAACACACCAACTGACATTGCTAATGGGCTTTTCAGTACCGAAACACCGGTGACCCAAAATGTGACTGCACAATTGGTTGCGACACATTCGGTCATTCTGCCCACGCACATAACCGTGGGAGAAAAATCAGAAAAGTTCAATGGAACTGGATTCAAAAAGTGGCAAGAGAAGATGCAGTTCTAACTGACCACATTGAAGCTGGACAGATTCCTCACTGAATCTGCCCCAATGCTAGCGCCAATGGATGCACACTCCGTTGCTGCAGTTGATGCGTGGACTCAGGGCGACTACCTCTGTAGGAACTACATCCTGAATGGCTTGGTAGACCCCTTGTACAACGTCTACTGTGTCTTCAAGACGTCCAAACTCCTGTGGGGGTCCCTGGAAAAGAAGTACAAAACAGAAGATGCCGGGTCCAAGAAATTTGTTGTCGGCAAATTTCTGGACTACAAGATGATTGACTCCAAAACTGTAGTGAGTCAAGTCCAAGAACTGCATGTTATAATGCACGACATTGCTGCAGAGAATATGACGTTGTGCGAACCATTCCAGGTTGCAGCGTTCATTGAAAAACTTCCACCTGGGTGGAAAGACTTCAAGAACTACCTCAAACACAAGTGAAAGGAGATGTCTCTTGAAGACCTAATTGTCAGGTTGTGGATCGAAGAAGAGAATCGCTAGGCTAACAGGTCCTATGGAAATCAGTCCATAGAAAAGGCCAATGTGGTGGAGCACGAACAGAAGAGAAAGAAGAGGAAGTTTCTGCCACATGCCTCAAACAAAAAACCTCTTGTAAAGAGGTTTGCTGGGAAATGCCACAAGTGTGGTAAGCTGGGGCACAAAATTTTTGAGTGCCGCAGTAAAGACAGTAATCGTTCAGGAACTGGACATGTAAAAGGGAATAAAAAATCCCATGCACACATAGCTGAGAACTTGTCCACTGGTCTCTCTGACCTGGACCTCTATGTTGTAGTATCAGAGGTAAATCTTGTGGGGAGCAATCCTCTTGAATGGTGGTACGATACTGGGGCCACCAAGCATATCTGCTTGGACAAGGGAATGTTCACCTCATACCAGAAGTACAACAAAGATGAACAACTGTTCATGGGAAACTCTTCCACCTCCAAAATTGAAGGAGCAGGGAAGATAGTGCTGAAAATGACTTCAGGCAAAGAGTTAACACTCACAAATGTGTTGCATGTTCCAAACATTAGAAAGAACTTGATATCAGGTTCTTTGCTAAGCAAGAATGGGTTTAAGGTTATTCTTGTTTCTGATAATTTTGTACTGTCTAAGAATGGGGTATACTTGGGTAAAGGATATGTAAAGGATGGACTGTTCAAGTTTAATGTAATGACAGTCATCCCTAAAACTATTATTCCTGCTGTTTCCAAAGTTAATGAAATAACTCCTATTGCGTATGTTGTTGAGTCTTTCTCTGTTTGGCATGAAAGACTAGGCCATGTTAATATAAATTCTATGCGTAGATTAATTAACATGAATTTGCTACCAAAATTTAAGGTAGATAACTCAGAAAAATGTGAAGTTTGCACGGAGGCCAAACTCACTAAAACTCCATCACGTTCTGTAGAAAGAAACACAGAAACTCTAGGTCTAATTCACACAGATCTGTGTGACTTAAAATATGTGCAAACCAGAGGTGGCAAAAAGTACTTTGTGACTTTCATAGACGATTGTACAAAATTCTGTTATGTATATTTGTTACATAGCAAAAATGAGGCTTTGGATAAATTCAAAGAATATAAACTTGAGGTTGAGAATCAACTTGGCAAAACGATTAAAATCGTTAGAAGTGATAGATGAGGAGAATATGATGCACCATTTAACATGTTCTGCTCGGAACATGGAATAGTTCATCAGACAACTGCTCCCTACTCACCCGAATCAAACGGTACTACCGAGCGCAAGAACCGAACTCTAAAGGAAATGATGAATGCCTTGTTGTTGAATTCTGGCTTACCCCAAAATATGTGGGGGAAAGCGTTGCTGACTGCCAACTACATTATCAACAAAATATCTCACAAGAAAACTGGCAAGACACCATATGAACTGTGGAAAGGTAACTTACCTTCGTATAAATACCTCAAAGTGTGGGGGTGTCTAGCAAAAGTGGCAGTACCTAACCCGAAACAGGTCACCATCAGACCTAAGACGATTGATTGCATATTCATAGGCTATGCACACAACAGTAGTGCATATCGGTTCTTGGTATACAAATCAGATATAGCGGATATCCATGTGAATACAATAATAGAATCAAGGAATGCTTCCTTCTTTGAACACGTGTTTCCATGCAAGAATACTACGTACCCCAAACGTACACGTGAACAAGGGAATGCAAGCACTTCAGTTGATGAACCAGAACATGATACTGATGAGCCTATATGAAGTAAACGGGCTAGAACATCAAAATCATTTGGTCCTGACTTTGTGACGGCCTTTCTGTCAGAGAATGAGCCCAGAACTTTCAAGGAAGCCATGTCTATGCCTGATGCTCCTATGGGGAAGAAAGCAATCAAAAGTGAAATAGACTCCATTATGCAAAATCATACATGGGAGTTAGTCGACTTGCCTTCTGGATGTAAAGCTCTAAGATGCAAATGGATTTTCAAACAAAAATTGAAACCAGATGGTTCAATAGAGAAGCATAAGACAAGACTTGTGGTACAAGGATTTAGGCAAAAGGAAGGCCTAGATTTCTTTGATACATATTCCCCAGTTACAAGAATAACATCCATAAGAATGTTGATAGCTATTGCAACTCTACGTAACCTGGAAATACATCAAATGGATGTTAAAACTGCATTTTTAAATGGGGACTTAGAAGAAGAAATATACATGAAACAACCTGAGGGTTACGTAGTTCCTGGACAGGAAAACAAGGTGTGCAGGCTTGTAAAATCACTGTACGGCCTGAAACAAGCTCCAAAGCAGTGGCATGCAAAATTTGACAATGTTATGATGTCAAATGGTTTCAAAATAAATGAATACGATAAATGTATCTACATCAAAGATACTCCAAATGGATACATTCTGGTCTGTCTGTACGTAGACGACATGCTCATTATTGGAAGCAATAACGACATTATCAAACAAACTAAGAGCATGCTTAGTGGCAAGTTTGATATGAAAGATTTGGGAGTTGTAGATGTCATACAAGGAATCAAAGTTTTCAGGACATCTGAGGGGATTACTTTGTCTCAAGCTCATTATGCTGAGAAAGTACTTGAAAGATTCAAGAATTACTCCAATGGGACAGCAAAAAATCCAGTCGATCCAAGTCTTCACTTGTTCAAAAATACAGGCGAAAGCATATCACAACTGGAATATGCACGTGTAATTGGTAGTCTGATGTACCTAACAAATTGTACAAGGCCGGACCTAGCACATTCGGTAAAAGTACTGAGCCAATACACGAGTAATCCAGGACGAAGTCACTGGAAAGGAATAACTAGAGTATTGAACTTCTTGCGACATACTCAGAGTTATACACTGCATTACACCAGATATCCAGCAGTACTGGAAGGCTACAGTGATGCCAACTGGATATCGGACTCCAAGAACTCAAAATCCACAAGTGGATATGTCTTCACACTTGGTGGTGCAGCTGTGTCATGGAAATCCTCTAAACAAACACTATTGGCCAGATCCACCATGGAATCTGAGTTTATTGTTTTAGACAAAGCGGCAGAGGAAGCAGAATGGCTTCAAAACTTTTTAGAGGATATTCCTATGTGGAAAAAACCAGTGCCTGCCTTATGTGTACACTGTGACAGCCAATCGGCTATAGCACGGGCACTGAGTTGTATGTATAATGGTAAGTCTCGTCATATCAGAAGGCGACACAAAACTATTAGACAACTGCTCTCAAATGGAGTAATCTTCATAGAATATATAAAATCGGCCGACAACCTAGCGGATCCATTTACTAAAGATCTGTCGCGAGAGCAGGTTGTGAGATCATCAAGAGGAATGGGTTTAAAGCTTATGACAAAAGATGATACTTGATGGAAACCCTACCTAGGAATTGGAGATTCCAAGATCTAGGTTCAAAAGGACAACTAAATCATGTTGAATCGACGGAAGCACTGAGAGATTAAAATCTCATACCCACTCTTAGGATGATAAAACAGTGCTGCCTGCAAAGAGTTAGGATAAGCTTGGCTTTTAATGATTCTCATAGCTTTGAAATAAAAGTGGGGTATAGCAGGATACTCTTTATGGGCAATCACCTTGTGAGTGTGAAATGAGGCCGTTTCTAGAAGAATGAAGAGAGGCTACATTCTCCAAGTTCACTCACAATTAACCAGGGATGTTCAAGGCCAAAATGAACACAACAAGAGAACTTAGTTCTGTGAGGAGATGAAACTGTGTGATAGCTATTGTCTAGGTTCACATCAAATCCCGGGTAGTTCAAGACATCATGATCACTACCTGGTCAAGTGAATCCGATAGCTAATTACTAAGGGTGGTTCCAAGTTGAAAAATTACTACCTTTCCTGATGCAGTGATTTTCCGATTGTACTCTCAGAGTCTTTCTGTCATGTTTTTTGTTTTTCTGTCGTGTCTGGATTACATGGTCTGGTAATTTCCATTCATGTGGGGAATTGTTGGAATTAATTTTTGCAGTTTTTAGGGCCGGATTCCAGCAGGCTCCGGCCACCGGCCACCGGCGGTGCCGAAAAATGAGTGGATTGAGATCCTCTCGACGAGTACTATTCCGTAGTATACTCACTTGCCAAAAACGAATTCCGTATGAATGAGAAATGTTGATCCAAAGTTGGGTACTTGAAAGGTACTAACTTGGCAACTTGGAGAAAATGGATAGTCCCATATCGGAAATTGGAAAAGACTTTTTCTAGTATATATACTAGAAAACTGGACTAAAGGCCGTGGCCCGGGGGTTACCACTAACGTGTAGTGGAGAGAGGACTTAGCCAAAATGATAAACACACACGCGCGCGCGCGTGCCCGGCCCGGCCCGGCTCCGGCCTCGGCTTCGGCTTGGTTTGGTTTGGTTTGTTCTGGTCTGGCTTAAATTTTTTTTTTGCCCAGACAAAAAACTCTTCCCCTACTGAACTGAAAAGGCTCTTCAGATTCAGTAACTGGTACCCATTACTCTGTAACAGCAGAGTAATGGCTCACCAGTTATGAATCTGAAGAGTCGCCATTACTCTGCTGTTACAGAGTAGTGGCATCTGAACAGTCTCCAATTTTCCTCTATAAATCCAGATAGTCTTTTATACAGGTAGAGAATTTTTTATTTTTGTTCTTCTTCTTCTTCTCCTCTGTGTCAGTGTCAACTGAGAGTACACCACAGACAACAGTTCGTTGAATCTCTGAAGCAAGGGAGCTGCGTTCTTCAGAGAAGGTACAGTTGTATCCTGGGAAGCAATTCGCCGGTAACCGTCACACTACGGGGCGAATTCTGCTTTAAGGACAGAGATTATCAGTCTCGACTCTGTGCAAATTCTTTAACTTACTGTTTTCTTCCCTGTATTTCATTTCTTCGCAATTTCTGTTAGGATTTTCTATTATTATATATTCAGGTTCTAACATACAAACTTCAAACTCATGTCACATATCATAATCCAACATATAGAAACTTCAGACATAAGAGTTCACAAACACACAAATCTCGAACACAGCATACTAAGCCAGGTCTCAAACACAGTCAGGACTCAAAAACATTACACATTTTCAGAAACAATCCAAACACAGCCAACAAAATATTACAAACTTCATTCCCAAAAACATTACAAACTTCAAACACTACTCCCAGGCAAACCAAGCCTCAAACACTTCCAAAAACATTACAAACTTCAAGTCTGAGTTACAAACTTCAAGCCAGATCTCTAACAAAAGGAGTGAATAGATTTACCTACGAAGGGGTGAATAGATTTGGACGTTTTCTTGCACGTTTTGGACGCTTCGGGCTTGCCTGAGTTAAGCCGGAGAGGAGAATATTATCTTCGTCAAGTTCTTCTTCTTCCTCTTCTTGGACTTCATCAACCGGTGGAGACAGCTCCCTCCTTCGTCGTTGTCTTTCTTCTTGTATTATTGGACGGGGAAGAGATTTTGTAGTCATTGTCTTCCGACGACCTGTTTGGTGCACGGGTCCGGAAAATATCGCATCTATTCTGTTGCCTTCGCCGACGAGATCTGCTTCTACTCGACATAACTCAACAATTTTATGCACGAATACCTTCAACGGTTCGGCTACATTACTCTTCAATACTTTCGCGCATTCTTTTGCTTGAATCCATGTTTGGTCTGTTTACACAAAAAGCAAAGAAACGTAATAATAAATTCAATAAACTAACTTTGGTAGATTGGTAGACATAAAACTTACAACACTCTGAAGCAGTTGTGTCTAAGGTTGGAACATTGGTAAATTAACGGAGAACGTGTCTGCTGGATCGGCGGCATGTCTTCGTGTCGGTACTTGAACGCCCGCTGGATCGGCGGCATGTCTTCGTGTCGGTACTTGAACGCCCGCTGGAAGTTGGCTTATTGGAGAAATGTAAAGGCGGGTCATTCTCCTATACCACATCATGTAAAGGACATGAGAAGACACATCGAACAGGGGAATATTCTCAAGTACGTGATCGAGACGATGGTTGTTCCAAATTTCCATGTGCATGTGCAATGAAGTTGCCCAATCGTGAGCTGCTTGTCGACCCATACCGGTGACACTATGTAGATCGGCATTGTACGGTTGATGGACTGGAATATTCTGAAGCAACCCAAACTGACAGAGTACTCTATCTGGAAAATAGTTCTCAACTGTACCAAAGTGGATAAGCGATGCTTTTGTCAACCACAGTTGAGGAGCCGAGGTACAAACTGGAGGCAATCTTGCTAAACGTGCCTCGGTATATGGTTGCTACTTAACACAATCGTCTACCAAGTGGTCAAGCTCGTCTCGGTAATATGAGAGGCATCTATTAGGGCTAGCCTTCCACATCAACGAACCCGTCTAATACACACCTTGCGGTGGCCTCATGTTCTCGTCCTCGGAAAGATTCGCCCACTTTGGTGATTGCTTTGCGACAACGGGTCAGCCAATGTGTAGTCGTTCCCAACTCCATACCTGTAGCATCAACATTGGTCCGTTCATCTGCTTGGCACCGAGAGAGCATTTGCACAAGGCTCTATACAATGTGGCCAACGCAGCACTTCCCCAACTATACGTTCCGACTCCACCAAGATTGGCGATTAGTGGTAGATACATTAATGGCACGAAATCTTCGGAGGAATTTGGGAACATCACACCTCCAAACAGTATCATTATGTAGGCCCGACAGTAACAAGGTACTTGCAACTCAGTGGAGGCATTAGTCAACATACCGGAGAATGTGTCCTTCAATCATTTCAGTCTCACTGATTTGCCTACAAGGGCCAATCGATCCACCTCTACATCGAGATACTCATGGATAATGAACTCCGATTCAAAGTCCATTGTGCCAGTTACGGCCAGTCCATCAATTGCCAGACCCGTTATTACAGCAACATCTTGCAGTGTCACTGTCATCTCGCCGACCGGCAAGTGAAAATTATGTCTCGAGATGCCATTTCTCGAGAATGACTGTTAATAAGGGTCGGTCGGCCTTAATGGAGCACATCAACTCGATGCCGTATAACCCATATTGCTGTAATATCTCATGTATACGGGGATGCATCTCTAACGTGCCCTGCTCCCGAAAACTACACTCCGAAGAATTTCCTTCCCAAACGGCTTTAGAGCAATGCTGACTTTGTAAAGTCAAAAGCTTCGGGGCTATCGGACTGGGAACCACCGGAGGAACATACGAGGAAGAAGATGGTCCCAGCTGACTAGATGGAAAGGAAAGGGCTAGGTTGATTTGGAGCATGAGACGTACCCATTTGAGCTGCCGGAGAAGAAGAAGGACCGACCTCATCCTATACCAAAAAAAGTTGAAATTCAACATATAAATTTATAATTTTTTGATGTTAAAATTAAACGTATGAAATTAATGTCAAATCATCTTACATTGGTACGTCTGTCCACCACGGTGAGTTTTTTTGGGAGGTTGTCCATGACATGTTTGTAGACCTTTCCGGGCTGTTGAAGGTCTACTACCACTCTCTTCTTCGGGATTACCCATTGTCCGTGCCATATGTTATATCAAATTGAATCCTACATGTTTAATAATATATGTTAACAAATTTAATTTAAAATCAGCTATAAATTAATTATACAATTAACAATGTCTAATTTCTAAATTTTAAATATAAAACAATATTACTCAAAAGGTCACATTGGCACTAAACTACTCGATGTATAGACAAGGCTACCCTCAATTACTCGATGTAGCGAATTATATGAAAATGTTACTATCATCACATATCCCACTCATGCATTGTGAACTATAGGTTAATTTCAACAAACACAACTAGTACGACTTAGACTTACTTAATATTGGTTTAATTTTTATTAATTATACAACCTAAATTTAACACGTGCATTGCCCATTTTAATAAATTTTACACGTACATACACAAATGATCCCAACATTGCAAATCCAACCCTAGACGCAAAATCGCAAAAATTATATAGCATAAGTTACGAACACTTACAAACGATTGTATGGTGGAATGTTCGAAGTCGACTGCTCGACTACCGATCCTCTCCTTTCGAAAATTTAGGGAAAATGGTATATGGGTTAAATAGGCATTTTTTTGGGAAAATTGTTGATTCAGATGAGTGTTTTGGGAGTGATGAAGAGATTCCACCGAAATTTTCGAGAAATTGGGATGGGTAGAAGGCAAAATCGGAGACTACGGTTTGGGGGTCTGGGTTTAATGTAACCCCTGTTTCCTGTATTTATATTTTCTGCTGTATTTCATTTCATTGTACTCTATTTATCAATTTGAAAATCTGTAATTTTGTTTCAGTTCTATTAAAAGTCATCTATTTTGTTTCGACTCAATTTTGTGCCACTATATATATCATTGCATCTTCCCTATCCGCTCTAATTTGTTGTTCTTCATGGGGAATTTGACTGTTTCATCTCATCTAATCATTTTTCCTAATTATAGTAAATTTTGACTCAATCTCCTCCAGGATCTCACTCAAACCCGCTATCCAATAACCCACAACCCAAAACCCTATACTATATAAACCTAATTAACCCCTAAACCTAGGTTAACCCTAATCCCCTATACTGTTGAAACCCTGTAGCCGCCAACCCCCTCCTTTACCTACTGTTCATCCTTCGTCTCCCCTACCTCCCTGCCTCTTCGAATTCCCTAGCCTCCCGTCTATTTGTTTTCCTGTGCTCGTCGCCGCCTCATCGCCTCACCCTCACCCTCGCCTTCATCACCGTCACAGCCATCGTCTTCTTCATCCTCGACGTTGCCGGTGCTATCGAACCCACCTTCGCCATCGCCATTAACCCATCGCCTGCACCATCTCGTCCTCGTCGCCATCGTCTTCGCCTCGTCGCGATCATGATCATCTTGATTGATCGATTCCTAGCCGTCGGATCTTCATCATCATCTCATCTTGACCATCCAATTGCATCTCAACCGTCCGATCGTCGTTCATCACAATCACGATCATCGTCTTCTTGATCCGTTGATCTCGGTCGTTGATCGCATCACCATCATCATCAAGATCTTAATCTCGACCGTCAGATCTTTTTTGGTCATCGCGATCGTGATCATCATCTTGATCTTGATCTTGATCTTCGATCTCAGTCGTCCAATTGATTGATCACACTTGATCTCGGCCCTTGATCGTCTCGATCGTCTCGTTCGTCTTCTACTTGGTGAGTTAAACACTTGATCCACTTTTTGTTTTTATTCATCAATTGTCAATCATGGTATATTTACTCTTTTGGTACTTTTCTAATTCTTATATGTTTTATGTTCGATCTCGGCCGTTGGATTCACTTGATCTTCGTCTTGATCTTGATCATTATCGAGATCCGTGCCGATCGTGCTCGTCGCCCGGAACCCATTTCCGTTACTCTTTCGTCGGATTCATCGTCACCACAAGGCAAGTATTCTTCTTGTACAAATTATTGTTCTAATACAAGTTCTTCCTTAAAAAATACTGCAAATAGTTTGTGAGTGTGACTCCTCTTTGCTTATCGTTGATGATCTCATATTTCTCCTTATATATTACATGATCTAAGAGTCGCAAACCTTCGTTGATACACTTTTTCACAACTAGTAAAATTTTTATTTATTTCATACAAAAAGTGTTTAGTTGGTTTCTGTTTCTGCCTTGCCTTACTGTTTCGACCCCGATAAAACCAAATTTGAACTTGAGTCCTGAATATGAAACGTAGCTCTAAGTATCTCGTTGTCAATAACATTTAGAATTTTTGAATTTCGAATTACGGTCTAGGAGATACCGCAGTTTTACTGCTGCTGTGTCTGTAATCGCAGATTCACAAAAACTGCTGCACCTCTTTAGTTTACAATTATTTTAACTATGCTACTAGTAAGTAAATAACTTGAAACTTTGCATGCTGTTACTGAACACCCTAGAGAACATTCCCTAATTTTCTCAGAATTAATTAATGATGTTTCAACACTGTTTCATATGTACAAACTCAGTTTACAAATTCTGGCCGAACACAGATGCTGTATAGTTTGCTGTTTTGACTCATGTTACCACAACTTTCATGTACCTTAATTATATGCGTAGGAACCGGGCAGGAGTCTAGTTTCTAGACCTTCTGATGGATCCATATTTGCTACCTTGTAGCAACGGGAATCACAATTTTGGTACAGCAACATCATGCTGTCCAGATTTGGAATTCTCGTTGTTCTTGATACTTTGATTTATTTTGACCCTCGAACATGTATCCTACCTGGTCTAGACTTGTCCCATGTTCTTGATTATGTATGCTTGACTTGTTTCGCACACTTTCATACTTGCTTGATGATATTAATAAATAATAAGCCGGGGTTTAAGGGAAAGACCATGGTAGTGGACAATATAGTTAAGTGTACTCGAAAAGGGGCCCGTGTTTCCCAGTACTCGGTTCATGAACTTTTTGCACCTTGATGTATTCATAAAGCCATTACTTGGCTCATGAACTTGTTGTATTCATGAACCCACTGTGTGGTTTCTGAACTTGTTAGTATTCACGAACTTGTTTCGTAAACTTATTACTTTATTTTCGTATTCATGAACCGTGCTTGCTTGATACTTGATGCCTGTGTACACCGCCCTTTAAAATCCACCACTAGGCCTAAACAAAATTGCATTGACTGTAACATCCATGTGATAAAAGAATGGTACATGAAGTGTAGCGCCCCGAATTTCTAATATAATATCTTAGAAAATACGTGGCACAATTTCCAGCATCAACTTCAATGTAATATTAAACCCAATTTAACACCAATAATTTTTTTTTCCAACTTTCATTACAATAATCATTTACATAGCACAGCGGAATACAATACATCTTAAATCATAATTCTCTTTTCTTTACAACACTTTCTTTTCATTTTACATATATCACTAAATCAACTGAACTCAATCATCCAAATTCCAAGCTCTAATCAACAACAACCTGTAAACATGAGGCTAGAGATGATCCCTAACCCCAAAACTAAAAGGGTCAGCCAAAAAAGTGTGAGTGACATAAAAACAAACAACATAAATAAACATTAAGCATGGATTCATAAACAACATGTAATAAACAAGAATACATAAAATGTGACATAGCAAGGAAACATGTAAATATCAAGTGGAACTAAACTAAGTGTCGAGTGTAGAAAACAGGAAAACACATGCGTAAAGCCAAGTCAAGAAAACACAAGTCTATATGCTGATTCTCTAATGCGTATTTGTCGGAGTCTATGCATCCCACTCTACATAGGTCCGGTGCAAGCCCTTAACGTCTCCACATTATAGGGTTCAATCCCCGATATGCAACTAATCCTAACACGATGACTAGTACGAGATAAAGATAAACTGTGAGTATTAGCCCATGCCCCGATAATTCCGGAGGTCAATCTCTATCCACAGATAATTCCGGAGACTATTTCACTCACACCTGAGAATCTTCGAGAATACCCCACACCGCAAGCAATGGCACCTCATCACACGAATACCACATGTGCGTCGCTTCGACTTCGATAATTTCGGAGATCAATCCCACACCACAGGTAATTCCGAAGACTATTTCACTCACACCTGGATAATTCTGAGGATTATCTCACACCGCAAGCCATACTGAGGTCCATAACTCATGTTCCCGTTCATCATATCACCACTAGTGTCTGTCCTTATCATTTAGGTTATTTAATTACTTAACAAATCTTCTAGAGTTGGTGTATCCTACCGGACTTAACTCAACATCTGATCAACTAAATGCCTCAACAGGCCCAAACATAAACAACTCAACTGCCGGTATACTAGGGTCACACACACCCTCTAGAGACTCAAACTCAAATATCCAAACCGAACTTCCAACATAAATTGTTCAACTTAACATCTTAAAAACATATGTTCAATAGGAGGTAAAGTATAAAATAATAAGTTATAGATCAAAACATCTAGAGAATAAATCATTTGAAAGAACATTCATGGATATAAGGATACATCAGTATCAGTCGACTATAAAAAGCATAAGTCAACTGCCCAGAAAGAAAATTCCATGGTTTTAAGAAAATAAGCTAAGTGTTATAAGTCGACTTATAAAAGTCATAGGTCGACTTACCAGAGAAAAATTCCAGTAATCTTTAAGAAAATATTCTTAGTGTTATAAGTCGACTTACCAGAGAGAAATTCCAATGATCTTTAAGAAAATATTCTAAGTGTTATAAGTCGACTTATAAAAGTCATAGATCGACTTACCAGAGAGAAATTTCAGTAATCTTTAAGAAAATATTCTAAGTGTTATAAGTCGCCTTATAAAGTCATAGGTCGACTTACCAGAGAGAAATTTCAATACAACTAAAGAACATAGCAGCCGGGTCGTATCAGTCGACTGAAAGGTCGGGCCAGTCGACTGTCAGCCTACAGACTGTATAGTTTTGGTTGTGCACAATTCAACCGATACGTAGTTTTACTTCATGAAAACGATTTCTTCAAAAAGCATATTTCTTATATGTTCAAATATAAATGGTAGGACATATAATAGTCCACAAAACTAGATCAACTACTTAAAATCATAAAAATGGAGATTTTGTTGATTTCTTTCAATTAAAACATGAATTTGTGCATATAATCAAAATTTAGTTTTCTTAAAATTTTATCGATCACTGAAATGTTCATATTCAGATCCAAACCCTCAAAATATCAAAATCTCAAAGAATCCCCAATTTGGGTGTACTTCCTCAACCAATTAATTCCTCAAATTTCAATTCTCAAGACACGATCTCTTGATTCATAACTCTTTCATTCAATTATCTCAAAAATCTGAATTTCTACCACAACTCATAACCATAATCAAATTTGTAATCACATACCACTAGGGTTTCACAAGATCCAATTTTTCATCCAATCCATAATATGCATAATCATGTTCAACCCTAAACATGCTTTCTAGCAATACAATTCAATATCCCAGATCCAATAAACATTCATAGATCAAACAACCAATCCATTACATTACTCACATACACAACATAAAAGAAAAACAAACATGTCAAAACAAACAACAAAACAATCACTCACATAAATCAAAACAACAAAACAAATTTACATCACTCACATACAACAAACGCATAATAAAAGAAAACAACATGTCACTCAACTTGAAATGAAGAAATCCAACAAGAAAGCCTTCCTTTTTTTTTTTGCGAAATCCAAGATCCTTCTCTTAATCCTCCAAAAATAATAAATCTTTGTGTTGTGCAGCGAATGACGGCTACGTTCTCTTCTTTTAAATACCCGAAAATAAGATCTTAGGGTTTTAGACATATTTGCGAAATAACCCCTTGAAAACATATCTTTACATAAATAGTTTCCTATACTTGGAACTTGATAAAATTAATTAAATTGAGATTTAAAAGCAAAATAACCCTTACTTTCCAGCCGGCTCTGATTAAAAGCCCAGAAAAATAGTTTTGCACTTTCACCCCTCAAAATGACAAATTTGCAAAAAGGTCATTCTTTTTCTCAATATTTGCAAATAGATCCGATTAATTTCAGAAAAATCTGAAAAAATTATAAATAAATCCCAAATAATAAATAATGATTTTCCATAAAATAATTTTGGCTTTTGAACTTTTCAAGAAAATATTTGTATGTGTTTCGCACGTGTAAAAGATAAATTTCCAGAAAATATTTATTAAATCCCCAAAAATCATTTTAATCATTTATAAGCCTTTAAAAATAATATTTAAAAATACGGGATACTACATGAAGTGCTACCTAGATAGTAATAACTACAAGACTTGACACATGATAATTGAACATGACACATGCTTGCTTGATACTTGATGACATGATACACGAGCTTGATACTTGAGCATAATACTTGACACTTGTTACTTGATACTTGTACTTGACAACTTAACACATTAGACTGTTACTTGTTACTCGACACTTGTACGTGATACTTATTACTTGATGCTTAATACCATTACATGTTCACTAGCCACTTATTCTACCACTAGTATTTGTTCTCCAACCTTGTCACTTGAGTTGTCTTTCTTGCTAGCTAGTTTCTTAAATCTCACTACTTGTTGCATCCCTATTACATTCTTGATTCCGAATCATGTTCTATATTTCTTGTACTTGTTTTACTATTTGCGGCCCTAACTTGCACTAAGGGCGTTCATCTTGTTTTCCCTATTTTTTTTCCTTTTATATTTATATATACAGACTTTGAAGGTGAATTGCCTGCTGAAATTGGTGAGCAGACGTTCTAGGCTTCGCTTAGGAAAAAGACTTGCTATAATTATCTTGTATTTGAGTTTATTTTATTTGTTGCTACTTGAAACTTGTAATGGGCTTATAGTCCCGAGTTCTATCTTTTGATCCAGAATTGAAAACTATTTGGGATATTATTATTTTGTTTCAATTGTTTTCTGTTGATTAATAAATTATTCATGCATGCGTGGTTGTGTACATTTGTAATATTCTTGTTATGATGCTGAGTCGATCCTACAGCTCATGAATGATGAAAATTATTCGCTGGGCTTTGTCACGTGCTCGTATTCCGTGTTTTTGGGAAGCGGGGCGTGACACATTTGCTCGACTTGGTACTGAGGTTTCGACCCGGTTCCAGACACAGAAACTTAAAACCTTGTACATGAAATTGTAGTACACTTATCCCATATATTGTTATGTTTTACATATAAACTGTGTTGTCCATATTTAATAAATTGGACTGTGCATATTTCATGTATTGTATAGTCTTGATATCATCTTGAAATTATACTATCGGTCTCATCGATTGTACCTGTTGCATGAGTATTGATACCATCGTTCACATTGACCACATGCATGTTCATAAATGATTGTTAATAAAATGATAACAATCCGGGATTAAGGATTGACCATAGTAGTGGACAATATAGGTAAATGCATTCGCAAGGGGGCCCGTGTTTCCCATGTTTTAAAGTTATATGGAACTAAGTGCCACGTCAAGAAATGACGAGGGCCACCCCTAGAACCTACGGAGGCCACCTTTAGAACCCATCACATGGAACTAAGTGCCATGTAGAACTAAGTGCCACGTCAGGGATTGACGAGGGCCACCTCTAGAACCCATTACATGATTCATGAACGTGTTTACCGGTTTTCCTGTTTACCAGTTAAATGGAACTAAGTGCCACGTCAGAGGTTAACAGGGACCACCTCTAGAACCTACAGGGGCCACCTCTAGAACCCATTACCTGATTACAGAACAATGATATAATGATGCATGAGTACACGGCCCTATAAAATCCACCACTAAGTCTAAAATGTACACTGTTTTGTATGTACCGAACCAGCGGTATGAGACGTAGTAGTACATGCATTAGTTAGGATTGATAAAGACTTATAGACATAAATGAACACTGAACATTGACACTAATACTGAATACTAGTTATTAAACATTGATTCCTGATTCTAAATTATTAATTATCAACTTTTGATTTTTGTTACCGTTTATCATTTATTGACTCTGATATCGTTCCAATTTATGTTCTTGTTATGTAGTTCTTTATTCACTAATTTACTGCTTCCAAATACTTATCGCCCGAAGCTTACTCTAACGGATTCTCTTCCTCTTTCTTTTGAGTTATGTTATACAGGTACAGTGATGAGTAACTGAAAGGAACTCGTCGAACTGTAACTGCATTGCATATTCTCGAACTATTTAGTAAGTTCTTGTATCCTAGATTTGGTTATTGAATTTTAATCTCGTTTATGTGATTATGTTTTCTGCGTGGTTGTGATTATTTCTTTTCATGTTTTTAAGTTAAGACTAATACAACTTATGGATGATGTTAAATCATTCGCTGGGCCTTCGTCACGGGCTCGTATTCCCGTATTTTGTGAAGCGGGGCGTGACTTTTAAATTCGGTTGATTTGGGTTTTCGAAGTGAGGAGAAGTGAGATGAGAGTGAGATAACGAGCTGTATTTAATATGATCCCAATCGACACTCGCTAACCCGGTTAGCGTACTTGGTATAAAGAGGCACGCTAACGGAATTAGCGTGTCTATACTTGGAATTTTTTTGCCTACACCCCTGCTTAATGAGTAGTCTCCCCTACTATCCACCTATCTCGTTAGCGTGAGTGATTTAAATAGGCATGCTAACGAAGCCTATATTTTGTGAGTTTTTTCGCACACCCCCATTTGAGAGAAAAATTGTTATCTTCTAGCACACGCTAACTGAGATAGCGTGAAGAAAAATACTAAGGGCGCCAACTTAGCAATAGAAATTTTTTGATATTAAATTTTTGAATAGGGACAGTTTGGTACATACTTACAAAAAGTGTGGGAGCTTGGTAAAAACTTGGCCACCCAAATCCTCAACTTTTTCCTACTCTAATTAAATCAAAGAGATTCAAATCACACATTAAAGCCTCGAAAACCCCACAACACTCCAAATCATCAATTATTTCTACTCTCCAACTGACAGTCATTTGATAACGATAGTAAAGAAAAATCAACCCCTAGCCCAAAAAAGCGTCGCAGTTCCAAGTCGCAATCTTGGTTCACTCATTTAAAGATGCCAAATCCATGCTTATACATCAATGCAATCATCAAGAAAGCATGCTCTTATTTTAAAAGAGAGGTTAAGCCACTAACAAACAAACCGAAAAGCATGTTTAAAAAAGAAGTGAAGGTAGAATAGAAGGGAATAAAGTTAAGGATTGGGAAGATGGAAATGGCAATTACGCAACAACGGGAATAAAAATCTGTAATCTAAAAAATAAAATACAAAGAAAGCTATCAAATGTCCTTCATTCAATATGTTTGAAATCAATGATCCAGATCTAACGTCACAAAATATATTTTTCCGCCTAAAAGTTTTCCCCCAAAACTCAAATTCAAATCCCAAAACAACTCCTTTAATTATGTATTTACTAGTATAATGTATGTGCGATGTACGTCTAAAAAAAAGTAAAATCATCAAATTAAATGAATATATATTGAATTAAAAAAAAGTTTGTATTTGAATGTTTTGATTTGGGCTACACGTGTGGTACACATTTATATTTGTTGTATATAATTTGAACGTGTATTATATGTATTTATATAGTTAAAAAGTTATGATTTACTTGTTACAAATTCCAACTCTCCCATTAAAATAGTAGAGATTTATTTCTCTCTCTCTCTCTCATTCTCTCTCTATTTATTTATTTATTTTCAGATTTCAGATTTGTAAATTTTTATATTTTTTATTCATTTTTTATTGCTCATGTTACATTGAAAATAACAAATATCTCATCAACAGTTAAATTTCATCATTTTCCACTCAAAATTCTAATAAGTTGGATTTTACACTCCCTTTTATAATTACTGATATTTTTCACGTGCGATGCACGTTTTGATAAAAGTTGGAGAATTTTTACGTGCGATATATGTGTTAAGAAATAGTTTTTGAGTTGGACGTGTGTTGCATATAATTGGAAAAAATATTTTGAAGAAAATACTACATTTATACGTGCAATACACGTGTTTATAAGTAAATTTGAGTTGTACGTGCAGCATGTGTATGTTTGATGTTAAAAAATATTAAAATTTTATTAAATAGGTAAAAAAATTGTTTGTTAGTTTTTGTTATAATTAATGAGAGAGTTTAAGTTGTACGTACAACACACGAATTTGTATATTGACAAATTACAATTCCGACTCTCCCATTATGTATAGAGATTTTTCAACATATACTAATGAAAACATGAATTTTTATTTACAACTAATTATTATTTTACTATTCAAGATTTTTATATGATGCATCGTTCCGAAAACGTGTCGTGGGCACGTGCCCGTCGTAGGCACGTGCCCACGGACAAGTGGGCACAAATCTAGTAGTACTGTATCTTTGGAAAATAACAGTAACAAATATATATCAGTAATTGAGGTTAGAAATTGTAGGTCTTTAATGGATTTCAGCATTGAATGCGATTGAGTCCGAATTCCGAGGTGGTTTTGCAGCAGTACATGACATCACTGTATCGGACTAAATTACCGGGGGTGTGGGGCCCAGCTGAAGATCTCCAATCCCCAGCGAATCACATTAGCCATTAGGCGTGCAGGCTAAACACTTACCCTACGTCAACTAGCTCAAGCTCAATCCCTCCTATCATATCATTCTCGCCTCTTTTTAGATAGTGCTAATCACTCACATACCATACTTATCTATCTACCTTCCTGCGAGTATTATATCAGGAGAATTCGTTTATCTCTACTGCTACAGTGGGAGAAGACCTTAGTGTAATTTGTCCATCTACCAATCTATGCAATGCACGTGCATAACTATTGTAAATGATGTTTTATATCAAATCCAGACTACGTCTAAATTTTTACTTTTTAAAAAATTATATTTATTAAGACGTACATCACACGTGTAAACTACTAGTAGATCATAGTCAAAACTTCACCTACATAGTATTGTATGTATCTTCTATATATTTCTGTTCAAATTTTTAGAACATACACCATGGTTTTCTAAAAACTCAAAATTTAGTATTTGAGATGAAATTTTTTTCCGCTATCGTCTGTTAAAAATTCAAAATTTAAAATATGAATGAACAGTCGATTGCTAAAGATACTAGTGGCTTTAGACGAATTCTAAATATAAAAGACGGATGTTCAAACTCCGTCCGTTTAATATTTTTTTTAAATATGGTCGGACGGAATATCATCTTCGGTCCGTAAACTTTTTCCCTAAAAATTACAAAAATATCACTCAAATAATTACAAAAATACCATTACTCATTTATGAAAATGCCACTTTAAAAAAATAATAATAAATAAATCAGAAAGAAGAACTTAATTGGTGTGTGTGGGGGGTTGGGGGGAGAACTTCTTCCTTTCGATCATTTCTCCATTTTATTTTCTTTCACATATTACGAAAATGCCATTACTTATACGAAAATGCCATTTAATTTTAAAAAAATAAAAATCGGACAAAAATGCATATGACTAAAATGTCATTACTTCTTTATGATAAAGCCATTTAGAAAAAGAAAAAAAAAAGACAGATGAAGATCATCCGTTTGATTTTTTTATTCTGTTCTTTTCTCTCCAAAACTTAGCAGAAACGATAACAGCGGAGATCGACAAATACCAAATGCTAAATGCTATATATATAAGTTTTAGCGCAAACGATAGTGGATGCTCTTATAGATGATAAAAGAACATGATCATACACACTAATCATCAGATGAAAAGCAGTACTAGAGTTAGAATCACATAAAAATATGAGAAAACTAAGCAAATATTTTACACGTAATTTATACTACTTGTTTTGTTAATCTTTCATTAATAAAGAAATGACAATGTCATCTTTAATTTCAAAATAAAATGTTTTACATGTACTTTCTATATATTTGTCTACTAAGCATTCTTCATGGGAATGCAAACTAGTACTATACAACATACGCTAATTATCTAGTGCACACTTAATAGCCATGCATCTATATAATAAAACACAAGGAAAAACTATCGAGTGGCTCTCCTTCTATAATAAGAAAATCAATGGTCCAGATCTAACCCCCCCCCCCCCCCCCCCCCCCCCCCCCCCCCCAAAAAAAATAAAAGTTTCATCCCAAAACTCAAATTCAAATCCTCCCCCTCAAAACAACTTCTTATTTATTTAATTATTTTCTCTCTCTCTCTCTTTCCTATTCAGATCAGTATGTTCCCTCTATTCCCCAAACCAGAGAGCTCCAATTTATCTCTCTCTTCCTTAGGATTTTTAAGCCGCTAACTCCAAATTCCTAAAACCATTTTTTTAAACATTTGCTTCCATTCTATTGGCGAAGCCTCCATCGTTCTCTCAAGCCCGAATCTGAAAGCAAATCCAAATCCAAATTCAGTGTCGAACCCCAATCAAGATTGGCGAAGCCTCATCGTTCTCTCAAGCTCGAATCTCAAAGCAAATCCAAATCCAAATTCAATATCGAACACCAATCAAGAGGTCGTTGCCGATATTTAACTGCTGCTGATTCTATATCGGTGACTCCCCTCCACCAAATAGAGTACGAATATCAAGCAACTCCGTATCGACGACTCCCCACCACCAAATCGAGAACCTGTACATGCGATGCGACGACTCTAATTTTATCTCATTAACCAAATTCTCATTCTAATTTTAAATTTTGTGTGTGCAGGAATTGCTCAGTTTTTTATTGACTCGAATTATGTGTGTGCATGAGATCTAAGTTCAGAAATGTATAATTGTTTTATTTTTGGGTTTGATTTGATGAGTTTTTAATTTGGTGATTTATTGGATGCATTTTTTTATTGGTTTTGATTTAAGGTGTACGCAAGTGAGAGATGGATTATTTGGTGGCCTCAATTTGGGCTTCCAAACCATAACAGGACAGGTAAGCTGATGTAGAACCCCGTATTTTCAAATATTATTTTAATTATTTGAAAATGAATTTAAATTTATTTTGGAGATTTAATTGATATTTTCTAAAAGATTTATCTTTTGTACACGTGCAAAACACGTGCAAATGACTTTTCAGATGTTTGAAAAATTAAGTTTCCTTTATGAAAAATCATTATTTAATAATTGGAATTTATTTGTTATTTTTCTAGATTTTTCTAAAATCAATTTGATCTATTTGCAATTTTTGAGAAAAGGACTTTTATGCAAAATTGACATTTTTAAGGGTTAAAATGCAAATTGTATTTTCTGGACGTTTTGAACAGTAGCATTTGAGATTATGATCATATTTTACTTTTAAATCCTAATTTTAATGAATTTTAGATGAATTTCCAAGAGTATATATATATATATATATATATATATATATATATATATATATATATATATATAATTGTATTTTGAAGGGATTGTTTTGCAAATGTATTTGGAAACCCTAATACTTGATTCCCAGCCTATATAAGAGAGTTTGCAGCCGTCATTCGCTGCACAACTCAGATTTTATTGTATCTCTTATTCTCTTGGTGATTGAAGAAGAAGTTCTTGGATCTAGCAAGAAGAAGGCTTTCCATTGGATCTTTGCAATTCTAAAGGTGAGTGATATGGACTTGTTTTGTTTATGTGTATGATTGCATGTTGTTTTGTTTGATGTTTTCGTATCTTGTATGAAATCGATGCCATGGTTGTTATTCGTAATATGCATGTGAAATCCATGAAAGATTAGTAGATCTCGATTGACAATTCATGATTGTTTGAAACATGTTAAGATTTGAGTATAGTTATGAAAATAAGAAATTGGATGGATGAATCTCTGGATCTTGTGATCACGAACCGGATTAGGTTTGAGTTGAGGAAGAGATTTGGTATTGAGATAGACTCCAGTATTGATTATTAATTACAGACCTAATTTGTGAAAATCTGTAGGCCGACAGTCGACTGGTCTACGATTCAGTCGACTGGTACACTTAGAATTTATTTTTAAAGTTATCTTAGATTTTTCTCTGGTAAGTCGACTTATGACCTTTTAAGTCGACTTATATTGTATTTTAAGTCGACTTATGACTTTGCAAGTCGACTTATGACACTTAGAATATTTTCTTAAAGATTTCTGGAATTTCTCTCTGGTAAGTCGACTTATGTTTTTATAAGTCGACTTATGTTCTTATGAGTCGACTTATGTCTCCTTTAAGTCGACTTATGTTTCCTATAAGTCTACTTATGATCTGGTAAGTCAACTTATGATTTTTATAAGTCATCTTATATTGTTGGTAAGTCAACTTATGTTTTTATAAGTCATCTTATATTGTTGGTAAGTCAACTTATGATTTTTATAAGTCATCTTATATTGCTGGTAAGTCTACTTATGTTTTTATAAGTCAACTTATCATACTTGTTTGTAATCTTGGATATTGGTTCTCGGGGCAGTCGACTTATTACAGTATGAGTCGACTGGTGCTGATGAGTTCTTCATAATCTTGAGTGTTCTTTCAAGTCTTTAGTTCTTTGTAGATGGGTACATTCTGCGGTATTGGGAGTAATTGGTCTCTGGGGTTGGTATACTCTGCGGTGTTGGGAGTCACTGTTAGTGATCGATAACCGAGTATCCAATCTGCGGTGTTGTGAGTGACTGATAACCGAGTATCCGATCTATGTTATCTTTAGTCTTTGTAGATGGATAGAATCTGCGGTGTTGGGAGTTACTATTAGTGACCGATAACCGAATATCTGATCTATGTTATCTTTAGTCTTTGTAGATGGATAGAATCTGCGGTGTTGGGAGTTACTATTAGTGACCGATAACCGAATATCCGATCTATGTTATCTTTAGTCTTTGTAGATGGGCATACCCTGCGGTATTGGGAGTCACTGTTAGTGATCGATAACCGGGTACCCGATCTATGGCATTATTAGTGATTGATCGTTGGACACGTACCTTGGCATTGAGAATGTTTGATAATCAGGTTTTTGGGAGTGAACAGTCAACTGACTGAATTACTCAGTCGACTGTACAGTACAGTTGACCTGTACATATTTGAGAGTGATTAATTAATGGATATTGGATCGGTGGTATTGTTTCTCGACTTGGTTCACGCATGTACTGGCCTATCGTTCTTGTTTCAGATTACCTGTTCAGTTTATGTATTTTTGTTCAGTACATGTTGCCTGAGAATTTATGTTTATTGTTTGTTTATGTTTGTTGTTTATATCACTCACACCATTTATGGCTGACCCTGTAGTTTGGGGGTTAGGGTTCAACTCTAGCCTCACATGATGCAGGTTGCTTAGAGTTTGGAGGCTTGGATGCTTGGGTTAGCTGTAGAGATCATGAGTGATATAATAGAGCCTTGTGTAATTTTGTAAAGGGGAGTATTGTAAAAGAATGTTTTTAATTCAAGGTGTTTGTATTTTCCGCTGCAAATGAAAAAGATTATTGTAATAAGAATTTGGAATAAAATAATTTGTGTTTTTGGTCTATGTATATTGTTACATTGAAGTGGATCGCTGGGAATGTGCCACGTATTTTCTAAGTTATTATATTAGAAATTCGGGGCGCTACAGATTTGGTATCAGAGCATGCTTCAATGATAATAATAGACATAGTATGAAAACCAACCTAGGTGTGGACACTAGAGAGTGAGTACCTAGGTGTGGACATTAGAGTGTGAGTATCACATAGAGTTAAAACATGATGTTTGGCTTGGGGCATGGTTATGGTTTTGCCATAGGGTATTGATTTGAGTATGAATTGTGTGATGCTCTAACTTTACCTTCGTTTTGCAGTATTCACAATGGTTGCACCCAGGGGCAGGAATGGAGGCAACAATGAGGACGGGTCTGGTAGTTCCCGAGGAAGTGGGATCGACCTGGAAGCTGAGTTTGCCAAAGTATATCAGACGTTGAATACACTGATGACACTCAATGTGGCGCAGCAGCAAGCGCAGCAACAGAATCCGCAGCCAAATCATGGAGCCGGACATGGATTGGTGAACGCCGATCCGATTAAGCAGATTGAATCCTTTAAGAGGATGAGGCCGCCAGTCTTTGAGGGACAAGCTGATCCAACCGCAGCAGATGATTGGATTAGGAAGATGCAGACGATCTTCGAAGTGTCGGATACTCCTGAAGCTAGCAAGGTGAAGTTAGCGTCGATGCAGCTAGAGAAAGACGCTGGTATCTGGTGGGAGTCGCTGAAGAGGACTCTGGGAGATCAGCAGCTGACTTGGGAAGCTTTTCTGGAGGAGTTCAGAGATCGCTTTTTTCCTCTTGATGTACAGGAGAAGAAGGCAACTGAGTTCTTGAACCTTCAGCAGGGTAGCATGACCGTGCGGGAGTATGAGACTAAATTTGCTCAGCTTTCGCGGTATGCGCCAGAGTTAGTTGTCGACGAGGCAAAGAAGGCCAAAAAGTTTGAGCAGGGCTTGAGGCCAAACTTGAGGTCAAGGATGGTTCCATTGGGCATCAGAAGATTCGACAAGCTGGTCAGGAGAGCAGCTATGACCGAGGAAGATATGGACCAGTCCCGGGTGAAGCAAGAGACATGGAACAAGAAAAAGAGGCCAGCAGATGATCAGGATGGGGAGGAATTCCCAGTGAAGCAGAGCAAGCCTAGTGATCCAGTGCAGAAGGCACCGGCAACTCAGGAGGTGACTTGTTATTTCTGCAGGCAGACCGGACATAGGAGGGAATGTCCGAAGTTAGCAAAGCAGACTTGTTTTCAGTGTGGTCAAGAAGGGCATATCCGACCACAATGCCCACAGCTGAAGAAAGAAAAGGCAGAGAAAGGCAAGGATCTAGACATGCTCATAGTGGTTATGGAATTAGAGTAAACTCTATAAAACCTATATGATCATGTCCTTACATAACTATTACAAGCATCTAAAAGTAATACTGAAGTTAAAAAAAACTTTATATAGTGTTTCTAACAAACTATATGCATTATAGGTAAGTTCAAGTTAAGGAACAAGAAGGCGATGACTGAGCTTAAAGGAAGATATGCTGTTTCCTCATATAATATATTTCCTATTTCAATTAATTTGATGATCCTCTAAAACTATTTTATATAATCAAACCAGTTGCACTATTTTGAAGACGAGCCATAGACATGTATCATATATGTGTCAACGAGCAAACCTAGTAAAGCAATAAAATAAATAAAATACGCAGTACAAATAATTATTCTCAATATTCTAGCTGTAAAAGTTTTTTAAATCGTCGTTATTGGTCTAACTACATATCTTACCAAAACAGGTGAAGGAATTATTGTTTCCACAATTATTGTAATGCTCTGACAACTTACCACAGATCATGTGAAGCTCATTATCTTGGATGCCAAAATTAATGCCTTGTCCATAAATTTATGTTTGCGCTATTCCCAATCTCATAAAATTCAACCAATAGCACCGTCTTATAGTGTATCCTAAACAAATTTATTTCACATAAACTCAATTCTCTATTATTTTAATAGAAAATTTGTAATTATACAACTAAATAAACACGTAGTATAATCTACGTACATAATTAATATAAAAAAGATATAAAAAAAATTTTAGATTCGATGCCGAACAACATTCCAAAATTTTTAATTAAATTTATTTTTTTATAAAAACGTGCATCATCTGTATAAATTACTAGTGCAAATTTAATGCAGTAGTATAAGAAAGGAAATGATGCGAAAACCTTGACACATTCTAACTGGGCCCCACAGCCCCCTCAAAAATCACAATACCAAAAAATCGTCACACACTAATTCACCCTCTCTGCACTCCCCCACATGGTTGGCCCCACAATCCAGACCCACCCCGATCATCATTATTCAAAGACCCTTTTCAAACTAAAAATTGTACCGATCCCATATAATCCGCTGATACGTCCTGACTCCCCTCCCCGTTAAGTCTAATCCCCCTCACGTGACATACCTCCACACTTGTCCACCCTCACGTGACCTCCTCCCGCCATAAATCCCCTCCCCCAACCGGGCTAACCCCATCCCAATTTTCACCCATTAAATTATATTTAAATTTCCAACAAAATAAAAAAAGGAAAATAATGATGGATTTGAGCCTCGTACCTTACGAATCGTCCGTTAGCGGTAACGGAAACCGTTACCGCGAGTGCATGCGCAACCACGCGGCGTCGATCGGCGGCCACTCGACCGATGGCTGCGGCGAGTTCATGGAGTCGTGCGCCGATCCGCTAAAGTGCGCTGCCTGCGGCTGCCACCGCTCCTTCCACCGCCTTTCCGGCCAGCTGCACCACCACCTCCTCCCTCCTCCCCCTTCCTCCTTCACCCCGCCGCCGCCCATCGTACGGATCTCGCCTCGGATGCTGACGCCATCACCGGCGGGGGATAGCGGCGGGAGATCGGGATCGGAGACGCCGCCCAGGATGGACGGCGGGGACGGATATTCGATGGCGAGGAAGAGGATGCGCACGAAGTTTACAGCGGAGCAGAAGGAGAGGATGAGGGAGTTCGCGGAGCGGCTGGGGTGGAGAATCGGGAGGGGTGATGACGTGGCGATCGATGAGTTTTGTCGGGAGATTGGGGTGAAGAGGCAGGTGATGAAGGTGTGGATGCATAATAACAAGGCGCAGTTGGCTGCCACGTCAGCTTCGGGGATGAAGAGCGAGGCGGCGACTGGGGAGGGGATTAGTGTTTAGAATTAATGTAATAAGGGGTTGGTTAGCAAGTTAATTATGGCGGTGGGGTTTCGGGTCGGGCTGTGTATTTTGGGCTTAGGCCCGGGTTGATTAGGTTGATACTATATAATTAGGATTTTCCTTTCTAGTTTAGTGTTTCTAACCACGAATAATAATGAAGTGTTGTTGCAGTACGATGGTAAAAGTTTTTTTTTTTTTTTTTTTTTTTAAGCGAAGTGATAAGTGGAACGTTCCGGTTAAAATTTCACTTGCGCCAGACTGCTCAATTTTGTATCGAGTATTTCCGAGCTGAATATTTCGTTTAGCCTATGAGGAAAACTTTGACATAGCTCAAAGATTTTAATAATTTTTGCTACTTTGTTAGTTTTGTTAGCTACAAATTATCGTTAGGGTTTGCTATAAAGTAATGAATTTTTGTTGAAGGAAATTCTTTTGTCACCCTAGAAACTCCTGTTTAGGGAATAAGAAATTTGGTGCTGATTCAAACATCCAAACTCATTTTTTAAGCTCATATAGTTAGCTACATTGGATCTGATTCCATATGATATTATGTTTGATGATGGTATTTTAACTTTGCTGTCAACTTTTAAGTTGCACTTTTGATCATCATGCTTATTACTATATTTGGGAGGTTTGATTATTTTAATTAGTTTGATAAGTTTAGAAGGCCTGAAGGGGAACAAAGATTGGGGTTTATGGGACAGTACAAAATTGTTTAGTTTTGTGCCCTTTTGAAGAGACCAAGCCTCACTTTGTTTATGTAGATGTTTTGTCATCTTTGTGTTGGAATTAATTTTTGCTGATTTTCCAGGCCGGATTCCGGCAGGCTCCGGTCACCGGCGGCGCCGAAAAATAATTGGATTGCGATTCTCTCGTCGAGTACTATTCCGTAGTGTACTCATTTGCCAAAAACGAATTCCGTATGAATGAGAAATGTTGGTCCAAAGTTGAATACTCAAAATGTACTAACTTGGAAACTTGTAGAAAATGGATAGTCCCATATCGAAAATGGAGAAAGGTTTTTTCTAGTATATATACTAAAAAATTGGATTAAAGGGCATGGCCCGGGGATTATCACTAACGTGTAGTGGAGAGAGGACTTAGCCAAAATAACAAACTCACATGTGCGCCCGGCCCGGCTTCGGCTCGGTCTGATCTGGCTTTTTTTTTTCATCTTTGAAGCAAAGGTGCTGCTCTTCAGGAAAAGGTAATACAGTTGTATCCTGAGAGGCAGTTCGCCGGCAACCGTCACACTACGGGGCGAATTTTGTTTTAAGGAGAGAGATCTTAATCTCGACTCTGTATAAAGCTTTTGGTTTGTTCTTTTCTTTCTGTAAATTCTCTTCTTCACAAATTTTGTTACCAAATTTCTAATTTATATAATTCGAGTTCTAACAATCTTAAAGCAAAATTTTTCCTCTGTTCTAACAGTTTTGTGAAGATCTTTTACAGGTACTGTTATCATCTCGGAAAAACAACAGACAGTTCTGTTTTCAACTCTTTCAGAACATGAAAAACACACAGATCGAAGGTGCCAATGGGCTTATCAGTGCCGAAACACCAGTGACCCAAAATGTGTCTGCACAATCGATTGCGGCACATTCGGTCGTTCTGCCCACACATATTACTATGGCAAAAAAATCAGAGAAGTTCAACGGAACCGGATTCAAGAAGTGACAGGGGAAGATGCAGTTCTACCTGACCACCTTGAAGCTGGACAGGTTTCTCACTGAATCTGCCCCTATGCTGGCACCAATGGATGCACACTCCGTTACTGCAGTTGATGCATGGACTCGGGGTGACTACCTCTGCAGGAACTACATCCTCAATGGCCTGGTAGACCCTCTGTACAACGTCTACTGTGTCTTCAAGACGTCCAAACTCCTGTGGGGGTCTCTGGAGAAGAAGTACAAAACAGAAGATGCTGGGTCCAAGAAATTTGTAGTCGGCAAATTTCTGGACTACAAGATGGTTGACTCCAAAACAGTTATGAGTCAAATCTAGGAACTGCAGGTGATAATGCATGAAATCGCTGCAGAGAACATGACGCTGTGCGAACCGTTCCAGGTTGCAGCGTTCATCGAGAAGCTTCCACCTAGATGGAAAGACTTCAAGAACTACCTCAAGCACAAGCGAAAGGAGATGTCTCTTGAAGACCTCATTATCAGATTGCGGATCAAATAGAAGAATCGCAAGGATGACAGGTCCTATAAAAATCAGTCCATAGAAAAGGCCAACATGGTGGAGCACAAACAGAAGGGCAAGAAGAGAAAGTTCTTGCCACAACCCTCAAACAAAAGACCTCCTACAAAGAGGTTTGCTAGGAAATGTCACAAATGTGGTAAGCTGGGGCACAAAATTTCTGACTGCCGCAGCAAGAACAACAACAACCGTGCAGGAACTAGAAGAGAATAAAAAATTTCATGCACACATAGCTGAGAACTTGTCCACTGGTCTCTCTGACTTGGACCTCTGTGCTGTAGTATCAGAGGTAAATCTTGTGGGGAGCAATCCTCGTGAATGGTGATACCATACTGGGGCCACCAAGCATATCTGCTCGGATAAGGAGATGTTCACTTCATACCAGAAGTGCAACAAGGATGGGCAGCTGTTCATGGGTAATTCTTCCACCTCTAAAATTGCAAGAACAGGGAAGATAGTACTGAAGAGGACTTCAAGCAAGGAACTAATACTCACAAATGTGTTGCATGTTCCAGATATTAGAAAGAACTTGGTCTCAGGCTGTTTGCTAAGCAAGAATGGATTTAAGGTTGTTCTTGTTTCTGATAATTTTGTATTGTCTAAAAATAGGGTGTACTTGGGTAAAGGATATGTAAAGGATGGACTGTTCAAGTTTAATGTAATGACAGTCATCCCTAAAACTATTGTTCCTGTTGTTCCCAAAGTTAATGAAATAACTCCTATTGCCTATGTTGTTGAGTCTTCTTCTATTTGGCATGAAAGACTAGGCATGTTAATATCAATTCTATGCGTAGATTAATTAACATGAATTTGCTACCAAAATTTAAGGTAGACAACTCCAAAAAATGTGAAGTTTGCATGGAGGCCAAACTCACTAAAACTTTATCATGTTCTGTAGAAAGAAACACAGAAACTCTAGGTCCAATTCACACATATCTGTGTGATTTAAAATACGTACAGATCAAAGGTGGCAAAAAGTACTTTGTGACATTTATAGAAGATTGCACAAAATTCTGTTATGTATACTTGTTACATAGCAAAAATGAGGCCTTGAATAAATTCATGGAATATAAACTTGAGATTGAGAATCAACTTGGAAAAACGAATAAAATCGTTAGGAGTGATAGAGAAGGAGAATATGATGCATCATTTAATATGTTCTGCTCTGGATATGGAATAGTTCATCAGACAACTGCTCCTTACTCACCCGAATCAAACGGTACTGCCGAGCACAAAAACCGAACTCTAAAGGAGATGATGAATGCTTTGTTGTTAAATTCTGGATTACCCCAAAATATGTGGGGAGAAGCATTGCTGACTGCCAAGTATATTCTCAATAAAATACCTCACAAGAAAACTGGCAAGACACCATACGAAATGTGAAAATGAAATGTACCTTCGTATAAATACCTCAAAGTGTGGGGGTGTCTAGCAAAAGTGGTAGTACCTAATCCAAAATAGGTCACAATTGGACCTAAGATGATTGATTGCATATTTATAAGCTATGCACACAACAGTAGTACATATCGGTTCTTGGTATATAAATCAGATATACCGGATATCCATGTGAATACAATAATGGAATCAAGGAATGTTTCCTTCTTTGAACACGTGTTTCCGTGCAAGGACACTACGTATCCCAAACGTACACGTGAACAAAAAAAGGAATGCAAGCACTTCGGTTGATGAACCAGAACATGATGATGATGAGCCTAGACGAAGTAAACGAGCTAGAATATCAAAATCATTTTGTCCTGACTTTGTAACGGTCTTTCTGTTAGAGAATGAGCCCAGAACTGTCAAGAAAGCTATGTCTATGCCTGATACTCCTATGTGCAAGGAAGCAATCAAAAGTGAAATAGACTCCATTATGCAAAATCATACATGGGAGTTAGTCGATTTGCCTTCTGAATGTAAAGCTCTAGGATGCAAATGGATTTTCAAACAAAAATTGAAACCAGATGGTTCAATAGAGAAGCATAAGGCGAGACTTGTGGTACAAGAATTTAGGCAAAAGAAAGGCTTAGACTTCTTTGATACATATTCCCAGTTACAAGAATAACTTCCATAAGAATGTTGATAGCTATTGCAACTCTACGTAACCTGGAAATACATCAAATGGATATTAAAACTGCATTTCTAAATGGAGACTTAGAAAAAGAAATATACATGAAACAACCTGAGGGTTACGTAGTTCCTGGATAGGAAAACAAGGTGTGCAGGCTTGTAAAATCCCTGTACGGACTGAAACAAGCTCCAAAGCAGTGGCATGCAAAATTTGACAATGTTATGATGTCAAATAGTTTCAAAATAAATAAATATGATAAGTGTATCTACATCAAAGATACTCCAAATGGATACATTCTGGTGTGTCTGTATGTAGACGACATGCTCATTATTGGGAACAATAATGACATTATCAAACAAACTAAGAGCATGCTTACTGGCAAGTTTGATATGAAAGATTTGGGAACAGCAGATGTCATACTAGGAATCAATGTTTCCAGGACGTCTGAGGGAATTACTTTGTCTCAAGCTCATTATGCTGAGAAAATACTTGAAAGGTTCAAGAATTACTCGAATGGGACTGCCAAAAGCCATGTGGATCCCAGCCTTCACTTGTTCAAAAATACGGGTGACAGCATATCACAACTGGAATATGCACGTATAATTGGTAGTCTGATGTACTTAACAAATTGTACAAGATCGGACCTAGCACATTCGGTAAATGTACTCAGCCGCTACACGAGTAATTCAGGACGAAGTCACTGGAAAGGAAGAACTAGAGTATTGAACTACTTGCGACATACTCAGAGTTATGCGTTGTATTACACCAGATATCCAGCAGTACTAGAAGGCTACAGTGATGCCAACTGGATATCGGACTCTAAGAACTCAAAATCCACAAGTGGGTATGTCTTCATACTTGGTGGTGCAACTGTGTCATGGAAATCCTCTAAATAAACGTTATTAGCCAGATCCACCATGGAATCTGAGTTCATTGCTTTAGACAAAGCGGCAGAAGAAGCAGAATGGCTTTGAAACTTTTTAAAGGATATCCCTATATGGAAAAAACCAGTGTCTGCTTTATGCATACACTGTGACAGCCAATCGGCAATAGCACAGACACTAGTTATATGTATAATGGTAAGTCTCGTCATATCAGAAGACGACACAAAATCATTCGATAACTGCTCTCAAATGGAGTAATTTCTATAGAGTATATAAAATCAGCCGACAACCTAGAGGATCCATTTACTAAAGGTTTGTCACGATAGCAAGTTGTGAGATCATCAAGAGGAATGGGTTTAAAGCCTATGACGAAAGATGATACTTGATGGAAACCCTACTTAGGAACTGAAGATCCCAAGATCTAGGTTTAAGGGGACAACTAAATCTTGTTGAATCAACGGGAGCACTGAAAGATTAAAATCTCATACCCACTCTTAGGATGATAAAACAGTGCTGCCTGCAAAGAGTTAGGATAAACTTAGCTTTTAATGATTCCCATAGCTTTAAAATAAAAGTGAGGTATGGCAGGATACTCTTTATGGGCAATCACCTTGTGAGTGTGAAATGAGACCGTTTCTAGGAGAATGGAGAGATGCTACATTCTCCAAGTTCACTCATGATTAACCAGGGTTGTTCAAGACCAAAATGAACACAACAAGAGAATTTAGTTCTGTGAGGAGATGAAACTGTGTGATAATTATTGTCTAGGTTCACATCAAAGCCTGGATAGTTCAAGACATCATGTTCACTACCTGGTCAAGTGAATCCGATAGCTACTTACTAAGGGTGGTTCAAAGTTGAAAAATTACTACCATTCCTGATACAGTGATTTTCCGATTGTACTCTCATAGTTTTTCTGTCATGTCTTTTTATGTCGTGTCTGGACTACATAGTCTGGTAATTTCCATTCATATGGGGAATTGTTGGAATTAATTTTTGCTAATTTTCCGGGCCAGATTCTGGTAGGCTCCGGCCACCGGCGGTGCCGGAAAATGATTGGATTGTGATCCTCTCATCGAGTACTATTCCGTGGCGTACTCATTTGCCAAAAACGAATTCCGTATGAATAAGAAATGTTGGTCCAAAGTTGGGTACTCAAAATATACTAACTTGGAAACTTGTAGAAAATGGATAGTCCCATATCGAAAATGGGAAAAGGTTTTCTAGTATATATACTAAAAAATTGGACAAAAGGGCGTAGCCCGGGGGCTACCACTAACGTGTAGTGGAGAGAAGACTTAGCCAAAATGACAAACACGCGCGGCCCGGTCCGGTCCGGTCCGGCTTGGTCTGGTCTGGCTTAATTTTTTTTTTGTCCCAGTCAAATTTTTTTCCTTCAGTACACTGATGAGGCCTTTCACATTTAGTAACTGGTACCACTACTCTGTAACAGCAGAGTAATGGCCTATAAGACTAGTATGTCTTGTCTGCTAGAATCACAGCTTTTGAGTAATCTGAATTCCACTTCTTCCTCCTCTGTGTCAAAAACTGAGAGTACAACACAGTAACAGTTCGCTGAAGTCTCTGAAGCAAGGGTGCTGCTCTTCAGGGAAATGTAATACAGTTGTATCCTAGGAGGCAATTCGCCGGCAACTGTCACACTACGGGATGAATTTTGCTTTAAGAAGAGAGATCTTAATCTCGACTCTGTATAAAGCTTTTGGTTTGTTCTTTTCTTCCTGTAAATTCTGTTCTTCACAAATTTTGTTACCAAATTTCTAATTTATAAAATTTGAGTTCTAACACTTTGTACTGTTGACTTTTGCATTGGAAATAGAGGACTACAAATCCTAACTTTCAAGTGAGAAATCATATCAAATCATTATTGAAGGTGCTAGGTGTGTTACAGGCATTATCCCTTTAGTAATCTTCCCAATAATAGTTATGCCCGAGTGTTAGCAACTCCAGTTGTTCGCCTTTATGTTAATGAACAAGAGTTTAGAAAGTAAGTCCCACTAGTACGGATATATGCAGTCTTATTTCTGCAATGCGGTATATATGCATCTCAAACTGTTTCCTGCATGTAAAGTTGCAATCCTAAAGCACTCTCCAACCATCGAAGAAACTCTTCTTAGCAACTGGGTGGAATTGGTTATGAGATCCTCTTTCCTCTCTCCTTTTCGCTCTGGTTGCATATGTATTCAGCAAGCTATTGCGCAATGCGTGGGAAGTCCACGCCATTGATGGTTTAGGGGAATCTCGGTCATTCACTGGTGTTCTTAATCTTCAATACGCTGATGACACTATCATCTTTGCGAAACCAAACCATCACTTTCTCCGTAATCTAAAACTTCTACTTTATTTATTCGAATTGGCCTCGGGGCTCACTATCAATTTCCAAAAATCGTCTGTTCTTTGGCTGGGAGGCTCTCATAACCGCCAGATTGAGATTTCCAACTTCTTCAACTGTCCTATAGCGTCCTTTCCCATTACGTATCTGGGGATTCCCCTGAGATGGGGCAATCTGCATAGATCGGATTGGATGCCGCTGGTGGATAAGGTGGAGTCCAGACTGAGTGTCTGGACGGGCAAGCTGCTCTCTAGAGGAGGCAGACTGATCCTCCTTAATTCGGTGCTTTTCTCTATCCCTCTCTTTATGATGTCTTTCTACTTCATCCCGTCCTGGGTTATCAAGAGAATTGACCAGATTCGGAGCAACTTTTTCTGGTCAGGTTCCCCTACTCACCATCGAGGATCTCACCTTGCCAATTGGTCCCTTGTCTGCTCTTCCAGGGAAGCTGGGGGGCTAGGTGTCCTTAATCTTCGCAATCATAACATTGCTCTCCTAGGTAAATGGCTTTGGAAATTCCTCAAAAGTGATCATTTACCTTGGATACAGAGTATCAAGGCGAATTGCTATCCTGATGGCAATTGGTGGGTTTTTCCCAACCACATTCATCGATCAGCCTCCCCATTCTGGAAAGGCATTTGGAAGGCGGCTGCAGCCTTCCAATGTGGCCTTTCCCATGTCTGTCTTGATGGTTCCAAGACTCTCTTCTGACATGATCTTTGGATCGGTAATGTCAAATTGGCTTCTTCCTTTCCTGCCCTTTACCGGCTGGCTGCTGCACCGCGCGCGACGGTTGCAGCATCCTACAACATCATTAATTCGAATCGTGTTTGGAACATCCCTTTCACTTGTAATCTTCCCTCCCACTTAGCATCTCAGTTTATAGATCTTATCTCTACGTTGAACCATTATGATTGGCACCCCAGGGAGGACTTTTCCTGGCGCTGGCATCAGTCAGGTGTTTTCACCTGTCAAATCATTTTACCAATTCCTCAATTTTAGAGGTATCTGATCTACTTTCACTGAGAATATCCGGCAGTCTTGTGCCCCACTTAAGGTCAAAATTGTTTCTTGGCTGGCGTTCAACAACAGACTTCTTACGGCCGAAGTTCTAAACAAAAGAAACCTGGCTTGGGGACAAAACTGTCCTTTGTGTATATCTGTGTTGGAGGACGCCAACCACCTTTTTGTGGGATGCGTCTTCACTCGTCCACTTTGGAAAATTGCTACCCTAGCTTGGGAGAGATCATCCCTTTCTTCTAATTTACAATCATGTTGGTCCAAGCCTCAATCGAGCATTAAATTCTTCCGCTCTTGGAACTTTTCTGTTCAAATCATTATCTGGATTATTTGGATGGAAAGGAACAAAAGATTATTTAAGCAACAAGCGTCATCCTCTTTCTCCATCGTTGAGGATTTTAATTTTCTCTTCGAGTTTTGGTCATCCTCATTAAAGTTTGAAGCCAAAAATGAGCTTCATGGTCATAGATTGATTGAAGCAACTCAATGTCTTAGAGCTCTGCATGCTATTTAATTTAATCTTATACCTTTCCCTTATGATGTTTCTTTTATAATTGATGGTTTGCTCTGTTTGTTCTTTTCCCAATCCCTTATTTGTGCTCTTGTTGTTTCATTGCAGGAGTAAAGTGGCTCGGTATGTTTCTTTTGGACTTTTGGTGGTTTAGATCTACTCTCTCCCATCAAGGGGGTTTTCGTTTTGTGATACTGATTATGCTAGCAGTAGTCTCACTTTCTTTCCTTATGTAATTTGCTGTAGCTATTTTATCTATTTCTCCCCGGGCTTAATTTTTGTATCTGTCAGCTGTCTTCCTCCCTGGTTATTATCTACTTGGGTTAATTCCCTCTAAGGTTGTGCAAGTGCACTGATCGATGGTTGTGATGTAGCACCATTGTTCAGTTGGCAATTGTTAAGATGTTGGCCAGTGGTTTTGTTGACTCGGCTGATCTTTAGCCCTTATATGATGTTCTCTGTTATGTTTTAGTTAAGCTTGTTGTGTTATTCATCTGGGGAGTCTTTTATTCCCAGAGTTGGATGTGGCTGTGCTTGTTTTTAATTTATGATTTGGGAGCAATTGTTAGTGGAGTGCTATGCTTTGGGTGTTAATCTTGGATGTTGGAGTTGGTACAATCTTCCATTTGGGATTATTGGTTTGTTGCTTTTGGATCCTAAGCGATTGTATTTGCTGAGTTATCCCGCGTTGGTGGCACTCGTTGTATCCTTCACTCTGCTTTTACTGGTTTGACTATTCAGTTCTATGCTTATTCCCCCTTTTTTATGCTCTGATTCATTTGGGAGCTGCCTGATTGTGTCTGTCTCGTTTGCTATGTTTGGTTATTTTGCTCCTGGGGGATTCGGATTGAGGCCCTCTGTGAGTATCTGCTACGGTGGTGATTCTTGGTTCGTGATGCGCGCTTTCCTGCCGTTGCTGGGGCCGATCATCCACTATTTTGTCAGCCATCCTTGTTGTATATATTGTTTACATCTTGTAAATTTTTAATTATCTGTTCATGTTTTGACTGTACATTATTCAGATTAATATATTTGATTGCATGGCTGGAGCCTTTTGGCTCTATCCGTTTCGTCAAAAAACACTTAACACGTAACAATCTTCTCAAATTCGGTGCCCCTTTTCTAGGAAATCATGCAAAGAGGTAAATATAACTTATGAGATGCAATTGCTCTCCTAAACATGAAAATCCATACTTCATATAAATAGAATCAAATACATTGCCAGCTTACAAGTGAGGAATCATGTCATACTAGTTATTGTCGGTGTGGCACAAGCATTGTCTCTTATTTAAGACCCTATCATTTTCCTGGATAATGGTAGTATTAAAGGTGAGATATGTTTGAGGATTAAAGAGCATACTAGCATCACGCTGTGCAAATTGTACAGACTAAATTAATTTTAATAAACTCATAAAATATATATAAAACATTAAAATAGTGTGAGAGAATTGGGACAAATTAACTATTCAAAAAGTGTATAATTTAGTGAAATTTATCTTAAAAAATACGCTCGGCCTTTGTATACATCATGACGGGCAACACTCAAACCTTGACCCGTCTCATCTCAACCCTCTCCCTCCCAAATTCACACCCTATCAGATGTCTTATTCCTCATCTCCCGTGTCTCCGTTGTCTTCAACCGGAGCAACGTCACCTTCTCCACCTCTCTATTCGCCTCACCCTACTCTCTGTCATCTACGTCCTTACCAAATATCATTCTTGGATCTGATACTACAGTCATCCTCATCTTCAACCCGTACTCTTTCCTAAATTAAAATTTCATGATTTCAAAAACAAAAATTAGAAATTGAAAATAAAATGAGGTAGTAAATTAGGGTTTCAAAAATTAGTACATACACCATACATAAATACAATTTATTTAGTTAAGCAAAATTTTTCAAAACTATTTTTCACAAACTTATTGTGTGCTACATAGGCATTTCATCGAACAATTAATGACCAAATCACAGTTCAAGTAATTAAGTTCCAGATTTATAGGTTTGGAGATTTTATATATTTTTTTAATGAAAATGTGAGTACTGCACTTGTTAATAAATGTGAATTTCTCATTTTGCTCTCATTTCTTTATTTCAAAAAAGAGAAAGGAGAGAGGTTGACACTCTCTCTCCTATTTGTATAATACCAGTAATTTACACGTGAGATGCGCGTCTTAATAAATATATTTTTTTTAAAGTAAAAATTCAGGCGTAGCACGTGTGTTGCATGCTTTAGTAGATTTACAAATGACATTAATGCCTTCTCCCATTATAATATTAGAGATTAGATATTATATTATAGATAGATAGATAGTAATTTACACGTGTGATGCCCATTTAATATATTAAAATAACTAAAGAAAAAAATCTGATGTAGTGAGGACTCGAACCTGATACCTCCTTCATATTAGTTATGCACGTGCAATATACGCATTGGTAGATTTATAAATGATACTAAGATCTTCTCCCAATATAATATTAGAGATTAGATATGATTGGATTAGATTGGAGGGGACAAGAGACCATAGGCTTAAAAGGATTTCATGCTGCTCACAGCTGGATGTGGGAGGCATAAGAGAGGGTAAATGATATTCTCCCACTCAGTAGTTCTTACTTTCTTTGTTATCTTTCGTTAGCTTTTTTGCAACTTGACATTGATAGAATATTAGAATCCAGCTATTCACCATCTTCAAATATTTTTTATAATTTGTTTGGGGATTATCTATATAATAAAACACAAAGAAAGCTATAAATGACTCTCTTTCAATCCCCCAAAATTAAAGGTGCAGATCTAATCTTACAAAATATATTTTTCCTCCCAAAATTTTTTTCCCAAAACTCAAATTCAAATTCCCCACCCAAAACAACTCCTTTATTTACTTAATTATCTCTCTCTCCCTCCTATTCAAAAAATTAAGAAAATAAATTTTTACAAAAATAAAAATAAAAAAATTAAAAAATTAAAATTTTAAAAACTTTAAAAATAATTCAAAAATATCAAAAACTTATAAAAAAATTTAAAATATTTAAAATATTTAAAAATATTTAAAAATTTCAAAAGAATAAAAAAATTATGAAAAAAATTAAAATTAAAAAATTTTCAAATTTTATTTTTTTTTAAAATAAAAAATTTTGAAATTTTGAAAGTTTGAAAATCTCAAAGCAAATCCAAATCCAAATCTAATGTCGAACCCCAATCAAGAGGTCGTCGCCGATATCTGATCCGCTGCTGATTCTGTATTGGTGACTCCCCTCCACCAAATCAAGCGCGAATATCAAGCGACTCCGTAACGGCGACTCCCCTCCACCGAATCGAGAGCCTCTATATGCGATGCGACGACTCTAATTTCATCTGATTAACCGTATTCTCATTCTAATTTTTAATTTTGTGTGTGCAGGGGATTACTCAGTTTTTTGCTTACTCGAATTTTGTGTGTGCATGGGATCTAAGTTCATAAAGGTATGATTGTTTTATTTTTTTGTTTAAAAAATTGTAATTTAGTGATTTATTTGATGAGTTTTTTATTGGTTTTGATTTAAAATGTACGCAAGTGAGAGATGAATTATTTGGTGGCCTCAATTTGGGCTTCCAAACCATAGCAGGACAGGTAAGCTGAACAGCAACCTAAAATAACTTGGCAAATATGCAACATTAATTTCTTTACTACAAGAGAAAATACTATCGTGAAGTGTTCCCTTCACTAGTTATTAAAAACCATGGATAATATAACATATAAGAATTTTTAGTGTATGTTTGGATATATAGAATTGGGATGACTGGAGTTTACCAGTAAAGGGTGCAAACTCTCCACTCAAAAAAGACAGCTAAAGTAAATTTGTTATTTATCCATTTTGATTTTTTTTTTATTATAAAGGTGCAATGGGGAGATAAAGTGGAGATAAAAGAAATGATTAGCTTGGATTAGAATTTTGATAACTTCATGTATTTCATTTTTTTTGAAATAATAATAAGAGGTATTTAATTGCAAAGTGAGTCTCATACAAACAAATATTTAGATTATTGGTATTGTAGATACCTTCACACCTGCACTTGCGTTACCATTGTATTTAGACATACTCATAGTGGTTATGGGATTAGAGTAAGCTATATAAAATCTATATGATAATGTCTTTGCATAACGATTACAAGCATCTAAAAGTGATGCTGAAGTTAAAAAAAACTCTATGTAGTGTTTCTAACAAACTATATGCATTCCAGGTAAGTTCAAACTAAAGATCAAGAAGGCGATGGTTGAGCTTAAAGGTAGATATACTACTTCCTCATATAATATGTTTGCTACTTCAATTAATTTGCTGGACCTCCAAAACTATTTTATATAATCAAACCAGGTGCACCGTTCCGAAGATGTGTCGTAGGCACGTGTCAACGGACAAACCTAGTATATATATATTTCACTTAAATCCTACTAAGATTTCTCATATTTGCACGTGACCCTACTATACTTTATTTTTGCATTTAACTCTACCGCCGCTGTCCATCTTCCGGTAGACAAACAGAAATTGTGAATTTGTTTAACTGTTTGTCGGGTTCATTCCCGGTCAATTATCTTGGCATACCCCTTCGTTGGGGCAAGCTGTGCAAAGAAGATCGGTACCCTATAATTGACAAAATTGAATCTAGACTCAAAATTTGGGCTGACCGCCAAATGCCACGTGGTGGTAGACTTATTTTGGTTAATTCCGTCTTCTCTTCCATTCCTCTTTATATGATGTCATATTTCTCCGTTCCGTCATGGGTGATCCATCGAATCGACTCTATCAGACAAAATTTCTTTTGGTCTGGTTCTGCCACTTATTCCATTGATCATGGGTGTACCTGTGTAGCTGGAATAGAGTGTGTCGTGCTAAGATTGATGGTGGTCTGGGCATCAGAATCTTGCGCTTCTTCGCAAATGGCTTTGAAAAGTGTAACACCCCGCAAAATTGAATAATGACAATTTTGCCTCTCGCGTGTTACACACGTGTATTTTGTATTGTTACGAGTAATATCTGTAACATATTTTAATACGTATTTTGTATTTCGACTATTTATACATTTTTCGTCTTTTCAAAATTCATTTTTTATCTTAATTGAGCCAACTCAAATAATAAATTTTCAATCTTTGTGCTTTTACGTGCATTTCACGTGTTTCCGATACACATGTCGATTTTACCATTACGTATAATATATTCCTGTTGCCGCTAAATTCGGTGTGGGGGCAAACAGATGAATTTGTGAGTTCTTGGGGAAACTGAATAGGAGAACCTGTGTACCTGTTCCGTCGAACTCTGATCGTTGCTCCCGCCGTAGACCTGCAAAAAGTGCGAGACACCGGGGTTGTTCCCGCGACGCACCCTCCGACGCTCAAGTCAGTAACCAGAATTGATTATGAAAGAGCGTTTAACTAGAGAAAGATTGATTACCTCTTAATGGAGATGGGTGAGGGGTATTTATAGGCGTCTTAGGGACTGGTTTTAGGAATGTAATCCCCGTGATTAGGTAAGGAATATTCCTCGTAATCAGATAAGGCATGTAATCTGATAAGGTATATCCCCTATAATCAGTCAAGGAATTTAATCCCTAATCCCCAGTGAAAAGATAGCTGTGAATCATGGCCGTTGATTTAGATCTAATCAGGGACCTTGATTGTATCTTGTCGGATCGGGTTGGTAGCGGGTTGAAACCCGTACCCAGCTGAGGTGGATCCGTTTGCGGGTTAGTGGATCTGTGAGAAGGAGACCCAGTACCCGCTTCGGACCTATCTGCGTGTGAAATTACCATTTTACCCCTGTGCCTCGAGATTCGTGATCCATCCGGACGGTTCCGATTTAAACCCATTTTTAGCCATATCACCAGCCCCCCACTCCTAAAGACTGAGTTCGATCAGCCTTTGAGGAGTAGTTTAACTGTTCTAATGGCTGGTGGAGCTGTATCGGAGTCCAAATGGAGGGTTTCGAATCTTAAAGGGGGTAGTAGTGTGTTTTTGGAAGTTGCAAATTGTTTTTAAGCATCTTTGAGTGCCCAACGGTCGTTATCTTCTTTTTCGGATTATTTATTTAATTTTGCGATGTGTTAACCAGCCGTCCGGGGGCCCTCACGGTACATTCTAGGCAATAATTGTTCGTTCAGGGGTTCGAAAATATTACCCTGAATTTATAATTATTTTCTAGATTTTCCAGTGAATTTTCCCGAGATTTTGGTGATTTTTTCACAATTTTTAAACAAATAAAACGATTAAAATAAATTAAAATTGATTTTGTATACCCATTTATGACGTGGCGTCATCAGAGCCTTTGATCAGAGCGCAGCACGATTTTCGGAGAGATCGAGTGGCTCCTGTTCTTCGGCTCGCTCTTTCGCCGTATGTGAGGTTCGGTACTCCGGCACTCCGGCTCGGCGTCTCGGCACTTCGGTTCGAATGGCTCGGTGCTTCGGCTCGGCGATTCCGAAGTACGTGGCCTTATCTGGGCCGTCTATCTCAGCGCGGATCCCCGTAAAGCGCTATCTTGTCGTTTAGTGGACGTGGCCAAATCTGGACCGTCCATCATGACGAGCGCGCTTTTTGACGAGATCCAACGGCTGATATGGGTCGGAACGATTTTTTGCCATATACGAGGGTCGGTACCCCGGTACCTCGGCTCGGCGCCTCGGCACCTCGGTTCGTATGGCTCGGTGCTTCGGCTCGGCAGATCCGAAGTACGTGGCATCATCTGAGCCGTCCATCATGACGAGCGCGCTTTTTGGCAAGATCCAACGGCTGACATGCCTCGGAGCGGATTTTTGCCACATACGAGGGTCGGTACCCCGGTACCTCGGCTCGGCGCCTCGGCACCTCGGTTCGTATGGCTCGGTGCTTCGGCTCGGCGGATCCGAAGTACGTGGCATCATCTGAGCCGTCCATCATGACGAGCGCGCTTTTTGGCAAGATCCAACGGCTGACATGCCTCGGAGCGGATTTTTGCCACATACGAGGGTCGGTACCCCGGTACCTCGGCTCGGCGCCTCGGCACCTCGGTTCGTATGGCTCGGTGCTTCGGCTCGGCGGATCCGAAGTACGTGGCATCATCTGAGCCGTCCATCATGACGAGCGCGCTTTTTGGCAAGATCCAACGGCTGACATGCCTCGGAGCGGATTTTTGCCACATACGAGGGTCGGTACCCCGGTACTTCGGCTAGGCACTTCGAAGTTGTCTGGCCGAGGCGCAGAGTCGTGTGTTTTGGAGGCCCTTTCCTGAGGGGTCGCCTCCTCGGCACTTAGTGGCTCGGTGGCTCGGCTGAGCTGTTCGGTAGCTCGGCTGGGCGAACCGATGGCAGTCGGCGAGGAGGGACGCGTGGCTGGATCTGGGCGGTCCATCTTGACGTGCATCTCGAGGATGGGGTTCAGATCACGAGAAAACGCTATCTTGTCGTTTTGTGGGCGTGGCACAATCTGAACCGTCCATCAGATTTCGTCGCGAGTTTTAAGGAGATCCGACGGTGACTTCGCTTCGGAGCGATTTTTTGCCATATACGAGGGTCGGTACCCCGGTACTTCGGCTAGGCACTTCGAAGTTGTCTGGCCGAGGCACAGAGTTGTGTGTTTTGGAGGCCCTTTCTTGAGGGGTCGCCTCCTCGGCACTTAGTGGCTCGGTGGCTCGGCTGAGCTGAGGGGTCGCCTCCTCGGCACTTAGTGGCTCGGTGGCTCGGCTGAGCTGTTCGGTAGCTTGGCTGGGCAAACCGATGGCAGTCGGCGAGGAGGGACGCGTGGCTGGATCTGGGCGGTCCATCTTGACGCGCATCTCGAGGATGAGGTTCAGATCACGAGAAAACGCTATCTTGTCGTTTTGTGGGCGTGGCACAATCTGAACCGTCCATCAGATTTCGTCACGAGTTTTAAGGAGATCCGACGGTGACTTCGCTTCGGAGCGATTTTTTGCCATATACGAGGGTCGGTACCCCGGTACTTCGGCTAGGCACTTCGAAGTTGTCTGGCCGAGGCACAGAGTCGTGTGTTTTGGAGGCCCTTTCCTGAGGGGTCGCCTCCTCGGCACTTAGTGGCTCGGTGGCTCGGCTGAGCTGTTCGGTAGCTCGGCTGGGCGAACCGATGGCAGTCGGCGAGGAGGGACGCGTGGCTGGATCTGGGCGGTCCATCTTGACGCGCATCTCGAGGATGGGGTTCAGATCACGAGAAAACGCTATCTTGTCGTTTTGTGGGCGTGGCACAATCTGAACCGTCCATCAGATTTCGTCGCGAGTTTTAAGGAGATCCGACGGTGACTTCGCTTCGGAGCGATTTTTTGCCATATACGAGGGTCGGTACCCCGGTACTTCGGCTCGGCGCATTTGAAGTTGGCTGGCCGAGGCAAAAGTCGTGTAGCCGGGGCATCCCATGGGTTTCTAGTGCGTGGCCGAGCCGTTGACTTGGCATTTTGAAGAGTTTCTTGCTTTGAGTGAGCATCGTATCTTTTCCGCCTGTCGCTTTCGCTCCCTATTGGGCTTTTTGCGTTTCCCAAGGAGGCCCAACTTACCAGGGGTTAAAAACTCTCACCCTTACTCTCAAAGCTCATTTCTCACTTTTTTACTCAAGATCTTTACTTTCGATCTCTAAGTTCTCTGCTAGCGGCGATTTTCTCTCTAAGGCGTTTCCGTTAGCTGTCGCGTGGGCCAGGCGATTTCCGGCAGAGGATTCCGACCGTAGACGTCACTTCAAAAGGTCAGTTTACTTAGTCTGAATAATTTTCCTTGAGATGTCTCGAGTAGACTCGGGGAGTGGGGCCTCGTCTTCGGGCGACGAGAGTGCCGAGGAGAGGAGGAGGTCGGAGATTAGGAGGAAGGGTAAGCAAGCCGCCGAACCGTCTGTAGTCGAGACGGAGAAGGGGAAGAAGAAAAGGAGGGTAGAGAGCCAGTCCCCCATTGTGGAGGTGATTGTGGAGAATCCGAAGCAGGCACCCGAGATAGGACGGTACCCTTCCGTTCTGTCCGGTCACTCAGGGGTCAGGCAGTACGAGGGCGACTTACTGGAGAAGGCGATCTATGGGAAGTCCAAAATCGTCGAAGAACCTAATCCCGAACTCGCCACCGAAGCGGATGAGCTCATCACCTTGGTATCCGAGGAGGACCTGCTCCGGGTTAGAAGGGCTTTCGCTATCCCTCCGGAGTACAAACTGATTGTTCCAGGTCCTGGAATGCGAGCGAACTCTAAGTTGCCGTCTTCGGATATGTGCATGTTCGACGTTGACTCTTTTCATGCCGGGTTGCGTTTCCCTCTGCACCCATTCATCCTCGAGATCCTCGGCTGGTATTGCCTCGCGCCGACCCAGTTCACGCCGAACACATGGCGCCACGTGAACGCCTTTATGCTCCAGTGCTATCGAGCCGAGGTGAAGCCGGATCTTACGGTCTTCCGAGGATTGTATCGAGTAAATCATCAGCACAAGACGGAGTACCGATACTTCTTGGGGCCGAGGAAGGGAGTTAAGATTGTCGAGAATCCTGACTCGATTAAGGGTTGGAAGGAGAAGTTTTTTATAGTAAGGGGCGAGGCGATTAGGCCCATTCCGACCCGTTGGAAGGTGGAGGTGCCGAATTTCGCGCGCGCCGACCCTGTTCTATCTGATGCCGAGGAAGAGGTGGCGAGGAAGATAATGGCCCTTCCGATACTGAGTTGGAGGAATTTGTCGGAGGAGGTGTTGTTCGGGTCCGGCCTAAGCCCCATCGACCCGAGTATGCCCCTGACATCTCGTTTTTTATTATTATTATTTTTTAAGTTTTTGGTTCGGCCTGCTAACTTGTCCTCCCCCCTCTCTCCTTTTTTTTTTATCCGCTGCAGAAGGCATGAAGATCGACTTCAATTCCATGATGGCGGACAGATCCAAGCTGGCCGGGGGGAAGAAGAGGAAGAGGGCGGCCGCGACTGTTTCGCCGGCCCCGGCACCTACCGTCGCTTCATCCATCCCTCCGCCTCCTCCGACCGTGGAGGCGCCCTCGGAGGTGGTCGTCGCCGAGGTGCCCCCGTCTTCTTCGGTTCCAGGCGTGATCGAGGGAGTCTTTGATGTGAACGCGGCGTTGTCGATCGAGGCACTGCCCCTAACCCAGGCCGCCGAAGAGATCTTGACAGAGCAGCACAAGCAGCTGTTCGTGCCGAATTGGCGAGTGAAGAACCATGATGGGTTCCTCGGCAATTCGCAAATGTCAGTGCAGGTCGTCAAACACTTGGCGACCCCGAAGGACGTTGCTGCGCTGAAGGCGGGGACGGTCGGTGACGATACCTTCGAAATCGCGCGGTCACTCGTTTCGGTAAGTGTATTGCCAATTTCTCTAAGTCTGCAGCTCGGCATGTGTTTTACTGGTTGTTGTCTTTGTAGGCCACTTGCCACTTCGGCCACCTCCTCGAGACGTTCGCCGCGCAGGAGAAGGATCTAAAGTCTGCCAGCGACAAGGACAGGCTGGCGAAGGTCAGGGCGGTCAAAGAGCTTGAGGCCGAGCAGAGGAGGGCTGAGGCCTTGGAAGTCCGGGTCGCGGACCTCGGGTCGGATTTGGAGAAGGCCAAGGAGCGGCTTGATGCGGAGTCTGCCAAGGCCGCCAAGGCTGCCGAGGACTTAGCAGCGGCGCTGAAGTCCTTGGCCGAGGAGAGAGCAGAGAAGGAGGCTCTGGCGACGAAGATCCGAGCCGAGGTGGAGAAGGAGGTCGAGGAGGAGGCGAAGAGGCACATGGCCGAGAACATGGAGAAGTCTTATCAGTTGGCCCTCGACCACGTGCAGGAACGCGTACCCGGCTTCGAGCGGGTCGGCTACCAATTGTTTCCAACGCCGACCTCGGATGATGAAGGGGAGGAAGGCGAGGATGACGAGGCCGAAGGCGAAGGCGAGGAAGGACGGGATGGAGAGACTGCGGCGGACGGGCAGGTCAATGGGCCCCCCGCCGATGCGCCCGTGGCCGACGCGGCGACGAAGGTGGACTCTTGATCCCCTCACTAAGTTTTTGTAGTCTTTTGGTGTTTCTTCTTCCGATCATTGTAATGCCTTTTTGCGGACTGGCCACCGCCTTTTAATGATTTAATGAATGAAAAGTATTTTGACTCCGGAATTTGTCTAAGTGTTTGGCTCGGTGGTGTGGTATTCCAATGCTATCTCTTTCTTATTTCAGATTGCTGAGCCGACTTGTAACACCTCGGCCGAACAGCGCCGAGCGGAGTTGTTTAAGCAATCTCGGGAGGATCGTCTCGAGGGTGAGGTTGACCTGACGAGGAGAATGCTTCATAACTTGGAGATCAGGCACGGCGAGGCTTTAGTTGAACTGCACGACCTACGGATAGTCGAGGCTGAGCTATCTGCTAGGGAAGAAGAGCTTGCTCGAGTTTTGGCCGAACGGGATGGCTTAGCCAGGAAGGTGGAAGAGTTGCAGAGGGTGACTGTAGACAAGAGTATCGAAGTGACTCACTTGCGCCGCGTTATCTCCGACAGCGCCGAATATCCCGGTTCGGCGAAACTTCCTCGGTTTAAGGTGATAGTAAAGGATGACACTTTGAAAGACCGCATCGTCGAACTGGAGGAAGAAGTTGCTCGGCTCAAGCCTCAGCCGGTGAGGCCAAACGTCCGGAGCACCTCGTGCACCCGCGAAGAGATCGAGCGAGGGATCACGTTCTATCAAGCGGCGAGCCGGACTCCTATCGTAGGCAGGTCGGCCGCCGATGCCCAAAGCGGTGTGGCGGTGTCTTCAAGCGGTGCTTCGGTAGGAGCGACCGTCAGGGCTAGTGATGAGGAGGCATCCCGGTTCGTCGGCTTGGATTCGAGCTCGGAGGTGAAGAAGCGTCGACCCAAAGTGTCTCTAAAACGGAGTATTCCCCTTCCTCGGAAGTAACGGGCCGATCGTGTTACTGTGTTGTAATCTTACTTGCAAGTTCGAGTTGTAATCCTACTTGCAAGTTTTTGCTGTTGTAATCCGCTTTGTAACTTTTATCCAACTTGTTAATGGCATTGGAGTTGTTTTATGCGAATTGTCTTTGGCCGTCTTCTTATCTGTGCTATGGTTGTCAGCTAGAGTAGGTTTAAGGCGAACCATGAGGTTGGTGTTCGCTTCGCCGAACTCCTCATCCTCGAATTTTCCTTTTTCGCTGCGTTTGTGAACCATAGGGTTGGTTTGGCTGCTTAAGGCGTTGTGGCTTCCCGACCCCGCCCACGTGGCCTAATCAGGGACGTCCGATGTTTGCACGGATCTTGAGGCGGGTCCAGTTTCCAAGAAAACACTATCTTGTCGTTTTGTGGACACGTGGCTGAACGAGCTCCGCCCATCAGGTCCTGGCGCACTTTCTGAGGCGATCTGACGGTGGCTTCGCCTCGGAGCGATTTTTTGCCATATACGAGGGTCGATAACCCGGTACCTCGGTTCGGCAGGCGAGGGCTGTGATTCGTACCTAATTCCGACCCGATTGAGGGTGAGTCGGCAAGATTTAGCAGAGGCATCGGAGAGATCCGAGCGTTATACTGGTTTTAGGGATGCAGGAGCAGTTTCGAATGGCGAGCTACTTCTAGTCCGCTTAGGAGCGAACTTGCGAAGCAGAATCGAGCCAAGTGTTGGACTCCGATCCATTCAACGGCTGCAGGAGCAATTTCGAACGGCAATCTTCCCCCGGCTCGTCTATAGACGTGCCGAGCGGGGAGAGTCGAGCCGAGTGCTGGACTCCGAACCATCGTGTGGGTAGTTTAAGGGATGCAGGAGCAGTTTCGGATGGCGAGCTGCTTCTAGTCCGCTTAGGAGCGAACCTGCGAAGCAAAGTCGAGCCAAGTGTTGGACTCCGATCCATTCAACGGCTGCAGGAGCAATTTCGAACGGCAATCTTCCCCGGCTCGTCTATAGACGTGCCGAGCGAGGAGAGTCGAGCCGAGTGCTGGACTCCGAACCATCGTGTGGGTAGTTTAAGGGATGCAGGAGCAGTTTCGAATGGCGAGCTGCTTCTAGTCCGCTTAGGAGCGAACCTGCGAAGCAAAGTCGAGCCAAGTGTTGGACTCCGATCCATTCAACGGCTGCAGGAGCAATTTCGAACGGCAATCTTCCCCCGGCTCGTCTATAGACGTGCCGAGCGGGGAGAGTCGAGCCGAGTGCTGGACTCCGAACCATCGTGTGGGTAGTTTAAGGGATGCAGGAGCAGTTTCGAATGGCGAGCTGCTTCTAGTCCGCTTAGGAGCGAACCTGCGAAGCAAAGTCGAGCCAAGTATTGGACTCCGATCCATTCAACGGCTGCAGGAGCAATCTCGAACGGCGATCTTCCCCCGGCTCGTCTATAGACGTGCCGAGGAGGGAGAGTCGAGCCGAGTGCTGGACTCCGAACCATCGTGTAGTTAGAAAATTCAAGGCAGATAGTACCAAAAATACGAAAACTTTATTTATTAATATCTAATGGTCGGCTGCTTCTAAAGTTGCAAGCCGTTATTACAACGAAAAAAGAACAAGGGAAAAATTACTACTAGCAGCAGGAGAGGAGTGGTCCGACATCGCGAGTTACTTAGATAGGCGTAGCTGCCTTCTCTTGGTATTTCAAAAGATGGTCGGCGTTCCAAGTCCTGGGAATTTCTCTGCCTTCCGGGTCTTCTAGCTTGTATGCACCGGGGCGGATCACTTTGGAGATTTTGTATGGTCCCTCCCAATTTGGGGCCAGTTTGCTTTTCTGTCCGGGGAACGAGATGGCCAATTTTCGGAGGACCAGATCCCCTTCTTTGAGGTCTGTTGGGCGGACCCGTTTGTTGTAGGCGAGCTCGATTCTCCTCCGATAACTTTGCTGCCGTATGGCTGCCCTTTCCCGGATTTCGTCTATCAAGTCCAGGCTCATTCTGAGCTCCCTGGCATTCTGTTCTTCTTCAAAGGCTACCAGGCGAGGAGAGGGTATCCCGACTTCTAGTGGGATGAGGGCCTCGGATCCATAGGTGAGATTGAACGGACTCTCGCCTGTTGGGGTCCGCTTCGTGGTCCGGTAATTCCACAACACATTGGGCAGCTGATCGGCCCACAATCCCTTGGAGCACTTGTCGAGTCTCTTCTTGATGCCGGAGAGGATCTGTCGGTTGGCATTCTCGGCTTGGCCATTTGACTGGGGGTGAGAGACGGAGGAGAAGCGGTGTTGTATGGCTAGGTCTTCACATAAGGCTCGGAAGGCAGCTCCAGCGAACTGCGTACCGTTGTCTGTAACTACGACCCGAGGAACACCGAATCGGCAGATCACACTTTTCCAGAAGAATTGAACGACTCTATGTTCGGTAATTGTAGCCAGGGGCTCAGCCTCTATCCATTTCGAGAAGTAATCGACCGCCACGACTAGGAACTTCAACTGTCCGGGGGCCGGTGGAAATGGCCCCAGTAAGTCCATCCCCCACATTGCAAAGGGGATCGGACTTGATAGGGAGGAGAGTGGTGCTTGTGGAAGGCGTCGGATGTCGGCATACTTCTGGCAGGAGGTGCATTGCCGAACGTGTTGTTCGGCGTCCCGTAGGAGAGTGGGCCAGTAATACCCGTAGTTTAACACTTTGCGCGCCAAGGCTCTGGAGCCGGAGTGGGCTCCGCCGATGCCCTCATGGAGCTCTTGCAGGGCGTAGTCGGCTTGTCGGGGGGAGAGGCATCTTAGGTAGGGTCGACCATCCACCTGGGTGAAGGAGCGCTTATACAGAACACCTTCGACCAGTATGTAACGCTCGGCTCGGGTCCTTATCTTTCGGGCTTCCTTCGGATCCCTTGGGAGGAGTCCGTCTCTTAAAAACTCGACGAGGGGCTTCATCCAATTATCTTCGAGGGGGAGTGGCAGTGTTTCGACGGAGTTGAGAGCCTCGTCCTCTATGCTTGGCTTGAGGAGGACTTCTATCAGGACAGTTTGTTCGAGGCCTTGCAGGGATGAGGAAGCTAATTTGGACAGGGCGTCGGCCTGGGCATTTTCCTCTCTGGGGATTCTTCGGATGAGGGCCTCGTCGAAGAGCGCCATGAGGCTCTTCACTTTAGCCAAGTACTTTACCATTCTGTCATCGCGGGCTTCATATTCGCCGAGGACCTGGTTGACGACCAACTGAGAGTCGCTGAAGATCTGCAGGCGTCGCGCTCCTGCGTTTCGGGCCATCCCGAGGCCGGCTATGAGTGCCTCGTATTCGGCTTCGTTATTCGAGGCTTTAAAGTTTATCCGGAGGGAATATTGAAGGACAAAGTCGTCTGGGCCCGCCAGGATGACTCCAGCCCCGCTCCCCTCGTTGCAAGAGGATCCATCGACATATACAGACCAGATAGGCGGTCCCTTCGTCGTCTGCTCGGAGTCGGGGATAGTTGTTTCAACTATGAATTCGGCTAGCGCCTGCGCCTTGATTGCGGTCCGAGGCTGATAAGTAATATCATGTTGGCTCAGCTCGATCGACCACTTCATGAGGTGGCCGGAAGTCTCTGGCTTGTGAAGGATCTGTTTCAACGGCTGGTCGGTAAGAACGACCATCGAATGAGACTGGAAGTATGGCCGGAGTTTTCTCGCAGCCATTATCAGGGCGTAGGCTATTTTCTCAATTTTTGGGTACCGGAGCTCGGCGTCCCGGAGCACTTTGCTGACGTAGTAAATGGGCTTCTGAGTTCTCTCTTCTTCCCTGACTAAGACCGCGCTTAGCGTCTGTTCGGAGGCTGCCAAGTAAAGGTAGAGGGGTTCGCCCGGTATGGGTTTGCTGAGAAGAGGTGGATTGACGAGGTAAGCCTTAAGCTGGTCGAAGGAGTCTTGTTGTTGCCGCCCCCACTCGAATCCCTTAGCCCCCCTGAGGGCTTTGAAGAACGGGAGGCACTTTTCCCCGGACTTCGACAAAAAGCGCCCTATGGCGGCTAGGCGACCAGTCAATCTTTGAACTTCTTTGACATTTCTAGGAGGGGCCATGTCCAGTATGGCCTTGATCTTTTCTGGATTCGCTTCAATTCCTCGCTGGCTAACCATAAAGCCGAGGAACTTCCCTGATGAGACGCCGAACGCACACTTGTTCGGGTTGAGTCTCATATTGTGCTTCCTTAAGACATCAAACGCTTCTTGAAGGTCTGCCACATGATCGACGCCTCGGATGCTTTTTACAAGCATGTCGTCCACATACACTTCCATGTTTCGGCCGATCTGTGCCTGAAATACCTTGTTAACAAGGCGTTGGTATGTTGCCCCGGCATTCTTTAGGCCGAAAGGCATGACTCTGTAGCAGTAGAGCCCTTGGTCGGTCACAAAAGATGTCTTCGGAATATCCGGGGGGAACATCCTTATCTGATTGTAACCCGAGAAAGCGTCCATGAAGCTGAGGAGCTCATGTCCCGAGGTTGCGTCAATCAGAGTGTCGATGCTCGGCAGAGGGAAGGGATCTTTAGGGCAGGCCTTGTTGAGGTCAGTGAAATCAATGCAGATTCTCCATGTTCCGTTGGACTTTTTTACCATCACCACGTTTGACAACCACTCAGGATAATTTACTTCCTGTATGAACCGGGCCTTTAACAATTTGTCGACCTCCTCTTTGATAGCGAGCTGTCGCTCGGGAGCGAACTTGCGCCTCTTCTGCTGGACCGGTTTGGACCCCGGATCGACACTGAGGCGGTGGACCAAGAGTTCTTCGGAGATACCGGGCATGTCCGCAGCTGTCCATGCGAAGAGGTCTTGGTTGGCTCGGATGCATCCTACCATATCCGCGTATAGTGCGGATGGGAGGGTCTTGCTGACAAAGAACCTGCGGGTCGGTTCCTGTTCCGAGAAGAGTACCTCTTCCAGCTCGTCTACCGGCTCGGAAGTCGGCCGAGCAGCATCTTGGGGGATCTCGAGTGTTTCCAAGGAGAGGACGGGTCCGAGGGTGGAGGTCATATAGCACTTGCGGGCCTGCTCCTGATTGCCCCTTACTTCTCCCACCCCGGCCCGAGTGGGGAATTTCATTTTGAGATGATAGGCCGAAGGGACGGCTTCAAGGGCGGCCAGACCGGGCCGACCCAAAATGACGTTGTAGGCCGCTGGGACATCTACGACCATGAAATCCATTGACTCCGTGCGGGTAGTAGGAGTTTTGCCCGCTGTGACATCGAGGGTAATCACCCCTTCGATCGTCACCGGCACTCCCGTGAACCCATGGAGCGTATACCCGGCGGGCTTCAGTCTATCTCGGGAGAGCTTCAGCCCCTTAAAAGCATCGAGGAATAGGATGTTTACGGAGGAACCGTTATCTACTAAGATCCTTTCGACTTTGAAATTGGCCATGTGAAGGCTGATGACAAGTGCGTCACAATGAGGGGTGCGGACGCCCTCGAGATCTTCGTCAGAGAAGGTGACGGGCACTCCGAGTCCTTTGGGGGGAGGGGTGGCTCGGACAGAATTCACTTCTCTAATAAAAGCTTTCCGAGAAGAGTTCGAGGAGCCCCCCATTGGACCCCCATGGATAAGGTGGAGGACTCGCTCTTCCTCGAATTCTGGCGTCTCTTCCCGTTCTGGTCGTTTGTTAGCCCCCCGAGGCTGGGGAGGAAGTTCGGCTCCATCCTTTCTTACAAACTTCGCCAACTGCCCCCTCTGGATAAGGGCTTCGATCTCGTTTCTCAGAGCCCGACAGTCGTTGGTGTCATGCCCATGGTCCCGATGATAACGGCACCATTTGTCTTTATCCCTTCTTTTGGCTGGGGTGTTCATCTTTGGAGCTGGAGGTAGGACCCCTTCTTTTTCGACTTCCATGAAAATGGCGGAGATGTTTGTGGTGAGGGGAGTAAACTTTTCAAATCTAGGGGGAGGCCGGCGCTGGCCAGCATTATCCTTCTGAAACTTTTTGGGTCCCTCTTCTTCCGTTCCCTTCCTCTTGGACCCGGAGGCGGTTGCTTCCCAGTTGGGCGGTTCCTCGGCCTCTTCAGCTCGGATGTACTTTTCAGTGCGGAGGAGGAGGTCAGAAAAGTCATGTGGCGGTTTCTTGGCGAGGGAGGAGCGGAGGTTGGAATTTAGGATATTGGATTGGAATGCCGCGGTAGCGACGGATTGGTCAAGGGATGCGATGGTTCTGGCCTCGGCTGTGAACCTCTTCACGTAGTCCCTCAATTTCTCCCCCTTCTGCTGACGGAGGTGCAATAGGGAGATGCTGGTCTTCTCGGCCCTTCGGCTGCTGACGAAATGGGTGATGAACAGGGTTTCGAACTGTTCGAAGGAGAATATCGACGCCGGGGCAAGACGAGAGTACCATTCTCGAGCTGGGCCTTTCAGAGTTGCAGGGAATGTTTTGCAGAGAAGGGCATCAGACGCTTGATGGAGGAGCATCAAAGTCTTAAAGCTTTCGATGTGGTCAACTGGATCGGTCTCCCCAGTGTAGTTCTCAAACTGGGGAGGTTTGAAACCGAAGGGAACAGGAGCATCCACTATGGTCCGGGAGAACGGGGGTCGGCTAGGACGGAGGGTCCTCCCCCTGAGTTCTTCTTCTCGGTTTATCTGTCCCAAGAGTTTTTCCACCTCGTTCAGGCGGCGGTTCATGGTGTCATCTCTCCGACGGTGATCTGCCGAGCCACGGGACTCGTCTTCGTATGAGAGGGAGCGAGGGCTGCGGCGATGGTAGCTTCGAGAACGCCGAGGACTCGGGGTGCGTCTGGAATTGGTAGGAGCGGGTCGAGGAGAAGGGGATCGTCGGCGAGGGCTCCGGACCGGAGGAGGGGATGGGGCCCTTTGCTCATTGGGGTTCTGACGGAGGTTGAGGGCCTGTTGTACCATTGCTTGGAGTTGTTGGAACTCGGCATGGGTGATGGGTGCCTCATTGTTCCGGGGCTGCTGCCGACCCGCTGGAGAGTGCCTCCTTCGGTAGTGATCGGGGGAGTCCTTTCTCCCTCTTCGGACGGGGGACCTCCTGCGCTCTCGGTGTCGGGGGGATTGCTCTCGCTGGCGGGAGGCTTCCCCCCGAGCCCGCTTCTCATCCAGATGGCGACGGAGGTCGTCATCTTCCGGGCGTTTGGGAGGGGTATTGCGGCGACCAGAGGCTCGGGGATGATGGGAGGCCATGGAGGCGCTGGAGGCTGTGTGGATGGGTATGTCCTCTTGGTGAAGAGGCTGTTTCTGGGGGTTAGGCCCCTTTGGATCAGGATGTGGAGGGTTCCGCTGGGGCGGCTCTTCCACGGTAGGAGGGAGTTGCCCTTGTTGCTGAGCGGGATCAGGAAGGACTTCTTGCTGGTCAGGGTTGGGCGCTCGGTTGGAGCCCCTAGATCTGACTTTGCGAGGCGGCATGGCAGGAGAAAACCTGTTCACCGGAAGGGGGAAAGGTCGCTATTCGTTCGTTTCCCACAGACGGCGCCAATCTGTTGCCGCTAAATTCGGTGTGGGGACAAACAGATGAATTTGTGAGTTCTTGGGGAAACTGAATAGGAGAACCTGTGTACCTGTTCCGTCGAACTCTGATCGTTGCTCCCGCCGTAGACCTGCAAAAAGTGCGAGACACCGGGGTTGTTCCCGGCGACGCACCCTCCGACGCTCAAGTCAGTAACCAGAATTGATTATGAAAGAGCGTTTAACTAGAGAAAGATTGATTACCTCTTAATGGAGATGGGTGAGGGGTATTTATAGGCGTCTTAGGGACTGGTTTTAGGAATGTAATCCCCGTGATTAGGTAAGGAATATTCCTCGTAATCAGATAAGGCATGTAATCTGATAAGGTATATCCCCTATAATCAGTCAAGGAATTTAATCCCTAATCCCCAGTGAAAAGATAGCTGTGAATCATGGCCGTTGATTTAGATCTAATCAGGGACCTTGATTGTATCTTGTCGGATCGGGTTGGTAGCGGGTTGAAACCCGTACCCAGCTGAGGTGGATCCGTTTGCGGGTTAGTGGATCTGTGAGAAGGAGACCCAGTACCCGCTTCGGACCTATCTGCGTGTGAAATTACCATTTTACCCCTGTGCCTCGAGATTCGTGATCCATCCGGACGGTTCCGATTTAAACCCATTTTTAGCCATATCAATTCCTATGTGTTTCAATTATTTATTTTATGAATTTTTCAAATTCTTTTTATAAACGAAAATTCATTTTCCTCCTATTTTGATTAAAATATTTTATACGTGCGGTACACGTGTTTTCTAAGTACGTATTTATTACATTGTGGAATGTACAACAATTCATGAAATATATTTTCGTATGTTGTATTTCAATTATTTATAAATGTTTTCCCGTTGATTAAATCGATTTTGTATTTGAATATTGATTTTACGTACGGCGCACGTGTTTTCAATACACGTATTAGTTGCATTCTCTTTCAAAATTAAATTTTTAAAGTATGTGTGATTATTTTTATTTGTGCAAGACGAATCAAATTTTTTAATTAAGTTAAACAAGTTTTAATTAAATGCATAGCATATATTATAACATATGGTTTAAATTAAATTATAATATATCTATATAATAAAATACAAAGAAAGTTATCAAGTGGCTCTCATTCAATAGGGGGTTGAAATCAATGATTCAGATCTAACGTTACAAAACATATTTTTCCGTCAAAAAGTTTTTCCCAAAACTCAAATTCAGATTCCAAAACAACTCCTTTATTTATTTATTTATTTATCTCTCTCTCATTCTCTCTCTATTTACTCAGTAATTTATATTTTCAGATTTCAGATTTCAGATTTGTAAATTTTTCAGATTTTTTATGTATTTTTTATTGCTCATGTTACATTGAAAAACACAAAAATTTCATCAACAGTTAAATTTCATTATTTTTCACACTCAAAGTTCTAAGAAGTTGGATTTTACGTCCCCATTTATAATTATTTTTCAACATATACTAATGGAAACATGGACTTTTATTTACAAATAATTATTGTTTTACTATTCAAACTTGAGGTACATAATTGTTGTTTTACTGTTTACAAGACTTTCATATGCCGTATCGTTTCGAAGACGTACCGTAGGCACGTGCCCACGGGCAAATCTAGTATATAAATAAAGAGTGTGCACATAAAATATACGTGCATGTGTTTGTGCAAGGTAGAAGTGGCTGGGCTTTGACCGGGTATCTGGAAGAGGGGTGTAGTGGAGAGAGAAAGTAGGGAAGTGGGTTTAACTACCTAATTATGTTATTAATGAACCCTGATGCGGTTTGTTTCTGGGAGACGTGTGGATGCACCAGGTGTGAGTTCGGACTCGATTTGTATTGAAGGAGAAAGCTGCTTGTCAGACGACCCTCGGCTGATCGGGCGGTACCTGCGGCGGGCTCGGAATGAGGTGGATGTCTGGGCTCGGATCAGAGGGCTCGGATCCGAGGTCTTGTGTACCTGCAGACGGTCCTGAAACACCGGGGTTTATCCCGGCGGCGGACCCTCCGACGATCTAGTCAGTCTCTGTGAGAGAGTAGCAATAACTAGGAGAATTTAGGTGGCAAAAGATTGATTACCTGAAAAGGTGGGTGAGGGTCTAGTATTTATAGGGAATTCTAACCGGGTATGGATCCGCTTGGGGGCCGGGTCTGAACCCGAAAGCCCATGGGCCTGTCGTGGCGGAAGGCCCAAGGGGTTTAGGGCTGACGTGGCAGTACCAAGAGTGGTATAGGGCTGACGTGGCAAAGCCCTTGGTGGTATTTGGAACCGACATGGCTGATCATGGGGCTCCTGTGCTTCTGGGAGAATCTGATGGCCTAGGTTGTGCCAGGTCATCTTCATCCTTTACCGGGCTGGGCGGACGGCCCGTCGGGCTGTCGCGGATCGGGGGTCGAGGGCCACCGGGACTGGTCGGATACGAGGAGACCAGATCTGTGGGGGTGAACTTGAGGCTCGGCGTCGACCCTGTAGTGGTCCAAAGCCGAGCCGAATTATTGTTTTTCTTGTATTTGGGCGAGAGCAGCCCCGGGCCCAGGTTGGGCCCCAGGTCATTTTTACCCTACCACACAAGCCCCCCACTCCTGCGGGGGTGCGGGAGTTAGCCGTGGAGGAGTGTGTTATGGTCGTGAAAATGAGATGGCAGATCGCTGAGCCTTCCTGAGAAGGTTACCCTGGTGCTAGACCGAACCTCGGGCTGGCGAGGGATTACGGGTCGGCAAGGGTGATGGCAAGCCGTTGCGTCTTCCTGAGAAGATTACCCTGGTGCCAGACTGGACCTCGAGCTGGCGAGGGATTACGGGTCGGTAAGGGTGATGGCGAGCCGTTGTGTCTTCCTGAGAAGATTACCCTGGTGCCAGGCCGAACCCCGAGCTGTCGAGGGATTACGGGTCGGCAAGGGTGATGGCGAGCCGTTGCGTCTTCCTGAGAAGAATACCCTGGTGCCAGACCGGACCTCGTGCTGGCGAGGGATTACGGGTCGGTAAGGGTGATGGCAAGCCGTGGTGTTTTCCTGAGAAGGTTACCCTGGTGCCAGACCGAACCCCGAGCTGTCGAGGGATTACGGGTCGGCAAGGGCGATGGCGAGCCGTTGCGTCTTCCTGAGAAGATTACCCTGGTGCCAGACCGAACCTCGTGCTGGCGAGGGATTACGGGTCGGTAAGGGTGATGGCGAGCCATTGTGTCTTCCTGAGAAGGTTGCCCTGGTGCCAGACCGGACCCCGAGCTGTCGAGGGATTACTGGTTGGCAAGGGCGATAGCTGTTGTGCAATCTAGTTATCTAAATAAATAGATAAAACTAGACACAAATTAAAAACCTCGCAAGTGCACGAATCGTTTGAAAGCGTAGCAATAGCAAGGGTTGATCCCACAGAGACTGTAGATTCTAACTAACTAATCAATAGAAAATAATAAAAATCATAAAGAGTTGTTTTGAAAGTCTAAAAGAAATTAAAAGATTAAACTAAGTTAAGAACTGTTGAATCACAAATATTTATGAAGTAGTTGGGTTTAGATCTCTACCAATAGTCAGTAATGCTACGTCACCTTCTGAACCTCTTCTCATTACTCATGTTTGTTCCCTTCAAGGGCATGGTATCTACTCCTTGAAGTACTGTTTCCCTAAACCAAGAATCAGGCATGGTATCTACTCTAATTCGTTTCTTTCATTAAGTGTTTAGCATGGTATCTACTAAGTTGTACTCAAAGAAAACATAAGATCAGTGGAAACGAACAAACACTCAAGGTTCTAGAAATTGGTATCAGATCTAGATCCCTTAAGTTGATTGAACCAAGAACCCCTAGAGATTCCCTTGTTACAAATTATGAACACGAGATACGGGTCGTCTCAATATGCTCATATAACAGATTCAGATAAATGGTAATGCAAACTTGATATTCTCAAGTTCTGTATGTCAGTCGACTGCCTCTCACCGCAGTCGACTGCTCTCAGATCTTTGAGAACAAGTTTGAATATCATCAATCTATACCAATTCAATCAGATTCAATCAATAAGTAAAATAGAAGCGTTTAGAAGAACATAGCACTACATAACTACGGCTTCAATCTACCCAACTATAAATTTAGTTCCACATAATTATACTTTTATTGATCAACAAGTTTGAATACATGATTAGCATAAAAGATTAGAAAGAGAAGGAATAAACTAATGAAGTCCGGCAATGAGGTCGACTGGCTGTCACACAGTCGGCTGCCTTCGAATACTTGATCTCCTCTCTCCTTCCTCGATGCTGTTGGAATAATGCCCCTGTTGATGACTTGAACGCTCAGAAACTCTTGTGATTCGGTGATTAGGAACGTGGATGATGATAAGAGCCTTCCGAATAATGCTTTCTTTCTGATATTTATAGAATACGGCCAGAGAATTAGGGTTTTCACTTTTTCAGGAAAGTCCTTCTTTAATTGATTTGATGATTTATTTCTTTCTCGTTTCTTCTTTCCTTCCTTATCTGTTAACCACGCCTTCTGCTAATTCCCAGTTTCTAGATTTGATCTGTTGGAGAATTCGCATAAAATCTGGATTCAAATAGATTTGGAATTAGATGCGGGTGTATCTTTGAATGTCTTATCTGTTAATTCCGCTGCAGACCAGTCGACTGCCTTGGATGTAAGTCGACTGGTACTGAGACATCTGTGGCTTCACGATTTCTCGGTCAAGTCGACTGGTGTTTGGGGAAGTCGACTATGCCGAGGCTTAGCAAACTCTCTGTCGGGTCGACTGCTGAAGAGCCAGTTGACTGTTGCTTCTGCAGTTCCCTGTATATTATTTCTCAGTCTGTATTCGTCTGGAATCTGCTTTGTTTTGCTGCTTTTGGTTATTTCCTATTGAAAAGAGAAAATAAGAGTTAAATACCACATATAGAGCTTTTACATGTGCATTTATAATAAGATTATTGCTCCTAAATGTGAATATTCTTGTGTTCATCAATGGCGAGCCGTTGCGTCTTCCTGAGAAGATTACCCTGGTGCCAGACCGAACCTCGTGCAAGCGAGGGATTACGGGTCGGCAAGGGTGATGGCAAGCCATTGTGTTTTCCTGAGAAGGTTACCCTGGTGCCAGACCGAACCTCGAGTTGTCGAGGGATTACGGGTCGGCAAGGGTGATGTCGAACTGTAGTGCCTCAGAACGTTTGAGCGGGGGTAGCCCGCTGTTTCTGCGGAGCATTGAAGGCGTTCCGGGATCTGTGTGATGTTCCAACTTCCTAGGGGCCTTAATTGCGCCGCCTAATAAATGCATGGATGGGAGGGGTACCCACCGTATTCTGGACCCGAGGCTGAAGAGCCTCGGATATGCGGATCGATCCGCTTTCTGTTAGGGTTCTAGGCGATGGTGGCTTTCCTCCCACCCTCGAACAATTCGGGGTTTCGGCTGACGAGACCGTAAGCCCCGAGCTGCTCGCTGGTGAGAGGGGAGCCGACCGAGCCCTGGAGCCCGGGGCGCAGGCGATGGTGGCTTTTCTGCCACTCGGGAACAATTTGGGGTTTAGGCTGCCGAGGCTGTAAGCCCCAAGTTGTTAGCGGGTGAGAGGGAGCCGATCGAGCCCTATAGCCTTAAATCTTAAAAAAGAAGTTTTTCCGCCGAGCACTTCATCCGAACCGACCCCTGTGTCTGGCTGCCAGCCTGGCACTGGATGACGTCAGCAGCCCACGTTTCGAGGACGTGGCGCGATTTTCCAGGCGGCAGTTACACGTCAATCAGTGAACAGTAATTGCGGAAATCGAGGAGTCGTTTTCGTCCTCTATAAATGTTCCCCCCTCTCCTCCTATCGCCCACTTCTTTCTTGCTTCTTACTTTTCCAAAAATCTTCCAACTCTTCAGCGCTCGTCTCCTCAGTTTGCTGCAGCAGGCTCGTTCTTCCGAAGCCACCCCAGGTTAGTTGGTAAGTCTGTTTAGCTTAGGCACAGATGGACAGGGCTCAGTCTGGCTCGTCAGCGTCGACGTCCGGGGGGGAAGTGAAACCCGCCTCCAAATCGACTTCGCGGGAGGAGCCGGTAGGCGAGGAGGAGGTGGTACATCATGTGAAGCCGTTGCGATCTCGGAGGCCTTTTGTGGTGGAGAGTAGTGACTCTGAGGAGGGGGGCGGTAGTTCAGACGAAGTCCAGATTCTAGGGTTGGCTTCCGGAGAGGAGGGTGGTCCCGAAGGGGGTGAAGCCGAAGGGCCTCGGAATCCGACCGGTCTGGGGCGATTATCTACACCCTCGCCGGAACGAGCTAAGAAGAAGAGGGCTCCGAAGAAGAAAGGATCGAGGACCGGTGGCTTGAGTCAGGCGCCTGTTTATCGTAACTTGATGACAGGGTCGCCCGTACAACCCAAGCCGTTCCGTCGATACCCCGACGATCTCTCCGATAAGGAGCTTTTTGGGGTCCAGCCGTCGTCGCCGAGCCGGAAGAGGGTGAAGATGGACACACTCCCAACCGTTCTGGAGGCAGGTGACTTGGAGGTTTTGCAGTTGGCATACCACATAGGGTCCAGCTACGAGCTTATGCTGCCGAGCTCCACTCTTCGGCCGACCGACCCCCTGCCGGATAGGTATTGCGTCCTCCCCGTGGATGCCTTCATCTCTGGACTGAGGCTGCCAGTCCACCCATTCGTTCGGGAGGTGCCGAATTAGGCGTCCTTGGCGCCGATGCAGTTTGGGCCGAACTCCTGGAAGCAGATCATCTGCTTCGTGCTGATGTGCGAGGAGCAGAAGGTACCCCTACGACTGAATGTGTTCCGAGCGATGTTGATGATCAGCTCGTCGGCAGAGGGTGTATACTACATCTCGCCTCGGGGTAAGGGGAAGGTAGTCCACGGTCACCCAGATTCTATCAAGGATTGGAAGAAGAAATATCTGGTGATCCGGAGTGAGGATCCTTGGGATATCCCTACTCGATGGAACCACTCTAAGCCGAGCTACAAAACGCCGAGGCCGAGGGACCTGACGGCTGAGGAGTGGAGGTTTGTTGAGCGCCTCCGTCTGTCATACAGCATCAATTGGACGAAGGTGACAGAGGCCCACCTGGCGAGCGTCGGACTGAGCCCGGCCGTGCTTAGTATGTAGTTGTTTCTTTTCTCTCGATCTTCTTGTACTTTCTTGCTCATTGTTCTTAATGGATCTTTTTACAGATATGGATGAAGAATCGATTAAGGCACTGAGGCTCGCCATGAAGAAGAAGAAGGCCGAGAAGAAGGGGGACGCGGTGAAGACGACCGAGTTGTCCCAGGCGGTCTCCGAGGCCCCAATTCAGCCGAGGGCCAAAATGACTCGCTCGAAGACAGGCAGGGACGTGGTGGTTCAGGGGGGCTTGGATCAGGGCAAGGCTCCTGACCTTGATAAGGGGAAGGGTCCCCTGGTGGATCCCGGGATAGAGGAGAGACTTCGGCGACCGTGGGTGCCGAATTGGTCGATCCGCGAGGGTGACTGCCTGACCCGAGGGTGCCAGGCCGTGGAGGTTGCAGATAAGCTGGCGACCCCCCGGGACCGCTCGGAGATGAAGGCCGAGACCCTGGACGAGGCATACGTGCGCCTTGCGCAGGCTAATGTGCTGGTAAGTCAACCGAACCCACTTGTCTTGAGATTATGTTGCAAAGAAGGCTTTCTTAGTAGTGTCTGGCTACTGCAGGCGACCGTGCAGGGGGCCCATGTGAGAGGCCTTTATGAGGCGGCTTTGCAGCGAGAGCGCGACCGGGCTGACAAGGCCGTGCAGGAGGTGAAGGAGTTGAAGGTAGAGCTCGAAGGCTCGCATAGGAGGGAGACGGAGATGAAGACGGCCTTCAATAAGGAGAATGAGGAATGGGCGAAGACGATGGCGGCTCAGAAGAAGATGTCTGCGAAGGAGAAGGATGAGTTGACGGAGGCGTGTCAGCTCTTGGTGATCAAAGCCCAGGACGACTGTTATGCAAAGGCCCTCAGCCATGTGAGGCACTTCTATCCGACCGTCGACCTGTCCAACTTCGAGTTTGACATGGAGATCGAGGGGACACCGAAGACCCCTGGCGAACAAGAGCCCGATGATGACCCGGCTGCCGACCCCCCTGTGAACCCGGTCGACACTGAGGTGGGAAAACAAGCTGTATAATTTTGTTCTTCTTTTTCCATCTCTCGATTGTATTTGCCTTCCGCGGACTGGCCACCGCATCTTTTGTACGGAGCAACTAAATTTATAAAAAGAGGATTTTTGACTGGCCAAGTGTTTTGACCTCGGATATTTCCGAACCTCCTTGCTTACATGTTTTGAGTGGGCTGGTTCTTTTGTAGGTTGTGGTTCCCCCTCCTGAGGCGGACCCCCGTCGTTCCGACGTGGCGTGGCTCCGGAGCAAGGTTGAGGCCCTGGAGGCCACTTTGGTTCGGTACCGTAAGGGGGCCCGTGACACTGATGCGGCCTTCAATTATTACAGGAACAAGTCTGAGGCCCTTAGTGAGGAGGCAAGCCGGCTGAGGAGGGCGATGGTGGATCGGGAGCTCGGGGGCATCGGTCTCGGATATACTATGTCTAGTCCCTCGGTGCAGAGGCCCTCCTCTGAGAAGCTACTTCGTGATGTGATAGTAGAGAAGGAGATGGAGATACACCGTTATAGGACGATGTTGGGCGTCACGACATCTTCCTCGGGGGGTCGGCGAGCGGAGGGGGTTCCCTCTGCGTTGCTGCTGATGGAGCGTATGCGACCCGTTGATGCCCAGAGCTCCGTGGCCGGTGCGTCGACTGTGGCTGAGCCGAAGGACCATCATGACAAAGAGAGAGTTCCAAGTCGTTCGGTCGGAGTGACTCTGCCCTTCGTCGGACCCGAGGGGCCCTAAGGTGGTAGTTTCCTCTAGCTTGAGATGAGTGGGGTGGTCCTGTAACGGTCCTTGTTTGTTTTCCCAGAACAAAATAAAAGAGTATGAATAAAGAATTCTTTTCCTTCTTTGCTCTGGTTAGTAGTGTAGTGAATGGCGGCGGAGGTGAGGTTTGGCTCCGTCGATTCGTGAGGGATCGACGCGGGGTATTAGGAAGATTCCCTGGTCCGAAGCTGGGTCGAACCTACCGAGACGTTTGGGGACGATACCGGAGTGAGAACTCGGGTGCCGATCCCATTGTTCGGTATTAGGTCGGAGCTGCCGAGGCATTTGGAGTTTGACAAAAAGAGACTTCTTTTATACAAGATAGGGAGGGTCGCTTAAGTGGCCCTTTACACATGAAAGCTTACAAAAGATTTAATTTACTTTAGCCAAGCTAGACCCTAGGTTCGCTCTTCCAGGAACTTCATTAGGTGCTCGGCGTTCCAGGGTCGGCTGATGGGCCGGTCGTCCATATCTGCCAGTCGGTATGTACCAGGGCGTACAGCCTCGACTACACGGTACAGGCCTTCCCAGTTGGGAGCCAATTTCCTCTTCTTGGTTGGATCAGAGATATATAGTTTTCGTAATACGAGGTCCCCTGCCTTGATGTTTGTGGGGCGGACCTTCTTGTTGTAAAACCTCTCGATCCGTTGTTGGTAGATGCTTCTCCGGATTGAAGACTTCTCTCGCACCTCGGCGACGAGGTCCAGATTGGCCCTCAGGCCGGACGCGTTGTCAGCTTCATCGAAGGCTATGATCTGGGGAGAAGGTAATCCGACCTCGACGGGGATGACTGCCTCTGTCCCATAGGTCAGACTGAACGGCGTCTCCCCGTGGGGATCCTCTTGGTGGTTCGGTGTGCCCATAGCACGCTAGGCAGTTCCTCGACCCACAGCCCTTTGGGGGAACTGTCGAGGCACTTTTTGAGGCCGTCGAGGATTTGCCTGTTCGCGTTCTCCGCTTGACCGTTGGACTGAGGGTGGCAAATGGCGGAGAAACGCTGCTGGATGCCGATGTCCGCGCAGAAGGTTTGGAACTTCTGACCTTGGAACTGGGTTCCGTTGTCTGTGACGAGGACCCGAGGGATTCCGAACCGGCAAATGATTTTCTTCCAAAAGAACTGTTGTACTTGGCGTTCGGTGATGCTGGACAGTGGTTCGGCTTCGATCCACTTGGTGAAGTAGTCGATGGCGACTATCAGGAATTTCTTTTGTCCTACTGCTGGGGGGAAGGGCCCCACAAGGTCCATACCCCACATGGCGAACGGCGCAGGGCTCGCCAGGGATCGGAGATTGGCCTGAGGAAACCTCTTGATAGGAGAGAATCTTTGGCAGGGGCCGCACCTCTTGACTAAGTCTTGCGAGTCTTGGAGCATGGTTGGCCAATAGTACCCCTGATTCAGGGCTTTTCGAGCAAGTGTCCTGCTCCCCATGTGGCATCCGCCGATCCCCTCATGTAAGTCTTTGAGGGCGTAGCTGGCCTCGTCGCTGGTGAGACAGCGGAGGTATGGTTTGCCGTCGGCCAAGGTGTATGAGCGTTTGAAGAGGATGTCATCAATCACGACAAACCTTTCAGCTCGGACTCTGACTCGTCTGGCCTCGGCCCTGTCTTCAGGAAGCTCGGCACTGATTAAGAATCTTCGGATGGGAGTGGTCCAGTCGTCTGGGCTGGTACCATCTTGCACACACATCGCCTCCGGCTCTGGGTCACTGATACTTGGTTTCAGGAGGACTTCTATGAGCACCGTCTGATCGAGACCCTCGAAGGAGGAATAGGCGAGTTTGGACAACGCGTCTGCTTGAGCGTTCTGTTCCCTTGGGACTCTGATAACCGTGGCGCAGCTGAAGGACGCCAGGAGTCATCGGACTGCCGCCAAATACCTCACCATGCGATCATCGCGGGCTTCGTATTCTCCGGTGATCTGATTGACCACGAGCTGAGAATCGCTGAAGGCCTGGATTTGCTTGGCTCCGGCTCGGTGGGCGAGGGTCAATCCGGCGATCATGGCCTCGTATTCTGCCTCGTTGTTGGAGGCCGGAAAGTTGAGGCGGAGGGAGTATTGAAGTAGGAATTGGTCGGGGCCACGAAGGATGATGCCCGCCCCACTCCCCGTTTCGCATGATGAGCCGTCGACAAAGACCTCCCAGGTTGGATCCGAACCCTCGATGCTGGGCTGCTCGGAGACGGTGCACTCCGTTATAAACTCGGCGAGGGCCTGTCCTTTAATGGCCACCCTCGGCTGATAGCTGATGTCGAACTGACTCAGCTCGATTGACCACTTGACTAAGCGGCCGGAGTTTTCGGGCTTGTGAAGGACAGTCTTTAGTGGCTGGTCGGTCAGTACTTGGACGGAGTGGGCCTGGAAGTAAGGACGAAGCTTCCGGGCTGCCATGACCAAGGCATAGGCCACCTTCTCTATCTTTGCGTACCTCGTCTCGGCTGGGAGCAGGACTTTGCTCACATAATACAATGGCCTTTGAATCCCTTCCTCCTCTCGGACGAGGACGGCGCTGAGGGCGCTATCCGAGGCGGACAGGTAGAGCCAAAGCGGATCGCCTGGCTCGGGCTTGCTGAGGAGAGGTGGGTTGGCGAGGTATTGCTTCAGCTGTTCGAAGGCTTCTTGTTGATGGGTACCCCACTCGAAGCCCCCTTTTCCGCGCAAGGCCTTGAAGAAGGGGAGAGACTTCTCCCCTGACTTGGAGAGGAAACGGCCAATTGCAGCCAATCGGCCCGTAAGCCTCTGAACCTCCTTGACATTCCGAGGCGGGGACATGTCAATAATGGCTTGGATTTTCTCGGGGTTTGCCTCAATGCCGCGTTGGCTGACGATGAACCCCAGGAATTTCCCCGTGGAGACGCCGAAGGCGCATTTAGCCGGGTTGAGTCTCATGTTGTGACGCCGGAGGACACCGAAGGCTTCCTCGAGGTCGGCGACGTGGTCCAGCCCGGCCTGGCTCTTGACGAGCATGTTGTCGACGTAGACTTCCACGTTGCGACCGATCAGGTCTTAGAAGATTCTGTTGACGAGCCGTTGGTACGTGGCTCCGGCGTTTTTCAGCTCGAAGGACATAACGCGGTAACAATAAAGACCCTGATCGGTGACGAACGAGGTCTTGGAGATGTCTGGTGGAAACATCCGGATCTGATTGTACCCTGAGAATGCGTCCATGAAGGACAGTAGCTCATGCCCCGAGGTTGCGTCGATTAATGCGTCGATGCGGTGGAGGGGGAAAGGATCTTTCGGACATGCTTTATTAAGATCCGTGAAGTCGATGCAGATCCGCCAGCCCCCTGTTGCCTTCTTCACCATGACGACATTGGCCAACCACTCGGGGTAGCTGACTTCCTGAATGAATCGAGCGGACAAGAGCTTGTCCACTTCTGTCTTCACAATTTGTTGCCTCTCCGGGGCGACTTTGCGCCGCTTTTGGACGACCGGCTTAGAGTCAGGGATGACGCTCAGCCGATGCATAATCAAGTCTTCGGAGATCCCGGGCATGTCGGAAGGCTTCCACGCGAAGAGATCGACGTTGCGACGGATGCAGGCGATGATGCCTGGCTTTAAGTCCTCGGGGAGCGAGCGGCTCACCTGGAACCACTTTGATTCATCCTCGGCGTCGAACAGGACCTCCTCTAGTTCGTCGACAGGCTCGGGAGCTGGGTCGTCCCTCTCGGGTTCGAGTTCAACGGCCTCGAAGGGGAATACACCCCCTCCGACGGTGGTCATGTAGCATGACTGCACTGCTTCTTGACTACCTCGGACGACCCGACCCCTTGGGGGTGGGAAATTTGAGTTTCAGATGGTAAGCCGAAGGCACTGCTTGGAGGGAGCACAGTCCGGGTCGGCCGAGAATGGCGTTGTAAGCCGTCTTGATGTTGACAACCATGAAATCCATGGACTCGGTCCTCTTGACAGGAGCCGATCCTGCGGTAACGTCGAGGGTAACAATCCCTTCTATAACGACTGGGACGCCGGAGAACCCATGCAAGGTGTATCCGGCCGGCTTGAGTTTGCCTCTAGATAACTTGAGATTCTCGAAGGCTTCGAGAAAAAGAATATTTACCGAGCTGCCGTTGTCGACGAGAATTCGGCGAACCTCACAATTAGCCATGTGGAGGCTAATGACGAGGGCATCGCAGTGGGGTAGGCGAACGCCTTCGAGGTCCTCTCCTGAGAAGAAGACTGGCATCGGTTGTAGCTTGGGCGAGGGGTTGTATTGGACAGCATTCACCTCTCGGATGAAGGCTTTTCGGGAAGTATCTGATTCTCCTCCCATTGGCCTCCCGTGGACACAGTGCAAGATGAATGGCGTATCCGCGGTTCCCTCGGACTCGGGGTCCCGACCCTGGATGCGGTTCGGAGTAGGGTTCGGAGGCGAAAGCCTCCGGTTCCTAGCATCTCGCCGATCCCGTGGGCCTTCTCGGGTGAACTCTCGAAGGTACCCTCGTGAGATGAGCTCCTCAATTTCATCTTTCAGGGCCCGACATTGGTCGGTTTCGTGCCCATGATCTCTGTGGAAGCGACAGTAGAAGCGCTGATCTCGCCTCTTGTTGTTATTAGGTTGGGGAAGTAGTCGGACAAGGCCTTTGTCTTCGATTTCTAAGAGGATGGCGGACACATTATGTGTCAAGGGAGTGTACCTCTCGAAGCGGGGGACCGGCGGGACCTTCTTCATGGCACCCGCGTCCCTCGGAGCCCTCTTTGATGGTTCGACTTCTTCGGCCTTCCATTTTTCCTTCCCGGTGGCCTCCCTGGTATCTTCGGGGTTAAGGGCCTCTTCTGCCCTAATGTATTTCTCGACCCTGTTGAGGAGGTCGGGAAAGTCGATGGGGGGTTTCTTCGCCAGAGAAGCCTTCAGCTGTCCATGACGGACGTTGTGCCGAAATGCCGCGGAGGCGACGCCTGGATCAAGGGAGGAGACCAACCTTGCCTCTACGGTAAACCTCCGGACGAACACTCTTAGCGACTCCCCCTCTATCTGCCTGAGCCCAAGTAAAGAGGCGCTGGTCCTTTCGGCCTTCCGGCTGGTGACAAAGTGGGCAAGAAAATTGCCTTCCAGTTGGTCGAAGGAGTAAATGGGGCCGGGGGTGAGCTTCGAGAACCATTCCTGAGCCGGACCCCGAAGGGTGGCAGGGAAGGCTCGGCACAGCAGAGGATCCGAGGCGCTGTGAATCATCATGAGGGTTTTGAAACCCTCCATGTGATCAGCAGGATCTCCCTCGCCGTCGTAGGTCTCGAATTGAGGTGGTCGGAAATTCCTGGATATTTCTGCTTGGAGGATGGGGGCGGAGAAGGGAGGACGGACAGGTCTGTACCCCTGAGCCGCTCGTTGGCCGCCGTCTCCTATGTGATCGAGGCGATCCTCCATTTCTTGGAAGCGCCTTAGGAGTATGCCATCGTCCTCTGGCTGGATTGTTGATGGGCGGGACATGCTAGCCTCGGCGTCTGACCCGGTTTGGGAATGGAGGGCTTCCTCCCTGGGGGCCCGTCAGAGAGCCCCAAGAATTTCCCTCCGAAAATCCTGGAACTCCTTGTGAGTGACGGGGGCTCTCTCGACCCTGTTTGGTCGGTCTGAAGGTTGCCTTCCGACGCGGCTGAGCGCTGGCCTCCGTCCATCGGGCAGCGGTCTTGGATGGTTCGGGGCCGAGTTGGAAGCGGCCCTTCCCCTGCTGCGGCTAACCCGCCGGTTGATGATAATCCCCCGTAGGTCAGGCTGGACTTGACGGGTGACGCTCCTTTGGGATCCCTGATAGGGAGCCCCGTGTTTTGAAATACGTGGCCCGGCATTTGCAGATGGTGGGGGCGAGTCCCGCCGGTTGACGGAGGAAGCAGCCCCCTTGCCCTTGGAGGCCATGAGAGTTCGGCTGTCGAGGTCCCTTGATGGTCGGGCTCGGGTCGGCTTCTGAAGCAGTGTTCCCACAGACGGCGCCAACCTGATGCAGTTTGTTTCTGGGAGACGTGTGGATGCACCAGGTGTGAGTTCGGACTCGATTTGTATTGAAGGAGAAAGCTGCTTGTCAGACGACCCTCGGCTGACCGGGCGGTACCTGCGGCGGGCTCGGAATGAGGTGGATGTCTGGGCTCGGATCAGAGGGCTCGGATCCGAGGTCTTGTGTACCTGCAGACGGTCCTGAAACACCGGGGTTTATCCCGGCGGCGGACCCTCCGACGATCTAGTCAGTCTCTGTGAGAGAGTAGCAATAACTAGGAGAATTTAGGTGGCAAAAGATTGATTACCTGAAAAGGTGGGTGAGGGTCTTGTATTTATAGGGAATTCTAACCGGGTATGGATCCGCTTGGGGGCCGGGTCTGAACCCGAAAGCCCATGGGCCTGTCGTGGCGGAAGGCCCAAGGGGTTTAGGGCTGACGTGGCAGTACCAAGAGTGGTATAGGACTGACGTGGCAAAGCCCTTGGTGGTATTTGGAACCGACATGGCTGATCATGGGGCTCTTGTGCTTCTGGGAGAATCTGATGGCCTAGGTTGTGCCAGGTCATCTTCATCCTTTACCGGGCTGGGCGGACGGCCCGTCGGGCTGTCGCGGATCGGGGGCCGAGGGCCACCGGGACTGGTCGGATACGAGGAGACCAGATCTGTGGGGGTGAACTTGAGACTCGGCGCCGACCCTGTAGTGGTCCGAAGCCGAGCCGAATTGTTGTTTTTCTTGTATTTGGGCGAGAGCAGCCCCGGGCCCAGGTTGTGCCCCAGGTCATTTTTACCCTACCACAAACCCCTAAAGCTTAATCACTTCTCATAGTCCCAAATCAAATATTTTTAATAAGCAAACAGTGAGAAGAGAGAGGCAGAGCATTTTGGACGTGCTGACTGAAGCTTCGGTAGGGAATTTGAATTGCTTTTGGGGTCATTTCTTTGGAGTTTTGTGAGAGGAATTGCTAGTATACTCTTCTATAAGGTGGGTGTTTCTTTATACTCTCTAAATTGTAGAATAATTGCATGTGCAGGTGTTCTAAATTGAAATTTGTAAATGTAGAATGGCTTAATTTATTCTCAATGATTGTGATGCATGTGGTAGAAGAAACTCTATAATTTTCAATAAAGTATATGTTAATTAATGTAAATTTATGAGGTAAAGATTTAGAAATTGTGCAAGTTGACATATGAAATATCATAGTGTAATTATTTTTAGAGTAAGTAGATTTTTATAAATAATTCGTGAGAGAAATTGATTGAGTATGAATTTAATTGATTTTTTGAAGAAAATTTTTCTCATATTATTAATTGTCATGGAAAAGAAATATATATATATATATATATATATATATATATATATATATATATATATATATATATCACAAATTCATGTGGCATTTGAGACATTCTTCATGTGTAAGAAATTTTAAGTTGTGTAAAATTATTGTTATGACAATACAACTCAGTATAATTTGGTCACTGATTATTTGAGGTGTGTAGTATAATCGAGTTAATCTAGTGTGATGAGCAATAGAGTTGAGTGCGTGTAGTTATGAAAAGAGGGAAATAGACAAGACTAAATATTTGAGGACTTAAACCCTATACTAGGTGTGATCTGAGCTACGGCTCAGTGGGTGGGCGTTGTGTTGCCTCTCGGTCAGCACGGGTTCGAGTGGGGTGTTGCTCTGTGGGTTTCAAAACCTTTTTTTAGAAAAAAAAAGATGAAATGAGATGATTTGGGTATTTAAAATGTATTGGAGGCTTTGAACCTTGGGGGCAATGGGCCTAATGGTTGGGCGCTCGTGCTTTCTCTTTTCTGACCCTGGTTCGAGCCAGGGTATGGTCCATTGTTTTTTTTAAAAACACTTTTTGGGACTTAATTTGGAGATTTTATATACTATTCTAAAATAAAATTTTGAATTATATTGGAAATTAGAAAATTATAGTACCATACATGAAAAGGAAAACATGAACAATCTAGTGATTAGTATGCCTACAGTATCAATGAATTACATGAAAAGGAGAACGTGAACAAATCTAGTGATTAATATGACTGCAGTATCAATGAAATGAAGCTTAAGGTGGGTGAATTTTGGGTAATGAAATAAAACACTGAGCATTAAATATATCTATACTTAAACGTGCTCACAGTACTATGAATAGATATGGTAAATAGCAGGAAAATTTTGAATGAAGAGATGACTTTTGTTTAAAATATAGAAAGAGTTATTTTTGAAAGGGAATTAATTTGAAGAAAATAAGTTTTTAGAAGGCTTTGGAAGTGATTGTCTTGTTTAGCTAATGGGAGGTTACTCATGACGAAATTTGAGTTGGAAATTATTATTGAATGAGTTATGAAAGTTGAAAACTTCGGGGTTGAAGAAAATTGTTGTTGTGGAAAGTTGAAATATTGTTGTTGAGGTTGGATATAACCTATTTGATCTCTAGAATGAGATAGTTGTTGGAATCTAGAGGCTAAGCGAGACCCTTAGAAACCGGCAGTTATGATTAATGATAATTTGATAACCAACCAGTGCGGGTTAAGTGTCTCCTGAGAAGTAGCCAGTTTGGGCTGTCTTCCTCTTGTGTTGATTTAAGTCCGGTAGGGTAAGCTAGCTCTAGGTTATGATAATTTTCTTTAAAACTAAAACTTAAGGACATGCACTAAGAGGAGATGTGATGAAGTGTGGGCAAACATGAGTATGAGGGCCTAGATAGCGCGGTGGGAGGTATCTTCAGAATTATCGGGGTTGAGGCTCGCGGTGGGGGATATCCATCAGAATTACTGGGATCGAGGCGACGCTCATGAGGTATTTGTGTGATGAGGTACCGATGACAGGATGGTGTAGGCATTCACCTCCAGAATTACTGGGTGTGAGGCAGTCAGCGCAGTGTGGGTATTCGCCTCCAGAATTACTAGGTGTAAGGCAGTGTGTCCAAAATCACTTGAAGTGGGAGTGCAATACTCAAGAATTATCGGGGTCATAGCTCGCAGTGTGGGTATTCATCTCCAGAATTATTGAGTGTGAGGCAGTGTGTCCAAAATCACTTGAAGTAGGAGTACGATACTCAAGAATTATCGGGGTGGTACTAGATACTCACAGAATATCTAAAACATATATTAGTCACGTAGTAGTAGTTCATAGCGAGGGATTAAACCCTATATTGAGAAGTACGATAAGGGCTTACCCTCGGACCTATGTAGTATGGGATGCATAGAATCCGAACAAGTATGCATTAGTGCATCGTAGTGTGAATATGCATTAGGCATCTAAGGCATATCATACAGTGTCATGTTTAGGCTAGTCACTCTTTACACTTTGTCTTACATTCAAGTTGTGTTTGTGTTTTGCTATAGTATGAAGAATCTTTATATTACAGCATAGTGAGGATGGCTGTTTTATAATATAGCGTCAGTTGTAAGCAACTGACGTGCCCACAGTTTTCAGTGCAGGGTTTGGGATTTGCAAAAGAACACAAAGATGATTTAGTGCTAAAGATTGCTTTCAGATTTTAGTTGCTGTTATTCACGTTGTATCTTTTATCGTGTTGTAATTATTCATTTTCCGCTGCGTTAATGTAAAGGAACATGTCGTATGAATAAAAGTTTTAAATTCTTTGTAAAATTGTACGAATTTGAAGTAAAAGATCCTATTGTGTTATGAATTACCGTGTTTTGAAATTCGGGGCGTTACAGAAAGTGCTCCATGGAGACGATCTTGCCTGGATTAGTCTTGTTAAACACATTATCATAAGAGTAAGAAAGATTGGGATTTACAACCTAGGATTGTTCTCCATGCTTCTCCTTTTTGGAAGGGAGTTTGGAAAGCGGTGGAACCTTTCCGTTGTCGTTTGCAGAAAATTTGCGGGAATGGTTCCACTATAAGATTTTGGTTGGACTTCTGGATTTCAAACAATAAATTATCGGTTCTTTCCCCCTCCCTCTTCCATCTCACCTCTAATCAACACGCTACCGTGGCTTCTTATCTTTCCTCTAATCATGAACCCCGGGAATGGTCTATCCCTTTCCATAGATCTTTTTCTTCGCAACAACACTCGGATTTCGCGCGTCTTCTTATGCTACGTCAATCCTACCATGACATGCTCAAGATAATGTGTTCTGGAGTTGGTCAGAGTCTAGTACCTATTTGGTTAAATCTTTTTCTCTTTCCTTAACTATGACGGGATTAGCTCTTCGTTCTCTAAGTACATCTGGTAAAACATTGCTCCTCTTAAGATGAGGATTCTTGTGTGGCTGACTATTCACAATAAACTTCTTACGGTGGAAATTCTTAATATTAAGAACTTGGCCATTGGACAAAAGTGTGTTCTTTGTAATCTCCATCACGAAACGAACAATCATCTATTTATTCAATGCTCTTTCATTCGTCCAATTTGGTTCTGTTGTAAAAAAGCTTGGAACATCCGGGGAACTTCGGGCTCCTTAGTCTCAGCCTGGAGCTCCTAGAGGCAAAGATATGATTCCTAATTCGGTTAAACTATCTTGGGATTTGGCTATGATGTCTTTGATTTTGGTCATTTGGAATGAAAGAAATGTTCGTATCTTCACCAAGATAGACCACTCTATTGAACTCATTATTGACGATTTTATTCATTTTGCTAAATTCTGGATCCATCTTCTTTCTCCCAAAAAAAGAGACGCTCTCAATATTCACCCTCTTAATGATGTGGTTGCTATTGTGTTGCACAGTGGTTTGAATAACATTCCTTAATTTGGCTATACATCTGTATCTTTGACGTTTTCTTTTTGTTTTCTCTGTGCAGTGCTGATGTGGGCATCGGATGTTGCTCGTTGTTACGAGTGCACCATCCGTTCTTTTTGGTTGCCTCTATGTTGTTTGTTATGTATCTATTTTTATTGTTTGCTTGTGTATTATAGGGATCCATTTTTGGTTGCATGTTGCCATTTTGATGTTTTTGCAGGTTTGCTAGCATCGGTGGGTTTGTTTGTTGTTCTCTCCCCTGAAGGCTTCATGTCCTGACTTTTCCAGTGTTGGTTATTGCTTTTGGGTTCTTCTATGTTCTGCTAGTACCATATATGTTCCGTTTGTGCTCTTTTGTCTACCATGTGCTGCCTCTTATTATTTCTATACTGGTGGTCTGCTCAACTTTGTGATTGACTTTGTGTTCTCAACATTATTTTCCTGTCGTATGTTCTTGCTCGATGTTATTGGGTTTGATGTGTTCCTACGGCCTGCAGAGTTGTGCCTAGTCTGTGACGTTTTTCATTGCCTCCCTCAATTGTGAGGCTTGTAAACCTGCTGCCTTTTCCCTGTGTATTCTATTGATGTTGATGTTTCTTTTCGATGCTTAGGAATTCTTTTTGGATGTTATGCACCCAACTCTATTATTGTAAATATCCTATTGTACTGTGTATTTTTTGTATATATTAATATATATGTAACCCCTGTTTTTTCAAAAAAAAAACGTATTTTTGTGTATTTTCTGTATTTAAAATTTTCGAAAATTATTTTTTTCGGTTTTCAAATTTTTTTGTCAAAATGTACTGTTGGATCTCCTATTAAAATCTGTTTTCGATCAATAATTTTATTTGTAACTATTTTCTATGATTTTTATATTGTAATACAATTCGTATTTTTGTTATTAGTACTCTAACTATCATTATTTCTGTTATTATTATTAATATTATTATTTTTATCATTTTCTTCTTATTATTATTGTTATTAGTATTATTGTTATTATTGTTATTTTTGACTAGTTATTAAAAATCCACTTTTATCTACTAACTGTATTTATAGTATTTTAAATAAATTATATTTTGTAATGCAAATTACATTTTTATTACAAACAGTATTTTTATTGGTTAATTTATTTTTCTGTTGAATTCTTTTAAAAAACCCCTAATCCATTTTAAAAACCAGTACCTTATATTTAAACCCATACACCCCAATACCTGTTTACCCGCAATACCTAACCCGACCCGTTTGCATCCCACTAATTCTGCCGCCCTTCTCTCTCTCTCTCTAACCCTAACACCTTTTCACTTTATATTTATACAGCTAAACCCATGCAATTTTTCCCTAGCCGCCACTTCGTTCCATCTCTCTTCCGTCGTCTCTCTCTCGTGTGCACCCCTTCCGACCTCCTGAACCCATCCCGAGACCCCCTAGCTTTGCCAGCAGCCTTATCCTGTCGTCGCCCTCGCCGGCGCTGCCCCTGTGCACCGCCCACCGCCAGGCCAGCCATCGCAGCAAGCAGTCATTGTCTGTAGTTGCTTTTTTTTATGAAAGGTATTGATCAAGTGATCCTGGACCGTCCGATCTCATCTTGATCATCACGATCATGATGATCATCAATTTTCTTTGATCGTAGCCGTTCAATCGATCGATCTTGATCTTCATCATTATCTTCATCATTAGGGAGATTTGGCCATCTGATCTTATTGATCTTGATTTTGATCTTGATCTTTGATCTCAGCCGTTCGATTGTGTTCGTTGTCGTGGTTCGTTGTCTGTGTTCGTGGTTCGTGTTCGTGGTCGCTCGTTGTGATTCGTTGCCTGGAAATGCGTTCCCGTTATTCTTGATCATCGTCGTTCCCGTTGTCGTCTCTCAGGCAAGTAAATTGTATTAAATTTCTTTGCAAATACAAGTACTAAATAGTGTAGTTGGGTTCTAGTGACAATTTGTGTGTGAATCCCCTTGTTGATATCTATAGTGATGATTTGACCATAGTTGCCTCACGACATACATGCCATGATATAACCTATGATTGACCATATCTTGTTGCATATATATGTGTTATTCATATGTTATCTTGTGCTCGTTCGTGTTATTCGTGATAGACTTGTTGTGGACTTATGAAATATCCTATAACATGTTGCTTGGACATCTAGTATACTCTATATCATGTTGGTTGTATTTTGGATGAGTTCTATGTGAACTAGTGGGTTTTGTGCACATGAGATATTTTCAGTTTTGCCGGTTTTCTTGTTTTGATCAGTATTTTAAACCCTATTAAGGTCAGTATTTGAAAATATTTTATGAACATGAACTGTAGAGAATTCTGTCTATTTTCAAACCCTTTTGACGGATCTCAGTTTCGATTTTTGGTTTGTGAGTTATGCCTATTTTACCACTGAGGTGTAGAAAGATTTCCAGACTGCGTTTTCTATGAATTCTGAAGAGTAATCTATTTTTATTTTGGTGTTAAAATTATTATTTTGATCTGAAATTTTGCTCAGTATTTCTAGACTTGATTGGGATTTACCCAGAATTTTGGTGGATTTATTTGAGGAGTTTTACAAACCTTTTCATGCTTGCAAATAAAGATTTTACATGCATAATTTTACTATTTTTCAGTAAAGAACTTGATTTTCGACCTATTTCTACTTGCTTTTTCCAAAATATTTCTGAATATGAAAGTTAGCATACTGTATCTATTTTATTACCCTTTTAGCGGATTTGGATTTCGTTTTATGGTTTGTGAGATATTGCATTTTTCGTACTGCAGTGTTTACAATTCCAGATTTACAAAACTACTACATCTTGATGTTTTTTTATTTTCATTGACTAAACTATTTATATTGGAAAATTATGATACTTTATATTCTGATGCTACACATATAGAGGAATACCCCAAATTTTTTGTGGATTTAATTAATGAGTTTTCATGCTGTTTTCCTGATTTTGAATACAATCTTCTGATTTCTGACTGAACGTGTTTTCTGGATTCAAATCAGTTTTGAGACTTGATTTTGTGAAATACTATATGACTTATATATATTTGCTGGATTTGGCTGAGAGTCTATTTTTCAAACCTTTTGACGGATTCAGGTTTGCATGTTTGTAGCAACGAGAATCTCAGTTTTGGTAGAATAACGTCGTGCTGTCCCGAATTGATATTTTGCCATGTTTGAATACTTCCATGTTGTTTCTGATATTTTGTGATTTAGAACATGTTCCTTGCATCATATAAGCTCTTGATACATCCTTGTCCGGTCCCGATTCTGTTCTTGTTATCTCGTGATCATGTGTATATTGTAATAAAAAGTAACAAGTCGGGGTTAAGAGAAAGATCTAGTAGTGGACAATATAAAAAAGTGTACTCGGAAGGGGGCCTGTGTTTCCCACATTTAGAATTTGGTATATGATTTGGCTTATTTGGAATTTGGTATATGATTTGAATTATTTGGAATTTTGTATGATTTGGATTATTTGGAATTTGGTATATAATTTGGTTAATTTGGAATTTGGTATATGATTTGGATTACTTGTCCATGAGTATACGGCCTTAGAGAATCCCCTACAAAATTTAAGCAAAACTTGTTTGAATTTAGCAACCATGTGATAAAAACCGGGGCGCATGAAGTGCTACCTAGATAGTAATAAATACAAGACTTGAACATAATCACTTGACACTTGACACTTGATTACTTGTACATGATACATGAAACCTGATACTTGTTCACTTGATACTTGATTCTTGCTACTTGTACCTGATACTCGACACTTGATATTTGTTGCTTGTTTACATGATACTTGTTTACTTAATACTTGATACATGCTACTTACACTTGTTCATCTTGCCATGCTAGTTGTTATATTTTATTATCATGCCTGTTCCATGCTATTAGTTATTTTTCCCCATGTACTTGTATTCTGCACTACAAGCGGCCCGTAACTTGCATTAACAGGAGTTTGTTTTCTTTTTCCTCTTCCTGCAATTTGTTAAATTGTAGATTTTGGAGATCAGCTGCCAGATGGAATAGGCAAGATGAGATACTAGATGCTGGAGTTTTGCTTTATTATTATTTCCTGTTGCTATTTGAACAATTGTATTTTGTACTTGGATTTATTTGTATTAGGACAATGTGACCCAGGATATTGACTTGTTCAGATCTGGATTATTTGAGATTAATATATTTTGGTTTCAAGTATTCTTGTTGGTATTTTGATTCATATGTGCATGCTTGGTTGATTCTTTTGCTTCCGACTCTGATTATTCTTGTGAAATATTGTAAAGATTCTTGAACAGCTTATGAATGATGAAAATCATTCGCTGGGCTTTTGTCGCGTATCCGTATTCTGTATTCTCTTTTGGGAAGCGGGGCATGACAATATATGATAAGCTGGGACTCAACTCGAGTCATATTCTTTACATACAAAAAAACTCTTAACATCGCTAATTCCGTTTGGCGTTCTGGCCTACTCTGTCTATTTTGTCTATCATGTGATTCATTTTGCGATCACGTGATGTTGTATATTATTTTAAATGACCTAAGTTAACCCTGAGCTTAAGACTAAATAGATAGATTAAATTAAATTAATTAAACCTAATAATCTCATAACTCTTCTTCTTCCTCGTTCTCCCATTTCATTCTTCACCTCCACCATCTTCGGCTCAATTGAGCCACCATCCTCCTCCCTGCCCTACCGCACTCCTCGATATCACCATCCTTTTCGCCTTCACCTCATTCCTCTGTAACCCCCATTCCTGTAAATACATATTTTCTGAATATTTTTTTGTATTTGGATTATTGATAAATTTATTTTGTGTTAAATTCGTTTAGGGATTTTCTATTAAAATATTTTCCAATCGAAAATTATATTATTTCGAATGATGGTGTATTTTAAACTTGTTTTATAATCTTAATTTATCGGTTACTTATATTTGGGCCTAAATCATATATATTATTATTATTGGATTTTAATAAAAATTGTTAAACCCGAATAATTATTTTATTGTATGATTTTATTACTTTTATAATTATAACTATTAATTGTTTTTGATGAAACGGATAAGTCTTACGACTCCCGCCAGACAATAATTAAATTAATAATAAACATCGAGTTACATAAAGATTATACAAGCCGTAAAACCAAACGGCTCAGAACAAAAACAATAAGCAACCAACAAGAAACCAAAAGAGAACGCGACTAAAAAAATAACAAGGGCCAAAAGGACAGGCAAAAAGCAGCAGCACAACAAGGGCCAGCAGACGATCCCTGGGGCAGAGACGCAGTGGAATGTCCGATCCCAATACAAGATAGGAATGAAATGGCAATACTGAGAGAGTCGCCCTCAAGATACTAGCCTCCCTCGCACCATCAAAACGAGCGGCAGACCAGGCAGAGTAGACGCAGCCACCAACTGCGTGGTCAAACTCCGCACCCTACTAAAGACAGGGAAGGCAAACCCCAGTCCATTGCTGGATAAGAATGCCCGGCCAAAGCCCCCAAGCTGTACGCCGAAGCATCCGAACTCTGATGCGGGTCAGACCTGAGAGGAAACGAGGGAGAAAGAACTCCACTACAAACAAAGCCAATAAGAGCCGCGCTGAAAAGAAAATCAGCATGAAGAAGGAAACTCATCGGGATCCTAGGAACCAATTGGATCCAAACTATGAGGCTAGTTCCAAACAACAGCCAAACACTCAGCCTGAAAGAACAGAGCTCAAAAAGCAAGAAAACATGGGCTAAAATTGCCCAGAAAAACATACAGAACGAACGAAACGAACGAGCAGTGCTCAAAATTGCCCATACAGCAACACTGGAGGCAAAGTTGCCCAGAAAACCTAGGCTAAAATATAAAGCCTCACCTGCAGACAGAACGAGCATAGCTGAAATAGCGCAATCGAAAACAAACAAACCAAACCAAATCAAGCCAAGCTTAAACGATAATAGATCCCTCAGAAATAGGGCACCAAACTCAAAAACATGCAATGAGACAGTAGAAACATAAACATCATAGATATCAGGCGAGAAACCCAGGGTGGCTCTCTAAAGCAAAAGCACTTAATGAGATATGAACAAGGGAAACAAAATAGTTACAGAACCAGTGCTAAACTTGCACGGCTCAAACAAAAGGAAACAAAAAGTGCTAGACTGCACATCAGAACAAACGAGGGAGTCCCAGCCAACTTCAAACCTGCACAGGGGGAAAAAGGAAAGGAAACAATAGCATCAGCCAACAACCAAAAAAGTGAAGCTAAAACATCGCAGCCACAAAACTTATAAAGCATTAAGATTACGAAGACAAAGAAAAACCTCGACCAATCTGCCATGGTAAAGAGACTCTCTAGCTTCGAAGTTTAACATAGAAGGCCAGAAGTTGAAAAGAAAAAGAAAATCTTCGATAATGGAAGGGCTAGTAGATGCCTTTTGAGTGAACACTCTCTTATTTCTCTCCATCCAAGTTATCCAAATGATAACTTGAGCCGAGAGAATCCACGAACTGTGGTACTTATTGATAGGAGGAAGAATCGACCAAACGGAGGTAAGGTTGGAAGGGATGGAGGGCGATTCCCACGCCAGCGAACTAATTTTCCACAGGGGACGCGTGAATTCGCAATTAACAAACAAGTGATCTGCATCCTCGAAATTGCTGGAGCAGAGGGGACACAATTGTCCCCAAGCTAAATTTCTTTTGTTGAGGACTTCGACCGTAAGTAATCTATTGTTGAGAGCCAGCCAAACGAAAATTTTAACTTTTAGAGGGGCGTAGGACTTCCAGATGAAATCGGCGAAAGGGGACAGAGTGCCTTTAAAGTTATTTATTTTCGTTACTACTTAAGACTTGTAATGGGCTTGTAGTCCCAAAGCTTTATCTTTTGATCCAGATCTGAAAATTATTTGGGATAATTATGTTTTGTTTCAATTGTTTCCTGTTGATTAATGAATTATTCATGCGTGCGTGGTTGAGTATATTCTTGTTATATTTCTTGTTATGATGCTAAGTCGATCCTACATCTTATGAATGATGAAAATCATTCACTGGACTTTGTCACGCACTCGTATGTATTCCTTTGGGAAGCGGGGCGTGACACTTTAATATGCCCCCTCAAGATGGAGCTCGAGAGGAAAATCCAATCTTGGATTTGAGATCAAGGAAACGAGCACGTGGAAGAGGCTTGGTGAGAGCATCAGCAAGTTGGTCTGCAGAAGACACATGAGCAACACGAAAGACACCATTTTGGACTTGATCCCGAATGAAGTAAAAAATCAATTGCAACATGTTTCATTCTGGAGTGAAACACAGGGTTGGAGGTGAGCTGAGTTGCACCTACATTATCATAGTATATAACCGGACAGCAAGGAAAGTGGATGCCAAGATCAGTAAAAAGATAACAGATTGAGTTGAGTTCTGCTGTTGTATTAGCCACCGACCTATATTCAGCTTCAGTGGACGATCTAGCAACAATTTTATGTTTCTTAGAGCTCCAGGAGACAGGGTTGCGACCAAGGTAGACGATATAGGCACTGGTGGAAGAAAAATCATCCTTGTCTCCTGCCCAGTCAGCATCAGAGAAGGCTTGTAAGTGCAGTGGGAGGTCACTATGAATATGATATGAAAAGGCATGAAGTTGCAATGGTGAATCACGGTAAAACTGTAGGCCTTCATTGATAGTGCCACAGAGATACCTTAGTAGATGTTTAAGAAACAACCAGTGGTCAGTTATTAGAGTGTGCATATACTGAGAGAGTTTGTTTACGGCAAAGGCAAGATTAGGTCTTGTAATCAGAAGATATTGAAGGCTGCCAACAATGGTTTGGTACTCTATGGGATCAGTTAAAGGGGTACCCGACTTTAACATCAGAGGTGGGCTTGTTGGAATCGGAGTGAGCACAAGTTTGGCTTCAGTCATCTTAGTTTGAGCCAATATATCCAAGATGTATCTCCTTTGAGAGAGCAAGATGCCATGCTGATTTGGTACGACTTCCGCACCCAAGAAATATGATAACTTACCGAGATCTTTGGGTGAAAATCGCTGAGCTAGAGCACTAACAAAAGAATCAACCATCTAGGTATTGTCACCGATGATGATTAAATCATCCACATATACAAGGATGTAAATAATACGTCCAATACTAGTGAGAACAAACAGAGAAGTGTCAGCATGTGAATTTTTGAATCCGGACTGAAGCAGAAAAGTGCGAAGTTCAGGCCCGAGGTTCTTGTTTGAGACCATAGATTGCCTTTCGAAGTTTGTAGACATAGGATGGATGATCTTGATCAACAAAACCAGGTGGTTGTTGCATGAAAATAGTTTCTGAGAGGTGTCCTTGAAGAAATGCATTGTTTACATCAAGTTGCTGTAATGTCCAACCCCGAGAGATAGCTAGCCTAAGAACAACCCGCAATGTTGTTGGCTTTACAACTGGACTAAAAGTGTCTAGATAATCAACATCTGGGTGTTGATGAAAGCCCTTTGCTACCAAACGTGCCTTGAACCTATCTATAGAGCCATCAAAGTTACGTTTAATACGAAAGATCCATTTACATCCCACTATATTCTAGTTGGAAGCAGGTGGTACAAGGTCCCAAGTGCCATTTCGAACTAAAGCATCACACTCAGCAAACATAGCCTCAGCAGACATGGCCTTTTTCCATTGAGAATCATTGAGTGCTTTAGTTACTGCTGTTGGTTCTATTTCATTGGATTTTGCGAGCTGGGTGTTAAGATTCAGTTTCTTGATGGGCTTATGAATGTGGTTCTTGGCTCTTGTGGTCATAGAGTGAGTGGGAATGGGAGTAGGTTCTGTTGTTTCAGTGTGTGGTGGTGTTGGATTGGGTATTGATTGGGTAGGAGTGGGTGAAGAGGTTAGGTGTGTGGCAGCTGTTTGGGCGTCGAGAAGTGGCTGGAGGATGGAACAGGCACGACAACCGATGTTGAGTCTCCACACGGGAGGTGCTAAGGGAGAGCAACTTCAGATGGTGGTGTGAGTGGTGGTTGGTGATTAGGTTGCACAAACCGAATGGGTGGAGGTATCCAGGTGGTAATGAGACTAGATGAATGACATGGAGGCTTACTAGACAAACGTTTTTCCATACTGACCCACCTATTAAAAATATTTAGCGATCTGACCCACTTTTGAAAATATTTAGCCAACTGACCCAGTTTTGGACATGTCAGCATTAACTTTTATTGGAAATAACGGTATAGGTTAATTCTATGCCATTTTTCCAATAGCGATATTTCTATATTTTTTTTCTTTTCGCATACCGCTATTTGGAATAACGGCATCAGTTAACTTATTCTCAATCGTGTACTCTATGTGACTTGGAAAAAGTTGCAAGTGTGAAAAATCCTATAGATGATGCCGCTATTCCAAACAACAGCATTTTCATTACAGATGTCGTTGTTAGGGATAACTGCAGCAGTTATAGGATATTTTGCATATAAATAGTGGCATCATCTATATATGTAACCCCTGTTTTCCATTTTCTGTATTTTGGGATGTATTTTTCTTTTTCTTAAGTATTTATTCATATTGTTTTCACCGATTTTTTTTAAACCATGTATTGGATCTTCATTCTCTATATATTCATCTAATTGTTTTGTCGCCTTTAATTTGATCTTCTTGATTCTATTTGTCTGTCATTACTTCATTCTGGTTGTTCGAGCTATTATTTTTTATCCTCATTATTTTAATTGATCATGCCCTATTTTATTTATTCATTTTGTTCCTATCTCATTTTTTTGGATCACCCTATATTTCTATTGGATCCCTTTTATTAAAAACCACTAATACCCAATAACTCTAAAAATTCTATTGGATCCATTACCCAATCACTATACACCTAACCCGTTAGCCCACTTTCACCCTAACCCTAATACCTATATTATATATACTCCTCTGTATATTTCCCAAAACCTTAACATCTACAGCCGCTTTCTACTTCATCCCTGTTCTCATCCCCTACTCCTGATCACCTCTTAACCCATTGCACCCAACTGCCTTCCAACCCTTTTCCATCCATCCCTTTGCTGACATCCTCATGACGCTGCAGTAGCGGAGCTCTCTACGCTGTTTTCCTTCATCGACCGTAGGCAGCAGCCGCCAGCGCTCAGCCCAGCCGCTCCGCCCTGCCATCCTCCTGTCGCAACGCAGACAGCAACAGCGAGCAGCGTCAACAGCCACCCATTGCCGTCACCGTTCTCTCGGCGTGTGCACACCCGGGCTACTTGGCTCTGTGTGTGAGTGTTGGTCTTGTGGGCGTGTGTTGATCTCGTGTGATCGTGTGTTCGTGACTCGTTCGTTGAGTTCTTGCCCGGAAATTCGTCACCGTTATTCTCGTTCTTGCATCGTTTCTGTCGTCAATTTCGAGGCAAGTAACTTGTATTAATTTTTATTGCAAATACAAGTACTAAATACCGCATGTAGTGTAGTTGCTTCAAGATCTATTCTCATGAAAACCCTTGTTAGACCTTGTCTCTATGTGTTGATCTGTCTGAGTTGTCTCATTACACACACGACATGAAATAACTTAGAGATAATCAATTCTTGAAGTATATATGCATGTTGTTCGTGCTTTATGAGGTGTCATATAATCTTGTATGCTTGATTGTGTTAGTCATAGTATAACTCATTGTAGACCTGTAAAATACCCTTAACATGTTGCTTGGACATTTAGTATACCATATTTCGTATTTTGTTATGATATGGATGTGTTACATATAAAATAGTTGATTTTATGCATAAAGAAGATTTCTGTTTTTGCTATTACTCCATTTTTGTTCAGTATTTTAGACCATGTTGAGGTCAGTAAATAAAAATTATTTGTCAATATGAATTATAGAGAATTATGTCTACTTTCCAGAATTTCTGATAGATCTCAGTTTCGATGTGTGAGTTGCAAGTTATTGTTGTTTTACTACAGAGGTGTAGAAAATTCCAGATTCTGTTTTATATGAATTCTGTATGGTTATTTATTTTTATACTGATGTCAAAGATAATATTTTGATCCAATATTTTGCTGAGTACAACTAGACTTGATTGAGATTAACCCCTAATTTTTGTGGATTTAATTGATGACATTTATAGATTATTCTATACTTGCAAATAACTACTATACTAGCAGAATTTTCATATTATTCAGTAAAGAACCTTAATTTTAACCTGATTCTACTTGCTGTTGATAAAAACTTTGTAAACATAAAATGTAGCCTACTGTAACTATTTTATCACCCTTTTTATGGATCTGGATTTCAATTTATATTTTGTACTCTATTGCTATTTTAGTATTGCTGTATTTATGATTTCAGATTTACAAACTTGTTATATCTTGTTGTCTCCTGATTTTATTTGACTATACTATCTATGTTGGAAAATTATGAAATTATATTTTCTGATACTAAACATACTAGGGAATACCCCAGATTTTTCTTGGATATAATCAGTAAAGTTTTATGCCGTTTTCCTGTTTATGAATACAAACTTCTTATTACTGGCTGAACATGTTTTCCGGATATAATTCTGTTTTGAGTCCTGTTTTTGTGTAATACCATATGACTTATACATATTTCTTGGATTCCGCCGAGAGTCTATTTTCCATATTTTCTGACGGATCCAGGATTGCATATTTGTAGCAACGGGAATCCCAGATTTTGCGCAGTACTGTCATGTTGTCCTGAACTAGAATTTTCATTGTCCTAATCTTTTATGAGTTGTCTTTCACCTGTACATGTTTATCTTCCAATCTGAATCTGTTACTTGTTCAAACCATATTATTTTTGCCCTGTTTTGTGACACGTATATGCCTGTTTGATAATAATAACAAATAACCAAGCCGAGGTTAAGGGAAAGATCTAGTAGTGAAAAATATAGAAATATGTACTTGGAAGGGGCCCGTGTTTTCCACCTGATTATCTGTTATCTGTTACATGTGATATGATTACCTAACATGTGATTCTGATTATCTGTTACCTGATTCTTGACTACATACTTTCTTATGAGAAGGTGTACTCAGAAGGGGGCTCGTGTTTCCCACCTGTTACCTAACTACATACTTCCTTATGAGAGGGTGTACTTGGAGGGGACCGTAGGTCCTACCTGATGCATGATTACCTGTTACATGATACCTGTACATGTACCTATTCACCTGATACATGAGTACACTGCCCTATAGATACCACTACGATATCTAAACGCAAACTTGTTTGAATGTAGCAACCATATGGTAAAAATTTAGAACGCATGAAATGCTACCTAGATAGAAATAAATACAGGACTTGACATAACATGACACTTGTTACATGATTACCTGTACATGCTACATGTTTACATGTTTACTACTTGCATGATACTTAAAATCTGTTACATGTTACCTGTACCTTGTTAGCATATTATGTTACTTGATTTTGTATCCTGATTTATGTTAGTTATTCTATTTTGTTGTCATATCTATTCAATGCTATGTTTGCTTCTGCTGTTATTCTATATCTGTTCATCCTTTCCTGTACTTGTGTCTGTACTACAAGCGGCCCGTAACTTGCATTGACGGACGTTTTGTTTCTTTTTCTTTTTTCCTGCAATTTGTTAAATTGTAGATTTTGGTGATCAGCTGCCGCTGGAGTAAGTAATCAGACTTTCGAATTGCTGGAGTTCTTGTTATTATTATTTCCTGTTGCATATTCTTGAATAAGTGTATTTGCTACATGAATTTTGTATTGGGCAGTTTGACCCAGAATTTATGACTTGTTTCCATATCTGGTTTATTTGAGATTTATTAAATTTTGTTTCAGGTAAATCCTGATGGTATATTGATTCATTCATGCATGCGTGTTTGATTTTTCCTCGTTATCTCTTGATTATTCCTGTAAAATGTTGTAAAGATCCTGACAGCTTATAAATGGTGAAAGCCATTCGCTGGATTTAGTCACGTATCCGTATTCCGTAATTCTTTTTGGGAAGCGAGGCACGAAAATATATGCAAAAAATCATATAAGTGATGCCGCTATCCCAAACAACAGCATCTGTAATGAGAATGCCGCTGTTGGGAATAGTGGCATCATCTATAGGATTTTTTCACACTTGCACTTTTTTCCAAGTCACATTAGGTACACGATTGAGAATAAGTTAACTGATGTCGTATTCCAAATAGTGGCACGCATTTTTTATAGAGATGCCGCTATTAAACAACGGCATAGAATTAACCTATGTCGTTATTTCCAATAACGATTAATGCTGACGTGTCCAAAACTGTGTCAGTTGGCTAAATATATTCGAAAGTGGGTCAGATCGCTAAATGTTTTCAAAAAATGGATCAGTACAGCAAAAAATCGTTACTAGACAGTGGGGCATAGGGAAATTGAGACTCAACAAATTTGACGTGCCTAGAGACAGATTTTTGAGTTAGATGGATCTAGACAGTAGAAGGCACTTTGAGTGAGAGAGTAGCAAAAAAAAACACAATGTTTAGGTTTGGACCGAGACTCTAGCTTGTGTGATGTGTAAGGCCTAATCCAGGGATAGCATAAGCAGCCAACTTTTTTTTAATTTGGAGTTTTGGCATAGTTTGAAATATTTTTTTGGAAAGGGGAGAAGAGATTTAAGGTGGGTGTGGACATTCGGTTTATGAGATATACAGATGTGGCAATAAGGCCAGTAAGAAAGGGGTAAGGAAGCATGAGAGAGTAAAGCAAGGTCTGTTTCAACGATGTGGAGATGCCTTCTTTCAAAGAATCCATTGTGTTCAGGTGTATGTGGTGGAGTGGTTAGATGTGAGATACCAGATGTGGAGAGGAAAATGGCTAGGGCGATGTACTCACCACCATTGTCTGAGTATAGAGTTTTAATGGATGAATGTAAATGATTTTCTGTAATAGTTTTGAATCTGATAAAAACTGACTTGACTTCGGATTTGTGTTTAAGTGGATAAAACCAGATGTACTTAGTAAAAGATTACATAGTATTTGATCAATGAAGATTACATAGTATTTGAAGCCATTGGTTGATAAAATTGGATAGGTCCAAACATCTGAAAATATGATTTCAAGGGATTGAGTAGAGACAATGGAAGAGTTGGAGACTGACAATTTGTGACTTTTACTGCATAGATAAGCATTACAAGACAAATCAGAAGACACTGAAGAAGATAATCCAAAATGATTGCTAGAAACAATGTGTTTGAGAATTGAAAAAGCAGGGTGTCCTAGTCTGTGATGCCAGTCGAAGGAGGTGGTCTTTATTATGGAAAATGCAATCAATGGAGAGGATGTCGGCTGCGCATAAACACCATCTTTAGTGTGTCCTCTCAGCAGCGTTACCCCTTTGCGAAGTGCCTTCACAAGAGAAGAGTTTGGTAAGAATTTTATAGAAACTTTGTTAGAGCTGCAAAACTGAGATATTGAAATTAGATTATTTTTCATTAAAGGTACACAAAGAACATTGTCTAATGTAGATGTATTATGAGGAGTGTGGAGAGGAGTGGAACCAGTGTGAGTGATTGGGAGATTGGTGCCATCTCCTATCATGATATCATCATTACCCATGTAAGGTGTATGCGGCCAGAAGTTACTGAGGTCAGAAGTGACATGGTGAGATGCACTGCTATCCAAAAGTCATGATAGATTGATGGAAGGATTGGTGGCAAGATGGGCTTGTGGTTGCCATGGAGGGTTGGTTGGAGATGTGTTGGATGGAAGAGGCGTCTGGACTAGTACTAGGCGAAAGGAAGGGCACCGCTTGGCAGTGTGGCCTTGGATTCTGCAGATCTGACAATGACCAAGATATGGTATGAGAGGAGGTCTTGGGCCATGTGGAGAGGGGGAACCTACATTGGTACCAGCAGGTGGACCAGGGGCAGAAGAATATGATGTACGCCAGTTTGTATTGGTGGTGTGTTGAAAACTGAAGGGGCACCAAGGTTTGTTGGATTTGTATTTGGGATTGGTAGTGGCTAGAAAGGGGTGCTGCTCGGGTATGACTGATTGAAGAGAGACTTCAAAGTTTAGAACTTTTTCATGAAGCTATTCAAAGGTAATGGAGTTGTCTCGTGATCGGACAGCTCAGACTAATTCCTTGTAGTCATCGTTGAGTCTATCAAGAATTTTGTTTGTGATTTCTTCTTCATCAATTGGGGCTCCAGGAAGAGCAAGTTAATCTGCTCTGGTTTTGATGGGTTGCATAAATTCAGTGATGGTAAGAGAACCTTTGATGGTATTTTTGAGTTGATTTTTTTGCTTGTTTGATGTGGCTACGGAATGGTTTGGCATAGGTATTGGCTAGGATGGTCCATACTTGTTTAGAGGTCTTGGCTTGGGCTATGAATGGAATGATGGTGGGTGAGATGGAGCAGATGATTGCATTGAGGATCAACTGATCCTGACGGATTCAGAGAACATAGCTGGGATTTAATCTGATTGTATTTGATTGTGTAATGGTGGCTGGCGGGCATGAATTGGATCCATTAACATAACCAAGAAGATCATAGCCACTAAAGAGAGTTTGGAACTGGAGTTTCCGGGAAAGGTAATTGGTGGTGGTTAATTTGAGAGGGGTTTGTGCAGCAACATTAATGCTGACAAGAGTTTGGTTTGGTTCATTGGTATTGAGAATGGTTGGAGTAGGGGTTTCGATGGCCATGAGTTGAAGAACAGGAAGATAAGGTGAGGAAAAGAAAATTGTGGATCGGTTTATAGCTCTCCTGCCATATCAGGGAAATGCTGAGAAGTCTATTTTTCCATTAACCTTTACCGTAGTTAAATACAGAGATGAGTTAACAACTCATTGGTTGAGATCCTACAATATAGAACATTTGAAAACTAATTCCTAAAACTAAGAAATAACAAGTTTGAATAAGATCAGATATTTAAACAAGTCATTTGTTGTTAACTCGTTTATGATAAGCCTCTAACAATGACAACATATAGATCAACTGCACATGTCTATTCTATCCCATCCATAACAAGGAAACTAGTTGAATTAACTGGATTACATCACACATTTGCCCTCTTCCTGCAAATTTTCTTCCAAATTCTTCTCTCTAGTTTTGACCGTCAAACATGTGCAGTAAATGAAATACAAACAGCTGGTCTTAGTGGTCCACAAACATCCAGCAGTTCACTTTCTCAGCCATTCCTTTCGTTGTTCAACCATCAGATAGAACCTTCACATCCATAACAATATGACAATCTCTTTCTGATCACTGTGAATTGTGAAACTATCAAACATGGGCTCAGCCTCTACTGACAAAAATCAAACACAGGCTCATTACCAATCCAAATCAAAAGAGCTTTGTCAATTCCTGCATCTTGTAAATTCCTCAGATATCTATGAATATCCATGCTTAGTGGGTTGGTATTGCCAAGTGGATCCTACAGAATATTAGGGTAGGCAACCCTACATATGTTGCGAAGAAAAGAAAGTTCAACAGGTCCTAGAAACCGGCTACGAGGAGCAAGGCTTTTTGACATTGGCCACAGAACTAGTCACTGCTTAATCACATTATGTTTGCATGTTTGTATTGCCTGTATAGTTTGATTAAGTGAGTATGTCATGGTTCATGTGTATGTAATTCAACCGTCTAGTTGATAAAAAATGATTTCGCTTAAGTGCAAAGCTAAGAAATAATGAAGATAGCAAAGCAGCATGGTATAAAGAATGATTACATGCGAGTATGGTAAATTTGTGACAGTAAGAACAAAGATGCTTATAAAAAAGAAAAGAGTCATGTAATAGGAGTACAAATGTGTTTTATATCATATAAAACATGTAGAGATGTATGATTTATGTTGATAGTCCGTACTTATGTCATTATTTTCTATATCTGGTTTAAGCTAAAATGGAAAGTACATTCTAAGGCTTGGAGAAATTATACCTCTAGGTGATGGCCTGAGTCGACTGAGTGTCATCGCATACTGCGTGCTTTAAATGAATGAACGGTGGATGGCCCTGCAATTTTAGTAAAATCCTTTAATAATTCGACATCAAGGAACTTTAAGAAATAACAAATCTCAAAGCTACTTCACTAGATAATTACCTATCAATCCTCAAGTTTTTCAGGTGGCATCGCCAATAAAATCCTGCATAATTGGTCCATAAGTTGATCAGACAAATTTTCGACAAAAATATGGGAGTCCGCAGTTTCAGCCGCCCTCACTGCAACTTTGCTAAGCAAGCAGCACAAAGAGCTATATCTTTCGACTTTTGATAATTTACCATCAAAATTAAGCCCGTGTCCGTGAACCTCTCCTGCATTCCTACTCTTAGCATCCTTCCTCCACCTTTTCAATATATATTGCGAAGGAAGCTCCTTAATATTTATAATATCAAGGACTTTCAAAACATGACGACATTGGATCCCAGTGTATTCAAACTTTCGGCAACTGCAGAAAATTTTACTTTCCGATGGGTCAAACTTGACAATGTACTCTTTCGAGAGATTCTCAATGGTAACCTTATAAGTAACATAACTATCGACCTGCCCACAGTTATATACCATACAGTCAAATGACAACTCAAATTCTGTTTCAAATACTTTGAACACGGCAGGTGTGTACGCATTTGCAGCTTGTCTCAACATCCGGGAAGAAGGAATTTTTACCGAGCTTTGGTGTGCACGACAATCCATTTGAGATTCTTCAAGACGACGCTCGTTAACTGAATTTTCATAGTGCTTAAAGAAGTCCAAAAGTTTCTCTGAATCCAAGTACTCTTTCAGCGACACAAACATGTTTTCCTTGACCAGTGTGGTTTTCATGTCCCCGCAAAATGTTTGTCTTCCATACGCCATAGACCACTTCTCCCTATCTTCATACAGCTTAGCTAACCACATATTACTCTTCAGATCGTAGGTTACCAACAATGACTCCCATTCCCGTAAAAATTGCTCTTCCTCAATTTCGTAAAGAACTTTGCTCAAGTCTTTTGCAAAAGTCATCGAAGCGTGGAAGACAAAATACAAGTGTTTTTCTGCGTTCTTATAAAGTTGCCACACACAAAAGCGATGAGCTGTACCTGGCCAGACTTCAGCTACTGCATTACTAATTGCTTCGGATCGATCGGTGAGAACTACCGGAGGCTGCCTTCCGCTCATTGAACCCTTGAAGGCTTCCAGTAACCATTTGAGAGATTCCTCAGTCTCACTATATAGCAATGCTTGACCCAAAACAATAGCTCGTTTATGATGATTGACACCGATAAATAGTACAAACGGACGGCCATATTCATGTGCCCTGTATGTTGTATCGAGGCATATAACGTCGCTGAAGTAATCAAAATCCGTCTTTGATTTTCCATCTGTCCAAAACACATTTGTCAACCGATTTTCTTGATCAAGTTGCAGTGCATAATAGAAGGATGGATCTTCAGTTTGTTTCTCCTGCATGTACTGAAGAATAGCTCCGACATCTCCAACCATCATTGAATAATTCTCACCAACCTCGGGAAAAATGGGAACATGACCATCTTCTTGTAGATTTGTTGGACTACTCACTAAATTAACCAAATCATTGTGAGGCCGCTTAGTTAAACTCCGTCGCCATTGCCACCTGAAAAGGTGAGCTTTCGCTGGAATTACAAGTACATGGTTATGCTTTTCCTCGAAATCAGTCACACAATATCTACCATTCTTCGTAATCTTAATGGTCATAGATGCAAGGCAACCAGTTCTATCATATGGCTTCGGCTTCTGCATTTGTTCTTCACCACTCTTTCTACTATGACCCTCTTTATGGCAACAATAAGTCCTCGAATATACTAACCCCGAGGCCCTTTTCTTCACGAGATGTTTCCGAACACTGAATCCAATACTGGAAGCATAGTTGACATAGAATCCATAGGCCTCTTCATCATTCTCAAACTCCATGTCAACCCTCGGTACACAATCTTGTATAGGGTTGTCAGATTGCTCTTCTTGTGTTGTTTTCTTCACAAATCTCGCATCTTTTGGTGGAAAATAAGGTTTTAAAGTGGGTCTGCCACTCATTTTCTTTTTGGCAGCTTGCTGCACTGTTTGTTCAGTTACTGGTTCAGGGGACTCAGGTACGAGTTCATGGTTATGATTAGCCTCAAATCTAGTTACACAATATCTACCATCATCCATTACTCTGACATTAAGATGTGCTTGGCAACCTGTCCTCGTATCTTGTCTTTGCTTCTTCGCCTCCTTCCCAGTCCTGCAAAACCCTTCTTGTAACAGCAGAATACCCTGGAGTATACATGACCTGAAGACCTTCGCTTCACAAAATGCTTACGCACACCGAAGCCCATTTCCTTTGCATAAAGGCAGTAGAACTGGTAAGCCTTCTCATCAGTCTCAAATATCATATCTACTTTGGGTACCGAACCCTCATTAACTGCACTTGCAATTAATTGAGGAGGCTTCTCCGAAGATTCTGACATATTATGTTTAAGGATACAATCCAGAATTGAAGCAATGTTAATTCTTAGACCTGGTACAAGTTGAGTAAAGATTGTGGGTAAGGGTAACTAACTATATGGACAGAAAACCAACCTATGTATGGCCCTTTTATTCCTTGAAGTATCAGAAGTAAGTACTGTGCAAAACTAACTACTGTGATAGAATGATGCATGTTGTGTTTGTTCTCAACTTAAAACCGATAAATTCAGCTGAAAATTTATTAAGATTTGTATACTTATCTAACTGTTCTGCTCAAGTACTTCTAAGAAGAGGTAAATTAAAGACATTATTCCCAACAACGTACACTTCTATACCGATGACTAAAAGGTATCTGAACCGGCTTAAATCATTACTTTTTATGCTTCAAAGTAGGGTTTGAAACACATGAAGTACTCTTTTGAAGAACCTGACAATCATTGAGTAAATTCTCTATTACCTGTATGGGAATTCGAACAAGCTCATCAATGATATTGCAACAAAATGCCATAGCTTATGAAGATCCAGAAACAGTTTAGGATTGCCTAGAAGCTAATGTCAAAAAGAAGAGGAGCTTAGGTCCTATAAGAGAACATATCAAGCAAGCTCCCTTGTCACATGGCATAAGATGGTTATAATTTTAAAAGGCGACAACACCACAGAAACAATGCTTTATAAACAACTAAAAAGCACTTGCTTTTCTCAAAAAACAGATGCACTACAAGCAAATAACAACTGAAAATGTAAAATTAGTGAGCAACTCTAATTGGAAATCGTCGAGAAGCCATGCAAACATAGGATATATGGAACTTAGGCATAAATGGTAAAGATCGATCGTGCTTGCTAGTTAACGACACCTAAAAATGAGAAATTCGTACATGAGGCGGCTTAGTCATCATTATGTACAGACTTGGAAACATCGAAAATGAGAAACAACTATAACTCCTTTCAACCCGATCAAGCTTAGCAAGCTCAAAACTATTTCTAAACAGTTGAATAACTTTGTAAAAGGCATATTTCTTAAACAAAACTTGGACATCATTACTACGCGATAATTGGAAAAGATAGTCAGAATTTAGAGAAGACGGGGACCGTACAGAAGACAAAAGACTGGGAAATTTAACTTAGCATTAGGGGGGAATCCGGAAGACAAATGAGTTTTACACCATTAAGGGCCTGTTTGTATGTCACTTAAGTGTCTTCTAGGATTTAAAATCCATGGAAATTTACTCTTCACCGAGTTTGTGTTGGCATGGAAGCGATTGAAAAATGTTTTCCTGCTGTAGCATTGTAGTGCTACTGTAGTGCCAAAAAAAATCCCAAAAAAAGCTCGGAACTCAGCGAAAAGTTGTTGTAAGAACACTATAGCGCTAGTTTTTTTAAAAAAACTCTCTCTCCTACTTTTACTTTTTAACCCTGTAAAATAAAATAATTACACTTAACCCTCTACATTAAATTTCTTTCTCTCTCCTCTCTATCCTACTTTACATCCAAACAAACCACTTTTTTAGAACTCAAATCAGCATATTTTTTTTCTCTACAGTAATCTTACAACTATTAAAATATTTACAACCAACCAAACACTCCCTAAAGAGAGACTAGATAGCTGTCCGCACCATTAAAAAGAGAGACTAGATAGTTGTCCGCACGTGGAATGACGGTCTACCTCTTCCAAACCCGACAAACCAAAATTCTTCACCCATTTGAACAACACTACTTTTCAAGGTATCTAAAACAACGCTCCCACTTGAAATTGGAATTGATGAAAATCCACACTATTAAATGTGGTCTACATCAGAACAATTACTCACAAATAATAATATGCAACTTTTTCACGAGTTTCTATTCATCCCTCCATTTTTTTTTTAAATTTGACCACGTCACCACTTTATTAATAATTGATTAACGAAACAAAGTACATATTACAACATCCCTCCATTGTTTGGTTATAAAATTCTCGCTTTATAAACAATCAGAAATTACATAATTTGTGGTCACTTGGTTTGGTGAACGCTAGTCATAAATATTCTAGCTTTTGTCCCCAGGTAAAAGATTTATTAATATTTAAATTCTAAGTGCAACACAAATAAGAATGTTAAAATGTAAAATTTTGAAATGAAAAGGATTGGATCGAAAATAATACTCACAGATGAATGTAAGAGTTGTGGTCGACTCTATCCTTTTAGAACGGGAAAGAAAAAGGAGTGAGAGACGGAGAAGGGAGGAGGACCAGTGTGAGCTCCGACTGGAATTGTATTGGATCTAGTTTCATACAGATCGGAAATGAGGAAAAGATTGGGGGAAGAGGAGAACACGGGAGGAAGGTTAGGTCCAACCTAGGTAGATGTGTGACACGTGTCCAGATCTAACAGCGGACGTCAATATCCATCTATTTCAGGACTTTTTCCCAAATGACCCGCTTTTTTAAACTAATTTTAAAATAGACCAGTTTTTTAACTAATTTCTAGAATAGACCGATCCTCAGAGCATCTGTAGTCGTTGAATGTAAAAATATCCATATATAGATAAATGGAAATAAGAATTGCAGTTTTGCTGCACTCGTTTAAAGCTATATTTTAGCTATTTATATTAAAATAATAAGCGACGGCACATGAAGTGCGGTCTGAGAAAAAAATTTAAAAAAAAAATAAATTTTGTGGGACGGCACTTGAAGTGCCGTCGGAGCGCGAAAATTAAAAATAATTTATTTTATTGGAGGGACAGCACATGAAGTGCCGTCAGAAAAGGAAAAAAAATGGAACCGAAAGCACGGACGGCACATGAAGTGCCATCCAAGAGCTTAGTGGAATTTTTTTTTGTCATTTTCCAATTATTCGGAAATTACAAAAACATTTCAGTAATTACAAAAAAAATACAAAAAATTACGAAAACATTTCAGAAATTGTAAAAACATTTTCAAAAATTGCACAAAAAAAATTAAAAAAAATACAAAACCCTCCGGAGTGCCGTCCAAGGATTTGGGGGAGCGGTGGGATTTTTTTAATTGAAAAAAAAATTAAAAAATCAAAGGACGGCACATGAAATGCCGTCCGAGGGATTTAGGGGATTTTTTAATTGAAAAAAAATATAAAAAATCGAGCGACGACACTTGAATATGGCAACGACAGTAGCAAATTATCGATAATATGGATATTTGGCAAACAAGTGCAACGGTTTTTTTAGCCAAATATCCATATTATCGATATATAGCAAACGACTACAGATGCTCTCATAGGCTGGAGTTGTGAATTGTGGCATGTTCAATTGTGAGAACTGCGGCCTCTTCAAATATGTGTTTTTTATCAAGGCTGCAGTTTTCAACTGCAGTCCTAGTTCATTTCATATTTAGGCTAGAGAATTTTCGAGTCTTAAACAAGTTTTTCTAAGTAAAATGTGCTAAATATAGACATTTTTTTCAAAATGACCCACTTTTTGAAAGTATTTACCAAACTGACGCACTTTTGAAAGTATTTGCCAAAATGACCTACTCGCTATCTGAGTTTGGTGAAAATACTCGCTGTTTGATATAGCGAGTGTATGTTTACATGTTTCTCCCCAACTTGGAGAAATCTTGTGGAGTAAAAAGATCTCAAACTACACTCGTTGTCCTTAACAGCGAGCGTGGTTGTACTAAACTCGTTGTTGGAGACAGCGAATGTCATTTTTTTTAAATTCGCACTCTCACCTCCCTTTTCTTCTTCATCTCTTCAAATTCTCTAGAAAAATAAAAAACATACACTCACTATCTAAGATAGTGAATGTATGTGTAAAGATTTTTACAAGGACTTTGAAATCTCTGGAAATTTTATCAATAGTAAACTCGCTATCTGAGATAGCAGGCCTCTTTGAACTAAACTCGCTATCTCAGATAGCGAGTGTAGTTATGACATTTTCAAGTGCAACCTGTAGCAACAAAATTTTCTGTATGCATTGTGTATGGTTCATTTCTATATTTTCACCACAATTCCAACACTCTTTGTGGTCTTGGGCTTGAAACAGTAAACTTATTTTTTTGCAAATTCCAGTTCTTATTTGATACAGTTCTTATTCCACTCCATAAACATCAAGGTCACTATGTAAAATTTCTTACATCCTCGTCGTTCCTAACAGCGAGTCTAGTGTAAATGTCCTCGCCGTTGGGAACAACGAGTCTTCTTTGAAAATTTTGAACTAAACGCATTGTTTTCAACAACGAGTCTAGTATAAATGTCCTCGCCGTTGGGAACATCGAGTCTTCTTTGAAATTTTTGAACTAAACTTGCTGTTTCCAACAACAGGTCCAGTATAAATGTCATCGCCATTGGGAACAAAGAGTCTTCTTTGAAAGTTTTGAACTAAACATCAGCACTAAACACGTTGTTTTCTAATAGCGATGATGAAACAATTAAACTCGCCGTTAGGAATGACGAGTTTAGTTGTGGAGTCAATGAGCGCAAATACTTGGGAAACTGTCCCCTTTATGCATATATTTTCTAAAAGTGTTTTATAAAAAAAAATTATTCTCATCCATCTCTGTCAATTTTCCTACTATTTTTTTTTTTTTGACGAGTAAAAGGTAGGATTAGCCTACCTCAAAATATATATTACTAATAAAAAGTTTGTAAGCAGCTATTACAAAAATAATCTGAGTGGAGGTTACAAAAGAAAGACCGAGTCACAGATGGGTCTAGGTTTGAGATAGCATGTAGTTGTGTCGTAGAGAGGGCAGCGGACTACTGTCGTACTCCTCTACTAGACACAACATCATGATCTCATCCCCCTTCTCCATCTAAACAGCAGTGCTCGTAATAGTCCTCCAAAACAGATAGCCAAAAAAACAGAAAAGTCTAGTTACATGAAGGCGGTAGAAACAGTCAGTCCAAAAGATCAACAAAAGATCAACACAAGTCAGTCTAAATCTTTCACAGCACTCGTCGGTTAGGACGAACAACTCCCCACATCACTATCCATCCGATCTCCTCTAAAAAGTGCTTGCTTAAACAAAGCATCCTGTACTCCTGCAGCCTCCAATTCCTCCATCAGCTTTGCCTTCTTCCTCCCGCTGTCCATGCCATCTATCCAAGAACGAAAAGAGAAAATGACATTAGTAATAATCTCTTTTGCTTGCACAGCCTTTGAAGTAAAAATGCGTTGATTTCTAGCAAGCCACAAATTCCAGCAAACTGAGATAGTTAAAAGATGCCAAGTGAGTCGGATATTATGATTCCCAAAACACCATGTCGTGAAACACTCATGCATATGATGGGGCAAATTGTGGATATTAAGCATATCTGTGAAGTGTTTCCAGGTTGCGGCAGCAATTGGGCATTCAAAAAATATATGAAAGGTCGATTCGACAGGACATGCACAAGCTGTGCATGTAGTGTCGCCCGACCATCCCTTAGAGTGAAGGAATTCCTTCGAGTTAAGCTTGTTCCAACTCAGCAGCCATATGAACACTTTGCATTTGAGCGGTGCAGGCGATGTCCAAGTTGCAATGTAATAAGGGGAACGGAGGCCAGCCATGATGAAGAAGTTATAAGCCGATTTGACAGTATAAGAAGAAGAAGTAGTCAGTAGCCATGATGGTTGGTCTTCAGAAGATGAGGGCTGGAAATCCACGAGCAGCTCTAGCAGGCGCCTTTTGTCCTCTCGCATTGAGTCAGTAAGAACACAATTTAGCCTCGGCTGCAAGTCCATAAGCCATCTGACCAAGATCCCTGTGATATGATATCAGCTTCAGGATTCCATGCCGCTGCAGTGATGGTCGGGAATAAGGAAGACACACTGGCTCCATGAATCCATTTGGACTTCCAAAAATTGATGAGTGTACCTTTGCCAAGGCTCCATTTGATGTTACAAAGAAATTGTTCTTTAAGCGGATAAATTCCCTTCCAGAAGCTTGAGGCAGTAGAAGGGCATATGAATTGGTTTGGATCACTGCGTTGATAAAGGCTTCAGAGAGTTTGGCTTGGGAGGGAATCGGATGCCAGCAAATTCCACCACCACTTCATAAGGAGAGCTTCATTAAAGACCTTAATGTCTAGAATCCCCAGGCCTCCTTGCGTTTTCGGTTGACAGATACGTGCCCACTGCGCACTAGCGATGCCTCTGATATTAGCATCTGAACCACACCAGAAGAATCTACTTCGGATTTGATCAATTCTCCTAATGACCCAAAGTGGTAGCTTAAAGAAAGAGGCATAATTTTCCTACTATTTTTAAAAGCTTTGTACGATTGATGCCTAATTTTCCTTTTGAGATTTTTATCTCTAAACTTTCTATCCTAGCAAAGAAAATATACACTCTCTCACCTTATCGATTTTTCTTTACTAGGATTAAGTTTGTGCTTTAGAGAATTTAGAGAATATAAACATTCTATTTTGACGTTTTCAAATTCGGAATATGTCTTTCACAATTTATTTGACTTTGCAAAAAGAACCCTGATAAATAATATAACCCAGATAAAATTTTCATCACAGCCTGGTTGTCAAAAAGATAAAGAAGAAGGTGGTTTTCAAGAGATGAGAAACGAGAGAGAGTTCCAAGAGAGAAAGGTTAGACACGAGAGAGAGTTCCACAGCGATAGAGGAGCTACAGATTCACGAAGCCATCCTTCTCACAAGGGCGTCCACCACTCAGAAACCCACAACCGTCACCTTCAGCTAGCAGTCTCTGAGACTGACAGGCTCATGGCGAAGCGCAGAAGGGAGGAGACGTTCGAAAGGAGTGAGAGGAGAAGAGAAGAGGAACGCCGGGAGTACGAACTCTCGAATAGATCGAGAGGTCGCACTCCACACAGAGAGTCCCATAGAGGGAAGAAGAGTGAGATGATCAATAGTGAGGCGCAACGAGGCAGAGGATCTTCATTTAGAGATGTATCGAAGGATAGAGAGGACGATAGGGAACTCCGACAGCGTAAACAAATGTCCTATCTCGAAGCTGTCAAAGGGGCAGAACGGAAGGAGTCTCCATCAAGCTTCTCTGCTAGAGCAAGATCGCCGACTATCACCAAAAAGGATCAAGACGGGGAATGGGTGCTGGTTCGCGCTCGTAAGGCCATCAAAGACAACAAGAGGCAGTCGAGGATTGAGTCGCCGTCGGAGAGAGAGGGCCAGCGATGCCATAAGTGCACTCAGTGGGGCCACACGCTGTCGCATTGTACCAAAGATTGGTTCTGCTACGCCTGCCGTCGATCGGGTCATATCTCTCGCGACTGTCCGAACCTGAAGAGGGCTCCGACTCCAACATCCAACGTCCCTAGAAGAGGAGCTTCGGCCAATACATACAGCAGCAAAACTGAAGAAAGCTTCGCTGGCGGGAGAACTTTGGTGAAGGCTCTCATTGCTCCAACTCCGCTCATGGCAGAGCTCGAGCGGCGATTTCGGATGTGCAGCATTATCAGGGTGCAAAGTGGTAACCCATTGGCGGAGGAGATCGAGCGTTTACTCTATGCCAACATTACTCCGAACGCCGCACTGCAATGGAGGGTGCAGCGGATGAACTTCAACACATTCTTCGTTCATTGCCACGACGAGGAGAGGCTGAACGAAGTGCTTGGCAAGAAAGGCATGGGCTCCGACGATTTCTATATCACCTTCTCTCAATGGTCGCGAAAGTTCGGAGCTTTGGAAGCGAATGCGCTGCCGTCTATATGGATTCGTCTTTACAACTTCCCCCTACACTGTTGGCTTCGTTCGGGATTTCAGAATCTAATTCGAGCTTTTGGATTTCTCCAGGAGGTTGATAGAGCTACAATTACTCAGGAGAGGAGAGAATTCGCGCGAATTAGAGTTGGCTGCGAGAATTTTTCCGACATTCCGTCGATGGTTCAGGCAGAGTTCGAAGGAGAGTTCTGCGAGGTTAAGGTCATCGTGGAGAAGAAGAAGAACGTGTCTTTTGCGAAAGTGTCAACGAGGGAGGAAGAGGAAGTCTCAGATGATCGAAAAACTGATGAGAATCATCTCAGGCCGAAGGTGGACGATGACGTTCGTCCGTTGGATCCTACAACTCTAGATCATGGCCGTTCATCTGATCTCAAGGATAACTTCAAGATAGGGGATCAATACGGGTCAAATCTCAAGGCCAGTAGCCAGAGAGATGTACGCCTAGTAGGAAATAGGGTGACGGTGATGTGGCAGAAGGTCCCTAAGCGGCGCGACGGGATGGGTCATCAAGATGATAGGATTGAAAATGAAGCTAGAAGGACCCTTATGCCAGGAATTTTGAAAGTGGGGTCGAGCGTGGGTAACGAGATGGCAAAGAAGTCTTCGAACGAGGTCCCTGATTTAGCGCAACTGCCGAAGGACCAGCTTCAAGCTACGATCCAACAGGCTATAGAAGCTTTTGTACGGGAGGGTGGGTTTAGCGCGAGAATTCGAAAAGAGGAGGAGAAGGTGGTAGATGATGTGGATCGTTTGATTGGGCTTGGGCCGCGAGATTTGCTCAGTATTGAGCCAGCGCCGCTCAACGATCCAGTCGCTGATGAAGGGGATATTGGGCCGGGCTTCAAAGATGATGGGCCTCAGGATATTTCAACTATTATGGCTGATACAAATATGGTTGCTGTCGTGGGTGAAGAAGAAGTCGGAGAGAACGTTAATGGCCAACTGATGATTACGGCAGATCTCAAAGAGGATAGTGTGGTCGTATTAGCTGATCCGGAACAGTCCGCAGAGCTAAGCAACAACGAGCGCGATTCAGATCAAATCAATGGCATGATAGGGGCCTTGGATGGTATTCATAGCGGCGGAAGTACGTATGACTCGGAGCATGAGAAATGGGCACAACAAGTGAGAGAATTAGCTGGTGGTGAGGTGGGGAGTGGTGTCAAATACAATGTAGATCCACAGCGAAAGAGCAAAAGGCAGTTAGATAAATGGGGATCGAGTGGTCCAAGAGAAGAAGATCTGATTAGAGCAACGGCAAAGACTAAGGAGCCAACCTCTGCATGTCAAGGTACTCCTAACAGTCTTTTTTCAGTATTAGATCTTTTGAATGATGATTCGCTTATTTATTTTGCTAGTCTGTACGGTCTAGCCATGGGGTCCACCAGAGACGATCAATTGGCTCATGTCAATATTATTAGAGGGGATAGACCACGACACATAGAATAAACGCGGGCATGGAGTCCTAGGGTTTAGGGATTAGAGGTTTTATTATTATTTTTTAATGTATTACATTTTTTGGAATGTGAGGGGGATGAGGCAGAAATCCAAAAAGAGGCTTATTAGTGATACTATCATTAGATACAGACCGTCCATTTGCGCTTTTCAGGAAACTAGGGTTGAATCACCTAATATAGTTGAGTTTCAAGGCATTAAAGGTATAGGGAATTTCGACTGGAGATTTAAGCCATCGAGAGGATTTTCGGGGGGTATAGCAATAGGAATAGATCCTACAGTGTTCGAGATTATAGACGAAATTTCGGGAGAATTCTCAATCACGATCACTATTAGAAGAAGAGTTGACAGTTGGATTCAGACCGTCACTACAATCTACGGACCCTATGAGTCCGCCCGAAGGAACCTGTTTTGGGACGAGATTAGGAATATTAGAGGAAGGTGTAAGGGTCCGTGGGTTCTAGGTGGAGATTTCAGTTCGAGCACCTTGGAAGAGGAGCTCCGAGGGGGGACAGGGAACAATTCAACGCCGTGGTCGATGATTTAGAGCTGGTGGAAATCAATCCACCGAATAGGAAATTCACCTGGTCAAATTTACAAGCGGTCCCAACTCTGGCGAAACTAGATAGAATATTAGTTTCCTCAGAATGGGAAGAAGCCTGCCCATTGGCCAAAGCCAAAGCGTTGGTTAGATTTACTTCTGACCACACTCCGTTAGCTCTGGACAGTGGGGAAGGGGAAAGGAGGAAATCATACCAATTTCGGTTTGAAAAGTCTTGGACATTGTATGAAGAATCTAAGAGGATTATTGAGGAAAGCTGGAATGCGCCTACCTCGCCAGATTCGGCGGTGGGATGCTGGATTCAAAAGACCAGGAGATTACGGTCGAAATTGAAACACTGGGCGAATATGGAATTTGGGCAGAATCAGAGACTAAAAGATGAATTAGGAGAGAGAATCGAGCAATTAGAAATCATAGAGGAGGAAAGAGATCTTATAGAGACTGAATTAGAGGAGCTGCGGAAGAGTAGACAAGACATTCTACACATTGGGAAGATGGAGGAATATTATTGGAAGCAACGCTCAAGAATCCAGTGGTTGTTGGAAGGAGACGCCAACACTAAATTCTTCCATAAGATGGCTAATGGTCGTAGGCGTAAAAATCATATCTCTGGGCTTAAGATAGATGGTGAGTGGTGCAAGAATGAAGATAGAATTAAACAGCATCTACACGATAAATTCAAGGACCTATTGGGTAAAAACAGAGAACATAGGTGTTCTATGAATCAAAATATGTGGCTGGATTCTAGGATTAATGGTTCAGATAAGATCGAAAGCATCTTCACGGAAGAGGAGGTTATCTCCGCTATCAAAAGCCTAGGATCAGATAAAGCTCCGGGACCTGACGGACTCCCAATCTTCTTCTACAACATCTATTGGAATATCATCAAGGGGGACTTCATGCGAATAGTCCGGGATTTTCACAAGGGGGAAACAAATTTAGATCGCCTCAACTATGCGAACATTGTGTTGATCCCTAAGCAGGCTGAGGTTAAAGAGGCTGGGGATTTCAGACCAATCAGCCTTCTGAACGGGTCCTTTAAAATCATCACCAAGGTACTGGCTAACAGGTTGGGACCTCTTCTTAATGAGATTATTGGGCAGTCTCAGAGCGGCTTCATTAAAGGAAGAGACATCATGGATAGCGTAGCATCGGCCCATGAAACTGTCTTCAGAGCAAACAAAGATAAAACGGACGGGTTCCTCTTTAAAGTGGACTTCCAAAAGGCTTACGACTCAGTCGAGTGGGACTCAGTGGACGAAGCTCTAATCCTTAAAGGTTTTGGGGAAAGGTGGAGAAAGTGGATATTCCATTGCATCAGAGGGGGTAAATCATCCATCATTGTTAACGGTACTCAGGGTAAAGTGATCAAATGCAAGAGAGGGCTACGACAAGGGGATCCTCTGTCTCGTTGTTATTTGCTATAGTTGCTGACGGACTACCAGAGATGATTGCAAACGGGAACAGGGAGAGGAATCACTTCGGGATTGACATCAGGGGAGTGTCAGGAAAGATCTCTATCCTGCAATATGCGGACGACACGCTTCTATTTGGGTCGTCGTTTAAGGAGGATATCATTGCGATGGGATCTGTTTTGAGGTGCTTCGAGGCTTGGTCTGGAATGAAGGTCAATTTCAACAAAAGCTGCATTATCCAACTGAGTGAACGCTGCTCCACCCCAATCCATATGATCCAACAGATGTTAGGTTGCAAGATGGGAGAATACCCGTTTACGTATCTCGGGATTCTAATCAGGCCAGGGAGGCTTACTAAGGAAGATTGGCAAACTCTTATTGATAGGATCGAGAAAAGACTGCAAGGGTGGAAAGGCAAATTCCTGACGTTAGGAGGGAGGATCACTTTGCTGAACGCAGTTATCAACAGTATCCCCATTTACCTAATGTCTGTTTTTGAATTACCGGTGTGGGTAATCCACAAGATAGACAGATTGAGAAGGAGATTTCTATGGAAAGGAACCAACGAGGGGGGAAAAGGGATACCTCTCGTTAGCTGGGGGAGGATTTGCAAAAAGAAGGAGTTCGGAGGCCTGGGTATTATTAACCTCAGTGACATGAACAGGGCGTTACTAAGTAAATGGTGGTGGAAGATGGATTTTCAGCGGAATAATTGGTGGTGCAAGTCTCTGACTAATTACCGGACAAGGAAGAGATTCAGATTTGGGGGGAAGGCCATCCATAGTAGAAAATCTTTCTTTTGGAAAGGGGTCTACAGAACGGGAGAGCTTTACCACAACAACACTCTTTGTAGGATAAAAGATGGCAGGAAAACGAGATTCTGGAAAGACAAGTGGTGTGGTTCGAACTCTCTCATGAGCCTCTTCCCGGCAGCAGCGGAGGCAGCTCTGAACAAAGACTCGTTGGTCTTCGACGTCTGGAAGAACTCCAAATTGAGATTGGAGGTCAAGGATACACTAGAGCAAGAAGAGATCGTTCAATTGCAATTGCTCAATAACTTCATTCGGATAGAAGGAAACTACACCCAACAGGCGGAAGACGAGAGATGGTGGACGTTGGAGGGCAATGGTAAATTCACAGTTTCCTCCTTATACAAAAGGCTTAATGATGGAGGTATTAGAAACAAGACTACGGAGGTGATTTGGAGTATCAGCGTTCCTTCCAGAGTGAAAGTGTTCCTTTGGCTAGTGGAGAACGATGCAATTCTATCCAGGGTTAATTTGAGAAAGCGGGGTATTGTGGATAGTGCGTTATGCGGTACATGCACGTCCGAAGATGAAGATACAAATCACATTTTATTCAGGTGTCATAGAGCTAGATGGGTCTGGGGGGAAGTGGGTATTCCGTTAGGCGTATTACAATGTCCGGGGTCTAGTGCTGAGGTTTGGGGGGTCCTTAGAAACATCAGGAATTCAAAAGAGGTTAGAATACAGTGGGAAATAGTTGTGGCGTCAGTATTGTGGAACCTATGGCTAGACCGCAACGATTTTTGTTTCAATAGCGTCCGTCAGTCTCTCTCATCGTTATTGCATAAAATTGACTTCTGCCGTTTTGAATGGACAGGCCTAAACAGATCCAGGAAGAAGATGCGTTCGGGAGAGGGGACAGAGTAGCCTGCTAGCAGGGAGTGGCCTATCTTTTGGTTGTAGTTTTCAGATGTTGGCATGATGTTTTAGATGCTTTGCTTTATTGTATTTTGTTTTTTGGTTGATGTCCGGGATGTTTGCCCGGATTAGACTTTTGGGTCTTGTGGCCTACGGGCACTATGTATTTCATATTCCTGTTTCGTTAAGTCCTTTTAATGAAGTGATGACCGCGGTCATTTTTTAATCAAAAAATAATAATAATAATAATAATAATATAACCCATATTTTTCATTTATGAAATATTAATTAACGAAACATTTAACATACAAAGAGACGAACAGAGCTCCAACCCATGTCATCTCAAGTCTCACCCACCACATAAAAAATGACTACTGCAATGATCAACATGAACATGGTAAAGCAAGATATAGGGTTTTACATTCCCATTTATATGTTAAAAGCAATGTACAATGCGAAACGTGTGGGTGCACGTGTACTTTTTAAAAGCATGGGGGATGCAAAAATGTTGGACAGAAGATTGAAGAGGCATTATTACTGTTCTTGCGGCAAAAAAGATTTTCTATAGGGCAGCAAGGGAAGGAAGGGGGGCATGACATTTTGGTGGACGAAGAGGCGGCAAGTGAGCGATCGACGAGAGGCGAACGAGGGCAACGAATCCTCGAGGGTGGAGGCCCCAACTTGAGTTGGTAGAGAGATTTGGACTTGTCGTCACGATACTTGGGAATCCCGGGCTCTATCTCCCATCTGAATGGGACTGATCCAGGCCTCTTGAATGATTCATCCATATGTGTGCTCTTTTCTGCTTAATATGCTTCTCCTTCCAATGTGTACCTTATATAGAGTGAAGTCTGAAGTGGATGCAACATGCAAGTCAGGATGAAAATTTAGTAACCTCAAAGAGAACAATGATTACAACATGTAGGATAGTTAGTACTGAGGTTGATGCAAATGAATTCAATTTGTTTCTTTCTTGCTTGTGGAATTATGAAGAGAAATCTGAACTAACTGTTTCCACTAACCTGATGGGAATTAGCTCATGTTTCACAACATTCAGTTTTTCCGTATATTCGCTTAACTTAATCTAGGACTATGGACCAGAGAAGTCATCCTCAAATCAACAACACTTGTGAAAACTGCAGTTCAACTACTCTCTCTCTCTCAATCATCTAATCTGCATTCTACTTGTCTAAAATAATAACAGTAATTAAGACTAGATTAAAGGGGAAAGAAAATTTCTAGCATATTTAGCTGTGATCTGTGATGTTTATAAGAAAATTTTTTGTTGACTCATATATGGCTGATGCTACCGTATATGTTCATAAGAATTAATGATGATTTTAAAGTTATACGGATGCAGTAATTTGACTTCTGATAGAAAATGCCAACTTAGCAAAATATGTAATTCATGTGATGTATTATGATTTTTGGCAAGTTACTGAAATCCCCTCATGTCCATGAATTAAATTCCGTGCACATTATTAGTTTATCTATTTTTTCTGCACAATTTAAATCCATTCAATATTTTTCTAATTCTAACTAGTATCGCAAACGGAGGAAGAGAGAACAAAGTGACGTTTAGAGATATCTCGAAACTTACAAAATAAACTTAATGTATGCAACTCAGTCTCAGAAATAGAAGCAACGAGATGCTTTGTTGATGTTTCAACAAGAACTCTTCATACAACAACAAAATCAAATTTACAAATTAGTAACAAGCTGAGGGGTCTTAAACGAATAGTCAAAGGATAATCTAAAACCATAGTCAAACAAAGGTACCAACGAGTGTTTTCCAACACCACGATACAGTACTCCGCGGTAATCTCATATCCCCCCTCTTCTTCACATCACCCTATCAAGGCTAGAGCTGGTATCGGGTCCTATCGGGTCGGGTCCTCCACTACCCAGATCCGGACCCGATACCTCACAGGTCTCAAAATTGGATCCGAACCCGGACTTGCAAGAACCGAGTCCGAGTCCTAGTTAAAAAAATTACCCGTCGGATCTGGTAGTTTAGAATAAATATTTGCACTTAAGAATTTTTACACCTGATACCCTATGATTCTAACAATTTTTGTACTTAAGTACATGAATTAATATTATATTTACACATCTATCTTCAACAATTACATTTATATGTATATTCCTATAACCCTATTATTCAAATTCTATTATGTTTCAGGGGGGTATTTTTTAACGGATCCGGGTCTAGGTCCGGGTCGGTTCTATTTTGAGTGGACCCAGACCCGAACCTGAAGGTGCATTGGGTCTTATTTTAGGACCCGGACCCGAGCCCCGCATAGATCGGGTCAGTTCCGATCCAATGCCGGGTCCGGGTCGGATCGGGATCGGGTCCGGATATCGGGTAAATGTGACAGTGATAATCACAGTCACCTCCATTCCCCAAAATAATAATAATAATATTAATAATAATAATAATAATAATAATCTATAAAATCTTATCTCTAATATTATAATGAGAGAAGACCCTAGTGTCATTTGCAAATCTCTTAACGCATGTGACACGTTTCAGGTTTGAGTCTTCACTACGTCAGAAATCTCATACTAGATCGAAATTTTTACTTTAAAAAATGGCTAAATTTAAATTTAAAAAAACCTACTAAAATATTGGTCATTTTAAAAAAATACGACTAAACTTATCTTTTTCTTAAAAAAAAACGCACTCAACTACAGTAAAAAAAAAACAAATCGATGGAGTTAACTTCCATTAGGGTTTTCTGCCACGTGCATCCCACGTGACTTTTCTTTTACCGAAAATGCCCACCTACTAGGTTGGTTGGATCTCCAAGAAAAGTGCATATGAATGATCAAAGGTCCAGATATCTTCAAAGTATGATTTATTAATTTTAATTCATTTTATTACTTTTTAAATCTGATTAATTAATTAAAAACTCTGAAAAAAATAATAAAATTTTGTATTAATTAATTTAAAATATAAAAAGTTATTATAAATTCAAAAAAAATGAAAAAATTGCAAAAAAATAATTAGAAGTTTAGAAAAAAAATAATTGAAAATAATAAAATTGGAAATTTTGATTTGATATTTACAAAATAATAAAAGTTTGGAAAAACAACTTCAAAATGTTTAGAAATTTAGAATACTTAATTAAAAATTCAAAAGTTAGCCATAAGAATAGGAAATTTTAATTTATAATTTTTTTAAAATGATTACAAATTGAATTTTTTTGGAAAATTCTAGAAAATTTGGGAAAAAATCCTAGAAACTCTACAAAGATACAACTACTATAAAAAACTCACTTTATGATGTTGATTCTTCATATGCTAGTAATCTGCACGTGTGATGCACATTCTTTTCCCCCGAAGTTCATTCTTTCACAAATTACCCCTAATGATAAAGCCCACCTATAAAAAATATTTATAAATTCAGGAAAATATCAAATTCCAAAAAAAATAAAAAAAATAATTAAAATACAAAAATTATTATTAAAATAGTCAAATTTGATTTAAAATTTTGAATAAATGATTAAAATAATTAATTAAAAATCTAAAAAATAATTATTAAAATAAGGAAATTTGATTTAATTTTTTTGAAAAAATGATTAAAAATTTTAAAAAAATTAGTAAAAATATAGAATAACCTAAATAAATTCATAGAAGTTTTACAGAGATGCAGAAGTAGTTGCATCTTGATGTGCCTCCAACTCTCCTGCAACCATTGCAGGTGTCTTGAGAGCTTTCCTAGGAGGCATTTGGAACTTGTTAATGGTGGAATTGGAGTAGGTAATAGAAGATAAGAGCTAGGGTTTGAGGGAGAAGAACCAGGGCTCTAATGGAATCAAGAATACAAGAAGAAGGTGTTCAATCAATGCATGATCAGCTCCATGTGATCCTCTATATTTATAGTCAAAAGTGATTACAGACATGTGCTGAATATCAGCTTTACATTCAGTTACAAATGGTCCCCCTTCAACTAATTCCCTAATTGCCTAACTGATTTACCCCCCCCCCCCCCCCCCCCCCCCCCCATATTACACAAAGACCCCAACAATTATTTGTTATTTACAAAAAAAAAAACCAACAGATACAAAAAACCCAAACTGATACATTCTGATACCAGCTGATACACTCTGCAACTGATCACCATTCAACTTCCTACCTCTTCTCCAGCTTTGATGTGCATCACATCTCTATAGAACTTCTATGATATTTTCCAATTTTTAAATCATTTTTTTTAATTTTAAATCAAATTTCCCTATTTTAATAATTAAATTTTGGATTTTTAAATAATTATAATTTCATTTCAATTTTAATCACTTTTTTCAAAATTTTAAATCAAAATTCCTTATTTTAATAATTACTTTTTGGGTTTCAAATTAATTATTCTAAATTTTTTGGAAATTTATATTTCCCAAATTTATAATTATTTTTTATAGGTGGACATTTTCTTTAGGGATAATTTGTGAAAGAATGATCTTAAGAAAAAAAAAAATAATGTGCATCATGCATACAGATTACTAGTATATGAAGAATCAACACCATAAAGTGAGCTTTTGAAAGTAGTTGCATCTTTGTAGGGCTTCTATGATTTTTTCTAGATTTTTCTAGAATTGTTCAAAAAATTCTCACTTTTAATCATTTTCTTAAAATTATAAATCAAAATTTCCTATTTTTATAATTAACTTTTGAATATTTAATTAAGTATTCTAAATTTTTGAACATTTTTTTGCCCCCCAATTTTTAATCATTTTGTAAATTTAAAATCAAAAATTTCAATTTTTGTAATTGAATTTTGAATTTTGAATTAATTTCTAAATTTATAATTATTTTTTTGGAATATTTTCATATTTTTCAAATTTATAATATTTTTTAAGATTCTTTTATTAATTAATACGTTTTTTAATTAATCAATCCGGTTTAAAAATCAATAAAATAAAATAGAATAAATAAATCATACTTTGAAGAGATCTGGACTGTTGATCGATCGTGTGTGCTTTTCTTGGAGATCCAATGAACTAGGAAGGTGGCCATTTTAGTTCAAAAAAATCACGTGCGACGCATGTGACAAAAAACCTAACAGAAGTTAACTCTGTCTATGTTTGTTTTTTTAAACTGTAGATAAGTCCGATTTTTTTGAAAAAAATATTTAGTGAGATTTTTTTTTAATTGACCAATACTTCAAGCCAGTTTTAAAAATTTAACCTTAAAAAATATATATTTATTAAAATGTCTATAAATTACTAGTAATCTATATAATACAACACAAGGCAATTTGAAAGGAAAAAAAATATATCAAGTGATTGTCATTTATTTGGAAGGAAATCGAAGGTCCAGATTTATGCTCCCCCCTCTCCCCCCAAGGTCATTTCCATAATTCTTTGGCTCTCTTTCTTCCCCCTTTTTACCCCGGTATGTCAAGAAAAAAAAAAACAATGAATGCGTTTTTTTAGTTATGCAATTTCGGATTATGTTTTTTTCGATTATTTCAAATTTTTTATTATGATTTTTTTTCTTCGGATTATGCTTTTCTAACTCAATAACATTCATTTCCATTGCTGCTTTTGAATTACCATATTTGATCTGATTGTAGAATACTTTACTGAGTAATAATTTTAGATTAAAATGTTTCACTGAGTTAATTTTGATTATAATATTTTTTTAATGCAATTTCAGATTATGTTTTTTAAAAAAAAAAATATTTGGGCATTTACTGCTTTGAAGATCGCTGCAAATTCTTTAATTGACTCGCTTGATCATGCTTTTATGAACAAATTCATGCTTGATACCTGTATTTCAGGTTTTAGTAGCTGCAAAATTGTATCTTGATATGCTTTGCTATAATTGTACTTCACATATACATCACAATAAATTTTCTTTTTAAAATTCATACATGGTTAACTACATAAAAACAAACAAGAGAAACTAACTAATGCAGTTTGAGGCGTTAGCTGCATTAGAAAATGAATTGCTACTTATGTCAGACTCCAAATAAAAAAAAAATCTCTTATGCTCAAGTCACACATACAAGAAATTTTTGATCCATTACTATTGTAAATTCACGATACTATTTTTGAATTCCGAGTGGCTGACAAATAATTCTGCAACATATAAATCAATAAATATTAAGGTCACTCCATAATCTCATTTCAGAGTACATCGTGGCAAAAAAAAATCTATATAAATCATTATTTACTGTTTCCACAATTTTTCATATGCTGCATCGTTCCAAAGACGAGCCTACGGGCATACCTAGTAATAATCTAAACTCTAAATTATTCTCTCTCCTCTCTTGTCTTCCGCCACCGCCTCAGGTACGTGACGTCATCATCCGCCCAAAATCCTAACCCCCAAAACTAGGGTTTTTGCTTCTAACATCTCCGTTTCGCCTCAGATCGGCTCAAATTGCGGAAGCGGAAGCAGAATCGAGAACTCGACGATGCCGCCACCGCCGACGAGCCGGAGTCCTTACCGCATCCGGTTCAGCGGATTTCGGATTTTCCGGTCGCGTTTCGGAGATCCGTTGAGTGTCCGCATCCGACGGTTTTGGGGGTGGTTGCGGCGGAGAGGTTTTCGGCGGTTGGATCGGATAGTGTGTTGGGATTGGAGAATTTTCGCACGGGCAGTTGCAAGTTTTGTGGGAGAGGACGGTGGGGTTGATGGAGGGGAAGGGGTGGAGAAGAGGGTGGGGGATGGGACTGGAGGGTGCATTTGGTTCCCGTGCACTCAGTTGAGGTTCTTGAAAATTAGTTAGTTAATGTGCGTGTTTTGTGTTATGGTTAGGTTGTTAGGAGTTGTGAATGCAATGCATGCATGGATGTGTTGCTTCAATTGAGGAAAGTAGGTGCACGAGCATCTGCGTCTGCGATGCAAGTGTGATATGAGAGAGCGCAGTTGGTAAAAGAATGAATGGAACATGCATATTGTATGCGCGCTGGTTGGCTTTACACACGTAAGATAGAAGGCTGACTTTAAAGTAGTTTGGTTTATAATAGTAAAAATTGAGATGAAAAAGCATGTGCATTAGATTACTAGCACGTATGTTGTTTTTTCTTATGCCAATAGGCAATAGTTTATTCTATATGTTGCTTCAACTGAATAAATTATCTGCATGAGCATATTGCATATTATGGTTGGCTTTACATGCATAAGATATATAGAAGGCTGGCTCGGTGGTTTCAGTGTAGTTTGGGTTAAAATAGCAAGGATTGAGATGAAAATGCACGTGCCTTGGATGTGTTTTAGGCCCATTTTTTTTTCCTGCACAGGGTGGCCAACCAAACACTCTTTTGGCAATTTGTAGTACTAGCCTAAGTGTAATACCCTTAGATTTACATAGTCTCATATTGGTTGGAAGTAGGGTATGAGTTATTATATATTAGATTGCAAAGGATGCAAGAGCGCTTATTAAGTTATAGCACTCTTGATGAGGCTGTGCCCTGTGGTGGGGCCGTGGTTAGATTTTGTAGAGCTCGGGGCGTTACAAATGGTATCGGAGCCTACTTTCGACACCGATGGTGGAGTCACAGAGGGTGTACACACTGGTGAGACCAGGGACAGTACGATGGTAGAATGACCAGGTCAGTACGCTGGCGGGACCAGGGTAGTGGCCTCCATGTGGACCACGTCTACTAGAAAGGTGATTCTGGCTAGATGAAAGGTCCGAGCTTAGTGAGGACAGTAAGTCTAAAGGAGGGGTGATTGTAATACCCTTACATTTACATAGTCCCATATTGGTTGAAAAGTAGGGTATGAGTTATTATATATTAAATTACATAGGATTTAAGAGCACTTACTAAGCTATAGCACTTTTGGTGAGGCTGTGCCCTGTGGTGGGCCCGTGGTTAGGTTCTGTAGGGCTCGGGGCATTACAAATAGCGACATCCATATGGACCGCATCGACTAGAATGGATGTCCTGGCTAGATGAAGGGCCCCAGCTTAGCCAGGATGTAGGGTATGAATTATTATATATTAGATTGTCTATATGATCCAAGAGCACCTATTAAGGTATAGCACTTTTGGTGAGGCTGTGCCTTATGGTGGGACCGTTGTTAGATTCTGTAGGACGTGCGCAGGCGTGTACGCAGCAGCTAAGCGGGCCTGCAGCGTTACACTAAGAGGTGTTTTAGCGTGCATTATGCATATATATTTTTTCTTTTAATGGTGCTAGTCATCATGGGATTGTCAATTTTTGATATTCGTATAATTAGTATGACGAATAGAGATAAGACGGCAGACTTGATACACTTGGTAGAGTCTCAAAGAGAGGTCAACCAAGCACTACCCTTCTCCCATTTATAGTATAGAAATGTAGATGTATCAGTCAATTAGAGTCTTATTTATTCTCTTGAGACACAAATAATAGTCATCTGTTTGCAGAGAAGGAAAAATAGGGATAAAAAAACATGTTCAATACATGTGTGAGTCCACACATCCAATATCCACAAAACCATATCCAAACTCTCTAACTAGAATAGTTAATATTAAGATAATGTTTCTAACATTGCATTAGAAGAAAATCCAGTTTCTTCCCCCTACATTGAAACCGTTGATTTGATGTATATCCTAGTTTTAGTAAAAGGTTAAAGTTTTCTGAATTTGAATTTTTTTTATAGAATGCATTTTCTTTCCTCTTTTACTGTTCAAACTCTGAAATAATTCTGAGAACTGCAATTTTTTTAAAGAAAAAAAAATCATATTAGTTTCTTTATATGTTTCATATTTTCTTTGCAAGGACATATAAATCAGTATAGTTTAGACAATGATATGATTTATTTGGCAGTGCAGATTGGTTCTCATTTACCATGGCTAATCGACTGGAGAGGCAAATTTTGCCTCACTTCTTCTCTGGGAAACCAGCAGATCATGCTCCAGAGAAGTACATGGCACTCAGGAATAAAATAATTTTTAGATAGTTGGAGAATCCAAGGAAGAGGCTTGCTCTTGCGGACTGCCAGGATCTTGTTCCAGCTACTGAACTTTATGATCTAAGCCGAATAGTGCGCTTTCTTGATCACTGGGGGATAATAAAATATTTTGTTCCTTCTAAGCAATCGCTCAGGATGGCTGGGTCTCTCATTAAGGAGGATGGTAGAAGGGAACTTAATGTTCAAACTAGTCACCTTAATTCGATTGATAGTTTAATTTTGGTTGATAGGCCAAAGTGTAGTGCTAGGCTGGAGGATGTTAGTGCTGGTAGGAAATCATTCTGATGATGGGATTCCAGACTTGGATATAAAGATACAGGAGCGGTTATCTGATCATGCTTGTAGTTACTGTTTTTGTCCATTGCCTCACCTGCATTACCAGTCTCGGAAAGGAAGAGGTCAGTTTTAGTTTGAAATTTAAGCTCTTACATTGAACTTGACCATTTTGTTATCTTCTGATGCTCCAGTGTTTTATTTTGTTGTTTTGGAGCCTTTCTCTATGTCATGCAGACTATTGAGTTTAATTTCTGAAGCATATGAATGATCAGACTGATTCCAGTAACTCTTTATTGACACCATGCAGATTATTGGGTGTAATTCTTGAAATTTGTGATTGATCACATCGACTTTGGTATCTTTTAATGTCCAACATGGTTTTGTTAGTGATATTTTTGTTAATTTAGCCATAATAATGTATACTTTTATAAGTTATGTCTCCAATAACAGGAACGTGAACCAGCTTTGTTCAGTTATTGTGCTTAGTGATCAGTAAAACATTTAATTTTGAAATGTGTATTCAAGGTAGATGAAAGAGTGTTTCCACATTTTTTTTTGGCTGATTCTACTTGAATCTAATGAAGTTTCGCCGAATTTGTATAGGTACTTTGATCTGTCCTCAACCCTCCAGTCATGGTGACACCGTGACATTCTTTGTCAATATGAATATTTTCATATGATGTTTGATGATTTTCTTAGCTATTTTCTTTACTTATCTTTTCTTATTAGAATTTCAGCTTGTGCATATCATCATTCTGATTTCTGACGCCCTCATTTTGCTATTTAATCTTCAATATCCAACCTATTGATTAATGTTCCAGTCTTTCCTTTGTTTCCATATGCTCTTCATTAAGGCTGGACCCATCTTTTTTTTTTGACAACAGCATTCAGGCATGGGGATGGGGAAGGGTGCCACATGATCTATAAAGTGCCTCAATATTCTGATTTTGGGAATCCCAATTGCCATTGCATGTTTTTGGACCAAGGATGTCTCATTAGACATGGGAGAGTTCATACTGCATGAGCTAAGTTCAATTGGCTCTGCATGCCATCTAATCATGACTTGAAATTCTTGAACTATGGGAAGTTTTTCACGTCAAGAATCACATACCTTCATCAAATCCTATTTGCCTTTTACAGAAAAAGAAGAAAATTCAAACATTATTTGCTGACTAATTACTCCATTTCTGTCGTAAGGTACAAGATCTTTACGGTTGCAGAATTAGTTTCTCATAGGATATACATGACCCCTTGTTCATACCCTTGGTTAATCATATATCCATGCTAATGCCATACACTTAAACGGTTAAACCTCATGTAATTTTCTTGGTCCGCTTTGTTTGATGAGGCTCTCCTCTGGATTACAACATCATAGTTTCATTAGTTGGTTTTAGTAATTCTCTGATAACTTCCCTTAGTAGCTTTGGGTATGTCAATAGTTGAACTGCATAACCTTTCTGGTAGTTTAATACTTCAATTCACGTGTTTTGCATTAGGAGCTTGCTTGATCTCTTTCATTTAAAGGAAGGCTAAATATAAAAAACCCTCACCCAAGTATTGCGCATTTTAAAAAAACCACACTCAATTTTTTTTTATAAAAAAAACCTTAACCAACTATGTTTTTAACGCAATTTTTAAAAAAAAAACCTCACTCACCCATGCCTTGAAAACATAGTTGTTAGAGGTTTAAAAAAAAAGGTTTGACTGTTTTTTTAAAAATGCACAATACTTGGGTGAGGTTTTTTTTTAATATTTAGCCTTAAAGGAATTATGGCATGCCGGCAGTTTTTCTTTTTTCATCATATGCTGCAGTTTTCATGTCACAATAGAATAAATGATACTCTCGTACCTTTGGCAGCCATTGGAACCTGAGGTCAGAGGTCCAACTTCAAATAACAACCCATATCGTCCATAACTATTCCTTTTGTAGGATGCTTATATGCAGTTAAGGAAATGATCATGATCTTGTGAAGCAAATTCAATGTAGTTAGTCTTATTCTATTGGAGATGAAGCTATTTATACAAACTCCATAGTTGCTGAGGCCAGTATCCATTACCAAATTATAGTGAGTTTACGAGAGGTTGACAATTGGTTATAATATAAACCATTAAATGATTTCAACTTGTTTAGCATAAGATTCTGGTCCATATTGTCCCTCATCGTGAGGCTCATATGCCATCATAATGAGAAATCTTCACATCTCATCTAGGTCTCTCATATTTGCACTACAATCTGACATTCTATGTTTGTAATCACAGGTGGAAATCATTTCTCTAGGATATAAAACTGTCTAAGCGAGATTTGGGACCACCTGATCTCCTTGTTACTGTCTGCTTTAGAAGAAATTATGTTTGTGAAGGCTTACTTGAACAAACTGGTTATCTTAAGTATGATTAATTGTTATCTTAGTTATCCTATGTCAGAGTGAATATGGTATTTGGTCATGTAATGAGGGAATTAAGTAATGGCTCATGTTGCTTTTTCGATAATGCTAACCTTATTAATGACCCTACCGATAGACCAAAACTCCGAAGTTGTGGTAAGGATGAGGGTTTTAATATTTATATTCTAACACGCTCCCACAGGTTGAGGGCCATCCTTTTGGGCTAAGACCTGGACTATACGCAGCGGTATTTTTTTTAATCTGCATTTAAATTGCGCAGCCGGTGAGATTCGAACCTGGGTTGCTCTGATAGCATATTAATGACCCTACCGATGGACCAAAACTCCGAAGTTGTGGTAAGGATGAGGGTTTTAATATTTATATTCTAACAAACCTTGTGCCTCTGTTTTTTTTTTTTTTTTTGAAAATAAAATGACCGAGGTCACCTGTTTCATTAATGATAGATTAAAGAAACATAAAGTACCCATCATTACAACATAACACCCTCATCTCCTCTAATACAAGAGTTAGTTATACACCAACAGGAGAAATAAAAACTTGATTACAATAGAAAGCACCGAAAAGCTCAAAAGACATCCATGCTTGCTTTTTCCCAGATATAGCCTATCCTTTCACAGTGATGTTCCTTCTTCGACTACTATGCTCCATCCAGCCTTGGTTTCTTCCCTGTGCCACCTAGACCTGCCCAAGCCTCTGTTAGAAATAGGATTTTATGAAGTAACATAAGGAAAGAGCATGTATAATTTCTGAAGCAGAATTCATTCCTATCCAACCATAAACTCCATAAGATAGCCCCGACCGTACTATCCCAAAGGGTCCTAAACTCTTTGTTGATGTGTTTATATCGCCAAATCCCCCACAAGTCATCGATACTGTTCGGGATTGCGATTGTGTGAAAACCCATTCCCATGATCTCCCATACCAACCTAGCTCTAGGACAAACAAAAAATATGTGATTGGTGTCTTCTTCCCCTCCGTTACAGCGTAGGCACGTGGCGTCTAACAGGATATTACGTTTCAAAAGGTTAGATTTGGATAGGATTCCGTCATTAAGCACCAGCCAGAGGAAGGCCTTTACTTTGGGTGGGGCTTTAGTCTTCCAAATTGTACCAGCATGTGAGCTCCTCAACCCACCGTCGTTAAGGAAGCCGTACATCGAAGAGACTGAGAAAGTTGTGTTATGACCTATCCTCCATTCTCGGATATCCTCCTCCATCCTCTCCTGGTTTCTTTCATCCTCCAGCAAAATGTTGAGTCTGACCAATTGCTCCTGAGCCTCTATAGAGAGATTACCTGTGGGGTCCAAATTCAATCTTCCATTCTTCCACACATCTACAACTAGGGCGTCAACCTTGTTAACCGACGATGCGAGGTCAGGGAAGACTGATTGTAGTGTGTTATCTCCACACCATTTGTCTTTCCAGAATCTGTTATTGTTACCTTTCCCCAGTTTGCACCTTGTGTTCATATGATAGATATCTCCTACTTTCGCAATCCCCTTCCATATGCTAGAAACCTTCCCGAGTTTAGATTTCCCTTCAAATCTGACGATTTTCCTCCTTCGATATCTCATGAAAGAATTGCTCCACCAAGCCTTGCGTTGTTTATGCATTTTCCACCACCATTTGGACAATAGAGCCTTGTTCATATCTTTAAGGTTCAGAATCCCTAAACCACCAAATTCTTTCCTCTTGCAGACCCTATCCCACCTAATGAGATTGATGCCCTTGTTGTCCTCACGCACTCCTTTCCACAAGAATTTCCTCCTACACTTGTCTATTCTTTCGATAGCCCAGGTTGGGATCTCATAGATCGACATTAAGTATGTAGGGATGTTACTGAGCACTGAGTTGATTAGGGTAATCCTCCCCCCCAGGGAGAGAGATTTCCCTTTCCACCCTGTCAATTTTTTCTCGATCTTTTCCACTAGAGGGAGCCAATCATCCTTGATCAGTTTGCCCGGTCTGATAGGCGTACCCAGATATTTAATCGGGTATTCCTTTGTTTCGCACTGGAGTAGGGTTGAAATAGCTTCCGTGGATGTCGGACTGCTGTTGTATAAGGCTGTTACACAGCTCTTTTGCAAATTGACCGCCAGGCCGGACCAGAATTCGAAGCATCTTAGCAGGAGACGAACCGCGACGATTTCTTCCACCTTAGCCATCCCGAAAACTAAGGTATCATCAGCGTATTGGAGAATCGACAAAGGTTTGGGGATCCCTTTAACTGAAATCCCTTTAGTTAGTCCTGCCTCTATTCCTCTCCTATTCATTTCTGCCATTCCATCAGCAATAATAGCGAAAATGAGAGGTGACAACGGATCTCCCTGTCGCAATCCTCTCTTACATCTGATTTCCTTTCCTGCTATTCCATTGAGCATAACGAAGGACTTTCCATTCGTAACACACCTCTTCATCCACATCCTCCATTTCTCTCCGAATCCTTTAAGTTTCATGGCCTCCTCCACACAGTCCCATTCTACCGTGTCGTAGGCTTTTTGGAAGTCTAATTTGAGCAAGAAACCGTCTACTTTGTCTTTGTGGCCTCTGAAAACCATTTCGTGAGCCGAAGCAATGCTATCGAGGATGTCTCTACCTTTAACAAACCCACTTTGAGCCTCGCCTACTATATCATTTAGCACCGGATTTAGTCTATTAGCCAATGCCTTGGTGATGATCTTGAAGGAGCCATTCAGCAGACTGATTGGCCTCAGGTCCTTAAAACTAAGGAGCTCAGTCTTCTTCGGGATAAGAACCACATTGGCGTAGTTAAGTCTATCAATCTGCGCCTCCTCTATGAAAAATTCCTGAAAAATCTCTAGAAGATCCTTCTTGATAATTGACCAATAATTTGTGTAGAAACAAATTGGGAAACCATCTGGGCCTGGAGCTTTGTCTTGTCCCAGCATCTTAATCGCCTTCAGCACCTCTTCTTCCGTGAAAGGTTCTTCTAATCTTTCGCTTCCTTCGAGAGCCCCCTCGCTCCACATGTCTGGGTTCATCTCACCTCTCAAAACTCTCTTTTTTCCAAGAAGGTCCCTGAAAGACTCATCAATATGGTCTCTGATAGCGGCCTCGTCCTCTGTCCACACGTTGTCCACCAACAGTCCCCTAATTTGATTTTGGCGTCTTCTACCATTGGCTACCCTGTGAAAGAAAGCGGTGTTAGCGTCTCCTTCTTTGAGCCAATGGATCCTCGATCTCTGTCTCCAATAGTATTCTTCCATCTCACCTATTCTATGAAGCTCTGCCCTACCGGCTGTCAATTCATCGAACTCCCCCTCGTGTAAGTCTCTGTCCTCTTCACATTTTTCTAATTCCTGAATCCTTCTTCCTAGGCTCTCTTTCTTTTCTTTGATTTCCCCAAATTCCTCTTTTGCCCATCTCTTTAATCGCCTTCTCAGTCGTCTAAGCTTGATGATCCATCTAGAAACTGCATCGTTTGCCGACGTCGTCAATTCCCAGTTCTCCTTAATGACCTTTGTTATGCTATTGGTGAGCATCCATGCCTTTTCGAATCTGAATTGGCCCTTTCTTGTTCTCCTATCCGTCTCCCATTCTAGCAATAGTGGTACGTGGTCGGATGTAAATCTAGGGATAGATCTAACCGTTGCAAAAGGGAAAATTTCCTCCCACTCGGGGGACACCAGGATTCTATCAAGTTTGGCTAGGGTTGGGTTGGCCTGCATATTAGTCCAGGAATATTTTCTGTCGTTTGCCTGTATTTCTATAAGGCGGAGGTTATTGATGATTGTATTGAATTCGTGTCTGTCCCTCTCAGTAGGACCCCTACCCTTGTGTTCATTAGAAAATCTAGTAATGTTAAAATCTCCCCCGATGACCCACGGACCAGGCCACCTATCCCTAAACGTTTTGAAGTTCTACCCAAAATCCTCGTCTCTGGGACGAAGTGTATGGGCCGTACACCGAGGTGACCATGTGTTCCCACCCGTCTCGTTTACGCTTGATAACGATGGTCACAGAGTGATCATCGACGAAGTCCTCTATAATATCAAACACCTTAGAATCGACTCCTATCGCAATACCACCGGACAAACCCCTAGCTGATTTGGACCGCCATTCAAAATCCCTAAGCGTCCTAAGTCCTACAAAATCGTGATCTAGCTGGAGATCTATTTTCGTTTCTTGGAAAGCACACAGGATCGGGTTACTCGCCACCGTGTCATTAACCAGTCTACTCTTAACCTTCGATCTCATTCCTCTAACGTTCCAGAATATGTAACTCATGGGAAAACCTGGTAAAATGAGCATCTATCCTACCTACCCACAGAGTAAGAGCACTATAAGCATAACCTATAGGCTTCCTCTCTAAGGATTCTAACTCTACTGATTTGTTCGCTACCCGAATTACCCATGTTGAGACCAAACATAGTAGCGTAGTAAAGAAGTACATCATCAGAAATAAAACTTAAAATTGAGAATGAACCTCCGCAGGCTGACATTGGCTCCTTTGCTTTTGCTGCCGATCTAATGAGGTCCTCCTCGCGAGGTCCGTTGGCTCCCCACCTATCAATTTGCCTCTTGCTCTTACGTATAGCTTCTTCCATGCCCTTCATAGCGACCCCGCCATCTGTCTCCGCGCTGTCTGGAATCACCGGTGTTAATGCCTGAACCTCCTTCTCCCACTTTTCGAATTCGCCATCCGACTCAGTTATCTCCTTGCCCACATCATCTAGAGCACCGATGATGCCATCCGCGGTTGAGGACTCCTCCAATATCCCTTGTTCACTCTCCCTTTGACCGGGTTCGTCCATACCCCTATGGACCAGTTCGTTCTCCTCCCCAGCATCGACTTTGTCGTCCTCTCCTAGAGCTCGATCGTCCTCTCTACTGCTGATCGAAGACCTGGCAACCTGCTGTATTCGATTGGTATTGTTCCCCCCTGCTGGGTCTGAGGCAGCATTGGAGAGGGCCCAAGTACCCGGCCCATTGTTTAATAAGCTTCTAGTGATGGACTTCACAGCTAGATCCAGGGCCTCTTTGAAGTCTGCTGCAGACATGTGAAGGATTTCAGCTTGCTTATGAGTGGGCCCCCCCGATGCTTCCCCAGTTTCGAACAGAGCCCCGTCGGAAACCGCGCCACCCCTACCCTTCTGAACACAGTGCTTTAGACAGCTATCTTTTGCAGCCTTGTGACTTTGACCAACTCCATTGCTTTGTCCGGTGGATTGAAGCTTCCCTTGACCAGTGGGCACCCTGTCACCCGTCCCATCATCCACAGTACCTAGGACCTCGATCTCAGCCCCATTGATAGGTCGCTGTCTCTCTTCTGAGCCTCGAGTCTGTGCAGGAGCTTTTTCGTCTTGCAGGGGAACCCGTGCAGAGGAGGGGGCTGTTTGCTGTGTTGGATGGATCTGATGCTTTTGATACCTATCAGCTGACCGATCATGTGGGTGAGAAGTAGTAGTTGGGTGATTCGTTGATAGACGGCTGAGATTAACTCTGGAATGATCCGAAGGATGCTGATCGTCTTCTTCCTTCTCCTTTGGTTTGAACCCATGATCTGAGTTGGATCCTGAATACTCAGGTGAACTCCGGAATGAAACTCTCTTCTTCCTCTCTACTATCACCTTAATCTCGTACTTCTCGTCTTCAAATTGTGCCACGATCACCGAGGGGATGAGACTCACATCATCCACCGCCACTTGGATTCTAGCGTACTCTCTTCTCAATAGGAAAGTTGTATTCTTGTCTATGTTGAGCAGGGAGCCGAAACTGTGCACTAAGTTTTGGAAGCCCGAGCGCACCCAACAGTGCAGTGGAAGATTGAATAATCTCAACCAGATAGATGAGCGCGCATCCAACTTTAATGCACCAAAATTTCTCGACCATCGGCTCATCGTGATGTAGAAGTCTTCCCCTCAAGACTTCCCACGGCCAAAAGTTCCCTCGTAATTTCGTCCGTCTTGCAAAAGACCATAAGAACATCATCTTTCAGTTTTTGCACATCCCATTCAAGCCTTGAGGTTGGACGGACACAATCGGACAGAAGATTCTTAATGGCTTCAAAAGATGGGAAGCCAGTATGGACTTTAAGGAGGATGGAGTTAGAGAAACGGCTCTCAAATTCAGCCATGATTGGAGTGGGGCTAATGACCTCACGAATAACCTTCCGTCTATCATCTATACTCTCCTCCGATCACACCGATAGCGGCTTGCTACCTCCCCCAACAAAAGGCTGATCTGAACTGGCCTTGGATTGGAAGCTCCCCGACGGCTCGTTGCGAGGACAACTCTTAGAGATGTGGCCGGACTTCTTGCACACATAACAGAACCAATCGTTGGTGCACTCGTGAATAGAGTGTCCTTTCTCCGCGCACTTGTGGCAAAGTGCGTTCTTCTTGGCCGTCGGTGGAGCCGAACTTGCGGAAGACGCGGACTTCTCCGCTTTCTTCTCTTCCCTTCTAACCCGCTTGGGCTTAACGAGGATCCATTCCCCGTCATCGTCTATTTTCTTGACCGGAACCTCTCTTTCCGGTGACCTCCAATCACCACGTCGATCTCCCCTATCGACCCCACCTATGGGTCTCTTCACTGCCTCCACATAGGACCTTCTATAGGTCGTTTGGTGGTGGGACGCAGCCCACTCCTTCTCAGTCGAAGCTTTCTCAGACCCCTTCGCTGGTGCACCTTGCTCATGATGATGGCCATCCCTCTTGTGCTCCAGGCCTCTATGGCCTGGGCGCAAGTCTCGACTAGGAGAGCGGCGTCGACCCCTGTACTCACCCCTAGCGGAGTCCTCGTAGTGGTGGCGCTGCGTCTTGAGGTAGTAGGCATCCTCTTCCCTTCCTCTCTTCGGCATAGGTCTGTAGGTGGGGGCAGGTTGGGTTCTGAAATGGCTCCTCTCTTCTTCTTTTGAAACTTCTTTTCTAGCTCTTGGACTTACCATGACTGCTGCACTGAGTTAAACTTAACCTTGTGCCTCTGTTATTTGTTCATCTTGTATGCTTTGATTGATTGCAAACTGAAACAGCTGTAGCTTTTACATTTTTATTGAGTTTTTCTTGGTATTTTGCAAGGGCTTGAGCTTACCCTTTTATTTTATTAACTAATGGTTCAGGGATAGAAGCTGTTACATATTGTAGGAATTTTGATCCAATTCCATGTTTCTTATCATCATGTGCAGGAGTTGGGCTTCATCAGATGTCCATGTACAGCCATGATTGATATAAACCATTGGTGAAAGGACTGGCAGGGGTAAGGGGTTGGAGTTGAGAAAATATTGAAAAGTAATAGTTATATGTAACTAGTATAATGTACGTGCGATGCACGCCTACAAAAAATATAGATAGATAGGAGGCGCGATCGATCTGAGTTTTTTTGGGAGAGAGAGGGAATTTCGGGAGATATGGAGAGGAGGGTGGGTTTTTTATTTATTTAAATAATTAATTGGAGTTGAATTTGGTTGGGATGAGATTAGGATGTGTGGTTTAGAATTAGTTAGGTTAGGATTAGATCTAATTGTTTGGTGTAGATTTAATTGAGAGATTTAGTTACATCAGGTTAGATCTAATCTAATTGCGTGATGTAGATTTAATTGAGGTTGAATGCATACAAATCACAGGCTCTCCCATTATAATATTAGAGATAGATGTTTAAAAGTATCTATTGGGACAGCTTCTCCGTTGCTCCTTGCAGAGTTGTGATAATTACTTTTTCTTGTTTTTCAGGTAATTTTGTTTTCCTAATTTTGAACAGGCTGACAGGATCCTATGCTCTGACTGTTTCCATGATGGAAAATTTATTTTTGGTCGCTCAAGCATAGACTTTGTGAGAATGAATTCGAGAAAAGATGCATCTGGTTGTGATGGGGATAACTGGACTGATCAAGAAACTTTGCTGCTGCTGCTTGAGGCCTTGGAAAAATATAAGGATAACTGGAATGGAATTGCAGAATATGTTGGCACAAAATCGAAGGCTCAGTGTATTCTTCATTTTCTTTGCATTCCAATGGAGGTCACTTAACCAGAAAACATTGATGTCGTGCCAAGTGATGGACCGTCTGATTTTTCAAAAGAACATCGCTATGATTCTTCCTTTTCTCATACAAATGGTGATACTACAGGTAGTTTTCTCTGGTTTTTTATTGCTGATGTGTTTTTTCTTCCCCCATCTTGTTACCCATAAGTGTGAACTCTGTGTTTACTCAGGAGTGTCTCCTCAAGAATCCAGTTCTGGGTTTCAGATTCCATTTGCTAATTCTGCAAATCCTGTGATGTCCCCGGTGAGTAGTAGTATAGATGCATCTGTGTTTTAATTAACTGTAGGCAATATAACTGTATATCCAATTATGGGTTGAAATGTTGAATTATATCGGTCGTTAACCTACTTGTTCATGCTTTACACAAGGGATTTGGGTTACACAAACACAAACAGAAGCTGTGTATCAATTCCTACTGCTTTCCTGATAAAGTACCTTCTCGCAATTTACATTTTTGAATATCGTAGTGCTTGTATCTGGGTGACCAAGTCCTGATGCACTGGACTGTAGTTAATCGCCATAGTACCTTTGTGATAGTAACTACTTTGTAGGTTGCCTTTTTGGCTTCTGCAGTAGCACCTAGAGTTGTTGCGGCGTGTGTAATGCCCGAAAATATTCATTAATTCATATTTGTGTATAGAAGGAAATAGGGAGGTTTATGTTAGGAGTTACCATGCAATAGGCAATTATTATAGGACTATTTTGTTAAACTGGCTAAGAAGGGATATTTTTGAAAATAAGCCCATGATCTATATTTCTCCGTATGATCTCACTTCGTTCTTTCTTTTCCTTTTGTTAGTCATTTGAGCTACTTTCTATTGATGAATTTTATATCCATGAGATTTGATAAGTATTATATAGTTGAAATGGTTGTCTTCGATTTGCGGGTGTTAAGCGTGTGCAAGCGCTTCACTTGGAATCTTGACTAAAGGTGATCCCAGGTTAGAGCAGTGAGTTTTTTAGCCTTGTAATTGGAATATTGGATGACTTCTAAAAACAATGCAATCAGTTTTCCTGTAGTCTGTTTGTTAGTTTTTGTGTTTTTTTAGAGTCAATAGCAGTAAGCACTCTAACCAGGATTTATGCGGATACTTTGGTAGTAAAACTGGTGCCTGCAGAATTGATTATACTTTACTCTTTTTCTTTGTTGGTCTGTGCTGTGGAGATCATTATGCACTTGACGTTTTTTTTTAGTTGTTGATAATAAGATGACCTCGTCATCGCTTCATCGCTTCATCAATGATAGATTAACGAAACAAAGTAGCACATAAACAAATTACATAAGCCATATCAAAATCTACCACAGTCTAAGCGGGAAATAAGGTACCAAATCTAAAGCGTAAATGCAGATACACGTACATATACGTCCTTGTCCACCCCTGATCTGAAGTCTACTTTTCCTCTTCCGTTCGTGGCCTCTTCTTCGCACCTGCCTGACCTGCCCAATCGTGAATGAAGAATTTTTTTTATACATCATAACAGAAAATCTATGATTAACATTACGGAAACACAAGTCATTACGGTCTAGCCACAAGCCCCACAGAAAATCTATGCACTTGACTTGTTGCGGAAAATTGAAATTAATCAAAAGACTTGCACTTTTTCTTACAGGTTGAGCTCTGATAGCATGCATAATGAAGATGGTTCTCATGGTGCATATGCAAACTTAAGTCATCAAAATGGTAAGCTGTATTCTACATGGAAGTTTTGTTCAGTTTATATAATCCATTGCTTTTGTAAACATTCCACTGATTGATTGCAAATTTCCAAATAAAAAATAAAAAAATCAAGTTCTATATGCTGAAAATGATGCTACCTCTCCTCTGGCTCCTGAACATGTGAAGATTGCTGCCATGTGTGGCCTATCCGCTGCGGCTACAGAAGCAAAAAATGTTTGCCGACCAAGAAGAATGTGAAGTTCAAACGCTGGCTTCTAGTGTCATAAACCACCAGGTTTGTCTCCTTACGAACTGTTAATGTGTGTTTTGCTTATTTTGTGAAAAATTACGATCAGTGCCATCTATTAAGTTTCAGAAACAGCTCTGATTTTTATGATCATTTATGTCACTTTGTATCAAGTTATACGGTGGTCAACTGAATTTTTGCTGTGTTAGGGGCTTAATTTTTTGAAATTTAAAGTTGGAAGGCCGTGTGCATAAATGGCTATAAATGAACATGAATCATATTCTCTCGGAGTTAAACAAAGAGATAAGAAAGTATGCGCTGACCAAGTTTAAACTATAAAAACCTTTACATGACTTGGTGAATATCATGTAAACCAAATACCTCACCATTGAAGCAATTAAACATACATGGAATAATAAAGGACTATGAACAAACTAGTTTCACTGGAAGTTAACAATTGGACAAACTAGCTGGCTGCGTATATCATGTAGATCCAGATATTTAACTCTATTGAAAATTGTGAGGGCAAATACATGCGTGACAGATTAGGCCACCAGGGCAGTTCATTCTTGCTCTTCTTTCTGATCTTTCACCATTACTTCACCTCAGAATTCTTCATCTCTATTCACTTTCCCATGCTCGTCATAGTTGGTTTTCAGGAGGAACATAGTTGCCTCATTTATGAATACTAGCAGGAGGTCCTATCCAAGATATATAGGAATTAAGGAGCATGAAGTTTGAATAATGCTGACTTTTTTGAAAGGGTTTTTACTATATTATTCCATCACAAGTCACAAACCTCATATTGAATAAACTATTACTACTCACTAATTGCTATTTTCATACTAGTTGGGGGTACGCAGCACTACGAGACAAGGGTCCAAAGAACGGAAACAAGAAAAAAAGGGTAGGTAGCTGTTTCCGTTTAATCACCGTAAAATGGGTAGTGTCCATTACCATTTAATTCCCGTTTCACCCCTTTTTTAGAACACTGATACACTAAGGGACTGTGCAGTCAAGTTAAGTGCATGTGTATCAACCTTTTGAAAGACATGTGCATGTGTGTATGACAATCTGCAGAATCCCTATGCATGCCATCACCCTCCCCCCCTAAGTTCCGTTCACAGGGCATCTTCCTTTAGAGACTCCTATTCGGCCCACAAAACACATGGCAGTAACGTCGTGGTGGTGGTGATGAACTACTCACATCTTCTGTGGATAGGCTCGTTCGGCCTCACTTCGGGAAATAAGATAAGGTTCTGTAAATTATCTTGTTATTCTGTTTGTAGCTCAGTAGAAGTTATTGCTCCCAAGTCTACCTGGGTAACATAGTTTAGCTGATATCGAACATTTTGGTAAGCATTTTGACAGTAGTATTATGCCCTCACCTTACTATTTTTAAATAATTTTTTTGTTTTCTATCTCCCATTCTCTGTGCATTTTCGTATCCCCAGCTTCTTAAAACTCCTATATGAGTCCATTTCTGTACCCCTATGTATTTACCTGCACTACAATTGGACTCTGTAGCCTCTTCAGCTTCGCCCCGACTCTCCTCAAAACAAATCCTCATCTTCCTCCTCCTAGCACTAGGTTTCTAATTGTTAGGAAAGTTATTAGAGCTTTGGTTGCGGGGTGTGAAGCAAAAATGTCGACAACAACAAAGTTCAATGTTAAGAAATTTAACGGGAGTAATTTTTCGTTGTGGAAAATGAAGATCAAGACAATGTTGAGGAAGAATAATTGCTTGGGAGATAGGCCCGCGGAGATCACTGACGACGGCAAGTGGAATGAGATAGACGGCAATGCAATTGCCGATCTGCACTTGACACTAGCGAATAGAGTGTTATCCAGTGTAGCGGAAAAGAAGACGACAAAGGAGAAATGAAAAACTCTGACAAGACTGTACGAGGCCAAGTCACTTCACAACAAAATCTTCTTTAAAAGGAGATTGTACACTCTTCTACTGGCGGAGTCGACGTCGGTGACCGACTACATCAACACCTTGAATACTCTATTTTTGCAACTTACATCAATGAGTTACAAAATAGAGACAACTGAACGTGTGAAGTTTCTACTTTAAAGTCTGTCTGACCCGTACGATCAATTAACTCATCATCAACCTGACAAACAACATCTTGATTGACTATTTATTCTTCGACGACATTGCAGCTGTTATTTTGCACAAAAACAAGGAAGACAAACAGGAAAGTTCGCAGGAAGTGGAAGCTTTGATGGTGGTGAGAGGGAAATCAACGGAACGTGGCCCCAGTGGGAGTCAGAATTATGATAGATCGAAATCAAGAAATAAGAAAACTTACAAGTGCCACAACTGTGGTAAGAAAGAGCACTTCAAGAAAGATTGTTGGTACAAGAAGATGAGTGGAGAACCTGAGTCATCAAATGCTCAAGATAATATGGCGAGTACCTGGTATGATGGTGAAGTTCTATACAACGAGGCAACAACGGTGGTTGGAGGTAGAAAGCAGTTCTCTGACGTTTGGTTACTAGACTCAGAAGCAACATGGTACATGACTTCTCAGAGAGAGTGGTTCCACACATATGAACCAATCTCAGGAGGTTCTGTACACATGGGTGATAATCATGCTTCGGAAATCGTTGGTGTTGGTACTATCAAGTTGAGAATGTTTGATGGTAAGGTTTGCACCATCCAGGAGATACGACACGTGAAGGGCTTAAGGAATAATCTATTGTCTTTGGGACAAATAGATAGTCTTGGATACAAGATCCATGTCGAAAATGAGGTAATGAAATTTGTCAGAGGCGCATTTGTGGTCATGAAGGCAGAAAAGATCGCAACAAATCTATTCATACTTAATAGGAAAACACTGTGGGAAGTTGATGTGTGTGTCGCATCGACCAACAAGGGAGAAGAGTCCACGATGATGTGCCATCTCAAACTAGGCCATATGTCTGAACGAGGTTTGAAGATTCTCTCTGACAAAAGCTGCTTCCAAGGCTCAAATCGGTGAATCTATCTTTTTGTGAGTATTGTGTTACAAATAAGCAGCATAGATTGCAGTTCAGTTGACAGGAGTAAATGCGTTCTAGACTTGATTCATTTTGATGTCTGGGAATCACCAGAAATGTTCCTAGGAGGAGCTATGTACTTAGTGTCTTTCATTGATGATTACTCCAGGAGATTGTGGGTGTATCTAATCAAGAAGAAGTCAGATGTGTTTTCATTGTTCAAAGACTTCAAAGCACAGGTGGAACTTAAATCTGGGAAGATCAAGTGCTTGAGGACAGATAATGGAACGGAGTATACAAACGGCGGGTTTCTTGCACTTTGTAAGCGAGAAGGTATCAAAAGATAGTTCACAGTCACATACACACCTCAACAAAATGATGTGGCAGAGTTGATGAACAGGACTCTTGCATAAAGGATGAGAGCTATGTTGTGGACTGCAGGTCAACCCAACTCTTTTTTGTGCAGAAGTAGCCAAAACCGCCTCTTATGTGATAAATCAGTTGCCTCAACGGCAATTGAGCAAAAGACAATGATAAAGATGTGGACTGGCAAGTCGGCAGATTACTCTACATTGGTTCGAATGTACCGCGTACGTGATGTACAACGCCCAAGAGAGAACAAAGCTAGATCTGAAATCCAGGAAGGCATGTTCTTGGGGTATGCTGATGGTGTGAAGGGGTATCGCCTGTGAGATCCCACTACCGACAACCACAATGTTGTTGTCAGCAAGGATGTGATCTTTGTAGAAGATCAACTACATAAGAAAGATGAAAGCGATAACACGTCAAAGGAGGATCGAGAGACTACTACAGTTCAGGTGGAAGATAAGCCAAATGAAGATATAGTTTCTTTTAAAGCAACATCAGAGCACGAGGTACAAGAACCAGTCGAGTCCGAGGCTCGAAAAGTACGTTGGTCAACTCGTGAGAGAAGACCGCCAGCCTGGCACTCGGAGTATATTACAGAGAGCAATGTTGCATACTGTCTTTAAACCGAGGATGGGGAGCCATCATATTTCCAGGAGTCAATCAAAGGCTCGGATGTATCCCTGTGGATGACAGCAATGCAGGAAGAAATTGAAACTTTACACAAGAATAAAACGTGGGATTTTGTTACACTACCACAAAGAAGAAAAGCCATCGGCAACAAATAGGTTTACAAGATCAAACACAATGGTAATGACCAAATGGAGCGGTATCGTGTAAGTTTGGTGGTAAAAGGATATGCTCAGAAAGAAGGTATTGACTTCAATGCGATATTTTCACCCGTGGTTCGACTCACGACAATTAGAGTAGTCTTGGCAATGTGTGCTACATTTGATCTGCATCTAGAGTAGCTAGATGTGAAGACTGTTTTTCTTTATGGAGATCTTGAAGAAGAAATTTATATGCTTCAACCAGAATGTTTTGATGAAACAAGCAAAGAGAACTTGGTTTGCAGGTTGAACAAATCTTTGTACAGTCTCATACAAGCACAAAGGTGTTGGTACAAGAGATTTGATTCCTTTATTATTAGCTTTGGATACAACTAGCACTGTCACATTTACCCGTTACTCGGACTCGGCTTTGGACCGGAACTAACCCGATCTATACGGGTCCGGGTCTGGACCCTAAAATAAGACCCGATGCACTTCCGGATCCAGATCCGGATCTGACTCTGCTCCAAATAGAACTGATCCGGACCCGGACCCGGACCCGTTAAAAAATACCCCAAAAAATATGGAATTTGAATAATAGGGAAATAGGGATATACATATAAATAGTATTTATTGAAGATAGATGTGTAAATATAATATTTATTCATGTATTTAAGTGCAAAAATCGTTGGAACCGTAGGGTATCGGGTGCAAAATACTTAAGTGCACATATTTATTTCTCGCTACCGGACCCGACGGGTAGATTTTTTAACTATAACCCGGAGCTAGATCCGTACCCGGTTCTCGCAAGTTCGGGTTCGGGTCCGGGTAGTGGAGGACCCGACCCGATAGGAACCGATACCAGCTCTAGATACAACACTCAGTTCAGAGTCTTCAGACCATTGTACGTACTACAAAAGATTTGATGGTGGGAATAGCTACATTATCCTACTGTTGTATGTGGATGACATGTTGGTAGCAGGCCCCAACAAAGATCGATTCCAAGAATTGAAGGCACAGTTGGCTAGGGAGTTTGACATGGACTTAGGACCAATAAACAAGATTCTAGGGATGCAGATTCACCGAGACAGAAATAACATAAAGATTTGGCTTTTCCAGACAAGGTTTTAAATCTCGGATTTCGGACTCGTCTCGGCAAGGGGTGTTTCGTCTCGGATCGGAGATATCGGAGGAGATCTCGGGGAAATGGGATCATCTCGGATGTTCATTTCGGACACTCAATAAATATATATTTATTGCTACTAAACAATATATAAAATGCTCTACATGTCATTTAACATTAATATCTCTATTTACTACTTTCTAATGCTCTATAACTCTTAACACTTGTATTATTGTTGCAGGACCAAAATGAGATGACTTCACTATATACAAAAAGCTAAACAAACTGAAAACAAGATAGAGGAATTTGTAAATTCATGTTGTAATGTTGTATGAGAAATATGCGCTATTTGTTGTATGAGGAATTTGTAAATTCATGTTGTAATGTTGTAATGTTGTATGAGAAATTTCAAGCTAAACAAACTGAAAACATGATTCTGCCATATGTCAAATTAATCAAAATCTCACACCAACTTCACAAATTACCAATAGCATGCAGGTCTTTACTCTTTTCTGCAGGACTAACCTCATGTTTACTGTTCTTACTCCTCCACTAAGAGGTGGGTGACTACAATACTTACACTTGGCTTTCCCCCCACTCACTCTCGACGCATGTTCCCAAAATCGATCGAGTTTGGTTGACTTACTAACTGGAAAGCTTGTTGCTTCTTCCAACATTTTATGCTATATTGTAGGTGGTAGAGTACAAGAGTTGTGTCTGAAAAACTACAACAAGAAGAAAATTTAATTAACAACTAACTAAGATAGAAAAAAAATTTAATTAACAATAAGATAACAACTAAGACAGGAAAAAAATTTAATTAACACTTAACACTTCACAATCAAAATAACAACTAATAAGAGCTATTAAACATGTTCGTCATCAATTGCCACAATTCCATTGTTAATAGTTAAGTGAGTTAACAACTAATTAATAGTTAACAATCAATTATGTAATTAACAGAAGAACGACTAATCGAAGATGAAAATCGAAGAGAAAAGAAAATGAAGCTCAATAACAGTTAACAAATTAACACTTAACATAATAACAATTAGTAGTTAATCAAATAAGTAAAGTAATAACAGACTAGTTAACGATTAACAGAATAAGTGAATAATAGTTAATAATGAACAGAAAATGAAAACAAAGAAGAAGAAGGAGAGAGAGAGAGAGAGAGAGCTCGCTGGCGACGAAGTAGAACTGTAGAAGAGAGTTTGGTGAGAGCGTGAGCTTCAGTTGAGAGAAGGGGGAGCTTCAGTGGAGTCGACAGTTGTTCGCGACGAAGAAGAAGAGAGAGTGCGGGAGATCCTTTGGCAGTTTGGCGCGAAAAGAAGGGGAGGTTGTTTCTTCTTCAGATCTTTGGCGCGAAAAGATGAGAGAGAGCGGGAGGTTGTTGACGAAGAGTCGAAGACGAGAAGAGACTGGAGGTTGTTGGCGCGAAAAGATGAGAGGAGACTGGAAGATGAGCTTCAGTTGGCTGCGGTGGAGATGGGTTGGCGTCGACGAAAACGGGAAGGCGACGAAGACTTGGCGACGGCGAAGACTGGGAGGTTGGCGACGATGAAGACTCGAAGACTCGAAGGCGCGAAGCGATTACCAGAAACGACGAAGAATCGAAGAACAATTTAGTAGAAGCGGCGGGAGAGAAGTGGAGAGAAAAGAGATTGAGAACGAAAAGAAGAGATTGAGAAGGGAAGATGAACAGATTAGAAGTGATTTAGGGTTAGTTTTTAGGGAAACGGGTAACGGGTTAGGGATTTAAAACCCAAACCCATTAACTATTATTTCGGATGCGAAATAGTAAATTATCGGCCGAAATGTATCGGCCGAAATATCGGACTTCTCGGCCGATATATCCACTTTTTGGGTTCAAACGAAAAATGGCTTAAAATCCTGATTTCGTTTCGCTGAGGCTTCCGATACGATATCTCGGCCGAAATATCGGCCGATATGGCTGAGATTTAAAACAGTGTTTCCAGAAGAACTACTTCAACATGCAAGATTGTAAGCCAATTTCCACCCCACTTCCTACTAATTTCAAGTTATCCTTCAAGATGTGTAACTCCCATTCCCGTAAATACGTATTTTTAGATATTTTCTGTATTTCGATATTATAAATTCATTATTTGTTAAAATCATTTTGGATTTCATATTAAAGTGTTTGTAATCGAAAATTTATTCATTTCTAATTGATGTGTTTTGATCTTATTTTCTAGATCTTATTGATCAACCATTTGTATTTGAGTCCAAATTGTATATATATATTTATTGGGTCATTTTAGTAAATTGTTAAACCCAGATATTATTTTATTGTATGATTTTATTATTATAATAATTAATTGTCGTTTCTTGATTATTTAATTAAAATTCATCTATTGACTTATTTTGTTATTGTACTAGACCTAGTTTTTTTGGCGAATTCCAACTTATTTTCAAGCCCAGTTTATATTCAATTCCATTTGTATTATTTATTTATTTATTTGGATTTAAATTTTTGTTCATGAAACTCTTTGATCTTGATGAATTATTTTCTTGTTAATCCTATTTTTCTTTTTTATTGTGGGTATTTTTATTTAAACCCTATTGATGTTGATCTATCTCTTATTGAACCCTAAATCCAATTTCATTTGTTCTTGACCCAAATCCGCTGTTATTGTACCCTAATTTACTAACCCAGTACCCTAATTGTACCCTATAAATACAACTATAGTGCAAACCCTAAATTTGCACATTTTCGAAACCCTAGCCGCCTATTCTCTTTCCTCTCTCTCCTCTATCCTCGCCGTTTCTCTTTCCACGAATTCCTGCCCAATTCCACCGAACCCATCTCTGTCTTTCTCCTCCGGCGAGCCCTGTTCTCCGGCCACCCCGTCGCCGCCTCCCGTCACCTAACCCCCCGTCGACGCCATACAGCCACCCAGACCACCTCCCGACCTCCCTTTCTGTCTGTCTCCCTTCCTGTTCTCGAACGCCAGAACCCATCCCCTTCTTCGTCATCTCCTCCGGCGACCCCCTTTGTGCCGCCGACCCCTCATCAACGCGCTGCCACCTCCTGGCAACCCCCTGCACCTCCTCTTCCGATCGTCAACATCAGAACCCAACCCCAATCTCCCTGCTGCTCTGCCCCTTTCTGCTCGTCGCCAGCTGTAGCGTGCCGCCACCGCGACGCCGTCGTCGACGTCAGCCCTGTCACCGCCTCTGGTCGCCAGCAACGCCGCCGCCCCTTGGCCTGGCCATTGTTGCTGCTGTCTCTTTGCTGGTGTTGCTGCTGTCCCTTTGCTGGTGATGTTGCTGTCTCTCTTGTGTGTTGCTACCTGTCTCTTTGTGTAATGCTGTTTGTTTGGTTCTCTTTTACACGTGGTTCGCACGTGTTTTATGGTGTGTTCGTGGGATCGTGTTGTTGCGGATTTGTGTTCGTTGCTTCGGGATTCTCATCCCGTATTCGTGGTATTCGTTTTCACCGGTTATAAGGCAAGTAACTTGTATTAAATTCTTTTGCATATACAAGTACAAAATACCGTTTATAGTGTAGTTGGGTTCTAGAGACAATTCGTGAGTGAAATCCCTTGTTGATATGATCTCTATTGTGATGACTTGACCATAGTTGCCTCACGACATATATGACATGAATTAACCTAGGGTTGACCACTTTTGATGTATATGTTCATGCTATCTTGAGATATCTGTGTTTGATGTGTTATTCGTGTTATACTTGTCGAATACTTGTAAAATATTCTATACCATGTTGCTTGGACATCTAGTATGCCATATTCCATGTTATCATCCTATTGTTATTATCGTTCATCTCATGTCTTTAGATTGTATATTGTATTGTTTCTTTAATGAAATAATTAACAAGCCAGAGTTTAAGGGATTGACTAGAGTAGTTGATGATATGGGGACTGTACTCGGATAATGGCCCGTGTTATTATTATCGTCATTGTGTAAGAAATTACACATGGCCCGTGTTATTATTGTTATCGTCATCGTGTAAGAAATTACACATGGCCCGTATTATATTGTTATCATCATCATACACAGTACATGAACTATAAAATCTACCACTATAGTCTAAACGAAATTGATTGTATGTATCGAACTTGTGGTACGGCACACATGGGATACAATAGTACGTGCATTAGTTAAGAGTTAAAATGATTAATAGACATAAGGATTGACACAACATCGACATTGCATATTATTCATCATTGTTTCTATTGATATCGAATATTACATGATACTTGTTCACTTGACACTTGATATATGCTACTTGTACTTGTTCACCTTACCATGCTAGTTGTTATATTTTGATATCATGCCTATTTCATGTTATTAGTTATCCTTTTTTTCATGTACTTGTATCCTGCACTACAAGCGGCCCGTAACTTGCACTGACGGGCGTTTTGTTTTCTTTTCATCTTCCTGCAATTTATTAAATTGCAGATTTTGGAGAACAGTTGGCTGCTGGAGTTGGAGAACAGGCTGAAAACTACTGCTGATAAATTGCTTATTGCTTTAATAAACTTAATGTATTGAGACTTGTTATTATTTTTGGATTGGATTATTATTGTTTTAGGCTTATGTTCTGGATTTTATTATTGTTTCTAGACGTTGGATTATTATTATTGTATTTGGATATTTTTATTGCTTCATTCCAAGTATTTCGTTCATGAGATCATTATTATTGCCTGCGCAATTATTCTGTATTGTTTATATTGTTGAGTTAATCGGATAAACAGCTTATGAGTGACGTTAGTCATTGAGCTTTTGTTACGTGCTCGTATTCCGTATTTTTGGAAAGCGGGGCGTGACAAGATGTGTCCTAGCAATGAAGCAGAGAGAAAGGAGATGTCTCGAGTACCGTATGCATCAATAGAGAGAAATTTGATGTTTGCTATGATCTGTACAAGATCAGATATTGCACATGCAGTGAGAGCGGTTAGTCAATACATGACGAATCCTGGTAGAGAGCATTGGAGCACAATGAAAAGGATTCTGAGATTCATCAGGGAACCTCAGATGTTGCATTATGTTACGGAGGATCAGAATTAACTGTCAGAGGTTATGTGGATTCAGATTTTGCAGGAGATCTTGACAAAAGTAAATCCACTACAGGCTATGTGTTTACACTTGCAAAAGGAGTTGTAAGCTGAGTTTCAAAACTGCAGACTGTTGTAGCTCTCTATTTATAACGGAAGCAGAATACATGGCGGCTACAGCAGCTTACAAGAAAGCAATCTGGATTCAAAGGTTATTAGAAGAGCTTGAGCACGAGCAGGAGAAGATTGTTCTGTTATGTGACAGTCAGAGTGCCTTGCACATTGCAAGGAATCCAGTCTTTTATTTACGGATAAAGCACATAAGAATTTAGTATCACTTCGTTCGAAAAGTAGTGGAGGAATGAAGTGTGGATATGCACAAGATTCACACTGATGAGAATCAGATGTCATGACCAAGCCAATCAACACTGGAAAGTTTGAATGGTGTAGATCCTTGTATGGCCTAGCAAGAATATAAGCAATATGAGAATGGTAAGGTAGAAAGAATTGTCTAGAGACATGATTCATCCTCAATCAAGTCTCTAAGTGGGATAATGTCGCCAAAGTGGGGAGGCCCCACCACCACCACACCAACCCAAAGAGAAAAAAAACAAGGTCAATATAGTTGCAATGGGAAACAAAGAAAACAAGGAAAGGTCGATGGTGACATCTCCCTCCTTCCCTGGCTATAAACTGAGCTTCGGAAAAGGGTTTGAGTAGCGAGAAGTGAGGAAGAAAGAAAGAGGGATTGATAAAGAAAAGTAGAGTATTACAGGAGTATTCTCAAAAGAGATAAAATTGTGTTTTTTTAGAGATAATTTGTATATTTTGTTGTATTTTTCTCAAATTGTGAGAGTTGTCTCCTATTATAAGAGAGATCATGATCTCTTTATATTTAGAGAGAATATATTGTAATCCGTACTTTCGATAGTAAAATCCCACTACCCTTATCCGTGGTTTCCCCCCGTCTAATATCTGTGTCCACTTTATTTTCACTTTCTCAATATCATTTTAGTTATGAGGTAGTTTCTGCTCATAACTTTCCTAACTTTATTAAACCCAAACCTACTCATGGGTCCACACCTTTCAAGATTTGTTAGGATCTTCAGCTTTGAGTAAGGTCCTAGCACAAGGAGCAAACTATACCTTAAATATTTCTAAATGGAAGGAGGGAGTCTGGGCATAAGGTATACAAGGCTGATAACATCCTGTTACTAATTAATATGGCAAATCTTGTAAGGAGTCGGGATCTCTTTTTTTTTTTTTTGGCGGAGAATGAGTTTCATATCCCAGTTGAGTTACATGAACCTCATTATCCATATTTTTATTGTTTTTGCTTTAAATATCTTATTAATGGAACGTGGGAGGACTATTGCCCCACCGTTTATGATTTAAAAAAATAAAACAAAAAACAAAAACAAAAAAAAAAACTTCTGCATTCTTTCAGCAAAGCATCTTCTTAATCGTAAAATTTCTTATTTAGCTGGAAAATGTGTCACTATTAGGTCTGATCTTATCAGTAGTCGGAAAAAGTTTTTTTATTTTCTTTATTTAAAGAGTTCGTGCGTGGAGGTGTTTGTGATGATTAAATTGTGGGGATGAGTTGGTCAAGAATTCGACTTTTTAGTTAGGTTGTTATTGAAGATAGGCTTTGACTTTTTTCTTTAATTTTTCAGGTTAGCTTTGAATCTTGCACATGCTAGCTAAAGTTAAACCCAAACTGTACCATACATGGCAAAAAAAATGTCCTTACCAGCTAGATTTCGTTTAGTTATATATATATATATATATAAAGTACACTTTAAGCTACATTTAAAAAAAACAAAAATGAATCTCACACCCTGCATAACTGCTATATGCGAAGACAGTATCGCCATTATTTCTAAAGTTGATTATATTAATTCACTCCTTTGATAGTTCAGTCCTCCAACTTTCTTATTGATATCTCATATTGATCTTCACATGGATTCAACTCCAAATTTCCTTGTTTGGTGTATTCTGGCAGAGCGACGGGTATGTACCAAATATACAGTTGGCTATAATAATCTGATACCTCTAACTGTTGGATCTCGTTATCTTCTTACTTTATCATATGATCGATAATTGAGACGCAGCCGTTATGTTCCTGCATCGCTTTTTAATGGCGTTTAAATGTGTGGGACCTATGAGAAGATTCTTTCTTTTGCTATGAATATGAGACAGTAACAGTTTCTCCAGTTTTTCTGCTGTAAAGCTTTAAATACTTTGATGACATCTTGTCGCATATACCCCTAAGTTCTGATATTCCGCTAATACTCTCCGCTTCCAAATCTTTGTTATCCATGTACAGCTAAAGAAGTTGAAGTTGAGGGTGAAGCAATACACTGAAGTGGAGGTCTTGTTAATGAAGGAATGCGAACAGATAGAGACAGCACAGCAAAGAATTTCTACTGGGCGAATAAGAATGATTTCTTCCCGATTTGCTCCAGCAGCAGGAATTACAACTCTACCTCACCAGCTGCTGTTAGTACCAATATTATGCCACTTGCAGCCATGCCAGCATCAGCTGGGCAAGCCACTTGCAGTTTCTTCTAGAGCTGGTATCGGGTTCTATCAGGTCGGGTCCTTCACTACCCAGATCCGGATCCGGATCCGGTACCTCACAAGTCTAAAAATTAGACCTGAATCCGAACTTGCAAGAACAGGGTCCGGGTCCTACTTAAAAAAATCTACCCATCGGGTCCGGTAGCGGAGAATAAATATTTGCACTTAATTATTTTTGCATCCGATATCCTACGGTTCCTACAATTTTTGCACTGAAGTACATGAATAAATATTATATTTACACATTTATCTTCAACAATTACTTTTAAATGTATATCCCTATAACCTTACTAGTTTAAATTCCATGTTTTCGGGGTATTTTTTAACGGGCTGGGTCCGGGTCGGTTCTATTTTGAGCGGACCCGAACCCGGACCCGGACCTACAATCGTATAGATCGGGTCGGTTCCAGTCCAATGCCAGGTCCGGGTATCGGGTAAATGTGATAGTGCTAGTTCTTTTAACGACAGCACATGTACAGTTTTGGACCTCGCTTGCCTCTCTGCAATTCATCCTTCTTCGCCTTTGCCTTCCAAAATACTTCTCCTTTCAATCACCATCTATTGTTGAGATCCCCGTCTGGGAATACTTCGAATACAGGTTGATAAATATCTCCTAAATAGAGATATCTTCCTGGCTGGAGTGTCATTCTCTATTGGCAGTGGGGCAACTATTTGCTTCTGTAAGGACAAATGGTGTAGCCCAATTAGCCTTAAAAGGAGATTTCCGGAACTATACAAATCTGCTTCCGACAAGAATGACTGGGTATCAAGGCAGTGGAGGAACGATAGTTGGAAGCCAAGAATCTCGGGGCGATTAAACACGGCAGCCAGAAGACAGAAGCAGGAACTAATCTCATTCCTACAGGATTGGAAGCCCAATGGCGACGACCAAATTGACAAGACACATTGGGCGGGAGGGGACGATGGAGTATACTCAGTTAGGTCCACCTACAAATGGCTCAATGATTGGGGGGGGGGGGGGGGGGAGTTCGGACAAATGATCAAATTTGGAGGACTAAAGTACCTCCAAAAATTAGGACGTTTAACTGGTTAGTTACTCGTAACGTTATCCTAACTTGGGACAACTTGGTTAAGCGTAAGTGGCAGGGCCCGACTAATTGTGTCATGTGTCAGCTTCACAACGAAACGTTTGATCACCTATTCCTGCATTGCAACTTTGCCAGACCTATATGGGGGGACCTATTATACAGGTTCCGAATCAACGGTCCCTTACCTGAGACAATAGGAGAGGCCTGGGGGGCTTGGAGGGAAGCTAATTTACAGCGTCATCTTACGGACATCTGGGGGATCGGGGTAGCAGCTATCTATTGGGGGATATGGTTAAAAAGGAATAATAGGATTTTCAGACCTACTCACAAGCACAACATACATCAGCAACTACTATTTATGATTATTGCTAATATCAAATTCTGGTCTCAAATAGCAGGTGCCGACTCTTCAAAGACAATCAAGGAGATGTACACAGATATCAACGAATCGACAGGCGAGGCTGAATCCGAGGAAAGGGACGTGACAATGGGAAGGGAGTGATCGTCGGGCGGTGTACAGGTGCCGTGGTTGTAATGGCTGGTCTCCAGTTGTACTACTCTTTTGTATCATCTGTAATTATTCCATTTTTTGGGTAGAGGGAATGCATTGTGTGGGATGGGTTCTCTTTTTTGGCAGGTAATGAGTCTCATAGCCCACCTGTTGGGTTCCATGAACATCATTATCTTTTGTTTGGTTGCTTGTTTGATTAAATCCTTTTGGGAAAAAGCCAAAGTACACCCCCCCCCCCCCCCCCCCCACCCCCCCCCAAACGTTTAGCCCGAGTACAAAATGCCCATACAACGTTTGAAAAAGTACAATAAACCCATTCTTCCGTTAACTTAGCCCTTTCCGTTAAGTTATAATTATTAAATTACTTTTTAACCCTTACCATTTCATATTAAATCTATTTCTTCCCTTTCTTCATTCCTTTTTTCTTCCTTAATTTTATATGGATTTGTACTATACTCAATTTCGTGCTCCATGAGTTACTACTCACTTCAATGGAAATAGGCATTTAGTTTATGAGCCAACTAAATCAACTAAGTTAGCATAATAATAAATAGCGTTACTGTTACCTGACTTAGTTGATTTAGTTGATTTATGATTTAGTTCTTTCGGTATCATACCCGACTTACCTGACTTAGTTGATTTATGAAGTCAGGTCAATGGAAATAGGCATTTAGATTATGAAGTCAGGTTAGTTGATTTATGATTTATGAAATAGGCATTTAATTTATGAAGTCAGATTTATGAAGTCAGCGTTACTGTTACCCGGGCATATCTTAAATCAATTATATGAAGTCAGGTAACAGTAACGCTGTTTATTATTATGCTAACTTAGTTGATTTAGTTGGCTCATAAACTAAATGCCTATTTCCATTGAAGTCAGTAGTAACTCATGTATCACGAAATTGAGTATAGTACAAAACCCATACAAAATTAAGGAAGAAAAAAGGAATGAAGAAAGGGAAGAAAGAGATTGAATATGAAAGGGTAAGGGTATAAAAGTAATTTAATAATTATAACTTAACGGAAAGGGTTAAGTTAACGGAAGAATGGGTTTATTGTACTTTTTCAAACGTTGTATGGGCATTTTGTACTTGGGTCAAATGTTGGGGGGTACTTTTAGGGCCGGCCCAGGGGTAAGTCCAACAAGCCAGCAGGCTTGGGCAACTCCCCTTTCATGGGGCAACAAAAATTTTTAAGGCTCTATATAAGTATAACATATAATGGCAACAGAATTGTGCTTTAATAGCCCACTAGACAATATAATCATGTGCTTGGAGTGTCTAACATATTTTAACAACCCACTAGACAAGTAGACAATGCATAATATATTTTATTTGCTTTTAGTTTTACTTTTTGTTGTTATTATTAAAAAAAATTACTAAGGGGCAACAAAATTTTGGTTTGGCTAGGGCAACCCGAATCTCCGGGCCGGCCCTGGGTACTTTGGCTTTTGCCCAATCCTTTTTAATGAAACGCGGGGGGTTTATCCCACCGTTTACAATAAAAAAAAAATCTCCTAATTTGTAAATTGATATCGATTATTAGAAACGAGCATATACGAGATATGGTAGAGGTAGTTACTATCCAAGATAAATTAAGAGAAAATCGCCTCGGGTAGTTTGGACATGTCACACGTAAACTTGGTAGTGCCCCCATTAGAAAGAGTGATTTGATAAGTATTGATGGTAGAGTTAGGATTAGGGGAAGACCAAAACTTACCTGGGTGGAAACGGTGAGAAAAGATACGATAGCTTGTAAGCCTTACAGAAGATATTGCGCTAAACCGAGCAAAATAGAAAACCATGATTTATGTAGCCGACCCCAACTAGTTGGGAAAAATGCTTTGTTGTTGTTTTTTTTATATAGATTATTGAATGCTGATTTTTTTTCAAATGAATAGAAGTATATTGAGATGGGTTAAGGCAGTTGTATTTGGCTGCAAAATAAGTAATGCCCCAGTTTAAGTTCAACTCTTCTTGGATTCATTCATCATTTACCTTTTCTTTCAATAGAACAATTGATATGAGAAAGAGTTGGATTCATTCATCATTCTTTTTTTGAGAAACAATGGCATTTGATTTTTTATTTTTTTTTGATAAAAGATGACTAACGTCATCGCTTCATTAACGAACGATTAACGAAACACAAAATATCGATCCACAGTACATCAGTCTCCATATTACATACCGTCACTCACCAAGTGATATATATAAAAAAACAACAAAACATGAACCGGCCCATCAAGCCATCATTCAAAAGACGATATTACAAACCATCGCTCAAAAGACAATACCACAACCATCAAAGAAGCATCCTGCCAATCTGATCCATATCCGATCCTGAGATGCTTTCAGTCGCTAAGCCCCATCTCCCAACCGCGTTTTCTTCTTTCCACCTGTGAATACGTTCCACTCATGAATGATTGAATAAATTTTATGCATCAAGAATGACAATGAATGATAAATCTTATGAAAGCAGAAATCGTTTCGATCCAACCACAACCTCCACACAGTTGCAGCTACTAATGTATCCCACTGATGAATACTCTCACTCCGAACTCTAATAATATTGTTGTTTCCCCACACATCTAAGAATGCCCTAGGTTTCCCTGCCCCCCTAAAATCTAACACAACCGTATCCCAAACAATACTCGCTCTCGAGCACCGAAACAACAAATGATTAGTATCCTCGTCTTCCTGCTGACACCTATCACGGGTAGAGTTGGGAATTATATTTCTCTTCTTTAGGTTGGACTTACAGAGAATGGCGTCGTGATACACCAACCAGAGGAACACCTTGACCTTAAGGGGAACCCCTATACCCCAAATACGATCGCACTCAAAATTCCTCAATCCTCCATCATTCAACCACCTGTACATAGACTTGACAGAGAAAACAGCACTAGAATAAATATTCCAAACCCTTTCATCCTCGATATCGTTTGAATATTTCCCTTCACTCCTAATGAAAGAGTTCAACTTCCAAAGCTGACCTAAGCATTCCTGATTTGGATTACTGTGGACATCTATGGTGAGCATGTTGTTCCGCCATACGTCTGCTACCAGAACATCGTTATTTAATGACGCAGACGTCGCCTCTGGGAACAGGTTAAACAGCGTGTTGTTTCCGCACCATTTATCCTTCCAAAATCTTGTATTTTTTCCGTTCCCAATCCTACATAAGGTATTATCGTGGTAGATGGTCTCCACCTTGCATAACAATGCCTTGTTCATTGCTCTAAGATCTAAAACCCCCAACCCCCCATACTCCTTACGCTTGCAGACCCTCCCCCATTGCATAAGGTACACCCCTTTGTTGTTCTCGCTCGCGCCTTTCCACAAAAATCTCTTCCTGAATTTATCGATCTTTCTAATTACCCATTTCGGAAGCTCGTACATGGACATCATATAGATTGGAATGCTATTTAGGACCGAATTGATAAGTGTCAACCTACCACCCAACGAAAGAGATCTTCCCTTCCAACCAGACAATCGTTTACCAATTTTGTCAATGAGCAGGTTCCAATCCTCCCTAGTCAGCGCACCCGGTCTCAGTGTCGAACCCAAATACGATATCGGGAACGCTCCCACAGGGCACCCTAACATGCTTCCCATTTTATCTGTCGCGAATGAGGCCTCTGTGCTGATAGGGATGATACAGCTTTTGGTCGGGTTGATCTTCAGCCCAGACCATGCTTCAAAACATTTGATCAATACCCCTATAGAGATAGCTTCCTCCTCCGTAGCTTTCTCGAACATTAGAGTATCATCCGCATATTGAAGTATGGAGATAGGATCTTTCACACCTTTAACCGAAATCCCTCTGATAGGACCCCCTTCTCTCCCTCTTTTTACCATCTCCGCTAGCCCGTCTGCAACAATGGTAAACAACAAAGAAGATAGTGGATCCCCCTGTCTGAGCCCTCTTAGACATCTAATTTCTTTTCCCCTCCACCCATTAGTCTGCACATTTGAATTCCCTCCCTTTAGGCACAGTTGAATCCACTGACGCCATTTTACCCCGAACCCTTTCAACATTAGAGCCTCGTCCACCGCTTCCCACTCTACTGAGTCATATGTTTTTTGAAAGTCTATCTTGAGCACGAACCCGTCAACTTTATCTTTGTGTCCTCTATACACCACCTCGTGAGCGGAAGCGATACTATCCATAATGTCTCTACCCTTAATGAATCCACTCTGAGACTCCCCGACCATGTCCCTGAGATTTGGGGCTAACCTTCGTGCAAGAACTTTGGTAATAATCTTAAACGACCTATTTAAAAGACTAATGGGCCTCAAATCATCTATCGACCGCACCTCTTTCTTCTTTGGAATAAGTACAATATTAGCATAATTAAGCCTATCCACCTGGGCCGTTCCCTCGAAGAACTCTTTAAGTATATTCATGAAATCGTCTTTTATAATGGCCCAAAATAGGCTATAGAAAAGCAAAGGAAACCCATCCGGCCCCGGCGCTTTATCTTGACCCAACTCTTTTATTGCGTCCACCGTCTCTTCCTCTGTGAAAGGACCTTCGATACCTTCACTACCTCCGATCCTTGAGGACTCCCACATATCCGAATGAAACCTACATTTGTATGTTGCTTGACCCCCAAGCAGACATTTGAATTTACCATCTATGTGACTTCTAATTAAATCCTCATTCTCTACCCAAGCCCCATCAATGTCCAACCCATTTATCTTATTATACCTATTCCTCTCATTTGCCATCTTATAGAAAAAATTTGTATTCGCATCCCCTTCTTTCAACCCCTGTATTCTGGACTGTTGCTTCCAATACATTTCTTCCATCTGCTCTAAATGAAAAATTTCTTGTCTGCTTGACCTGAGCTCATCATCCATCTGTGATTGGAGAGTCCCATGTTCCTGTAATAATTCCAACTCTACAATTCTAGCTTCCAACATCTGTACCTTACTTTTCCTTTCCCCAAATTCTTTATAATTCCACAACTTCAAGCACCTGCGCAACCTTCTGATTTTTTCATTCCAAACTCCTACCGCTCCTTCATTTGTGGTCCTCTCCTTCCAAGAATCCTGGATGATCGATCGTAAATCTTGGTGTGTTGTCCAAATCTTTTCGAAGTGAAATTGATGTTGAACACCCTTAGACCCGATACCACAATCTAACCCTAAGGTACAATGGTCCGACGTCAAATGGGGCAGAGATCTGACAAAAGCCGTCGGATACTCCTCTTCCCACTCAGGCGAAACTAGAATTCTGTCTAGCTTAGCAAGAATGGGATTAGTCTGCATATTCGACCACGTGAATCTTCTATCGGCACTACTTACCTCCATCAACTCTAATTCCTCGATGATGGAATTAAAGTTACTGTTAGGATTTGAATGGGTTGTGGATTGTTAGGGTTTTGAGATGATGGATGAGAAGAGAGGAAGAAGAAGATGTCGGCTCCTATTAGAGATTAGGGCAAAAATGTTGATTAGTATTCATTTGATTCTAAGTATTACATATATGAAGATACTAAGCCCAATGGGCCCTAAGAGCAATTTGGGTCATAACATAACAATCTCCACCTTGAACCAAATTGCATCTAAAACAAACTAAAACATAAAGCAAACATAACATAAACAAACTAGCAACATGCTAGAAACAAAACTAGCTCCAACTAGCTAGAAACAAACCGACATCAAACTTGAACAAAGCTTGAACTTTGCAATTGGAAGAGGCTTTGTGAGCATATCGGCCGGATTCGATTCGGTACCAATCTTCTTCACGGCAACCTTGCCATCCGAGATCACATCTCGAACAAAATGGTATCGAATGTCCATGTGCTTCGTCTTCTCATGGTACATGCGGTCCTTAGTCAAATGAATCGCACTTTGGTTGTCACAAAACACCTCAACAGGACCTTCAAGTGAAGACATCTCACCAACAAATGTCTTGAGCCAAATAGCCTCCTTAATAGCCTCAGTAATCGTCATATATTCGGCCTCAGTGCTTGAGAGTGCAACGGTGGCTTGAAGTGTAGACTTCCAACTAATTGCACAATCTCCAAGGGTAAAGACATAACCCGTCAAGGAACGCCTCTTGTCCAAATCACCCGCAAAATCCGCATCCACAAAGCCCGTCAGTTTCTTGCCACTACCAAACTCCAAACAAGCATCAATAGTACCTCTCAAATAGCGGAAGATCCACTTCACTGCTTCCCAATGCCCTTTCCCCGGACAAGAGAGATATCTACTTACCACACTAACGGTTTGAGCAATGTCGGGTCGAGTACACACCATCAAGTACATGAGACTCCCGACTGCACTTGAATATGGAACCTTTTCCATATATTTCTTCTCATCATCGGATTTTGGGCTTAAAGCGGCCGAAAGCTTGAAATGCGCCGCAAGAGGTGTTGAAACAACTTTCGCTTTCTCCATGCCAAAACGGCGTAGCACTTTCTCGGCAAAACTCCTTTGTGAAAGAAATAACTTTCTCTTGGACCTATCCCTTTTGATCTCCATCCCGAGAATCCTTTTGGCGGCCCCCAAATCTTTCATCTCAAATGCCGAACTTAGTTGCTCTTTTAACCTCCTAACTTCTTTCAAGTTTGAGGATGCAATCAACATGTCATCCACATAGAGCAACAAGTAAATGAAATTCCCACCATCCAACTTCTTGAAGTAAACACAACTATCATAATTGGAACGATGGAAATTAATACTCACCATGAATGAGTCAAACTTCTTATACCATTGCCGCGGTGATTGCTTAAGGCCATAAAAGGACTTCTTCAAAAGACACACACGGTTCTCCTTTCCCGCAACCTCAAAACCCTCCGGTTGGCTCATGTAAATCTGCTCCTCCAAATCACCATGCAAGAAGGCAGTTTTCACATCCATTTGCTCCAATTCCAAATCCTTCATTGCCACCAAAGAGAGCAAAACTCGAATGGAGGTGTGCTTAACTACAGGAGAGAACACATCATTGAAGTCCACACCTTGGACTTGACTGTACCCTTTAGCTACTAGCCTTGTCTTATATCGAAAATCCGCGGGATTTAAGCCATCAATCTTCCTCTTAAACACCTACTTGCAACCCACAATCCTCTTACCACTCGTAGGCTTCACAAGAGACCAAGTCTCATTTTGTTGCAAAGATTGTAACTCTTCATTCATAGCGGCAACCCAATTGGCCGCATCATTAGAAGAAATGGCTTCCTTGTAGGAAGATGGCTCACAATACTCCACATCCTTTGCAATTGCCAAACAATAAGCAAAGTTGGAGTATCCATACCTTGTAGGTGGTCTTGTTTCTCTTCTAGTTCGGTCCCTTGCCAATGCATATGGTTGTACCTCTTCTTGGGCTTCCTCCAAATTGACATCATCATGTGAGATCAAATCATCACCTTCTTGGACCGGCGCCTCAAACTCCACCTTCTTCTCAACCTTCTCATTCTCCTTAATAGTCGGCTCGGGTGCAACATCATTTGCCTTCAACATGGCCGACTCATTGAAAATGACATCTCTTGAAATAAGGAATTTGGATGATTCGGGACACCACAACTTATACCCCTTCACAATTCTGGGATACCCAACAAAAATACACTTCTTCGATCTAGGCTCCAACTTTCCTTCATTCACATGTACATAAGCGGGACAACCAAACACCCTCAAATTCGAATAATCGGCCGTCTTACCCGACCACACTTCTTCGGGTGTCTTCAACTCAATTGAAGTGGTAGGAGATCGATTCACCAAATAGCAGGATGTGTTAATGGCTTCCGCCCAAAACTCCTTACCCAAACCCGCATTTGAAAGCATACTTCTAGACCTTTCAAGTAGTGTCCTATTCATCCTTTCTGCAACACCATTTTGTTGTGGAGTGTTGACCACCGTCTTGTGCCGAACAATCCCTTCAGCCTTGCAAAAATTGTCAAACTCACGGTTGCAAAACTCCAAACCGTTATCGGTTCTCAACCTCTTAACTTTCCTTCCTGTTTGGTTCTCCAAAAGTGACTTCCATTCTTTGAAGGTGCTAAACACATTACTTTTCTCTTTCAAGAAATAAATCCAAACCTTCCTTGAGAAATCATCAATGAAAGTAAGCATATAACGAGAACCATTACCTTTGGAAGGCTCACGAGAAGGTCCCCAAAGATCCGAATGGATGTAGTCAAGTGTTCCCTTGGTCGAATGAATGGCCGTGGAGAAGCTCAACCTCTTATGCTTGCCAAATACACAATGCTCACAAAACTCCAAGTTGCCCGTGCATTAGCCACACAACAAGCCTCTCTTGCTCAAAATGGTCATTCCTCGCTCGCTCATATGCCCCAATCTCATATGCCAAAGCCTAGTAGTCTCCTCATCCGACATAGTACCCGAACGTGCAATGGCGGCCGAGCCCGTGACCGTGGAACCTTGTAAGAAATAAAGAGTTCCAATTCTCTTCGCCTTCATGATTGTGAGAGCCCATTTAGAGACTCTGAGGACTCCACCTTCACTTTGGAACTTACATCCCTTTTCTTCAAGAGACCCCAAAGAAATCAAATTCTTAGACAAATCGGGTATATGCCTCACACCCGTCAACCTTCGGATCTTTCCATCATGGAACTTAATTGTCACCGAACCAATCCCGGCAACCTTACACATATTGTTGTTCCCCATGAGAACCTTACCATCTGTAGGCTCATAAGTCTCAAACCAATCTCTATTCGGAGTCATGTGTTGCGAAGCACCCGTATCCATCACCCAACAATGCATATCATCAACATTAGTATCTGTCACACAAAGAGTATCAACCGTGTCACATTCGGCCACATTGGCCTCCTCCGAAGAAGAACCTTTACTATCCGCCTTTTGTTTATTTTTGAGCTTGAAACAATCGGCCTTAATGTGTCTCTTCTTCTTACAATAGTTGCACGTCAAATTCTTGTGCCTAGACTTCGAACGGGTCCTTGTATCTTTCGAGTTTCGGTCTCATGACCTACCTCGATCAACAACTAAACCAACACCTTGGCTCCCTTTCTCATTATTGGTCATCTCACTATCAATGTGCAACTTGGCTTGCAAATTGCTCTTAACATCATCTAGAGAAATTTTATCTCTACTATAAATCAACATGTCTCTAAACGCCTTGTATGATGCGGGCAATGAGCATAATAACAAAAGGGCTTGGTCCTCATCCTCCACCTTAACATCAATCTTACTTAAATCATTCAAAATAGATGCAAACTCCGTAATATGATCGGAAATTGATGTACCTTCAACCATGCGAAGAGTGTAGAGGCGCAACTTCAACCGCAGTCGATTGGTGAGGGACTTCTTTATGTAGATGTTCTCCAACTTCTCCCACAAAGCCTTAGCGGTCTTCTCCGATAGGACCTCTTGCAATGTCGAATCGCTCAAACACAATTGGATAATAGAGAGCGCTTTATCATCCATCTCTCTCCATTTCTTATCCGCCACCGCATCAATCAATTTTTCTCGACCAAAAATAGCATCCTTAACGCCTTGGCTCGACAAAATCGCTGCCATACGCACTTGCCATAATGCAAAACTCGTCTTTCCATCATACTTCTCAATATCATATTTTCCCGACATATCCATACAAATTTCTTGAACTCAATTCAACAAAACACCAAATTTTCCCCCAAAAATTAATTACTCAAATCACAAAAATCAAACCTTCCTTCTTGATATCCTTCTCCTCCAATGCTCCCGACGACAAAGACCAAGAAACCCAAGATCTGGACTGGACGAAGCAATCACCACGGGATCAATCAGCAACAACCGCAAAGGAAGAGAAACAACTGGCTGCTGCTTCTCCGGAATCAATCAGCAACCGGAATCAATCAACTGGGGCCGTTCGGCAGGGCTGAAGTGGTCGGGAGAAGGGCTCGACGACGGATCTGCGGGATTTGGAGGTGAGAAGATTTGGAGGTGAGAAGAAGGGACAGTGAGAAGATCGATGGGGTTTTGGAACCTAGCTCTGATACCAGTTTGTTAGGATTTGAATGGGTTGTGGATTGTTAGGGTTTTGAGATGATGGATGAGAAGAGAGGAAGAAGAAGATGTCGGCTCCTATTAGAGATTAGGGCAAAAATTTTGATTAGTATTCATTTGATTCTAAGTATTACATATATGAAGATACTAAGCCCAATGGGCCCTAAGAGCAATTTGGGTCATAACATAACAGTTACATCTATCAATCCAGCTCGCTCCTCTTCCATTATACTCGTGCCCAAATCTAGTTATGTTAAAATCCCCTCCAATCACCCAAGGACCCGCCCACGAATTCCTAATGTCTTTTAATTCAATCCAAAATTGCTCCCGCATCCTAGAATCGTAGGGACCGTAAATAGAAGACACCATATGAACTTTGTTATTTCCTCTATGTCTAAGACGAACTGTGACTGAAAAGGACCCAATTAATTCGCTCAATATCTCAAAATAGTTATTATCAACTCCGATCGCTATACCACCCAAGTAACCGGTGGCATTCTTAAATCTCCACTCGAAGGCCCCTATATACTTAATAACGCGGAAATCGGCGGCGGAAGGATTAATTAATCTGGTATCTTGAAACGCACAAATACTCGGCTTTCTCCTAGCAATTGATTCCCCTATCTATCTTTTCTTAATCTTCTGTCTCATCCCCCTAACGTTCCAGAAAATGTATAACATTAACAAAAAGTTGACATCTACCCTCCCATAACTGTCTAACCCCACGATCTCCTAACTGCCCACCCCATTATTGATCCCTCTGATAAAATTGATTTGCTTTAACTGATCTATTCTACTAGAGCCCAATGCAATACCATAAAGACTTGCATAATAAATCAAAGAGTCATCATTCAGTAAATGCAATATAGAAGTGTTATTGATAATAATATTTTCGCATGCTGAAGCTGGTTCTTTAGCTCTGGCTGCTGCTTTGATTAAGTCGTCTTCGCTCGGACCTTGTGAGCTCCACATATCCAACTGCCTTTGTTTTCTTGACTTCAAATGCCATTGTTTTCTTGAAATGCCATTAATGCCATTGTTTTCTTGACTGGAAACTGTAAAGGGCGTTCAATCGTTTCTCTTCATGTGCTGACGTAAATCATGCACCTATCTTTCATTTTCTTGTGAATTAAGCCTTAAGTCATTCATTAAAATTATAAAATATGATATGGATTGTACCTGAGGTATGATTTGATGGACTGATTTTGAAAAACCTGAATAGCTTACCAACTCGTAGAATCATTTGCGTGATTTCTCTGTAGCTAATGGCCTAATAGTGGTAGTTACAACAACAGCAATAACCAAATGTTGTAAGAACATGCCATTGCTATGCATTAGCAAATTGGCTATTAGGAAAAAAGAGTGTCTTGTTCCCTCAACTACTTGCTTCAAAAAGCTCACTTTTCTCTCTCTCTCTCTCAATTTTGCTTTTATTAATGCAATGTGGATCTTAATTATACAAAGGTGAGGTACAGATTAGGTGAGCCATCGTCTCCTATGGCCTAACTAAAAGAATTTTAAAACTCATACAGAAAATGCTTTAGGCCAGAGCAGTTGAACACTAAGAGATTTCTTCTACTTCATTACTTTCAATCATGAATTTGCACTGTTCATCAAAAACTTCTAATGCAACTTGTTGCGCTAAGCAACACTTCTTATGGTTCTTCTATTAATCCACCATTTTAGTTCATCTCAGCTTCATGGCTAAACCCTTGGACTTCTATGAGGTTCTCAACATACCAAAAGGCGCAACCTCGGAAGAAATAAGAAGGGCCTACAAAATCCTCGCGAAGAAATGGCATCCTGACAAGCACCCGGTCGCCTCCAAACCTGAAGCAGAGGCCAGATTCAAAGCTATCTCCAAAGCTTATGAGGTAGCCTACTACTTCTCATTTCACTTATCTTTTCATGATATTCATTCATGTCCTCGGTATTTGGTATTGAGTATCAGTAATTCATTGGTGATATGATATCTGATATGGATATATCGGAAGTATCAGTCATACAAAATCATGGTTTCTAGTACTATTCTGATAACTTTTGCGATACACAGGCTAAAAAGTAGTTTCCGTTTGGGATAATATTTTTGTAGGCACTTAATGCTGAGGAGTGCAGAAGGATGCTCAGGGCCAAATGCAACAATATATTTCCTTACTTGGAACTTAACCAAAGAGAGACCATGAATGAGCACTCGAACAGAACATGTTATTATTCTGCGACTTCTGAAGTTAAAAGGAAGCTTGAGTGCACACTCGAGGAACTTTATTGGGGCTGCAAAAAGGAAGTAAGGTTCACAAGAGATGTAGTCACCAAATCAGGGTAAGAAACATTGGGGAACACAGTATCAGTGTATGATTTCTCTGTTATAAAATTTCAACATTTCTACCATAAATTATATCCATAAGTTTGTTCTGCTCTTGGTGCGTACGTAGGTTGGTGATTCAGAAGCCCGAATTGCACACAATACTCGTGAAGCCAGGATGGAAGAAGGGAACAAGAATTATCTTCGATTCCATGGGAAGCAACAGGCCCGGGCATCTCCGTGCTGACCTTGTGTTCTTAGTATCAGAACAGCCTCATCCCTACTTCAAGAGAGTAGGCGATGATTTAGTACTGAAAGTGAAGGTTCCCTTAGTGAATGCGCTAACTGGCTGGTCGTTCTCATTCAGACTCATCAATGGCGAGAAGATGAGCTGCTCGTTTCACGGAGAGATTATTTCGCCTGGGTTTGAGAAGGTGATCAAAGGACAAGGCATGCCGTTAGCTAATGACAAGGGTTTGAAGGGCGATTTGAGGATTAAGTTTCTTATAGTTTTTCCTGAGAAGCTAAGTGAAGAACAGAGAAGGGGCATCAGAGAGGTTCTTCAAAATAGCAACTCATGAGTAGTCATTTTTCGAGTTCATGTTGTTGTTCTCGAACTATCTCTAATATTATAACTCAAGATTTGTGTGTGAAGCCGAAACATTTAGTTGACATGAATGTACAATTCTTATCGGTTTTAGTCTTCAACATACTACCATAAATCCAAAAGGAACATAGCTTGCTGTTTATGCTATTAAAAGAACATGCAATGCATGCAATTTTTCTCGTATATCTACTAACCAATGCCATGTATATAATCTAAAATTGGTTGAGAAAGAAAGGTACATCTACTACGCATGCTTATTGAACGAGCTCTATCTGTACTTAAATAATGGTGGTCAATTTTCCTTGTTGACTGAATTTGTTGGTTAGCGAAAAAGAGCAAATAATTATAGTAATTTATTTTGGAATATTGGTCATTATGAATAGAAAGATCATAATGTCTCTAGTCTGATTTTTTTTTCCCTGAAGTCAACAAAAACAATTAAGTTAGATTGAATGAGATTGTGATTAGATGTTTACTAGTATTTTACACGTGTGACCGCACGTCTTAATAAATATAGTTTTTAAAAGTAAAAATTCACACGTAGTCTGGATTTGATCTAAAACCTTATTTACAATAGTTATACACGTGCGTTGTACAGGTTGGTAGATGGACAAATTACACTAAGACCTTCTTCCATTATAGTAGTAGAGATTATTGACATAATCAGTGTAGATAAATCCTCACTCACGTTGAATCCAGTTTATGTCAAGTATTCAAGAAATTGTTTTTGTTTTCCTGTTGAATCTTTTTCACGGCTCAGTAGATAATTTGACAAACTAATGATTTTTTTGTGCGTATTTCAGAGTACGGTTAACCAATATGTAACTAATCAATCATGATAAATTGGATTGGATTTTGCGGGTTTTTTTTTTCTTTTCTCTCTTTTTATTTTTTATTTTTTTGTGTACCTCGAGAGAATGTTGATTCTTTTGCTGCCTCTGGTTAAGATATTCTCATTTAAAGAACTATGTTTGGAATATTAGCTTGTTACTTAGGAATAATGATGACATCTATAAGAATGGAAGATTTTCATATGGTCTGCTTTTGAATGTTTTCCGAATCTTTACCATGTATTTGGTCTCTGTTTTGATAGGTGAACAAACTAAGCAAAAATTGTGTTGAAAATTAGTTAAGCAACTAATTGTGAAATGGAACAAGCTTCCCTGCATTTTTCTATAGTTTCATCACTGGCACTTCTATTTAGTAGCCATGTCGTAGAGGACACCTGAATCCGACACGAATTGATAATTTAAGGCTCTTCTTCATATCAGTGTGTCGTGTCGCACCATATCCGTCCTTCATAGCTGTTTCATAATTCCCATCCTAGATAGTATAAATTAGAGATGGATGAGGGTAGGATTACAATATCCTTAGCAAGTTATAGTTGCGTATCAAGATTGATTGATATAGTACTAATTTAGAAATGGAAATTCCTAAACCTAGTTATGTTAAAGAGTTGAGAATTAATTGAAGGTACAACCTGCTTTTTGGCAGATTGTTTCCTAACTTTGATCAGGGTTCAATTCTTTTGTTTTGCTCCAAATATCCAAATATTGAGTGAAAGGAACTTAAACCAACTTGAGTATTGGACGTATATACATAAAAAAAAAGTTAGGTATATAATTTATAGGTAGATGAATTAATTAGCAATGCACTATAGTATCACTATCATGACACCCCAATTTCATCAATTAATTAATTCATTGTTATCCACCATTTCCCTATATATATATAAAACAACAAATCTTTTTCCATAATCTGTACATTGATCAATTAATTAAGAGAGTGATCTTTCATGGATTCGTACATCTTTTGTCAATGGAGTAGTTGTTTTGTTACTTCTTAAAAGAAGCAAGAACATATAATTTTCTAAAGTGCTTTTGGTCCTTTCTTTGAATAATACAAGCAAAATTAATTGATTTTCTATAAAAAGCACTTATTTAATAAGAAGGGGGTAATTCAATAATCTAAATGGCCCCCTTTCTAACAAGAAAAGGATGTTTTTCAAATTGTAGTTAAAATGCAATTATAATTGTAGTTAAAATCTTTTTTTTCCATGAGTGTTGGTAAACTTTTTGTAATATTTCAATCAAAATACTCCCAAATTATTATATCACAATAATTTTTTATTTTTTTTGTGGATCGTATGGATAGGACTCGAGGAAAGTTCCAGCCGAAATCAGAGATATATATGTACACATATAGCCATCCGATCAAAGAGAGAAGAATTGAGAGATAAAACTCAGAGAGAAGGAGAGAGAAGGGGTAGCTGGAAGAAGTGAAAAGTCCAAACTACCCTCAATATTAGATGAGAAGAGCAGGAGAAACCATAGCCACCCGATCAAGATCAGGATCCGATCATGGATCGGACGGTCGTGGGAGAGTGCACACCAAAGGGGTGCGCAACTGAAGAGCCTCTCTCTCTCTCCACATACACATACATATATTACTGTTATACAACATCACTGATAATAAAAATATTACATTTCCGGACAGAGATTAGGTTGTAGCCTTAAAAACAGGAAGGTTGAGCATAATGCACGTAGAAGAGGGAATTAGGGAGTGTTGTTTTTTGGGGGAAAGTGATTGGTTTATACTTAATGAATTAATTAATATTATCTATGATCTAATTGTGTTTCTATGTGCTAATAGTTTACTAAGATCTAATAAACTGTCTATGAGAATATCTGAACAGTCCCAGCAATTTTTTTTTAAATGTAATCGGAGCGGAGCGAGATATATATATATATATATATATATATATATATATATATATATACTAGATTTGCCCGTGGCCACGTGACTACGGTACGTCTTCAAAACGATACAATATATAAAAACAGTAAATTAATAATTATGTAGCTGAAATTTGAATGGTATGATAATAATTAGTTGTAAATAAAAGTCCATATTTTCATTAGTATATTGTGAAAAATAATTATCAATTAGGGTATAAAAGTCCATGTTTCTATATCTATATAATAAATTACAAAGAAAGTTATCAAGTGGCTCTCATTCAGTCTCCCCAAAAATCAATGGTCCAGATTAATTCTCACAATACATATTTTTCCGCCAAAAATTTCAAACCCCATAACTCAAATACAAATCCCCCCTCTCTCTCTCTTCCGAAAAGTCCCCCCCCCCCCCCTCTCTCACCATTGTCTATCTCTCTCTCTCTCTCACTCTCTTCCACCGCTCTCTCTCAATATATCCCGCCCTCTCTCTCCATCTTCCCGACATTGGTAAAAAGACACGACTAAATAAGAGGAGAATCAGCCAGCAATGGCCCCAGTTGCAAAACTCAAACCAAGCCTGTAACACTCAACTCAACAAAGAATAAAACATAAGTAGCAAAAGGCATCACCCAAAAAGCCTAAGAGGAGCAGCCCAAAGTGTCGAGCAGTCGGTCAGGAGGAGGAAAACAAAACAAAGAGACATCACAGCGCCACTAACCAGTTAGACGAGAATCAAAAAGACGATGAAGAACACCACCTCAAAAACACAGCTCGAAGAGGGTCACTACACAGAAAAAAAAAAGACACCGAAAACTTGCATTAATGAATCAGCTAGTCAACCCAAAAAAAACAGCTCAAAAATACGAGAAAATATAAAGAGAAAAGAAGACTCCCTCTAAGAAGAGGGAAGAGCCCAAAGAAACCACCACAGGAAATTACGGCACATTCAAACCACCTTGTAACAGAGACAGAACAAAAGAATCGAGATATCTAACTGTAGAGTTTCTTTTTTCTTAGCGGGTAAAATATTAGACCAGAAATGGGCAAAATACAAAACGTCCTTAATAAGACAGTCAATGGTGCAGAATTGATTCATAAAGATCATGTTGTTTAGTTCTTTCCAAACAACCCAAATGATGGTCATCATGGTCATATCCCACGATAGCCGAAGATGGCGCTTAATATTGTATTTTCTCCGATCACTCCATCCAACGTCAAAGACCGTGGAAAACTATTGATACGCCAAGCAGATATGCAAATATACCAAATCGGTCTAATGAAAGGACAGTGAATGAATAGGTGATTATTAGTCTCGATATGAATTCTACACAAGATACACTTTTGACCGATGGCGAGATTCTTCATGTTTAGATTCTCCAGCGTAAGAAGCTTGTTGTAGATAACAAGCCAAACAAGAATCCTAACCTTAAGAGCATCCATTATCGTTTGCTAAAAACTCAAAAATGAGCATTTGAGTTGAAAAAACACCCCACTATCATTCGCTAAAAAACCAAAATTAATAGTAGGAGTGAACAGTCAATCGCTAAAAATAGCAGCGACTTTAGATGATTGCTAAATACAGAAGACGGTGGATCAAGCTCCGTTCGTTTAATTTTTTGTTTGTAATATGGTCGGATCCGTCCGCCAAGTTCTTTAATATATTTTTTCTCAAAATTACTAAAATGTCATTTAAATAAATTAAAGAATCAAAAAAGAAAAAATTTGCTCGAACGGAAGAAGATCTTACGTCCGACAATTTGTTCAGATTTTTTTTCTTCAAAAAAATACTAAATTGCAATTACAATAATTACGAGAAAATGACATTAAAATAATTTTAAAAATCAAAAAAGAAAAAAAATTGCATGGACAGAAGATCTTCATCCGTCCAGACAATTTGTTCACAATTTTTTTCCAAAAAATTACTAAATTGTCAACACAATAATTAAGAAAATGCCATTAAAATAATTTTAAAATTAAAAAAAAATAAAAAAAAGATCGAACGGAAGATCTTCTTCCGTCTGGCCAAAAAGAAGCTTTTAAAAAAATCGTCTACTCTTCTAAATTTAGCACTAATGACTGCAGCACTCGACGTCAAAAGTTATTTACCAAATGCTAAAATTGCAAAATTTAGCAGCAATGATAGTGGAGGGTCTAAGAGGAGCTATATTTTGCCAAACGTGTTTGTAAAATAGGGTAATAACACCCTCATTATTGAGGAAAGTATAGAAAGATTTAACAGAATACGTCCCAATGTTGGACCATCTCCATCTGACGTCGTCTCTTGCTTGCCATTGATAAGAACCCAGCAAGACAAGTTGTCGAATATAATCAGAATGTTGTTAGAGAGAAAGAGATCTTCTAAACGGGATATTCCAATCCCTCTGGCTATGACGGGTGAAAAAATACGATACCACAGTGGCATACGGATTAGAAGCTAAATAAAAGAGAAGAGAATAAAACTACAATTTTATTATTACCAATCCAAAAAAAACCAAAATCTTATAGTGGAACCGTCGCTACAATTTTTTTTACATACCACATCTAAATGGCTCTACCGCCTTCCACAACCCTTTCCAAAAGGGTGAGGTTTCAACCGCCACTTTGGAATGCAGGTCCCAGACTTTTTCCTCTTATGATACTTGTTCTTCACTAGACGGATCCAAGCTAAATCATCACATTTGAGAACTTTCCACAACCATTTACCTAGAAGCGCCAAATTTTGGTGCCGCAAGTTAATAATGCCATGACCCCCTTCTCTTTTGGATTTACACACCTTTTGCTAGCTGCAAAGGTGTTTACCAATTGAGAAAGTGTCGGAACCCGACCAGAAAAATTCTGCCCGATATTATCAATACGTTTGATAATCGAAGAAAGCAAGAAGAAATAAGACATCATATAAAGAGGGATGGATGATAAGACCAAATTAACCAAAGTGAGTAACCTGTCCCGAGACATCTACCGGTCTGACCAAGAGGTGAGTCTAGACTCAATTCGGTCAATCATCAGATCCTTATGAAGAGACCCCCAACGAAGAGGAACACTGAGATACATAACCGAAAATGAGCCAGAAGCACAGTTGAAGAAATTAGCAATTTCTGTTTGTTGATCAACGAACCCACCAAGCCAAAATAACTGAAGATTTATTGAAATTGATTGACAAGGCAGAAACGCTCTAAAAAAGATAAATGAGAAATTCTAAGTTACGAAGAGAGGGGCCATGAGGTTTAGCAAATAGAATTGTGTCATCGACATATTATAGATTGAGAATCCCCTTGAACCCATTGAAGTTGCTCAATCCGTGGATGATATTGGCATCACCAGCTTTAAGGAGCATTATACTGAAAACATCAGCAAGTAGAACAAAAAGTAGAGAGGAAATCAGGTCTCCCTGACGGAGGCCCCGTTTACATTGAAACTTATTGCCATCAACACCGTTAATTAAAACCGACGATGTACTAGCGAAATGAATACAACGAATCCAAAAAATCCATTTAGGCCCAAAACCACGATGGAGAAGAATGTTAAAGAGGAAGGGCCAACTAACTTTATCATAAGCCTTTTCAAATCATTCTTAAGTAAAGTCCCCTACGATTTGGAGCGGTGACAACCGGAGATAATCTCCTGAGCACACGCAACACTATCCAAAATAAACCTATCTTTAATAAAGGTTGACTGCGCCAAATCAATAAGAGGATAAATAACAATACTCAATCTATTCGCATTTTTTTGAATTTTTTTTTCATTTTCGGAATTAAATAATTAATTATCGAAAATATTAATTAATTATTCTAATTTAATAATTATTTTTCCAGAATTTTTAAATAATTTTTTCTGAATTAATAATTATTTTTAGAATTTTTTTAATTTTTTTCGGTTTTTTAAATATTTTTTCGGATTTTTTAAATAATTAAAACAATTAAATTAATTAATTAATTAATTAATTATTACCTGGACACGTGGCGCATTTCTGAGCGTCGATCATGATCAGATGTGCGCGCATCGTGAAGCAGATCACGTTCTGGACACGTGGCGCGTTTCTGAGCGTCGATCATGATCAGATGTGCGCGCATCGCAAAGCAGATCATGTTCTGGACACGTGGCGCGTTTCTGAGCGTCGATCGTGTCGTGACGCGATTTTTGAGAAGATCGGACGGCGCATGTAGGTCGGCAACATTTTTCTCCAATTTTGAGCTCGGATTGCATGTTGCTCGGAATCCCAGCTACTTCGTGCACATTTCACGCAGCTCGGCATCCGACCAAGGAGGTGAAGCCACGTGGCGATGCCACATGGCATAATATGTATATATTCTTTCTTTTCTCTCCCGCCCAGTTCCTTTCTTCTTGTCTTCTTTACTCTTCTTCTCCGACCCTGCCTTCGACCCAGCCCTGCCTCCGACCCCATCTCCAACTCCGTTCCTGTGAGGGCCACTGGAGCTCGGCGAGCTCGGTGTACGGCCATTGGAGGAGCTCGACAAGGGAGAGAGCTGGAGCTCGACAAGGCCATGGCAGAGCTTGTGATGAATGGGAGCACGACATGGAGCTTGGGAGTTCGGCGAGAGGCGACGAGCGGAGTGGGGCTCATCGGAGGTGGAGCTCGGCGCTGTAGTGGAGCTTCGACGGTGTGGAGACGAAGGTGGAGCTCAGCATCGGAGCTCGGAGGTGGAGTAGAGCTGGCGAAGGAGATGAAGGTGGAGCTCGGCTATGGAGTGGTTTCCGACATCGTTGGAGGTGGTGAAGCTCCTCGTTGGAGCTCGGTGCCAAGGCGACGCTCAGCGAAGAAGTAGGAGCTCTGAGCTTCGACGGTATGGAGATGATGGGTTCGGCTCGGCATTGTGGATGTCAACGCTTCGGAGCTTGGTGACGGAGCTCGTCGGAGGTAGAGCTCGATGGAGGTGAGCTCGGCGTCTTGGAGTTGAGCTGTTGGAGGAGGAGCTCGGTGGAGGTGAGCTCGGTGTCTTGGTCGGTATTGGTTTGGCGGGGTTCGTCGAACGTGGAGCTCGGTGGTTGCTCGAGCGGTTTGGGTTCGGAGCCCCGCTCGAGAGGATCTTGAAGATGACAAGTTGGTTTTCTTTCCTTCGGTTTTGGAGGGAACGTGCGGAAGAAGAAGAAGGAGAGGAATGAAGAAGGTACGGGTCGGTTGTGGGTATCGGATCAGAACCCGACCCGTTAGCCTTTATTTATTTATTTATTTTTTTCCTCTCTTCCTTGCTACTTCTTGTTCGGCAAATTCGAGCACGGATTTTGATGTGCATTTTTTTCGCCACTTTGCACTTCGGTAGCTCGGTATCGTTTTTCTTCAAGTGTGGAGCTCAGATTGCCCTTTGCTCGGATTCCGAGCATCTTGCTTGAGTGGGACGGCTCGGGTTTGACAGTGCTCGGTATCCGATCTTCTTTGATTGGTGTGAGTCGGTTCGGATCGCTTGTCGCTCGGATTTTGGTTCTGAGGGACGTGGAGCGATCTAAGCCGTTAGATCATGGCACGGATCTCGATGTAGGCTCAGTTCCCAAGAAAACACTATCTTGTCGTTTAGTGCTGCTGGTATGATCTGAGCCGTTCGATCGAGATCTTACACGAATTTTGGGGAGAAAGTTGTTTTTCTCCAATTTCGAGCTCGGATCGCATGTTGCTCGGAATCCAAGCTACTTCGTGTAGATTTCGCGCCGCTCGGCATCCGACCTCGGAGGTGAAGCCACGTGGCAAAAATATTATTATTATTATTTTTCTTTTCTTTTTCTTTCTTTCCTCCAGCTCTTTTCTTTCTACCTTCTGCTCTGTTTCTCTCTTCTTCTCCTTCGTCTTTACCGCCCCCTGCTTCTTCTTCGACCATCGCCTCGCCCCCGACCTTGTCTCGTCGTGAAGCTCGGCAAAAGAGCTCAGCGACGGAGTCTCTTCGAGAGGAGGCATCAAGTTCGGCAAGGAGGAGAGTCCGTTTGATTTTGAAGGAGGAGACATTGGGTTCTTCGTCGGAGCTCGACGCGGGGGCGCTCGGATATGGAGGAGCCTGGCGGAGTCAGAGCTCGCGCTGTGGAAGGTGAGCTTGATTGTGGGTGAGCTCGACGCAGTGGTGAGCTCGTGAAGGGGGGAGCTCGACGCAGTGGTGAACGTTCGAGCTCGTCCATGTGCGGCAAAGATGGGTTCGTCGAGGAAGGTGCTCGGAGCTTGGAGCTCGGAGCTTCGGAGTGGGAGCTCGGCATGGCGAGGAGTTGGAGTAGAGTTCGAGCTCGGTAATGGGTTCGGCTCGTCATTTGTCTCGGAGCTCGGCCATGGGTTCGGCACTGTGGAGGCCGACGAGGTCGAAGGTGACGAAGGTGAAGCTCGGCGCTGTAGCGGAGCTTTGTGCTCGGCATTATGCAAGCTGACGAGTTCGAAGGTGACGAAGGTGGAGCTCGGCGTTGTGGAGCTCGCGGAGGATCGTCGAGCGGCTTCGGCGAGTTGGCAAAGAGCATAGAGCTCAGCCATGGGGTCGAGCGAGCTCAGTGGCGAAGCTCGTGAAGGGGGAGCTGACCTTGGGTTCGACGAAGATGGAGGTGTGAGCTCGGCGTTGGAGGCAGCCGGCGACGGAGGGGGGAGCTCGGTGGTTGCCCGAACGTTGGCGAGGTTGGCTTCGGAATTTTTTTGAAGAAGACGATGCCTAGCCAATTGTTTTTGGCTGGAAAATGTTTTCAAGAGGAAGAAGGGAGGGGGGTTACGAATGTGGGCCATAACGGGTGCCAGCCCGACCCGTTAACCCTTACTCTTCTTCCCCTTTATTTGTTTGTGGCAGTTGATCAGATTTGTGCACATATTTTGAGGCAAGTTTTTTGCCGTTTTGCAGCTCGGCAGGACAGTAGCTCGGATTGTAGATCTGAGCTGCGTGGCTTGATCTGGACGGTTGATCACGATCGTGGCACGAATCAGGAGACAAGAGGTTCAAATTTCGAGAAAACGTTATCTTGTCGTTTTGTGGGCGTGGCGTGATCTGAGCCGTCTGATCGAGATCTTGCACGAATTTTGGGGAGAAAGTTATTTTTCTCCAATTCGCAGCTCGGATGGCTAGTTGCTCGGATTTGTAGATCCGAGCTACGTGGGGGGATCTAGATGGTTGATCATGATCATGGCGCGAATCCTGAAGTGATAGTTTTTGCCATTTTCTTGCTCGGCGCAGCTGTGTTGTGATCCACTTTCCCGGTGCTACGGAGGTCCGATCGGGGCGTGCGACCTCTTGTTTCGAAGCTAATTCGAAGATCTACAACTTCTCTTTAGGAGTGGGATGAAGATTTACCCTCCTTCATGGTCAAAATAGCCAGACAACATCCTTGTCTTCATGAGGTTGAGGAGAGTTTCGGTCTTGGGGATTTTTGAAGAGGAGCTCCACTCCTAGGGGCGGAGAAGATGTGCTAGGAAGACCCATGTAAGAGCCATGGGAAGACCCATCCTTTTAGGTGAGTGCCAAGAGCAACTCTGTAGGAGAGTTTTGAGCTCCGATCTTGTTTAGAAGAGGCCCGCTTTGGAGGCGAGCGGAGCGAAGAGCTTGGCTTTAGAAGAGAGCCATTTGAGAGACGGGTCTGAGGAGCAACTCTAGGAGAGAGTTGTGAGCTCCGAACTTGTTGAGAAGAGGTCTGCCTTGGAGGTGAGCGGAGCGAAGAGCTTGGCTTTAGGAGAGAGCCATTTGGGAGACGAGCGTGAGGGGGAACTCTAGGAGAGAGTTGTGAGCTCGATCTGAACCGTTGGATCTCGGCACGGATGTCGAGGCAGGCTCGGTTCTCGAGAAAACACTATCTTGTCATTTAGTGGCGCTGGCGCGATCTGAGCCGTCCGATTGAAATCTTATGCGAATTTTGAGGGGAAAGTCGTTTTTCTCCAATTCGCAACTCGGATTGGCACTTGCTCGGAATCCGAGCTATCCTCCTGGGTGTTGAGGTCGGATCGCCTGTCGCTCGGATTTTGGTTTCGAGGGACGTGGGGCGATCAGAGCCGTTGGAAGATGGCACAGATCTCGAGGTTGGCTCAGTTCCCAAGAAAATACTATCTTGTCGTTTAGTGGTGCTGGCACGATCTGAACCGTCCGATCGAAATCTTACGCGAATTTTGAGGGGAAAGTCGTTTTTCTCCAATTCGCATCTCGGATTGGCACTTGCTCGGATTCCGAGCGGCTTGCTTGTGTGATCAGACTCAGATCGCTTCTCGCTCGGGTTTTGGTCCGAGGGACGTGGAGAGTCATCTGGGAGACGAGTTTGAGGAGCAACTCTAGGAGAGAGTTGTGAGCTCCGAACTTGTTGAGAGGAGGTCCGCCTTGGAGGCGAGTAGAGTGAAGAGCTCGGCTCTGGGAGAGAGCCATTTGTGAGACGAGTGTGGGGAACAACTCTAGGAGAGAGTTGTGCTTCGAACTCGTTGAGAAGAGGTCCACTTCGGAGGCGAGCGGAGTGAAGAGCTCGGCTCTAGAAGAGAGTCATTTGTGAGATGAGTTTGAGGAGCAACTCTATGGGAGAGCTTTAGCTCCGAACTCGCTGCTTAAGTGAGAGAATCAACGGTTGTGGGAGCAGTTCCAAATGACGAACCACTTCTAACTCGCTTAAGAGCAAGTTATTGGAAGCAGAATCGAGCCAAGTGTTGGACTCCGAACTCGTCGTTAGAGGGAGGTTCAACGGTTGTGGGAGCAATTCCGAATGGCGAACCACTTCTTACCCGCTTATGAGTGAGTAATTTGAAGCAGAATCGAGCCAAGTGTTGGACTCCGAACTCGTCGTTAGAGGGACTCAACGGTTGTAGGAGCAATTCCGAATGGCGAACCACTTCTTACCCGCTTATGAGCGAGTAATTTGAAGCAGAATCGAGCCAAGTGTTGGACTCCGAACTCGTTGTGAAGAGCTTAGTAAGTTGCGGGAGCAGCCATGTAGAAGAAGCTGGACTCCGAACTCACCATTTAGCAAATCGTGACTCGGAGAGATAGAGATGAAGCAAGAGCAATAATTTCCAATGAAAAAACGTAAAGTTTTATTGAAATAAACTAAGTGGCTGCTTCAATAGGGCGAGCCATTATTACATGCTATTGGCCGGATTACAAGCATCGGCCTTATTGAAAATCAAGATCCTACTTCTACGATAAGGTGAAGACCTCTTGAGAGGAGCTGGGAGGTTCTGAGTCTTGAAGCTCGGCGGGCCTTTCCGTTCGTTTGTAGGCTCCTCAGGGGGAAAGTTTGGCTCTCTCTTTTTGGACGAACTTGGTCAGGTGCCCCCGCTGTATGAGTTCTTTGATCTCCTCCTTGAGAGCCCGATAATCATCCGTGTCGTGGCCATGGTCCCTGTGAAAGCGGCACCACTTATCCTTGTTCCTCTTCTTTCCAGATGTGTTCATTCTAGGGGGGGCACGGAGTAGCCTTTCTTTGTCCACCTCCATAAGAACTTCTGATATATTAGCAATGAGGGGGGTGAACTTCTCAAAATGAGGAGTCGGGCGGCGCCGGCCATTGCCATCCTTCTGGAATTTTTGGGACCCCCCTTCGCTTGTGCTCTTCCGTTTGTTCCCAGAAGATGTCTCCTCAAGAGTAGGGGGGTTGAGAGCCTCTTCCGCTCGTATGTACTTCTCCACCCTAAATAGGAGTTCTGAGAAGTCCCGAGGAGGCTTCTTGGCAAGGAACGCTCTGAGGTTGGCATTAGCGACGTTGCGCTCGAATGCGGCAGAGGCTACTGATTGATTGAGGGAGGAAATGGACCAGGCTTCGGCGGTGAAGCGTCGAACGTAATCCCTTAGGTGTTCACCCTTTTCTTGGTTGAGGGTCACCAGGGATACACTTGCTTTCTCGGCCTGGCGGCTACCCACGAAATGAATAAGAAAGAGCCCTTCGAACTGATCGAATGAAAAGATGGAGGCCGGGGCGAGTCGAGAGTACCATTCTCTTGCAGGCCCCTTCAAAGTGGCAGGAAAGATCTTGCAGAGGAGGGCGTCTGAAGCATGGTGGATCATTATGAGAGTTTTAAAACTCTCTATGTGATCCGTGGGGTCTGACTCCCCGGTATACGACTCGAAGTGTGGCGACCTGAAGTTCTCTGGGATGGGGGCCTCCATGATGGTGCGGGAGAATGGAGGTCTGCTCGGGCGGAGGTTTATCGCTCGTTGCTCTTCTTCCCTGTCAATTCGGCCGAGGCGCCTCTCCATCTCGTGGAGACGACGGTAGACCGAGTCTTCTCTTTGATCATACCTTACCGAGCCCCGGGACTCATCTTCGTACGAGGTGGACTGGGGCTGCGGCGATGGTAGCTTGGAGATGGACGAGGGCTGAGGGTGTGAAGGCGACGACTCCTAGTTGGCTCATGAGTAGGTGGCCTCTGGTGGTTCTTTAGGGTGATATTGAGGGCCCGTAAAACTGTCGCTTGGAAGTCTTGAAGATCTGCCCTTGTGACTGGTGCCTCTCCAGCTTGGCGGTCCCTATGTGTGGCTCGGCTTACTGGAGAATGAGTTCTCCGCCGATGACGCTGAGGGGACTCCCTTCGCCTTCTTCGAGTAGGGGACCTTCTGTAGTCTCGGCGATGAGGAGATCGCTCGTTTGGATGTTGTTGGCGGGAAGCTCCCTCTCGGGCCCGCCTTTCATCCAAACGGCGGCGAAGATCCTCTTCCTTCTGCCGATTGAGGATGGTATTTCGAAGGTCGGAAGCTCGGGAATTATGGGATGCCATAGAGTCGGAAGAGGGGTTGTGTATCAGGATGTGGTCCTGTTGGACGCGAGCCCCCTGCGCCGGCATTCTGAGGCCCAGTTGGATCCCGGGGGGGTTGAAGATTCTGAGGAGGGAGTTGGTCCAGCCGCAGGGGGTCCTCTGCCTGAGGAGGAAGTTGCCCCTACTGCTGAACGGGTTGGAGGGGGACTGTAATACCCCAGATCAGTCGACTGGTACTGCCAGCAGTCGACTGATAGAGGACAGTCGACTGGTAGGGTTATCAGTCGACTGGTCTGTGTGATTTGTGAGAGATTTGTGAAAGTTAGTCCCATATCGGGAATTTGCGAGGATAATCAGAGTATAAATACTATTGCCGAGGATCAAGAGTCACCAATTCGGTTAACCACCTTTTCGTGAGGCAGCCTGTGGTGGGCAGTGGAACTACATAGTATTTATAGTTTGTCTGAGCATTGGGGCGGGGCGTTACAGAAATGGTATCAGAGCCGACTTTCGACCCACCGGGTGTATCTGCACGATGAAAGGGTGCCTCCGAAGGAGGGGGGCCTATTCGTGGGGTACATATGTTTGCGTGATGAAAGGGTGCCTCCGAGGGAGGGGGGCCTATTCACGGAACATGCCAGGTGCTAGAAAGGGCGGTCCTACACGAGATGTGTGCCCTGTGCTCAGCGAGGACGCTGAGGTCCTAAGGGGGGGTGTATGTAATACCCCAGATCAGTCGGCTGGTACTGCCAGCAGTCGACTGATAGAGGACAGTCGACTGGTAGGGTTATCAGTCGACTGGTCTGTGTGATTTGTGAGAGATTTGTGAAAGTTAGTCCCATATCGGGAATTTGCGAAGATAAATTGAGTATAAATACTATTGCCGAGGATCAAGAGTCACCAATTCGGTTAACCACCTTTTCGTGAGGCAGCCTGTGGTGGGCAGTGGAACTACATAGTATTTATAATTTGTCTGAGCATTGGGGCGGGGCGTTACAGGGACCTTCTGTTGTGGTTGAGGAGGGGTAGGCCCACGGTTGGACCCCCTGGATCTGAGTTTCCTTGGAGGCATGACGGGGGAAGGTCTGACCTACGGGAAGAGGAAGGCTGCTATTCGTGGTGTTTCCCACAGACGGCGTCAATCTGTTACCGCTGAATCTGGTGTGGGGGTAAACAGACAGTATTTGTGGATTCTTGGAAAACTTGAATAGCAAACCTGAAACCTGTTCCGCCGGAGTTTGACCGCTGACTCCCGCCGTTTACCTGCAAAAAGTGTGAGACACCGGGGTTGATCGGGGCGACGCACCCTCCGACGCTCAAGTCAGTAATCAGGAAGATTATGAAAGAGCGTAAATTGGCAAAAGATTGATTACCTCTTAATAGTGGTGGATGTGGGGTATTTATAGTCGCCTTAGGGATCAGATTAGGAATGTAATCCCTGTGATCAGATAAGGAATGTAATCCCTGTGACCAGATTAGGAATGTAATCCCTAATTCCCAGTGAAAGGATAGATATGAATCAGGGCCGTTGATTAGGACTAATCAGGAACCCTAATTCTATCCTGTTGGACCGGGTTCATTTCGGGTTGGAACCCGTACCCAGTTGAGGTGGATCCGTTCGCGGGTTATTGGGCCTTGAAGAAAGACCCAGTTCCCATTTTAGACCCGTTTGTAGGTGAAATTGCCGTTTTACCCCTGAGCTTTAAGATTCGTGTCCGATTTGAACGGCCCCGATTTAATCCTATTTTTAGCCATATCACTACATAAGAACATAATCAAATTTTTTTAACTTCTTCTATGTATTCAATTAAATTCGACTTAGGCTCTTATGAACCCCCTTAAGAATGTCAAATCTTTCAAAAAAAGAAAAAAAAACGCGAGTATGGCATGATGAGCCCAAGTTACGGCAGCTCCAGATGAAGGGAGAATAGGGGTATTAAGAAAAGGGAGGTCGCCCTCGGATGAGAAGCTCGCCTTCCCACGGTAAACCTGCCTTTCCTTTTGAACCGCTTCCCCCTCTTATGAACAGATCAATCAGCTTTTAGCGGCTAAATGAAATCAATCTCTTCCTGTGCTTGTGGGCACAGAAATTATGCCTATGGGAGTCGTGCGTGCCCTAAGACGGATCAAAAAAGAGTAGGGAATCTCCCATATCCTTTTAAGAAGGAATTGAGAGTCCTAGAATGAAGCAGAAGTAGTGTATTAAGAAAGCAATATGATTAACATGTAGAAGCCTTTATCGGTCTTATGTACATATATTCAATAGTTACCAAGTAAGTTTGTTTTGCTTTAAATTAACTTACCTTCATTGCTAGAACTCAATAAAGTTTAAAGTCCACGCGTGAAGCCAATTTGGTTATGCAATACATTTGTTTTCCATTTTTCTCATACATATAACTAAAATTTCAATAAAAGAAATACTAAACAAGTTAGTTTCTCTCTCTAGATTTTCTAGAGAGAGAAGCTTCCCAAAAAAAACCCAAAAAAGAAAATCCTAGATCTAGATTTGAGTTTGGAGGGGGTGACGGCCGGGATCTCGCCGCCCCCTCCCTGTTCGCCGTTCGACGCCCCCTCCCCGTTCGCCCTTCTTCAATCTTCATCCTATTCATCTTCTTCAATCTTCATGTCCCAGACGGTGACAGGAAACGTCCACCTCCTTCGTCCATTCTGCCGCTCCACCGACCAAGCCTCCCTCCAACGCTCGACTTTAGGGGAGAATCGACGAGCTCGTGCTCGTCGTGTCCCAGATGAGGACCTCCTCCGACCATTGCGGTGCCGCCATTCCCCCGATGCTCGACGACGTTGGAGGAACGAAACCAATTGTTGTCGTCTTTGCCTCCCTTTCTGCCGCCGCTCGACCTTAGGGAGAAACGACGAGCTCCCCGTTCTGCCGCTGCTCGACTTTGGGGAGAAATGACAAGCAAGTGCTCGCTATGTCCCATACCGGGACCTCCTACTGCGATGCCGGCATTGTTGCTCGACGATCTGCCGCAGCTAATGGCGGAGGTGGTGTGTCACCTGATTAGGGGATTTTGTGTTTTACAGTGTGTTGGTGGGGGAGGGCGACGATGTATTGTATTGCACGATTGTGGAGATTGGGCCCGAAGATGGGATCCTTCCATGATGTGCGTTCTCTTATCTCAACTTTCGGGGTGTCGAATGATGTCGACGGTGCAGTCTTCACCGCGTCTACTATCATGCTATTGAGCTTCCTCCATCTTAGGTCACTGCCTCTTACAGCGTGTGTGTCTGTGTGGTGAGAATATCGCCTGAGAGAGCAAGAGCGTGAGAGAGGTGAAGGTATCATCTCCACAACTCTCTCTTGGAGCGGGGTTTTTGGGTGGGGAGAGTGAGATAGTTGTTTGGTGAGAAATCGCCTGAGAAAGCACAAACGTGAGAGAGGTGAAGGTATCTTCTACACGGCTCTCTCTTTGGTAGTGGCTGTGGGAGCTGTTGGCGCGTTTGTAGGTTGAGTGGAGGAGATTGTGGGAGGCTGCATCCGAGCTGCTTCTCCTGTTGACCACAGTCGTCGGGGCATCACCACACTACGCCCTTATAATGGAAGCTGACGCCCAACGCCATCGCCCGTTGTGGCGAGAGGAGAAGGTGATACTTCAATCAGCTAGGTCTTGTATTGGTTTTCTGATTGAAAGAGAGAGTGAGAGAGTGGGTGAGTGAAGTTGTTGCTCTTCACTACTCTATGTTAGTGTTGGTCTGTATTTGTGAGAAGTCAATGGAGATAGCAAGGGCGTGAGAGAGGTGAATGTATCATCTTCACGGCTCTCTCTTTGACTACGGTTTTCGGTGAGGGGGTGATTATTGCAAGATTGTGGGAGGATAGGAGGTATAAACAGAGCTTGGTGGTTGTCAAAACTCTATATGCGGGGCTTGGGCCCAAAGATGGGGTCCCCCTAGTGAGAAGGCAGAGCCCGGCGGGTGATAAAATCTTGCCATACTTGTTTCAGGTGAGTGTGCATGTGCCGTGAAGGCAGTGTACGAAGCTAAACTGACGTACATACAATTTTGCTGGACCAAACTTGTTTGTCGGTCCACCCTTCAGGGTTGTTGGAGGGATTTGTTGTTTGTATGGGTCATGTTGCTTTATATATGTTTTATTTTCTGTCTGTAGTTTGTAATCTGGCCCAATACTCTGGATTTGTTCTGTTAAGCTCTTATTAATGAAACATGGTGGCCATATTCCACATTTTCCTTAAATAAAAAAAAAAGAAATACTAAAAAAGTGATCAACCAAATATTTATGTACTGTTTAGTGTCATTTAAGCTCTTTACCAACTAAAAATAAATACCTCAATTAACGGCTATCTTATAGCTTCTCATATGCCAACTACATCGCAAGTGCCAATAATTCTAAGCACTGATTTCTCGCCAGTTTCAGATTCCATTAAAGTCTAAATACGTACACCACACACGTGCATACAAATCTACCGAGAAGTAAACTTACCATTTACTACTAAATAAAAAACATCTCAAATTCCAATTTGTAAAATACTAAAATGTGAAGCATAAGGGATTTATCAGTAAATAAATAACAACCTCGTAGGCCCCACTTCTGACACCCAACTAACAGATCCTTAAAGTGGGCCCCCCACAAACCAACAACCATCCTCCCTCCTTTTCTGACACGGCGGCTCCACCTCAACTTTGGGTGTATTTATGGGTCTTTACTATCGTGTCTAGCCCAATCCCCCATTTATTTACCACTCTCCTCTCACTCTCTCTAAAAAACAAGAAGAAGAAGAAGAAGAAGACGAAGTGGGAGATAGCATAAAGAAAGACGAAGACGAGAAAGCGTAAAGACGTCATCTTTCTTCCCAAAACCTCCGATCTTTTACTCTCTATTTTTTGTTTTGATTTTTTGGAATTTTTTGCAGTAAGTTTCGAGCAATTTCACTCAACTGAGGTCGCATTACGCGATTCACGGCGAGATCCGCACTGCTCAGTGATTTTGCGGGAATCTCAAAGCGAAATTGGAGTTTTGGAAGGTTAGGGTTTCTTGATTCCGACGATCGGAGGGCTCAGATCTGATTACATGTTGGAACGTCGGGGATCGGTTTCGCCTTCGCCTTCGTCGTCGTCTTCGAAATCTAGGTATTTTTGTTTTTTTTTAAACTTTTGATTTGGAAATGCGAAATATTATTATTTTTTGTTAAATTTTGAATTAAATTGTTATTTGTTGAAAATTTGAGAGTTGTCGGTGGTTTGGAATTATTTGGTTGGTTGCTAGAAAGTGATGTGTGAGATAAGGTGAGAAAAATAGTGAATTGCAAAAAGGGGAATCAATTTCTCAAAATTTTGTGAGAATATAATTGTCATTTTACTTTGAAAGTGATGTGATATAAAATAAATAAGAAATTTGTTTTTGAGGATCAATTTCTAATACTGAACAAGAGGCCTTTTGTGAGAGTATGATTTTTATTTTAGATATCTATTTTGTGATTTTTAATTGAGGTTTTGAGTGGTTTGGAAGTCTGTAGAGGAGCCTATGTGTTTGTCCTTTTTTTTATAGAAAGGGATGGATGAGAAAAAGGAAACAATGTGTCAAATGGAAAATGTTTGATGTTTTTGTGAGATTAGAGCTGAAAAAAACTAGAACCAACCTATCCCGCGAGAGAGAAACGAAAAAATCATATGAAATGTAGCTTTCACTTTTTATACGGTAAACAAATGTAGCTTTCTTCAAGTAAAGCGATCTTTTGTGCTAGTAATACAAACCTCAGAAGCACGGACATGAACACGGACACAATGACACAAGGAAAATTTTCAAATATACACTAACATAGCTAGTGATGTGAGATAAAATAAGAAAACTACTAAATTCAATAGAGTTTTGAGCTTCAATTTGTAATGCTTAATAAGAGGTATTTTGTGAGAGTGTAATTGTCGTGTTTTTTAAATAATTTTTATCAAGGTTTGTGTGTGGTTTGGAAGTATTTAGAGGATCCTAAGCATTATCTTTTTTTTTTTATAGAAAGTGATGGGTGAGAAAAAGCCAAAAAGGAAAACAATGTATAAAATGGGAACTTTTTGTTAATGTAAAATGGATATTTTCTATATTTTTAAAGCTAGAGCCCCCATAATGTGAAACATATTTTTTTTCCCTTCATATGGGCAACATTTTTTATACAATAAACAAATGTAGCCTTCTCTAAGTAAATGATAATATTTTGCTAGTTTTCTACAAACTAAGGTTTTACATGTAATACAATCTGAGAAGCATGAAGACGAACACGGCAATATGGACAAGGTGTGAAATGACTCACTGATACAAGGAAAATCCTGAAAACATGTACTATAATAGCTAGTCTCATGTCGGATTCGAGTGTCTGACACCACATGGCTACTGAAGTAGGTTGCGAGTAAGGAGACAGATAAAAACAATCAGGTGACGTTTCCATTTAATCCCCGTTTTCCCCGTTAATCACCATTTCTTGGAACTGCGAACTCCCCCCCCCCCCCCCCCCCCCAAAAAAAAAAAAAAAAAAAAAAAAGAAGTGTCTGCGCTTCATACAATACAATTAATCTCATTCTCTTAGAGGAAAACATGTAGAACTAATTTTCTCAATTGGAATTTTATCCTCAGTCAATCTAATGGAGTAATTTTATTCTCAGGCTATCTAATGGAGCATCAGCAGTTGATGACCCTGATTCCACCATGGCCACCGTGGCCTGCTTGTTGGAGCAGCTTCATACTAGCATGTCATCACCACCTGAAAAAGAGCTAATAACTGCACGATTGCTGGCAATTGCGAAAGCTCGTAAAGAAGCGAGAGCCTTGATTGGTTCTCATTCGCAGGCAATGCCATTGTTCATATCAATCCTCAGGAGCGGGACACCGACTGCGAAAGTGAATGTTGCTGCAACCCTCAGTGTCCTCTGTAAGGAAGAAGACCTACGTGTGAAGGTTCTTTTGGGAGGGTGCATACCTCCATTACTATCGCTTCTCAAGTCTGGGTCTTCTGAAGCGAAGAAGGCTGCAGCCGAGGCTATATTTGAAGTCTCCTCTGGCGGGCTTTCAGATGATCATATTGGCACAAAAATATTTGTTACTGAGGGTGTAGTGCCAACTCTCTGGGATCAACTAAACCCTGATCTTAAACAGGACAAAGTGGTTGAAGGCTATGTTACGGGAGCACTTAGAAATCTCTGTGGGGACAAGGATGGGTATTGGAGAGCCACACTCGAAGCTGGAGGAGTGGAGATTATCACTGGCCTTCTTGCTTCAGACAACACTTCTGCACAGTCAAATGCTGCTTCACTCCTGGCCCGTCTGATCTTGGCATTTGGGGATAGCATTCCAAAGGTTATAGGTGCTGGGGCAGTTGGAGCACTCCTTCGTCTTGTAGGTCGTGATAATGATATTTCTGTTCGTGCTAGTGCTGCTGACGCCTTGGAGGCCCTTTCATCTAAATCTACTGTGGCTAAGAAGGCAGTGGTGGATGCAGGTGGCATACCTATCCTAATTGGAGCTGTAGTTGCTCCATCCAAGGAATGTATGCAAGGAGAAACTGGCCATGCCTTACAAGGACATGCAGTTCGGGCCTTGGCAAATATATGTTGTGGTATGTCTTCTCTGATTCTGTATCTTGGGGAGCTCGCCCAATCTCCTCGCTTGGCTGCACCTGTTGCTGACATAATTGGAGCTCTTGCTTACTCGCTCATGGTTTTTGATGGCAGTGAAGAAAAAATATTCGACCCTTTCCAGATTGAAGAAATTCTGATAACTTTATTGAAGCCTCGAGATAATAAGTTGGTACAGGATCGTGTTCTTGAGGCCTTGGCTAGTCTTTACAGCAATACTTGCTTTGCCAGTAGGCTTGATCATGCAGATGGGAAAAGGGTGCTCATTGGGTTGATAACTATGGCTTCTGTAGATGTGCAGGAACATCTTGTCCTCTCCTTAACAAGTCTATGTTGTGAGGGCGTGGGCATTTGGGAGGCTCTTGGAAAGAGAGAAGGCATTCAGTTGCTAATATCATTACTTGGGCTATCGAGTGAGCAGCACCAGGAGTATGCAGTTGCTTTTCTATCCATATTGACAGACCAAGTTGATGACAGCAAGTGGGCAATTACCGCTGCAGGAGGAATCCCTCCCCTGGTTCAGTTGTTGGAGATTGGCTCTCAGAAAGCAAGAGAGGATGCAGCTCACATCCTATGGAACTTGTGTTGCCACAGCGATGACATCCGAGCATGTGTCGACAGTGCTGGTGCTGTCCCTGCACTCCTTTGGCTTTTAAAGAGTGGTGGTCCAAAAGGCCAAGAGGCTTCATCCAAGGCACTTCGGAAGCTAATACGCTCTGCCGAATCTGCTACCATTAATCAGCTATTAGCTTTGCTCCTTGGTGATGACTCTCCTAGTTCAAAATCTCATGCAATTATGGTTTTGGGGCATGTTCTAAGTACGGCTTCTCACAAAGAGTTGGTGCACAAGGGGGCTCCTGCCAATAAGGGACTTAGATCCCTTGTCGAAGTTCTCAACTCTTCAAATGAAGAGACCCAAGCCTGTGCTGCTTCTGTTTTGGCCGATCTATTTAGTACACGGCAGGATATATGTGACAGTTTCGCGACTGATGAGATTATTCATCCATGCATGAAGCTCTTGACGAGCAAAACTCAAATTATCGCAACACAGTCAGCTCGGGCTTTGGGTGCACTTTCCCGTCCAACTAGAGCTAAATCACCGCATAAGATGTCCTACATTGCAGAAGGTGATGTAAAACCCCTTATTGAGATGGCAAAAGTTTCCTCCTTGGAATCTGCTGAGACAGCTGTTGCTGCACTGGCAAATCTTCTCTCAGACCCACATATTGCTGAAGAAGCTCTTGCCGATGATATCATCTCAGCTTTGATGCGGGTTCTTGACAAAGGTACTTTGGATGGCAAGAAAAATGCGGCACGGGCTCTTCATCAGTTATTGAAACATTTTCCAGTTTGTGATGTGCTTCCAGAGAACTCTCAATGTCGTTTTGTGGTTCTCACACTTGCCAACTCATTATATGCTACAGATATGGATGGGGCTAATTCCTTGGATGCTCTAGAGGTACTTTCTTTACTTTCTAGGACAAAACAAGGTTTGCACTGCAGCTATCCCCCTTGGACTGCCCTTGCTGAAGTTCCTGCAAGCTTAGAGCCCTTGTTCCAATGTTTGGCTTTAGGGCCTCCTCCAGTTCAAGACAAGGCTATTGAGATCCTTTCTAGGCTATGCAGAGACAAGCCTGACATACTCAGTGATTGTTTGGTAGGAAGAGAAGGTTGTGTTGCTTCTCTTGCTCATCGAGTTACGAACTACTCAACGATTGAAGTGAGAGTTGGTGGGGTTGCACTGCTAATTTGTGCTGCAAAAGATCATAGAGAAAGAACAATGGAGGCACTTGAAGCATCAGGACTTATGGAGAAGCTCATTTATGCGCTGGTTGATATGCTGAGATATCAGCCAAGCTGTAGCTCTCTTGAAATTGAAGTGCGGAATACCAGGAATGTAGTGGAAAAAACTATTGTTTGTCATGGTAGTAATGAAATTGAGGTTTCTGATTCTGCAAATATTTTGGGGGGGACTGTTGCCTTGTGGATGCTCTCGGTAATTTCGTCTTCGCACCAACAGAACAAACTTACTGTCATGGAAGCTGGCGGAGTTGAGATTCTCTCGAATAAGCTTGCAGGTTATGCTGCTAATCCACAGGTATATATACTACCTTTTGCTTTCTAATTTCAGTGCCGAGAACTAGGGAGCCGTTGAATGTTTGTTGAGCATGTGGTAAAACTAATTTAACCGCCATTTCACAGTATATCAATCTGTACATTCACAAAATCATCACGCAATTTTTCTTCAGCCCAACTTTCTGCAGTCACTTACCAGTGAATTTGTTATGATAATTTATGTTCTTGATTACAATTTTGCTCCCACCTTAGGATATATTTCTATCAACCTTACGTCACTTTAATGTTAAATTAAGTAAATAGAGAACTAGCAGATAATAAAACATGTATTCATAGATGAATTTCTCACCTTTTCTTTCATCTACTTGTTTGTTTGTGGTTTATAGATTATTTAGTCCTCTGGTCCTGATGAATTTGGGGCTATGCTTCCAAAATAAATGCATAAGCAGTGCAATTAAACAAATTGGTCAAATTTGCAAAGAAATTTAATTACTGAATGTATATACCTAAGGCTTAAAGAAAATCAATAGAACACACACAAGTAGTATCTATGACAAATTACAATCAGCAAGTACTCATTGTCTCTTTTCTTAAATCCTAATAGTCCTGCCAAACTGTTTCACCAGCAATTCTTCAACTAGCCAGCACAAGAGTTCTTCGTCGACCATTTCTACTGTCAATATATTTTACTAATTTCACTTGTCAAGATGGTTCTTACTTTTCAACCAATTGTTAACAGGTGTATAGTTACTATAGGTTATTAGTGTTCTCCGTGCCATTGCTTTTCTCCAAACAGACTGTACACTATTTAAAGAAAATTCATCGTTGTTTGCTTATACTAATGGTTTTGGACATTGGAAAGTAATTACCTCTAAACTAAGCTAATTTCAGTAAGATGCTATCCAAAAAGGTCCCAGACAGTCCGTATTATTTGTAAAAAATAGTTCTTCATATTAAACCTCGTGAAAGGGATTAATCCAAAATCTTGTTTTCTGCTGTGAACACTGATTGAAGTGCAGAGTTAAAGTTATGGACGTTCAAAGTTGACTCATCATTTTAATAAGAACACTTCCATGGTAATGTACATTGGACTTACTTTTCAGTGAGACAGATATAATATTTGAAGAGTTTACTTTAAAAAATTTGTGATTGTGGTTTTGGGAAATGCTTGTACTCTTCCATGGTAATCTGTCCTGATTTCAGGCTTATTGTAGACTCGTCAGTTGAACTAAAAATACTTTTTACTATGTTAACAGGGAGAGGATGATGATTCGGACAGTGTATGGACTTGTGCCCTTCTCCTGGCCATTTTGTTCCAAGAAGAACACGTTGTTCAGTCCTCAGCCACAACGCAAATCATACCTTCTCTGGTAGTCTTATTAAAGTCTGATGAAATTTTTGACAAACACTTTGCTGCTCAAGCAATAGCCAGCCTTGTTTGTACCGGAGGAAAAGGAATACAACTTGCTATTGCTAATTCAGGTGCAGTGGGTGGGTTAATAACTTTACTGGGTCACATAGAATCTGATTTGCCAAAACTCGTTGCTTTATCTGAAGAATTTAATCTGGTGAACAAGCCTGATGAAGTCGTTCTGGAGCATTTATTTGAAATTGAAGACGTGAGGGTTGGTGCTACTGCTCGCAAGTCTATACCCTTGTTAGTGGACCTTCTGAGGCCAATGCCAGATAGACCAGGGGCCCCACCTGTCGCTGTTAATCTCCTGACACGTGTTGCAGAAGCTAATGAGGCAAACAAACTGGCCATGGCTGAAGCTGGGGCTTTGGATGCATTGACTAAATATCTTTCTTTAGGCCCTCAAGACCGAACAGAGACCATTATAACTGATCTGTTGGGCATCTTATACAGCAATCCTGACCTGCTTCACCATGAAGTTTCACTCAACTCTCTGAATCAGCTTATAGCTGTTTTACGTTTGGGTTCTAGAAGTGCTAGGCTTAGTGCAGCAAGGACATTGCAGGAACTTTTTTATGCAGAGAGTATCAGAGATACAGAGATGGCCCGACAAGCTATTCAACCATTAGCTGATATGCTTGATACTGGGTCTGAGAAAGAGCAACATGCAGCTCTTCTTGCACTGATTAAACTGACTGCTGGAAGCGTTTCAAAGGCGTCATCTTTGATTGATGTGGAGGGTAATCCACTTGAGAGTCTCTATAGGATTTTGTCATCCAGTTCGTCATTGGAGCTCAAGAAAAATGCTGCAGAGCTCTGCTATGTACTGTTTGGGAACTCAAATGTGCGGGTTTTGCCAATTGCCACCGAGTGCATCTTACCATTAGTGTCTCTCATGAATGCAGACTCAGCCATGGTGGTAGAATCTGGTGTGCTTGCACTAGAGAGATTATTGGATGAAGAACACAATGCTGATATTGCAGCCACATATGAGGTTGTGAGTCTTCTCGTTGGATTTGTTTCAGGTGTGAACTATCAACTTTCAGAGGCCAGTATCAGTGCGCTTATAAAGTTGGGAAAGGATCGTCCTCAGTGCAAGCTCGATATGGTCAAAGCTGGAATTATTGATAATGCACTTGAAATGCTTCCTGTAGCACCTGGTTCAGTTTGCTCTTCAATTGCGGAGCTTCTACGTATTTTAACTAACAATAGTGGTATTGCTAAAAGCTCAGATGCTGCAAGAACGGTAGAACCTCTATTCTCTTTATTGCAAAGACCTGATTTTACTATGTCAGGCCAGCACAGTACCTTGCAAGCACTTGTGAATATTTTGGAAAAGCCACAAAGTCTGGCAACCTTGAGATTAACACCTAGCCAAATAATTGGACCTCTAATATCATTCCTTGAGTCCCCATCCCAAGCTATCCAACAACTTGGAACTGAATTACTGTCACATCTTTTGGAGCAAGAGCATTTCCAGCAGGATATTACTACAAAAAGTGCTGTGGTTCCTCTCGTTCAGCTTGCCGGAATTGGAATTTTGAGCTTACAACAAACAGCCATAAAAGCACTTGAAAATATTTCCATGAGCTGGCCCAAGGCTGTTGCTGATGCTGGGGGAATTTTTGAGCTTTCGAAGGTTATTGTACAAGATGATCCCCTGCCAAGTCATGCACTATGGGAGTCAGCAGCAATGGTACTATCAAACGTACTAAGATCAAATTCTGAGTATTATTTCAAAGTTTCATTACTAGTGCTCGTCAGATTGCTGCACTCTACCTTAGAAAGTACTGTTGCAGTAGCTCTCAGTGCCCTCCTTGTTCAAGAGAGGAGTGATGCTTCAAGTGCAATTCTAATTGCTGAGGCTGGTGCTATCGATGCACTTCTGGAGCTACTGAGATCTCATCATTGTGAAGAAGCTGCTGGAAGTTTACTTGAAACATTGTTTAATAATGTTAGGGTGAGAGAAATGAAGGTTGCGAAGTATGCAATAGCTCCTCTCTCCCAATATTTGTTAGACCCACAAACAAGATCTCAGCCTGCACGGTTTTTGGCAACTCTTGCGCTTGGTGATCTTTTCCAGCATGATGGGCTTGCTAGGGCTAGTGATGCAGTATCTGCTTGTCGTGCACTAATAAGTTTGCTTGAAGACCAACCAACAGAAGAAATGACGATGGTGGCTATTTGTGCATTGCAAAATTTGGTGATGCACAGTAGGACAAACAGGCGAGCAGTTGCAGAAGCTGGGGGAATATTGCTAGTACAAGAATTACTTCTATCTCAGAATACTGATGTTGCTGGGCAGGCTGCATTGCTAATTAAATATCTTTTCTCGAATCATACACTTCAAGAATATGTATCCAATGAACTTGTTAGGTCTCTCACAGGTAAGTCACTTAATTTTTCCATCTTTTTCTTTTTGCTCTTTTAATGTTTCTATGATAAGTTCAAACTAGCATTTTAATTTTAGTATGTAGATAAATATGGATACAGGAATTCAGTAATTAACTTCTATCCTGTACTCATTGCCAACATTCTTTCATCTTTTCTGAATGGACTATGTAATTTTTCCATTTTATCATTTCTGAAGGTCACTAACACATCCACCAGATTGGGTACATGTTTGAGCTACTCTTACCTTGATCTCATTGGGCTGTTCTTCGACATGAGAGTGACCACTCCTACCAAATTATGCTACTGCAAACATAATGTTCTTTTTTTTCTCACTTTGGTTTTTGTTCTTCATATGTCTACCTTATCATTTTTGTTCCTGTATTTTCTCTATCTTTGTATACCTACTTAGTGCCTCTACCTCCTTTCTTCTTCTCATCAAAATGGAGGTTGCTATGGAACACAGGTTTGTCATGAGACAGATGACAAAGTTTAAAGCCTTTTGCAGTCTTGTTGTGGAATCTTTACCATTCATACCAGACTATTGTAGTTCTTTTGTATTATGGTTGACAACAAGCCAATTCAAGTATGAGAGGCCAAGTTAGTTTCTGGTACTGTAGGGCCTAGGCCTCACATTATCATTCATTTGTTGTTGATCAGTAAGGGAATTCCCTTTAAAGAGTCGAAAGACATCAAAGAATTAAATAAAGAACATATAGAGGAGAAAAAAAGAGATTACAGTGAGGTCTCACATTATCGTCTAATGGCTTGCAGCCTTTACTAGTTCCTAGTCACTACCTTAGTTTTCAGGAATTGTATATAATGAATATTGACCTGCTGAAGCTACTGATTTTAGACTTTAAGTTTGTTTATAGAAGCATTGCTCTTCCTACATGTCCCTAGTCCCTATGGAGGACACTCACCTGCGCTATCTACTAGTGTTTAGTGTTTGGACCTTGCCTTTCCTTATAGAAGCATTAACTATTCTGAACTCACGCATACTCCATATCAAAAATTGAGGTCTAGTTTGGACTTAACCATAAAAATAGAAGTCAGAAAGTTGATTCTGTATTAAACAAGTCGAAGTTATATTATTGGATGGATAATAATACTTTTAGCTCAACTCTTAATGTGGTTTTTTTTTTTTGGGAGTTGTAAAGAACACTTGGAGATTCATTTATGTGGATGTTGCAAGTGCAAGTTCAAGTTGCAACTTAGAATTTAAAATTACATCTCATGAATGTATCCAATCATTGCACTCCATATTTTTTATTCAAATACCATTTCTGTTCCAAATTATCACATAGTTTGGAGGGAAATGGCATTTGAATAAAAAAGTTGGAAGCTAATGATTGGATACAATCATGAGAGTTTGCTTTATATTCTAAGTTGAACTTACACTTGCAGTTCCAAGTTTCAACATCCATTTGCGAGGAACCAAACACCCTTAATAGCTCGATGGTAGACCTTCAGTTGGATTATTATTTATTTGAAGTTGTATGCAGAGCTTACATTTTCATTAATTTAGCTATTTTCAGACTATGGTTAGCTATGGAGTACAGTTCAATGTAGAAAGTTTCAAAAAAGACACTAAATTTTATTTTCAGACTGTGGTTAACTATGGATCATGTTATGTCACCCTGGTGGCCTATTGTTCACCAACTTTGTCTGATGCAGTTTAAAGCTCTTGTAATTTAGGTGCAGTCTGAATTATCCTTACCTATGGATGGAGAAATGCCTTAAATATTCCATTACTTGATTGGAGTGAGTGGTTGTAAAGCATGTGGTGTTGCAGTTATTGTAACAAGAAGTCACTTAGGTGTTCTTAATTCTGAAAAAGTAACCAACTTGATGTAAACTTAACCTTAGGTAGAGAATTTTCCAATAATATTAAAAGATTATGTTTACCAACAAGTAGTGTTGATTAAGTTAGAAATTAAAACTAGTAATTGGTTTGATAAATTTTCAAGGAATGAAATAAGTTTAACAAGTCCAATTAAAGATTCAATCATAACAATCAATAATTATACCTAAGCGTTCTTAGCAAGTAAAATATTCAATAATGATTCGTACGCCAATTCGTACGCACACACTTAATATTTGTGGATGACAGTAAATTTAGATAATATTCTAGAGATGATATGCGGTACCACAAATAAAGGAAAATGGAAAGAAATTACCGGGGTTCGTTGAACGTGTTGCCACGGATGAAGGGAGAAGATGTTGGATCTTGCCCAAACACCAAATAGCGAATAAAGGCCCAATCAAAACAAAAATCAGATCTGAACTACTACTGTTGTTGGGCGCTCGGGCTGAAGGAGAAGGAAACCGAAGTCGGGGCGAGGCAGCAAGGAGGTGGACGGGGGATGGAGTTGAGGCTTCTGGGGAGATAGTCGAGGCGGTGCTATGGTGGTGCGGGGTGAGGGGGAGGTGTGTGGAGGCTGATCGAGGGCTTCGGGATGGTGATCGGTGCCAGGAGACGATGAAGGGGAAGCTTAGGGCTCGGGATGGGTTGGCCGCAATGGCGTAGTGCAGTGGAGATGGGGACGTCAGGGTGCTTCGGGGTGAGGGAGAGATGGGTTTCGGTGGAAGTGGAAGAAGATGAAGAGGAAGGGGGTGGCGGCTGATGAAGGGGTTAGGGTTTGGGGTTTTGGATAAATGATTTTGGGGATTTAAGGTGTAGTTTAGGGTTTCTCATAAACCCTAATAATTTCTCAATGTCTCACACAGAGAGGGGAATGAAGAGCATAACTCAGTCAAACAATAATTTTTTTAATCAATCATAGCATTTTTTTTATTAATTAAGAGGCCTATATATAGGCTCAAAACAAATCTCAATACAAATCTCCAAAAAATCCTAATGCAAAAATAAAGAGTGCAGATCACAAAAATATTACATATGGCTAAAATGTCAAAAACATATATAAATGCCGAAATAAAAATATTAGGCTAATCGAATAGTCATCGCAAACGATGCATGCGCTGATAGAAGCACCTAAAATGTTTCGAATTGATGTCCTCATCACTACTTCAGTACAATCACTATTCATGCTACAAAGAATAGTGTTTGAACTTAGTTTCTTGTACATGCATTGAGTGGATAAGAATATTTCCCATCTCTAGATAGTGAAGAACGTATGCACAACCATTCGGTGAAGAACTATAAAATTTATGCCTGTTTCAGCAGTTTACATTGGAAAATTGCTCTTTCGTGCTTACAATAGTGTCTATTGTGCATTCAATGATGTCTAGTTATATCTGGAAAGGCAGATTTATTCTTTCTTTCTTTTATTAAATATAAAAAACAAAAATAATGATCGTAACGGTCACGATCATGAAATAATTACGAAAGTATACAATGAGCTAATATAACTATTTGACTTTGTGGTAGGTTTGGAAATTGGAGTAAAGTTGCCATAACAATTTCTATGCTTCCCTCTTTTTACAGCTGCATTGGAAAAGGAGCTTTGGTCCACAGCAACCATAAATGAAGAAGTCCTACGAACAATACTTGTGATATTTACCAACTTCAAGAAACTCCGCACCTCTGAAGCAGCGACCCTATGTATCCCACATCTTGTTGGTGCACTGAAGGCCGGAAGTGAAACCGCCCAAGAAGCAGTACTTGACACTCTCTGTTTATTAAAAGAATCGTGGTCCGAGATGAATGTAGATATTGCAAAGGCCCAAGCACTGATTGCTGCCGAAGCCATACCTATACTCCAATTGCTCATGAAAACTTGCCCACCTAGTTTCCATGAAAGAGCAGATAGCTTACTGCATTGCTTGCCCGGGTGTTTGACAGTGACCATAAAGAGGGGAAATAACTTGAAGCAAACAATGGGGAGTACGAATGCCTTCTGTAGGTTAAAAATAGGAAATGGCCCACCGAAGCAGACTAAGGTATGCAACAAATGCAGGTGCCATAAAAGAAGTGTTTTTCCTTAGATTATTCTGTAGGTGTTTTCTCTTCGTGATGCTCAAATTGATGCATGAAAAATGCTTTCCTCTTATGCTAGGTTGTGAACCATAGTACATGTCCTGAATGGAAGGAGGGCTTTACTTGGGCATTTGATGTTCCCCCAAAAGGTCAAAAGCTCTACATTCTCTGCAAAAGCAAAAGTACATTCGGAAAGGTAAGGAAGCATCCTTGGAGATTTAGCTTTTTTGTTTCTAATGATCTCAATGATAGCTGTAAATGATGTGCACTAGATCCACATTAACTCAACTAGAAATTATTGTTTTTAGAGATCCCATATATTTTTATTTTTTTGGGTAATAGATCCCTCACTTGAGCACATAAATTGTTTATTAATTGAATCAAATGATTCATATGTACTTTGAGAAAACGATAGCTACACCATTCACTTTTTTTTAATGTCAATTATGTATGCCTATAAATTATCGAGTGGTTTGGAGATCTTTTTATCCGTGCTTAAAATGCTTGGAAAATGAATGGTTTTCCAAACAAACTGGCATCATGCGATGCATTGGTAAGAAGCATCCAACTGACTTGATCTTTTGTAATCATGCGTCTTAAGACATAGAAACATGATGAGCAGTGCAGAATCCTACTATGTGAGTTCGACTATTCTATATGAGGAAATTAAATATGAGGCTTCCGTTCCTCATATAATTTGAAGGGGAAAATAGTTTCATATATAGAAAATGAAATTTATGACCATTTTAAAATATTTTGTTAATTTACATTTGGTGCCTATTTACCCTATTGGCCCATTTGATTATGTTGCAATTTTTGGATTTTGAATAATTTACATTTTCAGATAAATTGTCTTTCAGCCTGAAACTGCCCGAGACAACTCGATGACCTAGTTTATAAAAATGCAGATGTGAACAAAATTTTTGTCAGCTAAAAAAGTTTAGGTGCAGAAATTGCAAACACAAACTTGGCATTGTGTGTGTGTAGGATGGTATTGGAAGCTAAGCGTTCAACTTGACTTAATATGAAAACTAAGTATATGTACTGAATCCGAAATTATATATGAATTTGAAGCCAAGTAGATTATTGGGTTTTGATTTGTTGATGATAATTATGAATACTATCTGAATGTTAAAGAGCAAATAATTTTTTATTATAATTTTGTAATTTTATAAAATTTTTAATCTCCAGACCACCCTTGGAAGAGTAACAATTCAGATTGATAAAGTTGTGACGGAAGGTGTATACAGTGGTTTTTTCAGCCTTAACCATGACAGCAACAGGGATGGTTCCAAACGAACACTCGAGATTGAGATTGTGTGGTCAAATAGAATGTCAAGCGATGAAATGTAAAACACTCTTTTCTCATGGCTAGAATCCAACCTGATCTGAACCTTTCCTATACTCAGAAGTCACCGCAAAAGCAGCAACGATCTCCAAAATCATGTCGTTTTTACCTGTTAATATCCGTGAGCTTCTTTTCTTCTCTTGTTGTGCAAAGAATACAAATTGATTCCATGAAGGTGGAAAAGGAAGTTCATGAACCCCCCCCAAAAAAAGAGCCAAGAAACAAAAGAATTGATGGAAGCTTGTCCTGGATTTTATGGTGGGAAGGTAACCTATGGCTTCTAAGGCTTTTTGTACAGGTGAGTGCTATTTTGTGTAATTACCATGGAGCTCTTGATCGTTGTAAAGATCACGAGAGATTGGTAGGGTGGTGCTGCTCTTCTCTCAAATCTTTCAAAGAAGAGAGGAGTGGAGCACCGCCATTGCTCTGTATTTTTGTTACATTTTTGGACTGAAACAAAAGCTTGGATTGGGGGGGCAAGTGTACTGAAGAATGATATCCAAATGAAATATATTTCATTACAATATTGTAGGATAGAAAGAAAATGAAAATTAATATCCAATTCAGTGATTAGGTTGTCGATGATTTGATTTATTTGCACGTGTTGTATATGTTTGCTTTTACCACGATTTGGTTACCATTTAGTGTACATGGTTAATGTTGTTTACTAATTTCTAATATATTTGGAACGTGTTTACTAAAGTCTGGTGGTAGAAGCATGTTTACCGATGAGCAAAAGGTGCACCAGTGAATGACCTTCCAGCCATTTGATTTTTTCTACACTTACATCTATTAGCATAATAAACATGATGGGCTGAGTGGATCTTACATAAGGGTCCTATCAAGTTAGTATAATCACTTTGTATGAAGAAAATTTTCTCGCTCGCATTACTCTTAGTAGTATTTTTCACGTTTTGATAAGAGTTTGAGGATTTTCACGTGTGATTTTTGTGTTAAGAAATAGTTTTGGAATTGGACGTGTGTTGCATGTAATTGAAAAAAAAAAACTACGAATTGTACGTTCAATACACGTGTTTATAAGTAGAATTTGAGTTGTACGTTCAACATATGTGTATGTTTGGTGTTAAAAATATTGAAAATTTATTTTGCACGTGCGTTGCAGGTTTTAAATAGGTGAAATTTTGTTTTATTGTTAGTTTTTGTTGTAATTAATGGGAGAGTTTGTGTTGCACGTACAATGCACGGGTTTGTATGTTGACAAATTACAACTCCAACTCTCCCATTATATATAGACTAGTATTTTTCACGTGCGATGCACGTTTTGATAAGAATTGGAGGATTTTCACGTGCGATATGTGTTCAGAAATAGTTTTGGAGTTGGACGTGCATTGCACGTAATTAGGAAAAAATATTTTAAAGAAAAGGCTACAATTTGTACATGCAATGCACGTGTTTATAAGTAAATTTGAGTTGTACGTGCAACATATGTGGATGTTTAGTGTTAAAAAAATATTATAAAATTGTTTTGCACTTGCGTTGCACGTTTTAAATAGGTGGATTTTTTTTATTTGTTTGTTTTTGTTGTAATTAATGAGAGAGTTAGAGTCGCACGTGCAACTAGGGCTGCAAACGAATCGAGCTATTCGCGAGCTATTCGGCTCGAGCTCGGTCAAAGCTCGGCTTGAACCAAGCTCGAGCCGAGCTCGTTTTGTAAACGAGCCGAGCTCGAGCTTCAAATTTTTTTTTTTTTTTTTTAAGGCTAAGCTCGCGAGCTATTGGGCACGAATACGGTCAAAGCTCGGTCAAAGCTCGGCTCGAACCGAGCTCGAGCTAAAAAATGAGCTCGTTTCGTAAACGAGCCGAGCTCAAGCCTGAAGGTATTCGGCTCGGCTCGGCTCGATTGCAACCCTACGTGCAACGCACGAATTTGTATGTTGACAAATGACAACCCCAACTCTCCTGTTATAATATTATTACTAGTAATATACACATGCGATGCACGTATTATTTTTTAAAAACATTGAAGTAAAAACTCGGATTTACACGTACGATTCATGTCTTAATAAATATGATTATATATTTTTAAAAGTAAATTTGAAGATTATAATGGGAGAGTTGGAGTTGCACGTAAGTAGGTAGAATTACAACTCCAACTCTTCCATTAAAATAGTCGAGATTATATATTATATTATAGATAGATAGATAGATAGTAATTTACACGTGTGATGCACATTTTATATATTCAAAAAAATAAAGTAAAAAATATGACTTAGTGAGGACTTGAACCTCAGACCTTCTTCATATTAGTTATGCACGTACAATATACAATATACACACGTTGGTAGATTTACAAATGACACTAAGACATTCTCTCACTATAATATTAGAGATTATTATTATTAGAGATATAGAGAATATGCGTTTCTAGTAAATGGGCCTGATAGTCCTCCACGTTTCATTTCGCCCAAATTAAAACTATGCATGTATCTCGTACCGCTGGGCCCCCTTTTCGGCCCAAATAGTTATATAAATAACGATTTTCGGCCCAAACCATCAATTCGAGTCCGAACACCGGTTGGTATCGTTACCACTTGGTCACTGCTCCTCACACAGCTCATAAAAAATTTAAAAACCCATTTTGAGCATCAGACAGCGGAAATTTATTAGCTTGTTGTCACCGCGAGTGACCACAACGTCAGTATCTGGCAATTTTTGTATGACCCCGTTTCGACAAAATAATTTATCCTATGCGAAACTTAACTACTTGAATAAACGCTTATAAAATAAAATAAAATAAAATAAAAATAAACTTAATATTTGATCGCTTTGACCATCAGACCAATTACATTCGAGTTAAATAAGACCGTAAATTCAACAGCAACAGTACTGAACTTTTACATACCGAATTCAGAAAATACGACATAATACAATAAGCAGTACCAGACTTGTTCATTGGACTATCTCACGGAACAATGAACAACACCACCCTCTACATTCACCATATATTTGCTATCAATGGGGAATTTCTTCTCATCTTGAACAAATTGAGATGATTGGAATTGCACCAATGAAACCATAAATTTGATACGCAAAAAATATAGGTATATGATAGATCTTCATTTTTAGATAGTAAATGAAATTCTTTTTTTTCCACTCCACTCTATCTATCCTATTCATTGGTATTGGCGATTGGTACTGAAAAAATTGTTTCATTTGTTTGAACTTGAACTCATGATCTAATCGAGTTGCACATACACCCTAGTATATGTTCCCCGACGCTGCGGACATCCTCGAAGAGCGGGGGATTTCGTTATATTTCTTTTTGGCCTGTCTTGTGTTTCTAATAAGTTGTTTAATTGTTGGCATGTCGTATCTATATAATAGAACAAGTTGGTTTTGATTGATCTTAACCCGATGATTGATGATTATGAATTATTTGCAAGCAATATTCAATCACGAAAAATTCGAATTATGGTTCGAAATGGAACAGCCACTAAATTCTTCGCTAGGCAGCGTCGATCTTAATGGACATTACCAAAATTTGAGTATTCCAAATATTTATATTTTCTTACTCCGAAAACATTTTTAAAAGGATATGGAATCAATTGATTTTAACTTATACCAAGTACAATAAAGAAAATTAAAGGTGTAATCATTTGAGATGTGCAAGTCGATAGTTTCTAAGGCAATATCTAAGAATTTATTGAATATATAGGTATATTCTCAATATAATATAATATTATTGTATATAATATTTTATAGGGGAAATACGTGTTTTGCACATATTGTATGCTAATTGTTGGACCGGATTGATTGACATGAAGTCCAGTACCCAAAATTCAGTTTCATTCCATATATACTGGCCTATAGGTAGTGCTTTGTAATATTCAATTATAATAAACAGGATATAATATTTTAAGTATGTGGATATTAAACCTAACCCTAATTTTATGATTATTGCCTTTCATAATCTCTAAGAGCATCTGTAGTCGTTTGCTCTAAAAATATCCATATATGGATAAATGGATATAGGAATTCCACTTTTGCTTTACTCGTGCAAAGCTATTTTTTAGCAATCTATATTATAATATTAAGCGACGGCACTTCAAGTGCCGTCGGAGAGGAAAAAAATAAAAAAAAATTGAAAAATTTTGTGGGACGGCGCCGTCGGAGCGCGAAAATAAAAAATAATTAATTTTGAAAAACGGACGGCACATGAAGTGCCGTCGGAGAAGGGAAAAAAGAAAAAAAAAAAAAAAAAATTCAAACCATATGGACGGACCGCACATGAAGAGCCATATGGACTTTTTTTTTGACATTTTCCACTTTTTTCGAAATTACAAAAACATTTCATTAATTATAAAAAATTCAAAAAATTACAAAAACAATTCAGAAATTGCAAAATAAAATAAAAAATTGCAAAAACATTTTCACAAATTGCAAAAAAAAAAAAAAAAAAAAATACAAAACCCATCCGAGGATTTGGGGAGCACTGGGATTTTTTTAATTGGAAAAAAAAATAAAAAATCAAAGGACGGCACATGAAGTGCCGTCCGAGGGATTTGGGAGATTTTTTAACTAAAAAAAATTATAAAAACTCAAACGACGGCACTTGAAGTGTCGTCCCTCAAATATCGATAAAAGTTATATCGATTCTCATTTATAGCAATCGATTGTAGCGATTTATCGATAAAATGGATATTTGGCAAACGAGTGCAGCACGTTCATTTGCCAAATATCCATTTTATCGATATTTGGCAAACGACTACAGATGCTCTAATAGAATTGTTATGCCAAATTGTCTCATCAAAACCCCCGTCCTCCCGTTATTTTCTTTTTTTAATGAAAAAAAAGACAACGAAGACTAAAAGACAAAAAGGAACCTATTTTTAATTGATCTCGCCTGAATCCACCACCCTCGGGTCATCTCCGGCGATCTCATCGGAGCCAGAAGAGCATGAATCGCACATTATTATGTCATAGTATGCTAACTTGTTTACCAAAAAGATAGTGTGATATCAGAGCTAGTATAGGTAAATTAACAGAACCTGATTTTTTTATGAGTATGCTCCCATAATTAATGTTACGCGATAGGATGAATTGGTGATGTTTAAAATTCTCATTGGAGGTGCTGCATAGAACGTTTTATGCGGACCTGCACTGTACAATAATTTCTATGCAGGTTCATGGAAGGCGCAGATAGTTATAGATGTGGTCACGCGCGGTCAGAAGAAGATAAATGTCCCCTGCTATTCAGAGGCTAAAAAATGGGTTTTTAAATTTTTTGGGACCGCCGAATGATGAGGTGAGTATACGTAAATTCACGGGTCGGTACTCCGACTCGCGGAGAACATATCCTATTTCTTGGGCCGCTTGGTCCTGTTGGGCCGATAAGAGTTGTCGTCACTTGCGGTGAGAATAGGGTAACTAGTCTCCCCTATTCAGGGACTCGAGAACGGGATTTTTTTTATATGCTGCACCTACAACTTTTTTATATAATATTTCCTTTTACAATTTTAAGTGACATAATCTTACAGAAAATGTATTGTAATGTAAATTATGGTGGATTGTACACATCTATATAATAAAACACAAAGAAAGCTATCAAGTGGCTCACATTCAATTCTCCTCAAAATCAAAGGCTCAAATTTAACCTCATAAAACACATTTTTCCCCCAAAAGTTTTCCTCCAAAACTCAAATTCAAATCTCCCCCATCCAAAACAATTCTTTCATTTATTTAATTCTCTCTCTCTCTCTTATTCAAAAAATTAAGAAAATAAAAAAATTTAAAAAATTTAAAAAATTTAAAAACTAAAAAATTTAAAAATAAACATATAATAAATCAAAAACTTATAAAATTTAATAAAATTTAATAAAATTTTAGAAAAAGAATTTAAAAATTAATAATAAAAAATTTGGAAATTTGAAATATTTATTTCTCTCTCTCTTATATATATTTATACTTATGGAAATATGAACTTTTATACCCCCAATTTATAATTATTTTTCAACAAACATATACTATTAGAAACATTGACTTTTATTTATAACTAATTATTGTCATACTATTCGAACTTTTCTTTTGAAGAAAAGGTGGAGATACTATTCAAACTTGAGCTACATAATTGTTGATTTACTATTTACAAGGTTTTTCATATGCTGTATCGTTCTGAAGACGTGCCGTAGGCACGTGCCCACGGGCAAATATAGTATTCAATAAGATTGTAAGGTTGTAATAGTTGTAGGTGTAGCATTACCCTTTTTTTTATAACTTATGAGAGCATACTTAAAATTGTGTTTTTTAAAATTTTGTGTCCTTTTTTTAAAATAAAAAAACTCAGTACAATTTTTTTAAACTGCCCCAAAATTTGGTGTGGTTTTTTTAAATTTAGCCTTATTATTATTAAAGAGTAATGGACAAAATCTATAATCTAATTTCAACGATGCCTAGTTCTTTATGTGGACAGTTTAATGCCTTTCGTACGTTAGCTTTATAGACTCAAAGGTACAAAAACATGAAACCCATAAAGAAAACAACATTATTAATTGTTCATAGGTTTCACTTTTTTTTGATAATAAAGATGACACTCGTCATCGTTTCATTAATACGATATAACGAAACAAGGTAGTACAAATGACCAAAATACATGTTAGCACCAAGCTACACGGTACATCAAAAGTACCCGGACCAACCCGGGTTCGAGAATAAAACCAACAACAGTGTATGACTCATCATACAGTCACAACTAGTACAACCTCTCCACTCTAACTAATCGCTGATAGGGGAAAACTACATATGGTCCCCAGAAAGCACACCCACAACTTGTTATTCCTCTTCGGTTGACTTCCTCCTCTTCCTGTTCTCCGCCGCACCTGCCCATTCATGGATAAGTAAGAAAATGTTATGCACTGATGTTGTAAAAGAGTTTGATTTGTTGCGAAAGATTAAAGCATTTCGGTCTAGCCATAGGTTCCATAAGGTTGCGGATGTAGCTAAATCCCATGCCCTTCTATCTTCTATCCTGATATGATCGTCTCTAAGAATACCCCAAATGTTACTGGTTGAGACTGGTAAATTTGAGCATCCGAATCCCCTACAAACTACCTCCCAGGTTAATCTAGCTTTAGGACAAAGAAAAAGAATGTGATTGGTATCCTCGATATCGTTGTGACATAGGCCACATGTTGCGTCAGTTAACATATTTCTCTTCCTGAGGTTAGCTTTCAAGAGAATCACGTCGTTATGAGCTAGCCAGCAGAAGACTTTCACCTTCATCGGCACTTGTGCCTTCCAGATGATGCCTTCTTCTTTACCTCTGATTCCTCCGTCATTTAACCATTTGTACATAGACGCCACCGAGAAGACTTTGGATTCTTCTCTGTCCCACCATCTTTGGTCTTCAGCGTTGCTCTCCAGTACCCCTTCCGCTAGGATGAGTCTGTTCAAGTCTTCAAACTCGTCGATACACTCCGGGTGAAGGCCTTCCTTGACAGTAAATGTGAGTTTACCATTCTTCCGTATGTCTGCTACCGACGAATCTAAACTGGTCGTAGCTGCCGCTGCACTTGGGAATCTATACTGAAGTGGCACGGTCCCACACCACTTGTCCTTCCAAAATCTGGTGCGTTTCCCGTTCCCCATTTTACTAGTGGTATTAGCAAAGAAAGCCTCTCCTTGCTTGGAGATTCCTTTCAAGAGCAACGAAACCCTTGCAAACGCGCTTCTTCCACCATACCGATATTTCCTTATTCTACGGAAGCGTTCAAAAGAGAAGGACCACCAGCTCTTATGATTATTAGCCATTTTCCACCACCATTTGCTAAGGAGCGCTCTATTCATATCGTGGAGGTTCGTAATGCCCAATTCCCCAAATTCCTTCCTCTTACAGACCCTGCCCCACGTAACCAAGTGTACACCCTTGTTCCCCTCTCCTGTTCCTTTCCATAAGAATCTTCTTCTCATCTTATCGATCTTTTGCACAACCCACTTTGGGAGTTCGTACATGGACATAAGGTACGTTGGAATCGCACCGAGGACCGAGTTAAGCAAGATAATCCTTCCGCCCAGAAATAAGAATCGGCTCTTCCACCCTGCCAGTTTCTTTGATATTTTTTCAAACAGGAAATACCAGTCCTCCTTAAGAAGATTCCCTAGTCTAATTGGGGTCCCGAGGTAGATTAATGGATAGTCGCTCTTCCCGCATTGTAGAATATCCAAAATGTCGCTGACAGGGTTGATAGCCGCTCGCTGATTGGGATTACGTTTGTTTTGGTAAGATTTACTTTCAATCCTGACCATCCTTGGAAGCACATAAGAGCTGCCTTAATCGCTACCACTTCTTCCACTTTAGCCTTGCCAAACAGCAATGTGTCGTCAGCGTATTGTAATATCGCCATTGGCTGCGCAATTCCAGTTACCTCCACTCCTTTGATAATGTCTTTTTCCTGAGCCCTCCTAATCATTTCTGCCAGCCCGTCTGCCACTAAAGCAAAAAGAAGCGATGATAGGGGGTCTCCCTGTCTAAGTCCTCTTTTACATCTGATCTCTCTACCTTGCCAGCCGTTCACTTGAATGGAGGATTTACCGCCCTGGACACAATTTTTTATCCACATCCTCCATTTCGGTCCAAATCCTTTGAGATCCATTACTTCATCTACGCATTCCCAGTGTACGGAATCATAGGCTTTCTGGAAGTATAATTTAAGAAGAAATCCATCTGCTTTAGTTCTGCTCCCCCTGAAAATCATTTCGTGGGCCGATGCTATGCTGTCCATTATGTCTCTTCCGCGGATGAATCCACTTTGGGATGGGGCAACCACATCGTTCATATGCGGTGTCAATCTTTAGGCTAGGACTTTGGAGATTATTTTGAAAGATCCGTTTAGTAAACTTATCGGTCTTAGGTCTTCGGCAGAGTTGACCTGGCTTTTCTTGGGGACAAGAATGATTGAGGCATAGTTGATCCTTTCCAGCTTAGTTCTCCCGTCGTAGAACTCTTGGAAGATGTTCATAAGGTCCTCCTTGATGATATGCCAGTACGTCTTATAGAAAAAGATAGGAAGAAAAGCCAGGTCATTTTGAGTACAGGAGTCGACAAAATACCATTAGCATTACTCATTTGGGAAATTAGAAATGGGTAAGAAATATGCCAATCCATTATCTGGGCTAATAGTAATTTTACAAGTTGGTGGGGTTGAAAATAAATGAGGATCCATGTTTGGTTCCCAAAAATCATTTTTTCTTTTAACTTCCTTAATTTTAACATTTTACATTTGCCACTTCACTTGCTCTCAAGCATTATCATAAAGGTGCAAACTAGTAATTTACAACAAAATTATGAATTCTTACTTTCGACAGGGCTACTACCAGTCTACCACCAGCAAATTTTGCCCAAAGGAGAGAGCGATGTTCTTAAAAGAGTTAAAGAGTTGCAAGACTAAGCTAATCTCTTGTATTCGGTCTTTACAAGCACACATGATGAATATAAATAAATGAAAAATGAAAAGAGGTGCGTTCATTCAGTAATTGATACAATTATAACTAGAAACAACAGAATTATCACATCATTGCAGTTGCCCCATTGTCCTCGTCCTCGCTTGTTAGTCCTTCAGTGTTGTCATAAACATATACAGAAAGTTGCTTTGCACCTTTCATCTAAAGAGGGGCTGCATCAACTGTATGGGCTGAACTGTACATAAGGTCCCATCTGCACACGGAATCACACACATAGATGAGATGAGTATAAGACTACAAGAGTGTTTAATTTTATTTTTTTAATTTCATTTTACTGTATCGACACGGGAGTTATTTACGGATACTTTTACTAAATAAAAACCTTTTCTTTTCGTATCTGAACTCCATGTTTTATGTAGTCAATATAAAACCAAATATCTTCAGGTTTACTGAATTACATTATTTGAACTTTCTTCTCTTTAAATTTCCATCTAGAAGAGAAATGGGAAGATATGGATACACGAAGACAGTGAATAACAATACATATCTGTGGGCTTCAAGAAACTAGAATAGAGTTCCCCTCTGACGAGGACTCCACGTCTACAAGGGTATGGCAGATTTCCATTGGAAATTTAAACCAGCCAAGGGTTACTCCGGGGGAATAGCAATGGGGCTAACTCCAAGATATTCGAGATCATCGACGATTTTATCGGCCTGTCCTCGGTCTCGATTAGAGTTAAACGTAGATGTGACGGGTGGATACAGACGATTACGAGCGTTTACGGTCCATACTCCATACGATAGTAGACTTCGTAAAGAGCTTTGGAAGGAACTAAGATTCATCAGGAGCAAATGGGCAGGAGCTTGGGTAGTAGGAGATTTTAACATCACTAGGTTCCAAGACGAGCACAAAGGTAGAGGTCATAACCACTCGGATCAAGACTCCTTCAACGAGACTATTGAAGATTTAGAGCTTCTGGAATTAGAAATGATTGACAGAAAATTTACATGGTCAAATATGCAGCGCAATCCTACAATGGCCAAGTTAGATAGAGTGCTCGTGTCTTACGAGTGGGAGGAGGTACTACCGCTGGCAAAGGTGAAAACGGCAGTACGTTATATGTCAGATCATCTCCCGCTAGTGATAGATTGTGGGACAAAGAGGAAGACGAAACACTTCGGTTTCAAATTCGAGAAAGCATGGACTATCAGTGAGGAGACTAGGCAAATTATCTTGGACTCGTGGGGGTCAGCTACTACTCAAACTTCAGCAGTGGGTATCTGGATGGAGAAGATGAGACGCCTTAGAAGGAGATTGAAGATCTGGGCCAGGAGAAAAACTAGAGATATTAACCTTAGAAGAGAGACTTTAGCGAATAGAATAACCAGTCTGGAAAGCTCTCAAGAGGGAGGAGACCTACAGGAGGAGGAGAAAGACGAACTCGACAGCAAAAGACAAGAGTTACAGAAGATTGGCAGGATGGAGGAGTTGTATTGGCAACAAAGATCGAGGATACAATGGCTCAGAGAAGGGGACGCTAATACAAAATACTTTCACAAGGTCGCTAATGGAAGAAAAAGACAAAATCACATTACGGGTATCACAGTTAATGGAAAGTGGACCGAAAACGAAGAGATCATCAAAGAGCACATCGATAATCACTTCCATGGTCTATTGGGTGGAGAGGGAGGCGGGAGATGTGCGTTGGCATTAGATATGTGGAGTACCTCAAGAATAGATGGTAGCGATGGTATCGAAACGAAATTCACAGAGGCAGAGGTCTTTGATGCTATTAAGAATCTCGGACAGGAGAAGTCTCCGGGTCCAGATGGAGTACCGATTTTTTTCTATAAGATTTATTGGAGTATCATCAAAGAAGACCTCATGAACATCTTCAAAGACCTATACGAAGGAGTGGGAAAGTTGGATAGATTAAACTATGCTACAATTATTCTGGTGCCTAAGAAAAGTGTAGTTATCTCTCATGAAGATCTCAGACCTTTTAGCCTGCTCAACGGTTCATTCAAAATCATTACGAAGGTATTAGCCCAAAGATTGGCCCCCCACCTTAATCAAGTCATCGCTCAATTGCAAAGCGACTTCATAAGAGGCAGGGATATTATGGATAGTATCGCTTCCGCCCACGAAATTGTTTTTAGAGGCTACACCGCAAAGGCTAATGGCTTCCTCCTAAAACTAGATTTTCAGAAGGCTTACAATTCGGTCTCCTGGGAATGTACGGAGGTAGCACTAAAACTGAAAGGTTTTGGAGAGAAATGGAGGTTATGGATGAACAAATGTATCCGAGGCGGGAAATCGCACATCCAGGTTAACGGATGGCAAGGGAAAGAGATTAGGTGCAAAAGAGGACTTCGTCAGGGGGACCCCCTTTCCTCCCTTCTATTTGCTATAGTGGCGGACGGGTTAGCGGAAATGATGAGTGGGGCGTTGGAGAACGGTACGCTACAAGGTATCCAAATCAAGGGAATCGAACAGCCGATGTCAATTCTACAATACGCAGATGACACCATTCTTTTTGGAAGAGCGATTATGGAAGAAGTGATGGCCATGAAGGCAGTGCTGATGTGTTTCCAAGGATGGTCAGGACTGAAAGTGAACCTTAATAAGACCAGTATTATCCCTATATCAGACCAGTTGGCCATGCCAGTCAGCGACATCATGAAGATCTTAGGATGCAAGATATCCGATTTTCCCATTAAATACCTGGGCACACCAATTAGACCGGGGGCACTTCTGAAGGAGGATTGGAGCTCCCTCATCAATAAAATCGAAAAAAAACTAGCGGGTTGGCAGTGCCGATTTTTGTCGCTTGGGGGTAGGATTATACTACTTAATTCGGTGCTTAGTGCTATCCCGCAATACCTGATGTCTATCTATGAGCTTCCGAAGTGGGTGAACCATAGGATCGACAAAATTAGAAGAAGATTTCTTTGGAAAGGCACAGATGAGGGGAACAAAGGATTCCACTTGGTTAAATGGGGAAGAGTGTGTAAGCGAAGAGAGTTCGGTGGGCTGGGAATCACAAATCTTCAAGACATGAACAGAGCTCTTCTTACCAAATGGTGGTGGAAAATAACACAAAAACACAAAGGCTGGTGGAGACAATCTTTCGAACTATATCGAAAGAGAAGAAAATTCCGATATGGAGGGAAAGCTCTGTCGGCCAAAGTCTCGTTCCTCTGGAAAGGGATAGCAAAGCAAGGAGAAATTTTCTATGCTAACACTACTTCCAAAGTAGGAGACGGGAAGAACACCAGATTCTGGAAAGACATTTGGTGTGGGAATTGTTCCTTACAGAATCAATTTCCACTAGCTGCAGAAGCTACAAAATGTTTAGATCTCTCGGTGGCTGACATTCGGAAAAACAACAAATTAAAATTTGTTGTGTCACAGAACACTAACTCGGAGAGCACAGCAGAATTTGAAGCTCTGAACAAACTAGTGCTTCAGGAAGGGGGAGTGACAAATAGGCTAGAAGACGAAAGACGGTGGGAGAGAGAAACCTCGAAAGTGTTTATGGTTTACTCGATGTATAAATGGATCAACGATGGAGGAACGAGATGTAGAGATCAAGCTGTTATTTGGGGAGCCCTAGTGCCGTACAGAATCAAGGTCTTCTGCTGGCTGGCACACAACAACGCGATCCTCTCGAAAGTTAATCTTAAAAAGAGAAACATGATTATCAATGTCATTTGCGGGATGTGTCAAACAGCGGAGGAGGACGTCAATCATATCCTTTTTCAATGTCCGAAAGCGCGCCTAACTTGGGAGATAGTATGTAGGGGTTTTGGGTTTAGCCAGGGTCCTAACTCAACATCTGACATTTGGGGGTCCATTAGAGATACTTATATTAAACGTGAGAACATTAGGGCTTGGGATATAACAGTAGCAGCTGTAATGTGGAACCTATGGCTAGAAAGAAACTTCATTTTCCGCAATAGAAATTGTAGGCTTCAATTTTCTATTCATAATATTTTTGCTACAATTGTCGATTGGGCAGGTGCTCAGGAATCGGTGAAAAGACTGAGGATTGTCGAGGGAGAATAGTCGGGGACGTGTGCAGAGTCAGGAACTCACACAGGATTGTCTTCTTCTGGCTCGGGAGTTTCTATATCATTACTGTTGTTCTTCTTTGTTTAGCTGATGTTATCTTTTGTAGATTGGGCTGTTTCGTTCGTGTCTCCTAGTAGCACGTGTATCTGTATCTTTAATTTTCTGTATTAGGTCCTACTTTGTTTCCTTAATGATTATTAATGAAACAATGACTGTGGTCATCTTTTATCAAAAACAAAACAAAACAATATACTGACCACTTATAGAAGATAATCTCTCTATATGAAATCCAGAATTTGATTTTGCTATAGGACCCGGTTTGTCAACTACAAAAGCAAAGAGTAAGATATGATTAGAAAAGGTGCTATAGACAAATTCGCCACTGTAATATCTCATTAAATTTGATAGAGAAAAGATGCACCAATTAAGAAAATACAAAGCAACACTGATGGCTAGAGAACATAGGATAAGTTTTCAAGTGGATCTATAGATGTAGAAATAACACTAACAAACAGCAGCCCGATAAGAGTCAATTAAACCATCACCTTTTCTTGGCATATCTTCGATGCCTCAACATGAAAACTTTGCAAGTCTTCAAGAGCTCTAACTTCTAAACCATCAAGATCTTCTCCCTGCACGGCAAATTTAGCTGTTATCACCGCAGGCAATGTAATTATGCTATTATGGATATTTTAACAATCGTATTTAATTATCACGGAGGCATAAAGTGTGGAAGAAATTTCAAATATAAGACCTTCAAAAAAGAGTACAAACATAGACGCCTGTGCTGAGTCTGCTGACGCTTCCTAACAAGTCTTGGCAGTATAGAATCCAAGTTTTCATGATTCAATAATTAACTTTCCAAATCCGAATATTTAAGCATTTGTTGCAACTCACACACAACCAATTATGTAAGTTTTTGTTGCAACGCCGCGCACCCACCCCCCACAAATTAATTTCTAAATAATATTAATTATTCAAAAAAACACAGAGATACCAACCGAACGAGGACAAGGAAGTGTGTTATTGAAGAGGATATATAATTAAAGAGCATAATTTGTTTAAGACACATCGTTTGCACATAATAGAACAGCTTCAATATCTGACACACAGTAAAACAATCGGATCTTTCCAGAAAAATTATGTTGCAGCATAAGGACAAGTTGGTTTCACGGTCGAAATACAGGGGGATAAAATGATTAAAACTCATCTTGTAAAAGACAAATAGATCATCTGCATCATGTGTCTTTTTTGCAAGCAATAGATTATTGAGGATAGAATTCTTGCAAGTGATTGATTAATGAGGATAGAATGAGCTGCATCATGTGCCATTCTTGCAAGGGATTGATTAATGAGGGAATAGTTCACAGTTCTCGGCTGATTTTGAGACATTCTGGTTTCTGTTTCTGGCCAGATTTTCTGCCCTTTCATAATCCACAGTTTCGGTCATCCTTGTGAAAATTGTTTTGGCTAAAGATTTTGTGGGCTACAGTCCACATTTTGTCCATTTACAGGAAATTTTGATTTTCACTGTTTATGTTAAATTTTGTGGGCTATTAAATATTGAAAAATGGAATTTCACAAAATTGGCTGAAAACTAAGACTACATCACCAAATAGCACACAATGTGGTCAAAACAGTGAAATATAGAATTTCATTGTTTCTGTCAAATTTTGTGGACTATAGCACAAAAAATGAAATAAGGGCTTTCACAAAATTGGCCAAAAACTGTGGGACTATAACCAACAAAATGTGGTCGAAACAGTGAAAAAACAAAATTTTGCTAAAACTAAAAAATGCAGCCAAAACAGCAAAATAATGTAGTTTTGCAAAACTGACCAGAAACTGAATACAACACAAAAATATAACTAAAATATTAATTATAGAATTTCACGAAACTGACCGAAAACTTTGGACCATAGCCAACAAAATGTGACCAAAACAGTGAAATACAGAATTTTGAAATTGGCCAGAAACTGTGAACCCACAAAATGTGGACGAAGGAGTGAAAAACACAATTTCGCAAAATTGACCGAAAATTACGGACCCACAAAATTTGGTCAAAACAGTGAAACACGAAATGTTGCGAGATTGACTGGAAACAGTATGCAAAAACTGATGACAAGATATGAAATACAAAATGTGCAAAAAACGGTGTAATACAGAATTTTGCGAAACTGCCCAAAAACTGTTGACAAGATATGAAATACAAAATTTCGCAAAATTGGCCAAAAACTATGGACTATAGATCACAAAATGTAGCCGAAACAATCAAATGCGGAACTACAAGAAATTAGCCAAAAATGGTAAACTATAGCTAACATCTTGAAATTCTAAAAATTGTGAACTATAGACTACACAATATGGACAAAATAATGAAATAAAATATTTCGCAAAATTAGACAAAAACAGTGGCCTATATAGCCCTTAAAATGTAGCCAAGTGAAATACGAATTTTCGCAGAATTAGACGAACACTGTGGACTATATAGCCCACAAAATGTGGCTAAATTGGTGAAATATGGAATTTCGCAAAATTGACCGAAAACTATTATCTTATTGCTCACAAAAATGTGGCAAAAACAGTGAAATATGGAATTTCGCAATATTAAAGCCTCCAAAATTTGGAATTGGTCAAAAATTGACTATTGCTAGAAAATGTGTGCAAAAAAAGCTGTGAACTATATAGTCCACAGAATATGGTCAAACTAGTACGTAGTTTTCGGCTGGTTTCACTAAATTTCTTATTTATTGACCACAATCTATGGGTTATTGTCTCAGTTGTGGCCAACATAGTGAAATAGGAAATTTCGATAAACTGACCGAAAACTGCAAACTATAGCCAACAAACTTAGGCCAAAATAGTAAAAAAGGAATTTTGCAATATTGGCAGAAAGCTGTGCACCAAAGCCCACAAAATGTAATCAGCACAGTGAAATACATAATATCACGAAAATGGCAAAAAATTGTGCACAATAGCCCACACAATGTAGTCAAAACAATAAAATACGAAATTTCAAGAAATTAGCAGATAATTGTGAATTTTAGCCACAAAATGTGTTCAAAACAATGAGATACGGAATTTCGCGAAATAAGCTAGAACTATGGACTATTAGGAGTGATATACGGAGTCTGGCAAAATTGATCGAGAACTGTAGACTATAGCTCAAAATGTGGTCAAAACAGTAAAATATGGAAATTTTCCGAAATTGGCCAAACCAAAGAAATACAGAAATTCGCAAAATTGACCGAAAACTGTGAACTACCACAAAATGTGACCAAAACATTGAAATACGGAATTTCACAAAATTTGCCGAAAACTGTACGCCAAAATAGCGAAATGGGCCAAAAACTATAGATTATAGCATACAAAATATGGGCTAAACTGAGAAATACGAATTTTATCAAAACTGACCGAAAACTGTGACCTATAGGCCTTAAAATATATCTGTAACAATAAAATACGAAATTTCATTAAATCAGTCGAAATTTGTGGATTATAGCCCACAAAATGCCGTGAAAACAACAAAATAGGGAATTTTGAAAAAAATGTCCTGATATGGCTAAGAATAGATCTAAATTAGGACCGTTCAAATCGAGCACGAATCTCAAAGTTCTCAGGGGTAAAATGGTAATTTCCACTATAAACGGATCCGAAAATGAGAACTGGGTCTTCTCCAAGCCCAATAACCCAAAAATGGGTCTGCCTTACTGAGTCAAGGTGACAGGCCATTATGAACAAACCCAACACATTTAAAGAGTAATTCAAATTCATGATTATCTCTAAGATGCGGTTTAAAACAAATCTCTTATCGTAAAACGATTTAAACTCAATTTCTTATCCAAAAATACCAGGAAGTAGAGATAAGTGATTATCTTGAATCTGCTCTCAAAGGTGACTATAAATACCCCTCTACCCCACCATATAAAAGGTAATCAGTATTTTTCCCAAAAAAGCTCTTTGATAATCTTCTTGATTACCGACTTGAGTGTCGGCGGGTTCGTCGCCGGGAACAATCCCGGTGTTTTGAGCTTTTTTGCAGGTCAGCGGCAACATCAAGAAACGGTTAACACTGACAAGAAGTCGGCATGTTTACTTTTATTGTTTCAAGAAGAATCTACATATTTGTTTGCTCTCGCACCGCAATTAGCAGCAACATATCCAAAATTGCATACCATAGCCCACAAAATGTGGCCAACACAGTGAAATACGGAATTTCGCAAAATTGGTAGAAAAATATGAACTGCCCACAAAGTAAGTCAAAATAGTGGAATACGGAACTTATCGAAATTCGCCGAAAACTGTGGAAGCAACAAAATGAAGGCAAGACTGTGAAATGCATAATTTTGCAAAATTGGCATAAAATTAGGGACTATAGCCTTAAAATGTACAAACGAAATTTCCCAAAGTTGGCTAAAAACTGATAACTATACCCCACAAAATTTGGCCAAAACAGTATAACAGGGAATTTCGCGAAAGTGACTGAAAACTGACTATAGCTTACAAAATATAGCCAAAATAGTTAAATACGTAATTTTGCAAAATTAGCCAAAAATTGTAGACTATAGCCCACAAAACATAGAAAATACAATAAAATACGGAATTTCGCTAAAACGGTCGAAAACTATGTACTAACCCACAAAATGTGGCCGACATAATGAAATACAATATATCATAAAATTGGCCGAAATTTGGGGATTGTAGCCCCAAAAATCCAAAACATAGAAATACGGATTTTCACACATGACATAGTTGATCGAAAACCGTGGACTATAACTCACAAAATGTGACCAAAATAGTGTAATACCGAATTTCACAAAAAAATCCGATAACTATGATTTAGCCTATAATACGTGGTGAAAACAATGAAATAAAGAATTTCACGAAATTAGCCAAAAACTGACTATAGCCCACAAGATATGCCAAAACAGTAAAATACAGTACTTCGCGAAATTGGCCGAAAGCTATGAATAATAGCCCACAAAATGTGGGAAAACCGTGAAAAAAGGAACTTCCAAAATTTGCCAAAATTGTTAACTACAATATAGTCCACGAAATGTGGCCAAAATAGTGCAACACAGAATTTCGCAAAATTGACAGAAAAAAGCAGACTATATTTCATAGATTGTGTGGTCAACAAAGAATGAATTTTGCGAAAATAGCTGAAAACTGTGCAGTATAACCCATAAAATGTGACCAGCACAGTGTAACATGAAACGAGAAATTGACCGAAAACTGAGGACTATAACCGACAAAAAGTATCCAAAACAGTGCACCATAGCCCACAAAATGTAGTCAAAATAGCAAAATACAGAACTTCGATGTTTTAGTCCCCAATATTTTGGTTGTTTTTGTCAAATTCTGAATTTCAATGTTCTTGTAATAACCACGATTATACTTGCTAAATAGTAATTAACTCTCATGCACTATATTTAATTAGAGTATATTACTAAATGGACTTATGATAAATTACCAAAGTTTGAAGGTTTAGGTAGCAAAATGACATTTAAACTATGTTTCTCATTGTTCTGGCAATATTTTGTGGACTATAGTCCATAGTTTTCTACCGTTTCCATGAAATTCTAAATTTCACTGATTTGGCCAAACATTGTAGGGTATAGGAATGGCCTGTTGCAAGGATCATATCCATCTATTTCAGTAATTGTAACTCATTTAATAATCAGGTTGACAGCAGTAAAAACAGATGCAAACATGAAATTCCGGTGTTCCAGGTTAAAGTTGAACACGGAACCAACAGAACAGTACTTCCTATCCTGGTGCAGCTCTTAACAAATTTAATGTAAATACAGAAACAACTAAGTTAGTTGACCCAACTGTTAAAGTCACATACCTTCAATCTGGAAACGGTGACCTGTAGTTCCTTGCATCGTCTTCTTTCATACTCATAAACAGCTCTTACTTCTTCCAAGCTAAGTATATCATCAACACTGTTCATACCATCAAACAATCTGTTTCCCATGAACTTCAGCCGAGAAGCACCATTTGATGAAGTAAAACCATTTTTTTGAAACTCGGAACAGTTCAACCCTTCCGATAAAGTCTCATCAGATACCATGCCATTTTTCCGAAGTTTTGCCACAAGTACCCACATATTTGCAAGTTCTTTTTCTAGTTCTTCTTCATGCTGTTTTGACTCATAAATTCTTCTTTGAAGCTCAGCCTCTTTTCGATCCTTTTCTGACAATACAGCCTCTAAAGAAGCTTCTCTCTGACATCTGGCAACAATCTCTTTCTTCATATCTTCAATAAGAATGTTGTCGTTCTGAATGTGCCTTTGACCATTGCCGGTTCTACCAAGGGATATTTCTTTCGATAAAACTAAATCACTAGTCAACTTTGCATTTTGATAAGAAAGTTTAGTAACCTCTTCAGCCAAATTCCTGAGTTCAACTGCAGCAGCTGCAGCCAATTCTTTTGCATAAGAAGCTTCCTCAGCCAATTTTTGGCAGTGAATTTCGAGCCCATCTTTTTCTTCAATCAATCTCACCTTTTCTTGCTTCAAATTTTCAATTTCAGCAGCCTATAATAGGGAAAATGTAGAAATGTTTCAAGCACAAATAGATAATTCTAAAATTAAATCCAGTAGATACCATACTTTTGTAGTCAATTCATGAAAAATGTCTGTTAACCATGCTAAAAAACTTACCTGGATAAGAACTTCAGATTTTAGAGATGCGCCACTGTCCGGTCCCCTGGACTCGGTCGATAATGTGCAAGGTGATTCTGAAGAATTTGAAGGTAAATTTCCATGAAAATAATTGTTAGACAAAACTACCCTTTCTGTTAGGCCGCCATTATCTATAGGTAACCCAGCTGCACAACTCCTACAGATGCTGCCACCAGTTTTGCTAAGTTGCTGCTTCAGCAATTTCAAAGTCTCTTGAAGTTCCACAATTTCAGACAGCTATGACAATTTGACCAAAAAGGAGATAAAGAAACAAAAAGAAACTGTCCACATTAGTGACAGAGCATCACAACTAAAAGCAAAAAAGGAAAATGGAAAGTTAATTTCAGATTCACCTTCATTTGTAGCTGATCCTGGAGAATTCGATTATCTGCAGATGTGATCTTCGAAAACATCCACATGTGAGAAAATATCAGCAATCACTGTCTCAAAGAAGAATAAAAATGTAGAAGAAATAGGCAGTGAACAAACCTCAAGTTCAAATGTCTTCTCAGTTAACTGAGTGGTCAGCTCTGCAAGGGTCTACGAAAATGTGAATGATCAATAGATCGAAAACAACAGTGTAAAAGCAAGTTAGGTTAATTTATCTCGAAGTATCAAGAACCAAGTAATTGAAGGACAGTGCCCAGAACATGTCATAAGAGATCACAGATTAATAAGAATCACGGCAGCAAATGCAGTCCCTCATTTTTTTTTAATTAAGCAAACCTTTTTAAGTACACGAGTACATTTAAAAATAGTTTTGTTTGGGTACTGCATGCATCAAATTGTTTGCTTCTGTGATTCTTTTTAATGTATGACCGGTACGCATGCATCAAAGAGCTAATTGAAATGGGTATTTCATGCATCAAAGACAGGATAACAGATGGCTACATCTACAAGAAGTTAGAAGCACTGCTAATTGAAAGAGCTAATTGAGATAGCTTGTGCATAAGCAAGGGAGGCAGCAAAAGAAGAAGGGCTGTTAATTGAACAAAAAGAAACCTGGATTAAGGTAGTTAAAAAGGACATGATAGTCCCAAGCGTCAAAAGAGGTGGCCCTCAAAATAGTATTGAAAGAAAAGACTTATGTGACCTGTGACCAATACCCCATAGTAAAGAGATAGGAATCCAATTGAGAAGCTTCCTAAAGATTTTGTAAATATTTATTGTTTAGGATATTTAAATCTGGCTAGAAACCGAGGTATTTTTAGCTTATTATTGCTAACTTAGTTATTTTTGTTGCAAATTTCGTTGCTCTTAATAAGGTAGAAAATATATCTATCTTGAATTCGGCTCTACCTAGAGCGCTACCCCGCATCTGACATTTCAGATCACCACCGTTGCCAATCTCATCTCATCACTTCATTATAGCCCTCAACCTCGTCTAGATTTCGATAATCACCTAGTACAAATTTTGACCCCATGTCATCTCGATCATCTCGATCACACTTTCCTCTCCCAAGTTCTACTCGAAGTTAGAGAAAGAGGTAACCATCTCCTTTTACCATTTAAGATTTTTGAATTCACTGTTGAAAGAAAAGGAGGGGAAAAAAGAAAAGGGAACAAGAGCCAAACAATGAAGAACTTCTACACATGCAGAACTTAGCTTTGACAGCTTCAAAACGGTTTTGAAAACATGCAAACGGGCTTTAGACATATGCAAAGTGTTAGAGATAAATTAAAGGAACAACCTCCAGTTTGAGATGAGTTGGGTTATCTTTTTGCTTGCATAAGAAAACAGTTCGTCTCCCACAAAGGTGGAACAAATGGAGAGGTCCCTCTTTGAAATAAACAAGTAAAATGGATTCAAACAAGTTGGACTTCAACCAGAGCTGCAATAACGTCACATTTCTTGCTCTTGCCCAACCGACTATATGTTTTCTTATGTGCTTTCTCACGTTTTACTAGAATTATATAGTTCGCTGGGACTATAACTATGCTTCACTCCCCGCTTTCAGCGTGGATGACAACATATCTTCACTTAAGAGAAAGATGGGGATCTAATCACAAACCATCCAGAAGATCCATTTTATTACTTAAAATATTTGAATTTGGTTAGGATATTCTTTTTCTATTCGCCTCAATTGGTTATGATACTCTTACTTAACTTATTGTTATCTTTAATTATAATTTGTTGTAATTTAGTTACTCTTGGTAAGGTAGAAACAAGGTTTTAAATCTCGGATTTCGGACTCATCTCGGCAAGGGGTGTTTCGTCTCGGATCGGAGATATCGTCGGAGATCTTGGGGAAATGTGATCATCTCGGATGTTTCATTTTTGACACTCAATAAATATATATTTTTTGTTACTAAACAAGATATTATATGTTCTACATGTCATTTATCATATAAAATATTGTATAATATAACTAATGACATGAATCAATCTCAGTAAATATTCGCAGAATTTAACAACAATATCAAAGAGAATATAATATAAGTATATAACTAAATAGAATTTGCATTGATTTGAAAAACATGTATGACGAAATCAGCACATTATCTTAGCTTAAGGTCCTATATTGAAAGACTTATACGCAAAAAGTAAAACAAAAAAAAAGTTATAGATATTTTGGCAATTTCGGCCGAAATCTACACATTTCAGTCCAAAACAACATGGAGTATAAATTTGTGATTTTGTATCGGCAAACTAGCCGAAACAAAATTTCGGCCGAAATTTAAAACAGTGGGTACAGTATCTTTGCAGTCAGTTGCTATTATCTCCCATTTCTCCCTCTAAGTCATCGTTCTTCCCATAATCCTCAAATTCCCCTTTCTCATCCCTTTCTTCTCAAGTTCTTTATTGGTTCTACACTAGAAAGATTAGAATAATAGCTTTATCGTGGTCATTGACATTGTTACATGTTGGAGTCGACTAAGAACAAATAAGCAATATTGATACAAAGCCAATTTTATATGCTTCTTACATAATTAGGGTGCTAGTTACCTGAGATATATCTATATTGTTTGATGAATGTGCAGCCACTTCAAAAGATCCTACCATCCGCTGCTCAAGGGCACGCATTTGAAGCTTCTTTTCATTGATTTCGTCATTCAATTTTTGCATATGTTCCTACATGAGCATAAGCCCAAATCATTTGGTATTTAGTCAAGCATTATAACTGTACCTTTGACCTCATTAAATAATGGGACACACAGTTATATGCATTTTAATATAAATGTGTAGCTCACATGCCTGAATCTGAGAATCATCTGGGTGGCTAACAGCTTGCTCAGTTAATCTCTTTAGAGAGCTAGTGCTCAATGCTACTTCCCCAGCTAACAACTTCACCTGCTCCCGGAGAAGATCCATTTGATCAATTATTGTTGTTCCACTCTGCATGCATGTCAATCAGCAAAAGGGTCCCCAATCAGTAGTAGAAGGCAACCCACCAAGGTTGCAAAAGTGGAATCCAAGTCAAAACAAATTCTTTTCTTTTTTAGAAAAGGATTAATACAGCAGAGCAAGGATAAAAAAGAAAATAATAATAAACGGAGTCTTCCTCTTAGCATCCATACAGTGCATGGTAAAATGGTACATGTAGCGAATAGGTGGTCATAGTTATCGTACATGTAGCGAATAGGTGGTCATAGTTATCGTACGACTACCCCAATAAAGAAAGGATTGCATAGTAAAATTGATCTGATTCGGTTGATCTACTTGTACATAGCTTGTCTCAGCTGATTGATTCTAGTAAATACCTAGAGTTCTACTATTCTTTCTTTGGTTAGGTTAAAGTCTAAATCCAATCTGATACAGTCAATACTGATGTGATTTTTGGAATCCTGATTAACACACTTCTATCAATACTAAAACTATAATCACAATAAAATCGATTTTTACGATTTCCAAACATGCATACACAGATCATGCCATTTCCATATCATCTAGTAGCTGCACCACAGTCATTAATGTATAGGCGTATACAGTACTATATTTCACAATTACATAAAAGTAAACATTAAATGAAAAAAACATTATTCAATATATGTCACCACCACTTTCAACGAGACTTTAAAATGTGGATAATACAATAACAATAACTACAAAGAAAAACATGGATGATAATGAGAAAAAAATGACGATGGACAAGAAAGTTCTGATGATAATGTTACTTTACTAATATATGTGTAAGTTAACTACTGATACATGATAAAAGATCATGTATATTAGCTAAATTTCATAAAGGCAGAAGATACCAAGCCAGAGGAATTGATGAAAGAAAAGGATGAAAATGACAATAAGCCACCTGGTTAAAACCCAATAAAATTACATCACCTAGGTTTATAAAACTAAAATGCAGAAATTCACCGAAAAGAAGAAGCCTCACCGGTGGTGGCCGGCGCCCTTTGACTCTTGCATTAAATAAATCACCTGCTTGTGTTCTTCCAGGAAACGAATCAACAACCAAAGAATGATCATCACCCTTTCTACTTGAAGACTGCCTCCGTCCGTCCTTCATGTCAACTGGGAGATGTTTCTGCTGTGATGACTGTGAGAAAGATGGTGATCCACTAGCAGAACTCTCACTGTCAGCAGTCGGTGAGTATCCGGAAAGATGATCAGGTTTCTGTAGACAGAACGCATTAATATGTAGCTACTGTACTGGTCTACTAAATAATGGATAAAATTAATTAACAGTAACATCTGGCAGAACAAGAATGCTAATTTTGCAACAGAACAAAAAAAACTATACGCTGAGGTAAGAAACAAGTATATGATAACATGCCATTAAGCTAGATGGAAGAGTGGACGTGACTGAACATGAAAGTGCATGAAGAAAGAACAATATGAAGAACAAAAGTATCTGAACATTACTTATTTTTAATTGGATGCTTAACCTAAACCCTCATTTTTTGTTGGATGAAAGTAAAAGAAAATATACTGTTTTTAAAGCTTCAGTTCAGAAAATTTACTGTGCACCAGGATTCCATATTAGATACTAGATATTTATACTTCTATCATGTAGTGCTGAAACATATTTGAGCTGTTGAAACATCACTTACAGTTTTGATTCACAAAATTAGCTGCAGCTTCATATATACCATGGTAAAATAAGTATTATGGACGGAGTACCTCAGTCCAGGGGTTGAGATTTTTTGGACGGAGCGGTGCTGCGGTGTTCTGTACTCTGTTATATTTGTATCTATTCTGCTTTTTGGGGTAGGGAACTTGCTTGTATAGGATGGGTTCACTTTTTCGCGCGGAATAAGTATCATGGACCACTTGTTGGGTGACATGAACATCATACCCCTTATTTTGGTTGTATGTTGCATTAAAAACTTTTTAACGGAACGCGGGGGGCTTTCGTCCCACCGTTAACGATCAAAAAAAAAATTTGTATTATGGAGAAGTAAGAAATTTCTAAAAAGAAAGCAATAAAATTTTTTTCTACGAAGACTGTAAAGAGTGCTCACTCTTAATTTGAACCAGCCAAGCATTCCTCGCTTCCGATTTCTTTTATCAAACTTCACACTATCATCTAGGCTGCCGGTATCACATCTTCCTTCAGCTGAAAATTCTGAATCCAAACTAATAGCATCATCATCAGCAACATATTCCCTCTTCTTATCAGGCAAATATGCAAGCTGCATCAAAGTAGAAAATATATAAAATATTAGGTATTTTCATGAGAAAATAGCTTACCATGAGAACTTAATAATTGAATTTTAGCCTACAATTTATTGGGTATAAGTTTGTTTGGCACTTGGCTATCTGTACATCAAAGTGGAAAAGCTATTATCTTCGTCCCTCTAGACAATTTATTATTACCAGAGACGACTCATCCATCCAAAGTTAGGGTCCGCGCTTGTTTGTTCATATTTCCTTGCCCAGCAAAGTTTTCACTATTAGAGTTATACATCTGTACATGTAGAATACATCCAAACCATCCCCACCTATTCCACTCATCATATCCCTTTCCACTAAAAATATCCCGAACAGCTCACAAATGCACACAATTTTGTCTTCTCTTTTGAACATTTTCACTAATGTATCTCGGCATGCTCAATTCAGCTATTTTCATTTACCAAATAAGTTTCTCAATTGTCCAATATTTTGACCGGAGAAACTTATCCCTTCTACGTTACATACAAAGAAGTTAGAAAACAAGCATTGTCCTGGTGGGAAAAAAACTCTAATAATAATAAAATCTACACTATTATTAAAGAGCTATAGTATTCATTATGAGAAACTAAGGAAATATACATTAAAATACACTGCATAGGTTATCACCTCATCTTCGCCAAATGAGTGTCTCCGTCTATATGCAACCTTCTCTGAAATATTTGGAGGAATCGTATTCTTCGTAGATACCAAAATTAATTTTGTTAACCGTTGAATTCTACCCATTAAAGCTGCTTTTGCCTGTTCCTCTTCTTCCAGTCTTGATTGCAGCCTCACTTGTCCAGCTTCAAGCTTTAATAATACCAAAAGAAATGCATTAGAAAATATACTAAAAACATTCTACAAAAAAATGTGTTGGACGTTGTCATCATGAAAATCATTTTATGCAGTAACTGTCACTAAAATAACAGCACAAGGCAAACTAAGAAAATTTATGAAGCGTTCAAGTTCTGAAAAACAAAAGAAAAAACCCCAACCAAAATTTTCTACCACTAATAATTGTCAAAAAAAAAAGTACAGCTGAAATATATGAAATAAAGAAGAAGACTTTGAAATAAAGATGAAATTGAATTTGACAAATGACTGTAGTTGAGCAACAGGTACTGTTCAATTATTCATGTAGTGACTATTGTAACTTTGCTTGTACAGGAAACCCAAACCTGAAGCTTTAAATTAACAAGATCTTGATCAGATGCAACCAAATATGGTTTCTCCATCATACCACGCTTCAGTTCTTGAAGCTCTTCTTTCAAGCAGGAAATCTCCTTCTGATATTTCTTTATAAGAGACTTCTCATCAATTATCTACAATTATTCACCGATTAGATCCTCGTATAAAACAAACAATGAAGTTAGTTTTCTATTTTTAAAATATAAAATGTGACCTTATTTTGAGAAGCTTTGATTTCCACATGTTTACTCCTGTGCGCAAACTTCAATGTATTGTGGGTCTCTTCACTATTGCTAGAAGCAGGAGTAACTGTGCAGATAAGCTGCAGAAGAATATTAGAAACCAAGTAATAAGAAAGAACATTAGAAAATACCTTGCTACTGAAATAACAAGATCAAGTACCAAAAAATGGTAAAGAAAATTAGTTGTTGGTACTTGGTACTAATACAATTAAGAGAATCTATCAAGAATTATATTTCCTTTTAAGAAAAAATTCAATATAACATTAGTACATTTATACATACCATTAAAAACAAATCAGTACATGCCTAATATATACATGTGTATATATAGAAATATACGTGTGTAGATGCATATGCATATGTAGATACATATTTTAGAAGAATTTTATATAGATATACATGTTTCATTTGAAAAATAAGTACAAAGTAAATAACATGATTATATTCGTCTATGAAGAAAAAAAAATACGTAATATCTAAGAGTTAGATAAGGATCCTCTTCAGAGGATTTTTAGCTTACATCTTCCCAAGCGAAAATTATCACAATTTGACAACCAAATTTTAAAATCCAACTGTCCAGATGTAACCAATTGTATCTAAAATATCCTATCAATTCAATCATTCTAACTTATGGATCAAAACATTCAAAATTAACGGCTCAAAATACCATATCAAATATAACTATGGACTGGGCACCAAAATAAGAAATTAAAACCATTGATCTTAATCTAAATAGTTTGAAATCCTCTCCATGCCAAATTTTATTAGATTTAGACTACTGAAAACCATATATCTAAACAGCTCGCCCTTAAAAACTGTGCATTTTTGTGCCACATGATGCGAACACTATAAATTTTAAAAATATTTGTTTTCTGACTGTACACTATTTAGATGCAGTAGATCACACTCTGATCTTCAAATTACAGGCTTAATTATATAATTTCCAATTGGACGGGTTTGAGCTGAAATCCTCTAAGAGGATTTTACTCAAACTTCATATATAGTTGGTATGCATCAAGAGGATAAATGAGAATTTTATGGCTAGGACTACAGGACACATGCATTGCACACAATTCAAAGAGAACCAGAGGAAAACGGCAAAAGGAGGAGATCTCCCTACTTTGCAGTACTAAATCTATATACTCATCTCAAATGCATGTTCCACATCATTTAAAGTTATCTACATATCCCAAAAGTATAAAACATAGGGAAATAAAAATTAGGAGGTTTGAACATGTTTTGCCTGCACGTCAGATGGTTTCAAAATGAATTATTTTCATTTCAACAAACAGGGACCACTTGATGAACAAAGAAAACAAAGACCTCATGAACTTTTACAAACACACACAAACAAACACAAACATAGGGAAGATGGAGAGGCACGACCATGCTCTTATGGAATGCTACAAACATCTCCCCTTCTCAATTGAAATCTACACAATCTAAAATAATGTACAAGACAAAAGAAAAAGTATGAAAAAAAGACTAAGAAATCATGAGGATTGAACATGTATTGTCCATGCATCAAAAGGTCTCATTTGTTATATTGTTGAAGACCTCCTTCAAACCGTGCAGACCATTTCAAATTTATGATTTCCCATCTTCCTATTTTTTATGGTAAGGAGATCACTTTGAGAGAGGTGAACTATGCATTTCAGATGACAGATAAGAGTTTTTTGTAACATAGGGAGGGCTTACCGAAACTCGTCCATGACCACTGAGAGAAGACTGCAGTAGACGGGTGAGTTTTGAATCTCTGAAGGGAATGTGTGTAGCTTTACCATCTGTTAATTTAGCAATTACCTGTAAAAGAGAAACCAGAACAAAAAGACGTGTTAAAATAGAAAGATGAAAGCCATATTCGATGTAGTAAATCCATCTGGCCATATTTTTAACCGAAGTAAATTATAAAGAACAAGGTAAATGAAGCAATGAAAAGAAAACCCAAAAAACATAGTATTAAGCAGGACAAAACAATCAAAAACAATAATTAAAATACCAAGTCCTTTAATTGCATCAAGTGTCAACAATTAAATAGTTCCAATTCCTATTATCTATTAAGACAAGGTATTTAATGGTTTATGATGGTAGTTAGTAGGATGTGACATACGAATAACTTATTCCAGGTGTACCTTTGTAGCTTACCTCATTTCGGAATGCATAAGATTAAACCTATAGTAACTTGGGCCAACATAAGTGTGAAAGTATAGAGACTGAAAAGAATACTTTATTGGGATACTCATAACTAAATACACGGCCTCTTATATATAGGAGAGTACAAAGAGCATTCTAAGTTTATCCCAGATGTGGAACTAATACTAACACAACGTTAACAATCCCCCTCAAGCTGGTGCGTAGACATTGTCACTAATACCCCTAGTATGTAATATTTTTTTCTTACAATGAATATATATATATATATATATATATATATATTGTTATATATATACATTGATATGGTTATTTTAATTTTTATCATACACTATTCTTACTATGTTTGTTTTTATCTATATATTTTCTTTCTTAAAAGCCCAACATTTCTTTTCTTAAAGCCCAATCCAACATGGTTATTTAGGGGTTAAGTGAAATTACATAAAGGCTAAGGGGTTAAATGCAAATAAAAGGTACACCTAAGCATTCTAGACATGTCCACACTCACCCACACCTTTCTCTTTCTTTCCTTCAGATGGCCAGCCAGCCCCTCCTCCCTTTCTCCATATATATGTGTAACCCTAGTTCTCTTCTTCCTATTTCAAAAAAAAAATTCTAGTTCTTTTTAAGAATCCTAACCTATCTTTCTCTCTATCTTCCATATTCTAAGCATCCTTATATATATATATATATATATATATATATATATATATGAGGCTTCTTCGGTTGCAAACGGGACTGTGTGATATATATAGGGAAGTCTTCCGTTGTGCACCACCTATGGTGCACACGGCGTGTGCACTCGGCCTTTCCGCCTTCGTATCGACGATCCGAACCGTTCACATTGATCTAAACATCTAAATTAGTCTAAATATGTCAAATCAAATCATTTGAAATTCATTTGCCCATCCATTGAAGTGTTGCAAAATTGTATGACTGAAAATTATTGTTTTTTATAGTCACATGATGGATGGGCAAATGAATTTCAAATGATTTGATTTTACATATTTAGACTAATTTAGATGTGTAGATCAATGTGAACGGTTCAGATCGTCGATACGAAGGCAGGAAGGCCGAGTGCACATAAAGGGGTGGTGCACAATGGAAGATTTTCCTATATATATATATAATTCCTAGTAGAATTGTGTTCATAGTAAACTAAAGTGAGGAAGAATCCAGGGAAGCAAGGAGGAGAAGACAATTGGAGACTTTTTCACTAAGTAAAAAAGTGGATATTTTCCTTTACCTCTTGTTTTTTTTTTTTGACTTTTGGCATAGAAAGATATGCTTGTGTGAAGTATTGAAGTTATGCTTGTTAGAAGAAAAAAAATATGCTTGTTAGAAGCTATGATTGATAAGATGTTAATTGAAAGTATTGAATGTTTTAGTTCATATGAAGTAAGCTTAGCAAGATGATGGTCTAAATAGAAGAATAGTAGATGATGCATGCTTACTCACAACCCATGTTTTACTCTTTAGGAAATTAACTAATTATTTATTTATGTATAATAAGATGAAGTGATTATGTGAAGTAAAAAGTATTAATTAGAAGAGGCACTTGTGGAAATTTTTATATGCTAGTAGGATAGAGTTAATAAAGAATCTACATGTATGCTTAATTATAGTGAGTTCTATAAGGAATTAATACATAAGATTTTTATATATTATATAGAATAACATGAAAGATGTTGTATGTTCGTAGATATAAATTATATAGAATGATGTTGTAAGTTAGTAACAAAGATTATATAGAATGATGTTGTATGTTAGAAAGAAAGATCATTCATATATTCTTAGGCTCATATAACAAAAGAAAACTTAAAAAGAGTAAAAAAAAATTGGAGTGACAAAGGCCCCAGCTATTTTCATGGACATGATGAACCGAATTCTACGGCCATACATCGACTCGTTTGTTGTGGTCTTCATAAATGACATCTTGGTATACTCAAGAACAGAGGAAGATCATGCTAGGCACCTGACCGAAGTTTTGAATAAGCTACAGGAGCATGAATTGTAAGCAAAATATCCAAGTGCGAGTTCTGGAAGACCGAAGTTGCATTCCTTGGTCACATCCTTTCTAAAGAGGGAGTGGCTACGGATCCGCAGAAGATTGAAGCTGTGAAAGAATGGCCGCAACCGAAGACAGTAAAGCAAGTCAAAAGCTTTTTTAGGCTAACAGGGTACTACAGGAGGTTTATCCAGGACTATGCCAAGATAGCAGTGCTGCTTACAGGAATAACCAAGAAGGATAAAAGGTTTGAATGGACTGATGCATGCAAAATAAGTTTTCAAGAATTAAAGAGCCAGTTGATTTCAGCACCAATATTGGTATTACCTCAAGCAGATAAGGGATACATGATATACAGTGATGCTTCACACCAGGGTTTGAGATGTGTTCTGATGCAGGAAGGAAGAGTTATAGCCTATGGTTCGAGGCAACTCCGACCACACGAGAAGAATTACCCCATATATGATTTGGAGCTGGCTGCAGTAATTTTCGCCTTGAAGATATGACGACATTATGTTTATGGAGCAAAGGTAGAGATATACACTGATCATAAGAGTCCTGAAATATATATATCACGAGAAGGACTTGAATCATCGACAAAGGCGATTGCTGGAAGTATTAGAAGACATTAGACCTGAAGCGATCTTAGCACGACGTGAACTACAACCAAGTCTGAAGGAGCGGATTAAGAAGGGTCAGGAAAGAGATGTAGAGATTCTGGCGCGTAAGGAACAAGTAAATGCAGGGAAACTTCCGGAATTCAATATAAGGGAAGGTCTATTATGGTTTGGAGACAGATTGTGCGTACTGAAGGTGGATGATCCGAGGGAAGAAGTCATAAAAGAAGCTCACACTACATTACTTACGGTTCACCCGGGAAGTACCAAAATGTATCGAGACGTGAACCAATGCTATTGGTGGGCAGGAATTAAGCGGGATATAGCGGAATTTGTGGCTAGATGTCTCACCTGTCAGAAAATTAAAACAAAAAACAAGAAGCCAGGAGAGTTGTTGCAACCGTTACCCATTCCAAAATGGAAGTGGAAAATATTAGTATGGATTTCATTACAGGGTTACGCAGAAGTCCCAAAGGACATGATGCTATTTGGGTTGTGGTTGACCGACTGACAAAATCAGCTCACTTCCTACCTGTGAAGATTATTTGGTCATTGGAGAAATTAGCAGAAGTATATATTGAAGGGATAGTGAAGCTGCATGGAGTACTAGTGTCCATAGTCTCCGACAGGAATGCAAGATTTACTTCGCGATTCTGGCAGAGTTTACAGACAGCATTGGAGACAAGAACAGATCTTAGCACAGCTTTCCACCCACAGACAGATAGACGAACAGAAAGGGTGAACCGAGTTTTGGAAGATATGTTGAGGGCATGCGTTATGGATTTCGGAGGAAATTGGGAGAAGTATTTAACCTTGGTAGAATTCGCCTACAACAACAGTTATCAAGCTAGTATTGGCATGACTCCGTACGAAGCACTCTCTGGAAGGTGTCGAACACCGGTATTGTTGGTACGAAGTAGGGGAAAGGTAGATGTTCGGACTAGAAATCGTGCAGCAAACTTCTGAGAAGATTGAGCAAATCGGAAAAAGATTTTAAATAGCACAGAGCCGGCAGAAAAGTTATGCTAATACTCGACGAAGAGAATTAGAATTTGAAGAAGGGGACTCAGTATTTCTGAAAGTCTCACCAACCAAGGGTGTATTCAGATTTGGAAGAAGTGGTAAGTTGGCCCCGAGGTACATTGAACCATACAAAATCCTGAAGAAAATTGGGAAAATGGCATACAGATTAGACTTGCCAGCAGAACTAGCTCAAGTACACAATGTATTTCATGTTTCAATGCTGAGAAAGGACGTGCCCGACCCGAGTCACCAATTAGTGGAAGTTCCAGAAAATCTACAAGTGGATCTTACTTATGAGGAGCAGCCGATAAGAATAGTTGATCGCCAGGACAAAGGTGTTGAGAAATAAAGTAATTCCCAAGGTTAAAGTGCTCTGGAAAAATCAGTTTGTTGAAGAAGTCACGTGAGGGTGGACAACTATTATCCAAACCGACCATATATGCTTAGAAAGAAAGATCACTCATATATGCTTAGCTCATATAACAAAAGAAAACTTAAATAGAAGAATTGTGAGAAATGTATGCTTAATTAATATAATTGTTTAGTTAGATTGTAGAATAGAAAACTACTCATTCATGATAGTATAAACTACTTGTTAATTAGTAATGCATGATAGAAGTAGTAATTCAAAGTAGAGTTAGTAGTCACTTAAAAGTAATAGTAAGTAAAGTAGATAGTAGTGAAAGCCATAGTCGCATACTTGGCTAACTAAAATTTAAAATAGTATGATAAGGGTAGTAAGGTAGAAAGGCCGATGAGGACATCTTTCCTGTTTAGTTTATTTCACTACCATTTTTATTTCTGTCAATTATAGCCATATGTAATCTTTTTGTATTTTTTAGATTTTGAGAATATTTTGGAGATTTGTATCAAGATGTATTTTGAGCCTATTTAAAGGCCTTGAGATTAATGAGAAAGTATGCCATTATTGATTAAAAAAAATCTGTGTTGAGTTTTGCTCTTCCTCCTTCTCTTTTGTGCGATACAACGGAGATCTATATTAGGGTTTGCGATAAATCCTAATCAAATTTTAGGGGTTGTGATAAACTCTAAAATCTACCCAAAAAATTAAAATCCCCAAATACAAATCCCTAATACAAACCCTAACCCCAAAATCCTAAACTAATCCCCCCGTACAGCCGCTTCCCTTCTTCTCCCTTTCTTCTTCTTTCCCGTAACCCATCCAAATCCCAAACCCTTCTTCTCCCTCCTTCTTCACCTTCGTCCCGAACGCCCCCCCTTCCTGTCGCCACCCAATCCCGCACCCCAAACTCCGGCGACCCATCACCACCACCCGACGCTACCACCCCTACCACCATCCTCCACGCCAATCCCGACAGCTCCCCTCTCCCTCCTCCTCTCCTCCCAACCCCAAATCCCTTCCCCGAACCCCACCACAGTTCCCAATCCATTAACCCTCTTCCACTGCCCCTCTCCCTCACCCTTGCCCCGGATCCCTGACCCAGCGCCGCACCTTGCCGACGCCGCCGCCCCGCTCGCCGTCTCCCCTCATCGCCGGCGACCAGGTCTGCCACTACGTGGCTTCGTTGCTGACTTTGCTCACTGTGTTGCTGTTGCTGTCCAACTCTGAGATCGACACTGGCTTCTTCGCATTCGGTATACTCGTTCCCTTATTAAGTATTTGTGTTTTACTGCCCTATTATCTAGTATATTATCTAATTTGTCCTGTCGACCACAAAATAACTGAGATTGAGTGATCCACATGCTATAGTAGAGTACGAATCAGTATTGAACTTCTTACTTGCTAAAACACGTAGGGATTTAATTGATTGTAAGGTTGATTTATTAATTGGGACTGTTACACTTATTCAATTCTTGAAAACCCATCGAACCTGTTAACTGTTAAAAAATTTCAACTTAGATCCGCACTTTCATGTTGGTAAAATTAACCCATTAAAATTCTTGGAAATTCTCTATTTTAGGGTTGGTTTTACATCAAAGGCCACTTGTAGTTGTATACTTAACTAACCAAAAATTCATGATAAGTAAAGTAGATTGTAGTAAAGTAAAGAAAAGATTGTAGGCATCAAAGACTTTATTAAGTAGTATGCATGAGTGTATGCATATGGTGGTATTTGGTACATTAAGTGCACTAGTGTTGATATGCATATGGTGGTATTTAGTGCATTAATCGCCCTTTGGTTATGCATATAGTGATAGTAAATGCATATTAAGTACACTAGTTTTGATATATGCCGATGACAAGTGTCTAAACCGACTTTTAGCTTAATCCGATAAAATTGGATGGAATCCAAACTTGAGTTAGATGACTTGTTATAAAAACAAGACTAACCTTAATATCTAGGTTTAATTCATCTAGCATTCAACCATTACCGAATAAAGAGACTAAGAGGAACAAGTTAAGTAAGAAAAAGAGTTTAAAAAAAAATTTAATAAGTTGCAGTAACTCGTAATCACATGACCAATAAGATAAGGACAGACACTAGTTGGGAGTATACTCCCCTTTCAAGGGAACACATGCGACGTCGTCTCATCTGGGACACGTGCGGCACAGTCTCGACTGTTAATTTCTGAGATTTAATAATAGAAGTGATGAAACCTAGGGAAATGGACCCTTATGAGTACGGCTATATTCTAAGTTACCCATATGAACAATGAGCTATAGTGTAACTCGTCTCTGGCAGAGTAGGGAAAGGCCTGCCGATTCTCCTTATGTTCGGATAACTTATGGTAGAGTCCGGGTGTGGAGAAAGACCACCGATTCCGACAAGACTGTAGCCGAGCTGAGTGATCACCAGCTTGTCGGGAGTGGAGAGAGACCACCGATTCGGATAGATCGGAGTGATCACCGACTTTCGAGAGTGGAGAAAGACCACCGATCCAATGCAGTAGGCGGAATAGAGCGTATTTACTATAGCTCTACCAGTCACTAAATAAATATCAGGAACATGGAAGAGTACAAGAATAGGTTTACATTGCGAGGGAGTGAACCCTATAATCTGAAGTACGCTCAAACTTGACTAGGACATACGTAGTATGGGATGCATATGTTTTCAAATCAAGTATGCATTAGAATAAAAGCATCGTGTGCATTGAAATTGTGCATTAGATTCTAGGTCATAACATACATCAACACTACTATTGTATAATTTCCACATTTTCCTTTCACATTAATATTGTTTGTTGAGGATTTAGAAAATTGCGGTTTTCATCCGTTTTGAGTCAGTTGTATTCAACTGACGTGCCCACAGTTGGATGTAGGACTGATCGTGAGAATAAAAGAGTTTTGAGCCGTGGAGCATTCCAAGTGAAAAGTATAGTTTTTCCTGTACAATGAAATTTTTTAATTTCTTGTGATTTCTTTTCTGTGTTGTGTACTCATTTGAAGCAATGATATGTGTCACGAGTTTCCTGTATGTGGATCTCGGGGCGCTACATTGTCGAAGTCAAGCTTACCCAAGAAAGTTTGAACAAGCTTAGGAGGTAAAGCTTTAGTTAGGATATCAGTAAGTTGTTCACCGGACCGGACATATGAAAAAGAAATAACCTTCTTCTCTCACTCATCTTGAACGAAGTGACAGTCAACTTCGATATTTTTTGTGCACTCATAAAACACCGGATTTTCATAAATATGCATAGCAGCTTTGTTATCACAGTAGAGATGAATTGGAGATAATACTGGAATGGCTAAGTCTCGAAGAAGTAATTTGAGCCATAAAACTTCAGAAACCAAATGCCCAATGGCTCGGTATTCAGCCTCTGCACTTGGTTTTGGCTACCACATGTTGTTTCTTACTTATCCAAGATATGAGATTTTCTCTGAAAAATACAAAATACCCACTAGTAAAGCGCCTATCATCAACCGATCCTGCCCTGTCAGCATCAGAATATCCTCGTAAAGAAAGAGAACTACCAAGCCGGAAGAGAAGCCCTTAAGTAGAGAAGAATGTGAACCATTTTTCTCAAGAAGGCTTTCTTACGGTAGCGAAGAATGTGAACCACTGCTTCCCAATGAGTAAAAATTGGTGCATGCATAAACTGGCTGACTTGACTAACTGCAAAGGCAATATATGGCCTAGACACTAAGAGATATGCGTTTGCCAACCGGCGATATCGTCCTGAATCAGAGAACAATGCATCATTGGAGAATGAGGACAACTTAATATTGGGATTCTCAAGTGTCGCTTGTGGCGACATCCCAACATTCCTGTCTTGGTAAGAATATCAAGGACATACTTTCTTTGAAAAAGAAAGATATCATCCTTTGTGCGAGCAACCTCAATGCCAAGGAAATATTGAACCGGACCAAGATCCTCTGTCTGAAAGGTTTGAGCTAATTGTTGCTAGATGTATGCAAACCTTGCGAATCACTGCATGTGATAATGATATCATCAACATAGAATAACAGAATAACAATGTCTTTGCTTCCTTTCTTTGTGAAGAGAGAATGACCTACCTTCTTGAGAACCCATAAGAGCACATAGTTTTGCCTAACTTTTCAAACTAAGCTCGAGGAGACCATTTGAGGCCATAAAGAGACTTTCTGAGTGAACATACAAGATTCTCCCCCTGTCGCTTAAAACCAGGAGGCTGCTGCATATACACCACTTTTTTCAAGTCCCCATTCAGAAATGCATTCTTGACATCAAGCTGATAAAAAGGCCAAGAATAATTGGATGCAAGAGAGATAAAAATACGAACAGATGTGAGTTTTGCAACTAGAGAAAATGTCTCAGCATAGTCAACCCCAAATTCTTGGGTATATCCTTTAGCGACAAGGCAAACTTTGAGTCGTTCAACTATGCCATCAGGATTGTGCTTAACTGTAAATACTCACTTACAACCAACTGTCTTACCACCTACAAGGAGGCGAATCAACTGCCAAGTACCATTCTGCTGATGAGCCTGCATTTCTTCTTTCATGGCTGCTTTCCAACGAGGGTGTTTGAGTGCTTCCGGAACATTTTTAGGAATAGAAATGGATTCCAAGAAGGAGGTAAAAGCTCGAAAAAATTTGTTCTGTTTAGAAAAAGAAACAAACTGGACAATAGGATAGTGAGCACAAGAACGTTTGGCCTTATGTTGAGCAATAGGTAAATCATCCGAGTTAGAAATATGATCGACAGAAGTGGTTGGCACTGGTTAGGGTACTGCTTGGATGGTCGAGTCTGAATGAGTCTTACGTCTTCTGACATAAACCTGAAGTAATGCAGGCGGGGGTGGTGGTGATGGTGATGGCAGGGGCGGTGGTGGTGACGGTGTTCAAAGGGGTGGTGGTGGTGGTGGTGGAAAATCAACTCTCAACAACAACCCATAGTAAATCGGAAAATGTGGAAGAAATTTGATCAAAGAAAATGTTTATGTTCAAAAAATGAAACATTCACTAAGGTAAACATTTTCTTTTGTGAAGGTCAATAGCAAAGATAATCGAAAATCGTGAATATCCCCAAAAAAAAAAAATTAGTAGCATGTGGGTCAAGTTTATCAGTGCCTGGTTGGAGATTTTGAACAAAACAAGTGCAACAAAAAACACAAGGTGGTAGGAAAAATTGATCTTTAGATGAAAATACCAGTTTAAAAGGTGATTGATTTTGACGATGAGAAGTAGGCATACGATTAACAAGAAAACAGACAGTGAGAATCGCAAAACTCCAATAAAACTTTGGAACTTTCATTTCAAACATCAAAGAGCGAGCAGTGCTAACTAAATGTTGATTTTTGCATTCTGCCACATAATTTTGTTGAGTATATGCGCAAGAGGTTTGGTATATAATTCCATATTGAGAAAAGAACTATTGAAAATCAGAATTCACATATTCTTTAGCATTATCAGAATGAAAACATTTAAGAGTAGTATCATATTGTGTTTTTATCTCAAAGAAAAACTCTTGAAAAATTTTAAACACTTCAAAACAATCTTTTAAGAGAAACAACCATTTCATGCGAGACAAATCATCAATAAACGTAACAAAATAACGGTATTTATTAAACGTGGGAAAACCAACAGATCCCCAAACATCAGAATGCACTAAATCAAATAAATGTTCACTACGTTTATTGACGCGTCACGCGTCCTGTGTAGGAAACTCGATGATGTTTACCTAACTCACAGGACTCACAAGATAATTGAAAAGAATACTCACATCCAGAAACTAAATGCTTGAGTCGGAAGGGAGGGATACCCCAGTCGCCAGTGCCACAATGCATGATCAGTAGAAGAATGAAAAGCCGAGATTGGAGAATCCTAAATGTATAACCCTTGTAGTTTACGACCGGTGTCGATCACCTTCTTCGTCGTAATATCCTAAAATACACAGTGAGAAGGAAAAAAATGTTACTGAACAGTTTAAATCCTTAGAAATTTTAGGCACTGATAACATGCTACTAGAAAATGTAGGAACACGCAAAACAGATGTAAGAGAGAAAACTGGAGAAAGGGAATATCACTCTTCCCTTCAACAAGGACAGAAGATCCATCAGCAATACATACATGATAATTAGAGTAAAGAGAAAGAAAAAAGCGGTAAATGAGACAATGTTCAGAAGCACCTGAATCAACAATCCATTGATGTGAAGAAACAGGATGAGCATTACCTAAGTGAACAAAATTATCAGGAGACAATAAATTGCGGAATGTCTGATACTCTTCAACAGAGAGGGTATACTGGGAGGTGGGCACACTGTAGGAGCAGTAGTGAAAGAAGAAAATTCCAAAGTGGACGACTGATGAGCAGCAGGAGGACAACCAAATTGTTACCAATATGTCGCACTCATGAAACCGGCCTTGACAATAGGTACAATATTTAGTGTTGCGATGACTGACATCACGGCCATGACCACGATCACTATGACCTAGCGAAGAATAAGAACCACGACTCCTACAGGATAAAGGAAACTGTTGTGGGGGGATCAGAAAAATCACGGCCATGGCCAGAGACGAGTGCAGACGGTATTGGGGTTTCAATAAGAGAAGGAGGGAGTACTCGGGGTAGCTGAACATGGAGATCACATGGAGAAGGACTGGCGTTGGTAGCGAGAATAAGAAAGCGAACACCTTCAAAATATGGGTGAATATGCCCAATGCAACAACGGCAAGAAGAGCCTCACATTGTTACTGCTGGACATCGAAATCGACAGAATATGGGTGATAGATCTTCCATTCTTCTAAGCACTGATTGAAGCGGGATAGATAGGCATGAATGCCGTCACCTTGTTTGGTCTCGATGGCATCACGAAAGATATCATACAGGCACTGCATGTTATTGGAAGAGTACATGTTATGAAGGGTATCCCAAATCTCTTTGGTTGTGCCGAAGAAAATGGAGTAAATGTCCTGGTCCATACAATTGGTCATCATATTGACAATCAAGTTATCATCACGATCTAATACTTTGAATGTGGAATCTGTAAGCAGAGGAGCGAGGTCAGTAAGGTGATGGTACATCTCATGCCCTTTGAGGAAACGCGTGACAGAGAGGGACCATGTCATGTAGTTGCTGCAACCGGAGAGGTTCTCGGTGGTCATGCGTTCGGCCTTCATGAGATGAGGGGAATTAGTCGTCAGTTGAGGAAAGGGAGTGGCATGTGTGGAGGAAAGGTCACAGTTGAAGTATCGGAGGTCGTCATAGGAGCAGATCTAGAATAAATTTGAAGGAAAAAACAGATGAGAGAGATAGATGATGATTGAAGAGGGCATCAAAAACTAGCACACAATCCAGAACAATGCGCATCATGTAACTTCATCTTTTTTTCTTTTTTTTTGAAAACTTAAAAAACAGGAAAAAGAAGAAGTACAAAGATCAGGAAGAGAGATTACAGCATGAGGGAGGAAAGAAGTAGGGGATGATGGGAATTAAGGGTTTCGGAAATAGAGGAGAGAGGGCGGTGTGCAGAGAGTAGGGCGGCGGCGGGATGATGGGGAGTTGTCAGCGCCATGAAGATGGAGATGATCAGGAGTAGAGTGGTGATGGTTTCCGAGAACAGAGGAGGTCAAGCCAGTGGGGCTGGAGTGGAGGGAGGTCGAGAGTTTGGGGAGAGGATTGGGGGAGAAAATGGGCGGCGCAGATGGAGATCCGAAGGCGGCGGGATGCAGAGGAGAGAAGGATATTAGGGTTAGTGTTTTGGAGGAAGGAGATGATGAATAGTAGCTGTGTTTTTTTTAGAGAGAGAGAAACCCTAAATTTTTGTTGATAATTTTTGTGTAAACTTTTCGGGCTCGATACCATGTGAAAATATAGACTGAAAATAATACTTTATTGGGATACTCATAACTGAATACATGGCCTCTTATATATAGAAGAGTACAAAGAGCAATCTAAGTTTATTTCAGATGTGGAACTAATACTAAGACTACTTTAACAATAAGAAAATAATCTGGTAGGAAGTGATGTGATTTTTGACATACTTCTTATCCAGTGCAAGACAGGAGTTTCTATATGCCTTTGTTAAAAGTGTAGCTGTCCGGAGCAACTGTCTCAATCAATTTGAAATCCTTCATTCTCAATACTGACATCAAAAACTGCTCAACTAGAATGTCTCTGCACTTATTCATTGTTATGATCCAAATTTAGTCCCACATCGGTTATATGGAGAACCAATGTTGGGTAGTTATAAACTTGGGCTCCCTCCCTTTAACAGCTAGCTTTTAAGGGTGAGTTCTCCAAGGTTCCTAACATTTGGTATCAGAGCCGACCCCATGCTTCTTAATTCGCTCTAGAGGCTGGATTAAAATTACTGGTAGATCCGGGTTGGGCCAGTGTCGCTAGAGTGAAAGCCGCCGAGAGTCGGAAAGGGCTACCTAGAGGCTGGATTAAAATTACTAGTAGGTCCGGGCCGGGCCAGTGTCGCTAGAGTGAATACCGCCGAGGGCGGCGGGTTACGGAAGCGTGGTGGAATGTTATGATCCAAATTTAGTCCCACATCGGTTATATGGGGAACCAATGTTGGGTAGTTATAAACTTGGGCTCCTTCCCTTTAACAGCTAGCTTTTAAGGGTGAGTTCTCCTAGATTCCTAACATTCATTGCATCTCCAGTTTCATTAAGATGATAATTTTCTATTATATACCCATTATAAAATTCGTCAAGGGTGTGTTTGACTGTGTGATTGGTCACTTACCATCTGGCTTGTAATGCAAGTGCCCTTTCAAGTAAATTGAAAATACATGGAAATCGTTAATCTTTGAAAGAAAAAATTGAGGTGTCCACTGATTGCAATTATTAAGCTTTGAAGACAATGATTAAGATATGCGTGCTAATAAACTAATAAACTTGTAAAGATAACTACACTTCATCCTCCTCTTCCTATAGGAACTTGCTGAGTATGATGGGCATGTTGCCATGAGGACCGGGGCTAGGTCTAGCATTGGTATAAATACCCGAAATCCGGACCCGGCATTGGACCTGAACCAACCCGGCCTATCCGGATCCGGATCCTAAAATGGGACCCGTTGTACTTTCAGGTCCGGGTCCGGATCCGCTCAAAAGAGACCGGACCCGGACCCGGACCCGTTAAAAAAACCCCAAAAATTAACATAAAAATAAATATTCAATCCTCATCCCTTCCCTCCTTCCACCTCAATTCTAAATCTTCCTCTTCCAAACTCAAAACTCATGTCTTTTTCTTCTCTCCTCTATTCTATATCCTCCACTTGCCGCCTCCGTTCGCCACTCACACTTCCGCTCCTACCCGAACAGGTAGGTATATTTTAATAAGACCCGGACCCGGAACCGAACCCGATTCTCACTGGTCCGGGTCCGGGTCCAGGTCCGGGTCCAATTTTTGGATCCGTAAGGGACCGGGTTCGGGTAGTGAAGGACCCGACCCAATCCAACCCGATACCAATGCTAGCTAGGTCCATGATTACGCACTTCTTTTATTCAATACTAAGAGACACCATAAATTGTACATATGAAGAAACCCATTCTCAAAGATCAAAGGTGTAATTATTCTTTTTTGTTCTTTCTTACTAAATTATCTTACTCGCGAATTTCCTCCTAGATTGTCACCTTCTCTAACAGATTTATGAGGAGGAAATTGTAGCAAAGCAGAAAAAAACAGCTCCAGCCTCAGGTTTTAAGGGACAATGAATGAAACGAATCAACCATACTCGTTAAAATAAGCTACATCTTAAAAACAAAATTTATTAGGGAGAATAAGAGAACTAAGAAGAAGAAGAAAAACGATTATTTGAGACAATACATCAAGGTTATATTACAGGAAACCACCCTGTGAGGTATTGGAAAAAACAGATCAACAACTTGTAGCTTTCATTTCCTGTTTAGCCACCTCCAGGGTCCACAGCGCGCCAAACTGATCAGGCATTGAACCTTATGTCGAGAGTAAGTATTCCTAAACTGTTTTGTATCTCCCCTACTTATTCTTCTTGTAATTAAATTTTCCACTTAGTTCCCCTTCTCTTTTAAATTTCACTAATTCATTCAACATCTGCATAAGGAAAAATTTCTTACTGCAACCATACTTTCAAAATCAGATTTTTAAATGGCATTTATGCAAATCATAGATTCAAGTATTAGCCAACACCAAGACACATTGGCTTGTGTAGAATTAAGTTTTACTAGCGAATACATACAATATTGCCAGTAATGATAGCTCAGTATCCTACAGTTTTTGTACCGTTATCGAATTGAAAGTTTGTTTACCAATATTTCTAATGTATCATATTGCAAGTAAGTAACAGGTTGGCACCGTTTTTTATTTTTGAACCATGATGACAAGGGGTGATCCAACACTCAAAAATGCACTATTTGTTTTATCAATAGATGGAAAAAGGTTTAAAAAAGGTTAACACAATAATTGAGAAAGAAGGCCTCTTACAGTTCCCAAAGTAAGTAAACTTTTGTTAATATACGAGCCTTCCTTGCGCCGCAGTCCAGTTGTCTCAGTTTTTGAACTTTCTGATCCTGCAAGGTCAATCAAATTCTGGAAAAACCTTTCAGTTGCAGAACTGTACCAAACAAAAATAACTTAATACTTGCAGAGAGGACAAGGAACAGAATGCTGTTTGAAAATTTTAGCAATGCTTAAAATAATCTTACCAATTGGGACAAAGTAACATCTTCCTCCCCTTCACCTTCACCAGAAGGACTGCTCTCCACAGTCTGCAGAGAGCAGTGAGTACTCTTAACAATGAATCTAAGTGAAGAACCGAAAAGAAATTTTCTAAAAGAACACAGATCTCAATTGTGAAATTGAGTAACTAGTTTGAAATGCATGAACAGAAAACAAAGAGTATAAACTAATCATTTCTGTGCATATATCACCATTTAAGGACAACTGTATGAGCTGTGGAGAAATGGAAATACACATCAAAATTTCCGAAGCAGTTCTAATATTAAATAGCAATCATAAGTCTAAAGATAGATATACAGTATTCCACAACAAAGAGTTGACATCATAAGCAATTACGATAGTTTATGTGCATGGATGATGCTTCTATGGATGGAAGCATGCAAAACATCAAAAACATGCACCATGACCACTTCTTCATGAATCTTTGTCCATGTTCAAAAATTGTTGAATCTTGGACAGTCACATACACACTGGACATATCCCAATTGTAACCCTCAATTGTCAATTTATTTTTAATGTAAAACTTTCCAAACTGTACACATAATTATAACAACTTGTGACTAAGTTCATCAATATTATTCAGGTCGTTACCTAAAAGACAAACTCAATACAGTCATCGATTTTCACATCCTAGGAAGTGTAGAAAATTGAAGAAACCAGAATGACCTATATAGTATTATGTTTGTTATGATTATTATTGGTGGCCTATATATAGGCAAAAAAGGGACCAAGTTAGGATTTATAATTCATTACAATATACCCAGAAAGGTCTTTACAATGTACAATATAACAACCTCCAACCCCCCAACAAGTTGAAGCATAAATAAAGTCAAGGCTCGACTTGATTGAAAAAGATGTGACGTATGAATTGAATTGAAAAGATGGAAGAAAAAAAATTATCCAATGAAGTAGATGGATTTAAAAAGGGATTCAAGAGCCGACATCAAATATGAGTAATTAATTCTTTAATCCTCCCCCTAAGATGAGGCCAAACATGGGGGAAAGAGATGTCTTCAAAACAAGCACATTCGATATTGCGTTGGCAAGACACAGCAAAATTTCAAGAGATGAGATAAATAATCTCACCAACTTGCAAGAGAATAATACTGAGTTGGAACCGAGACAAGGTAGGTAGAAGGGGATCTAAATGAGATCCGCATACCCGCGCTAAAAGGAAATGAAGTGAGTGCATCGATAGGTGTTCTAGAACTGAGAAACTAGGGAGAAAGACCATCCGCATACCCGCACTAAAAGGAAATGAAGTGAGTGCATCGAGATAGGTGTTCTAGAACTGAGAAACTAGGGAGAAAGACCAAGAGAGCTAGATGATATTCCACCAAGAAAAAAGAAAAAACTCGATTGAGATAATAATCGAGAGAGGTTGATCCATATATCACTAAATTGAAGTCTGCGAGTGCTTTAAGAAGTGTTCCATGAAGCTTTAAGATTTGTTCTGATGAACCATTCGAAACAAAGAACACCTATCTCGAAATATGGAATGGCAGAACAAATCCTAGAGCTTCATGGGACACATATTAAAACACTCGAGATTTCAATTTAGTGATATATTGATCACCCTCTCTCGCCTCGGTTATATCTCAATCAAGATTTTCCTTTTTCTTGGTGGAATCTCAACTAGCTCTCTTGGTCCCATGAAGCTTTCATAAGCTGAAGGGTTCAGATTAGATTTACATAGGGTGCATATAGTTCTTACACACAAGCTAAGAACCACAGCACCCTATGTAAGCTACATTAAATCTCAGGACATAAGAGATTATTCTACCAATCATCAAGGATAAGATTTTTCCTTTTTTTCATCTATCTGGACATAAATTGATTTTATCATTTCAAGAAAGGCATATGTTCTATGAAACAAGTTTGAAGTTTATCCATAATAGATAGCACTTCAGTAAGAACCATTGGTAGAATACAGAACAATAAATTTAAGTATCAAAATATGTGCTGCCTAATATGTATCATCAACCAAATGAATGAAGAAATTTCAAACCCCTACAACTAGCAAAACGATCTCCACATTATACAATAAGGTAATTTCAGCAACTTCTGGCAACCTGGTAATCAATACTGCTAAAATGCGACCTCATATATGATTGTCACTTGCTATTGTTCTATATTCCAAAAATTAGAGTCCAATATATGTTCTGAACATGTTTGCCCTTAACCCACTTGATTAGAAACTTCAAACATTGAATATTATCTAACTAGCTGACGACAAATCCAACAGCTAGAAGCGATTACATAAATGGTCACAGAAAAATGAAGATCATTACTAAGAGCATCCACTATCGTTTGCTAAAAACCCAAATATTAGCATTTGAGATTAAAAAACACCCCACTATCGTTGGCTAAAAACCAAAAATTTAGAATATGGATGAACAGTCGATTGCTAAAGATAGCAGCTGCGTTAGCGTTAGACGAATGCTAAATATAGAAAACAGAGGACCAAGCTCCATCCGTTTAATTTATTTTTTTAATATAGTCGGGCGGTTCATCTTCCGTCCACAATTTTTTTTAGAAACTTTTTTCCTAAAAATTACGAAAACACCACTCAAATAATTACGAAAATGCCATTATTTAAAAAACGAAAGATGTCGGACGGAAGATCAAGCTCCGTCCGACAACTTCTCCCTTTATTTTTCTTTTACATATTACGAAAATGCCATTTTTTCTTTTTTTTAAGGATAGACAGATCATCTTCCGTCTAATTTTTTAGTTCTTTTTTTTTCCAAATTTAGCATCAACGACTGCAGCGCTCTTCGACGAATGCTAAATGCTATATATGGAACTTTTAGCACAAACGATAGTAGATGCTATAAGACAAAATTTTCTTATATGGCCAAGTTCACCTGAAAGGTTTGATGATGTGGTAGTCACCATGCTTAAAACTAATCCCATAGTTGCTAACAACGTGAATAAGTATCGACATCAAACCGATAGTGCATGTGAAAGACCCTCCCGATAGACCAAAACTCCAAAGTTATGATAAGGGTGTGGGTTTTAATAATTATATTCTAACACACCCCCGCATGTTGAGGGTCATTTTTGTGGGCCAAGACCTGGACTATACGCAGCGGTATTTTTTTTAATCCGCATTTAAATTGCTAGCCAGTGAGATTCGAACTTGAGTTGCTCTGATACCATGTGAAAGTTGCTCTAATACCATGTGAAAAGAGCCTACTGATAGACCAAAACTCTGAAGTTATGATAAGGGTGAGGGTTTTAATATTTATATTCTAACAGTGCAAAAGTATCTAGATTGTCTCTCTTTCAAATATGATGTGGATTAAAATTTTATCAATCAATAATCATCGTGACTAATTCTTGGTTGTTAAAAATTGTTAAAGTTATAGTATAGAGACTGAAAAGAATAATTTATCGGATACTAATAACTAAATACACTGTCTCCTATACATAGGAGAGTACAAAGATTAATCTAAGTTTATTTCAGATGTGGGACTAAAACTAAGGCTCTGTTTGGTTCAAAGAAGGGGAGGGGAGGTGAGGTAAAGGGAGGGGAGGGATTTTAATCATATTTTCTATTTGGTTCGAGGAGAGAAAGGAAGGGTGGAGGGAAAATAATTATCTTCTTATTTAGTTCACAAGGGGAGGGAATGGATTTTATAATTAAATTATTTTTATACCCTTGTATATTTTAGGAGAGCCTATGCATTATTGTTTCTAATTCTAACGTGGTATTCTTTATTGTACTTCTTGTTAACCTAACTTAGCAAAATAATACATGCAGGACTATAAGCAGATACAATTAGTCCTAATAAAAATGCTTAACAAAATAATGAAGCCAATATAAAAACCAAGCTCAACAAAATATTCAAGTTTACCACATAATACTAATTAAATCAAGTCTTCAAACTCCATAGGCAATGAAATAAACTATTAAAAATGCTTAAGTTTAGAGAATACGACCAAGTATCAACAAAAATGCTATAGTTTTAGATTAATATTTATAGATCTAAAAAGGGCAATTTTGTATTTCACAATATTATCCAGAATATTTTAGTCTAATCACTTAAAAAAATTTAGACCCACTTTCCCTCCCCTCCAAATTCCCCCAATATTGGAAGGGAGCCAAAATTGGCTCAGGAGGAATTTTGCTCCCCTCCATTCCCCTCCCCTACCCTCCTAAAAAATGAACCAAATAAGAAATGTTTGAAAAAATTCCTCCCCTCCCCTTTTTAATTAGGATATCAGCAAGTTGTTCACTAGACCGGACATATAAAAATGAGATCACTTTCTTCTCTCACTCATCACGAACGAAGTGACAATTGACCTCTATGTGTTTTGTATGCTCATGAAATACTGGATTTTCATAAATATGCATAGCAACCTTATTTTCACAGTAAAGAGGAACTAGAGATTACACTAGGATTGCCAAGTCTTGAAGAAGATATTTGAGCCATAAAACTTCAAAAACCTAATGCCCAATGGGTGGGTATTCAGATTATGCACTTGATTTAGCTACAACAAGTTGCTTCTTGCTTTTCCAAGATACCAAATTTCCTTCAAAAAACACAAAGTATCCACTAGTAGATCGCATATCATCAACTGACCCTGCCCAGTCAGCATCAAAATAACCTTGTACACAAAGTGATTCACCAGGCTTGAAGAGAAGTCCCTGTCCTGGAGCCTATTTAAGGTAGCGAAGAATGTGAACCACTGCTTCCCAATAAGTGGTGGTTGGTGCATGCATAAACTGGCTAACTCAACCAACTGCATAGGCAATATTAGGTCTAGTTACTGAGAGATATATGAGTTTGCCAACTAGCCAGCGATATCATTCTGGATCTAATGCATCATTTGAAAAGGATGACTCCTTAATATTTGGATCGATATGTGTCATTGGGGCGACAACCCAACATTTCTGTCTCAGAAGAATATCAAGGACATACTTTCTTTGAGAAAAAAATATATCATCCTTTTTGCGTCTCAATGCCAAGAAAATATCGAAGCGGACCAAGATCCTTTGTTTGAAATGTTGAGCTAACAGCTACTTAATATCTGCAATACCTTGCAAATCACTGCTTGTGATAATGATGTCATTAACATAAACTAACAAAATAATGTCTTTACTTCCTTTCTTTGTGAAGAGAGAATGGTCTACCTTATTTCTTCAGAGCCCATAAGAGCACACAATTTTGCCGAATTTTTCAAACCAAGCTCGAGTAGACTATTTGAGCGAACATACAAGATTCCCCCCTATCGCTCAAAAACCAGGAGGCTGTTGCATATACTAATACACCATCTCTTTTAAGTTTCCATTGAGAAATACCTTCTTACATTAAGTCGGTGAAGGAGCCAAGAACAATTGGAAGCAAGAGAGATAAGAACACAAACAAACACGAGTTTCGCAACTAAAGAAAGTTTCTACATGGTCAACCCAAAATTTGTGTTTATCTTTTAGCGATAATGCGAGTTTTGAGTCGTTCAATTGTGTCATCATGATTATGTTTGACTCTGAATACCCACTTACAACCAACTATCATTCCGCCTGCAGGAAGGCGGACCAACTGTCAAGTATCATTCTGCTGAAGAGCTTGCATTTTCTCTTTCATGACAGCTGTCCAAACAGGATGCTTGAGTGCTTCCGGAACATTTTTATGAATAAAGATGGAATCCAAGGAAGAGGTAAAGGCTCGGAAAGATTTGTTCAGGTTAGAAGAAGAAACAAACTGGGCAATACGACAGTGAGCACAAGAACGCTTAGCATTACGATGAACAATAGGTAAATCATCTTTGTTAGAGATATTACCGATAGAAGTGGATGGCATAGGTTGAACATGTTAGGGATTTCTGCCAAAAACCCCTTTTAGGATCTTGTCGAGTTATTCGATGCAATCAACACAAACCACCAAATACATACTAGATCATACCAAACAAACCAAAGCACACACAAATTTATCCCAGTTGGGGCTTTCGCCTTAATTCGGTGGAGAAGAAACCCAATATGTTATTCAACTAGAGAAGATACAAGAATATTACAATTCTCACCACGACCCTCTCTCAAGCCTCACAAGCAAGTACTAGTTGTTTGCAATTAGAGAATCACTCAATCTCTCCTTCAATGAAGTACTCTCTCTCTTGGCTCTCAATGGAGGCCCATAACAACAATATATAGAGATCTAGAGAAAACCTAGTTTGATATCTTGATACAATAGCCTTTTGATATTCCTGAAGAGATAACCCTACGATAAGAGCCGTCAGATCTGACTTGAAGAGCAAGTTGAGCTTCTCATGAATCACCAAGACCCGACCCAAAAAATCCATCAGCATCGCGTTCGGTCGACCGCAACACAAGGTCGGTCGACCGTCCCCCTCTCGAGAACTTCTGCAGAGTTGGGCGGTCGACCACACCCCATGTACGGTCAACCGCGCAGTCGACCACAACTCCACCTGCGGCTATTGACTGTTTTCCTTGCTTCCACTTCGTCTCCGATCGTCTCAATTCCTCCATCGTCTCATCATCTTCGTATCCAACATAGTATCCAAGACATAAACCCAACAATCTCCACCTTGGATTGCATACTCATGAATCCACACCGGTGTGATTTAAAACGTTCTAGACTTTTTTCCTTCTCTTCTTGCAAACAACTCGTTTCAAACTTTCAATGGCTTCCTCTGCTAGTTGAATCTATCTCCACCTGTTTTTCTCTCGCTGTATGCCCCCCTCAAGGGCACACCCCAGTAGATGTAATAATGAAGGTGCCACCCTCCACACGAACTCCACCTACCTCAAAGCTCTCCACCTTCCGACGATATTCGAACGTCGCAGTCTCGCTCGAATGATTATAGTGACGACATACTAGATGATACTTTAGGAACAATGGTCGAAACACTTGCACAAGTTTTTCTGTTCCTCCAAAGCTGGTAAAGGTTGTGCTGACCCTGCTCAATCCCCATCTCACCCTTCATCACCTCACGATAACTTTCCCAAACTGAACGAACTCCACCTAGATTTATGTACCTGCAATCCCGAGCTTCTAGAGTTCTCATGGACATAAGGCTCTGCTTCATCAAAGGAATATACATGCCCTCCTCTAGTATGTATCCCCTTCCGTCTATCATCTTCGACTCATTTGTTTTCTCACTCCTTACTTTACAAGTCTTGTCAATCTTTGTTCCCACACAACGACATGAGGCAAACTAGTAAGTAGAAATCATTACTTCACAAATCTTATCAACCTTCGTTTCCACACAACGATATGATGCAAATTTGAAAGTAGAAACCATCTCCCTCTCGAAGCAAACTTGAGAAGAACTAACCGAATCAAAAGAATAACCGAAAATCACATCTAAAGGACTTGAAACAAAAGCACTGTTTATGCCATCACCTGATTCAGCGGCACTGGATCTGGCACCCCTCTGACTCAACCGCTTGCAACAGTCTCTCATGTAATGCTCAATCCCTTTGCACTGGTGGCCACGGACCTGACCCCTACATACACTTTCCCTTCCAATCAAAGTAGAATCCACCTCCAAGCTACTCACAGAAGTTGACGCCGATTTCTGACTCTCCTTCCTAAGTGCATCCTCCTCCAACCCCTTGATCATACCTGTTATGAAAAACTTCTCCTTGGTAGATTTCTCATCTAGCATAGTTATCATGTTGGATGGATTTGGTGATGAATATATCGAGTTGGAAACCCTTAGATCATCTATGTTGTACGCCCTTAGTTCAGATAACTCCATATTGAACTCCACTTCATGATCTAGAAGAGTGGTACATTCCTTCATTGAGAAATCCCACAACTTTCTTTGCTGGTACATCTGACCCTGTGATGACGATCCCGAGTAGTCAGTTCTGAATCTTGCCCAAAGACTCGCCGTGTTTCTCCTATACCTGACTTTGCCCATCGATGACAACTGAATTAAACCCAAGGCTTCTGAACATATCTTCTTCCACTTCTCCTGCTTTGTGCCGATTGATCTCCCTTTATCTCCTTCTAGGACTATATCCAAGTCCTGTTCAACCGATGCTTCATGCATGTCCACCTTCAAGAGATCAAAGTTGATCTTGCCTTTGAACTGTAACGCCCCGCACTCAACTCGTACGCACACAATTAACTAAATTCTAGCCACGCCCACCACAGGCTGCCTCCAAAGGGTGTCCGGACGTTGGGTACACCTTTCTCATTGGCTTCCTAATATATGCACACTTCTTCCCTTCATTCTAGCCGATATGGGATTAAATCCCCAAGGGTCAACCCGGTCAAACCACACCACACACTCATCCATTCTTTCATTCCTTCATTCATTCCATATGAATCATAGATAATCTCATAGGCCCATCATGTCATCAATTCCCATAGGATCTTCTATAGTCCACCAATAACTACCATCTTATCTCTCTTTTCTTTTCTTTCTTTCTTTCCACGTCACCATCTTCCATTCTTATCTTTTTGTTTCTTCTCTACTTATTATATATACTAGTATATATACGATACCATATACTAGTATATATACTCTCTAGAAATACGGGGTCTCACAAGGCTTCTCCCATACCTGACTTTGCCCGTCGATGACAACTGGATTAAACCCAAGGCTTCTGAACATATCTTCTTCCACTTCTCCTGCTTTGTGCCGATTGATCTCCCTTTATCTCCTTCTAGGACTATATCCAAGACCTGTTCAACCGATGCTTCATGCATGTCCACCTTCAAGAGATCAAAGTTGATCTTGCCTTTGAACCGCTTGATCTTCGTGATCTGATCTGCCATCATCTCCAAGGAACTCGAACAAACCTTTGAACCCGAAGCTCTGATACCAATTGTTAGGGATTTCTGCCGAAAACCCCTCTTCGGATCTTGTTGAGTAATTCGATGCAATCAACACAAACCACCAAACACATACTAGATCATACCACACACACCAAAGCACACACAAATTTGTCCCGGTTGGAGCTTTCGCCTTAATCCGGGGGAGAAGAAACCCAAGATGTTAATCAAATAGAGAAGATACAAGAATATTACAATTCTCACCACGACCCTCTCTCAAGCCTCACTAGCAAGTACTAGTTGTTTGCAATTAGAGAATCACTCAATCTCTCCTTCAATGAAGTACTCTCTCTCTTGGCTCTCAATGGAGGCCAATAACAACATATAGAGATCTAGAGAAAACCTAGTTTGATATCTTGATACAATAGCCTTTTGATATTCCTGAAGAGATAACCCTACGATAAGAGCCGTCAGAACTGACTTGAAGAGGAAGTTGGGCTTCTAACGAATCACTAAGACCCGACCCGAAAAATTCATCAGCGCCGCATTTGGTCGACCGCACCACAAGGTCGGTCGACCGTCCCCCTCTCGGGAACTTCTGCAGAGTTGGGCGGTCGACCGCACCCCATGTACGGTCGACCGCGCAGTCGACCACAACTCCACCTGCTGCTGCTGCTGACTGTTTCCCTTACTTCCACTCCGTCTCTGATCGTCTCGATTCCTCCATCGTCTCATCATCTTCGTATCCAACATAGTATGCAAGACAAACCCAACACAACATAAGGTATCTCTCGGATTGTCAAGTATGAACGAGCCTTTCATCTTCTTACATAAACCTGAAGTGGTGGTGGTGGCGGTAGTGGTGGTGATGGTGTTATTGTTGGTGGTGGTGATGATGGTGTTGGTGGTGGCATTGGAAAATCAAGACTCTCTACAACAGCCCTTGATAAATCAGGATGTGGTGAAGGAATATGTTCAAAAAATGGATTGTGTTCAAAAAAAGAAATAGCCGCGGAGGTAAACCTTTTTTTTCCGTGAAGGGTAATTACAAAGATAACCTTTCAAAAAATGGGAATACCCAAAAAATACACATTTAGTAGAATGCGGATCAAATTTATCAGTGCATGGATGGAGATTATGAACCAAACAAGTGCAACCAAAAACATGAGGTGTTATTGAAAATGGATTTTTAGTAGGAAATACCAGCTGAAATGGGGATTGATTTTGAAGAATATGAATAGGTATTCAGTTAATAAGAAAACATGTAGTAAGAAACGCAAAACTCGAATAAAACTTGGGAACCTTCATTTCAAACATTAGAGAGCGAGCAGTGCTAAGTGAATGTTGATTTTTGCGCTCTGGCACTTCATTTTGTTGTGTAGGCACAAGAAGTATGGTGAATTATTCCATGTTGTAAAAAAAATTGTTGAAAATGAAAACTCATGTACTCTTTAGCATTATCTGAACGAAAATATTTAAGTGTTGTGCCAAATTATGTTTGTATCTCGAAAAAAAATCTTGAAAAACTTGAAATACTTCAGAACGATCTTTCAAAAGAAATAACCACGTCATTCGAAAGAAATCATCAATAAACGTAACAAAATAACGATATTTATTAAACGTGAAAAAATCAATAAGGCCCCAAATATCATAATGCACTAAATCAAATAAATGTTCAGTGTGTATGAATGCGTCCTGTGTAGGAAACTCTATGATGTTTACCTAACTCACATGACTCACAAGATACCTTAAAGGAAGGCTTACAACATAAAACTAAGTGCTTGATGGTCGTAGAGGAAGGATGTCTCAGTCGTCGGTGCCACAATCCAGAATAAACAGAAGAATGAACAGCCGAGACTGAAGAATCCAAGATATATAACTCATATTGTTCACGACCGGTGCCAATCACCTTTCTCGTCGTAGTATCCTGAAACATACAATAAGAAGGAAAATATATCACTGAACAGTCTAAATATTTGTAAAGTTTAGGAATTGATAATAAGCTATTAGGAAAGTTAGGAATACGCAAAACCGATTTTAAGATGAAGATCCGGAGAAAGAGAGATCTCCCACCCCTTCAACAGAGACAGGTGAGCCATCAGCAATACACACATAATAATTTTGAAGCAAAGAATATGAAAAAAGTGATAAAGGGATCATATGTTCAAAAGCACCTGAATCAATTATCCATTGATGAGGGAAAACATGACACGCATTACCCGAGTGAACAGAGTTGCCAAAAGGAGGGGCAGCATATTGCAGAAATTCTGATACTCTTCAGCAGAGATGATAGATGGGGAGGAGGTGAACGCATCCGCAGGAGCAGCAGTGAAAGGAGAAGGTGTCACAGTTGAATGAAAGGAGTTTGCCATTGGAGGAGGAGGTGGCGCCGTTGAAGTATTGGAGGTCGTCATAGGAGCATATCTACATTAGATCTAAAGGAGAAAATGGATGAGAATGAGAGATGGTGATTGAAGAGGGCAGCAACAATTGGCACACATTACGGAACAGCGTGCATCACGAGCCATTTGCATTTTTTCTTTTTTTTAAAGCAAGAAAAGAAAGAGGGGGGCTTTACGGGTGCAGCAGGGTTCCGGGTGGGAGAGAAGGAAGAGGGCAGGATGAGGCGGCAGGAGGTTGGATGGTTGTGGGGTGAAGGGGGCATCGAGAGCCGGGGATGGAGGCGGCAGAAGAGGAGGATGGGGTTGCAGGAGGTGATGGTAAGGTGGCGGGTGAAGTCAATGAGGACGACGACGATTCTTAGGGAGGGGGACAACAGGCCAGAGGGGATTCAGGTTTCGGAGTTGGAGGAAGAGGAAGAAAGATTAGGGTTAGGGTTATGGATGAGGAAGGGAGGAAGAGGAAGAGTATAAAAAAATTAGCGAGGAAACCCTAACTTTCTTAAGAAAATTTGTGCATATTTTTCTAGCTCTGATACCATTTTAAAGTAATAGTATTGTTGCTGCTAATTTCGGTGTGGGAGTAAACAAATAGAAATTGTGAGTTCGTAGGAAATCGAATGAGTCAAACCTAAATACTTTCACCGGCATTTGACTGGTTTCCCGCTGCTGCCGTGACCTGCAAAAAGTGCGAGACACCGGGGTTGATTCCGGCGATGCACCCTCCGACGCTCTTGTCAGTAATCTGAATGATTATGAAAGAGCTTTTGGTATAGAAATTGATTACCTTGCAACAGTGGGAGGAGAGGGTTTATATCGTCGCCTTCGGAATCAGTTTCGAGATGAGGTTGAATCTCTACTTCCCGGTGATAGGATAGAGTCGGTTATGCCATCCATGTAAAGTGATTGCGACTGGACTCTTCTCTTGATAGAGAGAGTTTTCAGATCCTCCCTTGTGTATGGATGGATAGATACAGTTACCCCCTAGAATAAGAGAATTTCAACTGGGTTCGACGAATCTGGACTCCTTTGTGGTAGGGCTGTTGTAATAGTCCCTATTGCAAGCTGGATCAGTTTTCCGGGCTTGAGAACGGCCCAGCTTATTTTGTCGGGCCTGTGTCTGCTGAAATTACCGTTTTACCCCTGGGAGCTTTAAGATCCGTGCCCGATTCGAACGGTCCCGATTTGGCTCTATTTTTACCCATATCAAGTATAAAGACTGAAAATAATACTTTATTGGATACTAATAATTGAATGCACTGCCTCGTATACATAGAAGAGCACAAAGATTATTCTAAGTTTATTTCAAATGTGGGACTAAAACTAAGACTACTTTAACAAAAATAATCAATTATAAATTTTAAAGATAAATTTACACAGTAATATATGAACTTTCAGTTCTGTTCATACAGAATAATATAACCTCGAATAATCCACAAAAACTAAATTCCCTTTTTCTTGATCTACCTTTAAATGTTCACAAAGATTAAACTGGTGAAAATTTCAAACATGGAAGAGTGCCAGCAATATAAAAAGATAGTCAAGCCATTCAATAATAAAAAAGAAGGGAAATGCAGAAGATTCTAGCATTGCAACACAAACTATCAAGTTAGAAATGAAGCCAGCAACAGGGTTTCCCATTACAAGAGAACTTTCTCACCAAATAATTGAAAAGCATATGAATGGGAAGAAATCAGTATAACTAAATCCTATACTCAGCCAGAGATACAAGCTTGGGCCAATAATGCATCAAAACATGCTAAGGCTAATAAGAAAAAAGGTATTTACCAAGGTGAAGATTGTGTGGCTTCGACTGCTCAGAAGATTAAAGTTATTGGAGCCCACGTGTCTGTGTTCTGCATTAACATCCCAAAGTAAGTAAACTAACTGATGCAAAAAATATTCTTATAGATATTAATCGCAACCGAAACAATGCAACAAAAAACAACAGGAAGAACAAGAAAGTGCTCGACTGACATGGACCATCTCTTTTCCAAACCCCAATATCGAGAACAATGGGCAATACCAAATTGACCAAATATGTAACAATTTCTATAATCTTACTGGAAAATGGGGGAATTTTTATAGTAGAAGTCAAACTTAAAGTTACAACTTGTACAGTAGTACCATCTCCAATCAATGAATTTCAAATAAACAATAAATTAGGTTTTATTGCATACTTTATTCTCAAGGAGACTAATATAAACAGGGTTTTCAAGTGGAACTCCATGAACGTACACAACCGAAGCATACAGACATTTTACCGATTATCAGATAGTAATATGTACATAAAAATAAATGAAAAAGAATATGACTTGGCTAAACAACATAGACAAAGGAAAAAGGTACCATCAACCATGCGAAGTCGCAGAAAACATAATTCATTCTATAATACTACAAAATGCACCCACACTGTAATGCCAAAAATCCGAAAAACTACTTAGTTTGGAAACATTGTTAACATATTTCTGATCTTATGCCAAAGTTTCTAATGGATACATCACCCTTATTCACCAAAACTTTTGGTTAATCCTCCCCTAATAACTGGTTGTTTTCCTTAAAACAAAATTTCTTCATTGACACATTTAAATACTCACCCATCGATACATTTTCAGATATGGAAATCAGAGTGTTATACGTGAATTTTAGTGCATAAGATAATTTGTCAAATATTAAAGAGATGTATTCAGGAAAAGATCCATCTACAGAGGTATGCCGAAACTTATGGTGAATAGGAGTGATGTGTCCAGTATAAATCTTGAATTAGATCTCATATATGTTAATAATGTTCCCGAACTGAGTTATATTAGTTAATCTGGATCTGGTATGTGTAATCCACTGGTAATTAACCACGGAGAACACCAAAGCTACCAGACTATATCTTTTGTTAATTCCAAACTCATATTGGTTATGGTTATGAATCAAGGGAAGCCAACTGCCAAGCTTCTGAGGCTTGTATTCAGGCTAATGCAAAACCTCACACGCTCGGCAAGCATAATGCATGCAAAACACACTTGACCAAAAGGTAAGCTCAGCAAGCATTAAGATGCTTTACAGCATAGTAGAGGAAAGAAAGAAAAAGGAAAGAGTAGAGAAAAGAAAGGAAAAAACGAAAAGTCATGTCATATGTCTAAAATTCTATGCGACAGAAATTTTTATCTGAATAAATGACTACGTCGTAGCCTGGTAGACCAGAGACCTTCCTTTACACATCCCACCCCTTTTACCATATGAGCTACAACTCAGTGGTGTGACAGCATAATAAGTAAACAAAATAATGAATAAACAGAAGTGTGAATTCAATGTGTTTGGAACTAAACCTTCTCCAGATGCTATTAAAGAAAGTGCATGAGCAGGAGACAGAACCACCTCTTCTTTGATTCCCTCAACATAAGTTCCCTATAAATCATATAATCATTCTCGTGAGTTGATATACAAACAAATGAACACGCAAGAAAATAAATGTTAAATGAGAGTCCTTTATCAGTACCACCATCATGATCAGCTTTCCTATCAAACTAGAACAGCAAAGAACAACTTTTGGCCAAAAAAGATCATCAAGAACTTTAGTTGTTATGATCAGATGATACCCTGATGGTAACCATCTATGTGAAGTAATTTTCAAATTCCTAATGAGCTACAGACAAAAGAGGGGTGGTTTCACATAAATCATAGGTGTTGATCGCTGCGTAGTATCACAGGCCCTAGGTACTACCCTCCAAATTCTCTTATAATCAGTAAAAGTACAGAAATAAAGAAGTTACAGGATTTCTCTGCGACGAATTGCATACATCTATGAAGCATAATATAAGTCAAACAGCAAAGATAGATGACAAAAGATTACAGTTATATAACAATAATAAATAGACAGAGCCAGTAATATGATTTAAATAAGAGGAAATTATGTAAGCACAGTGGGAAAATAACTAGGTAAAATATAAGTCAAACAGCAAAGATAGATGACAAAAGATTACAGTTATATAACAATAATAAATAGACAGAGCCAGTAATATGATTCAAATAAGAGGAAATTATGTAAGCACAGTGGGAAAATAACTAGGTAACCTCTTTCCGGGCACAGTGAAAATTTTCAACCAATAAATCTTTTCTTCTTTCATTGTTTATATGGAAAAAATTTATGCTCTCTGCTTCCAGATTAAGAATGTTCTGCACATAAGATGACTGATGATCATTATAATAATACATTTCCTGAGTTCTATTTCAGCAGACACTGAATTAGTTTAATTCACATCAACTAAAATTGTAACCACGAAAGATCTTAATTCCATCAACTGCATTACTCAAGAGCCTACAAATATATACTCTATCTGCCACTCACAGATGTTAGGAACTGAATTGATCAGCTGAATATAACGAAATCTTCCCAATTAAACTGTTTGACTTGGATAAATTTACAGATTGATCACAAACAATTTCATGTTTTCAACAGAAAGCCATGGTAAGTAGGCCCACATCAATTATATAAAAATAAAGAATTCATGAGATAACTAGCAGAAACAGAAGATAGACAACAAAATGCACTTAAATGGGCATCTGTTCTTGCATTAAACCATGTCATCATTTGAACAATACCTGTGAATCTTCTCTTATCCTAAGATTTTGGCCAGTTGGATCAAGCAAGTCATTAATAACCTGAAAAAGAAAAGTCAAATAAGTATATCTGTATTACCACCTTTTACGAAAACTGATGCATGTTTTACTTTCCTACTTTTGTTGTCAGATTTTCACATTTGCCAGAACTGCATACATTGTAAACCTGTTACTACATTTGTATCTTTGGTTTTATGGATGGCTCTCTGTGTGCACATGGATGTGTGTATTAGGGGGTGAGTGGGTAGGTGAGTGGGTGGGGAGTTGGGTTGTACATTTGAATCTTGCAAGAGCAACCCAAAAGCTACTTCTGAAGTAGGCAATGTCATAACTCATAAGTAAATAGGAAATTTCTTTACCATTACATTAGATTGTAGCCAAAAGTTTAGAAAAACTTCATAACATACAGTACTTGTACAGAAACAAAGATAAATCTTCATTTAAATAATAATAATAAACTAAGATACATCTTAATTACATAAGGACCTATTAAATTAGTTCTCTCAATAATTATTATTCAAGCATACCTCTATATAGAGCTAAGTTGGAATAACAAATCAATTGTCAAGACTCAAGATTACTCAAGAATCAAGAGGTTGGTTCTATTTAACCATATAATGGATAGTTACTCGAATTGTGATGAATCTAGTGTTGGACAACAAAATATAATATTATTATCGAACTTCTTGATATTCATAGATACATAATGAAAAACATAGAGACCCACAAATAGGTTACAAACTTGGGCATAAAGAAAGTCCTCTGTCATCCAAGATATAGACAGTATCAACCAACATAAAATCGTATGTAACCACATACAAAAGATTAACTAAATCTAAAATATCTTCTCACACATTCCAGTACTCCACCTCAAGTTGGAGGTAAACAAAGTTAAAGTCCAACTTGAACGAAGCCGAGATCTAGACCGGGCAACGAAAGCTTTTGGAAATTTAACTATATAAGTCAACACTCCCATCAAACTTCATAGAGGAATCGAGCACATTGTGGATGAAACCAGATACCGCTGAGGAAATTGAGAGCGTAGCGGATTAAACCGGATAACACGAAGGAAATCTAGTGTGTTGCGGGTGAAACCGGATAGCACAGAAAATCTAAATTTAAATGAGATCAGATAAGGAAATCTGAATCTGAAAGAAGAATGGATCTAGAAATCCGAATCTAGAGGAGGACCGATCAGAAAATTCGCATCTTAAGGACCGGATTTAGAAATTTGTATCTGGAAGAGGACTGAGTCTGTAAATCAGAATAGAGGATTGGATCTGAAAATCCGAAACTGGATGAGGACCGGATCTGAAAATCCGCATCTTGAGGACTGTGGCAACTAAAGAAGATGAAGAGAGAATTTTTGAAGATAGATACTCTCTTCTTGCTACTCAAGAAAGAGAGTGCATAAGGAGGTTCAAAACGCTTTGATACTGTAACCCCCAGTTCTGATTATATGGATTCATATTTATTTATTTATTTCTTCGTATTCTTGTATTCCAATTCTCTAAAAAAATCCTTCTATTCTTTTGAATTCGATTTCTTTTTATGATTTTTCGTTCTCTTAAATTACTTTGTATGAGATTCATTTTTGGAATATCCTATTGAAGCCCATTATATTAGTATTACAATTTGTTTCATTATCATATTTCATTCTATAAGTTTATTTATTTTCTCATTCGATTAATTATTTATATTTTAGCCCAAACCAAGTATATTATTATTATGCGATTATATTAATCATTTGCGAAAAGTCCAATCTTAACACATTCTACAATGTGATAATTGGTTTACAAATCGTGAACTCCAAATTCTAATCCATACTTATTATTTTTGATATTTTAATAAATGTAAAACCAAAACCCAGTCCAATATTATTATTATTTTAAAAATGTTTAAGCTCAAACCCAGACATAGCCCACTCTATATTTTACTACCTTATTATTATTTATTTATTTGTATGAGCCATATACCCAAGCCCATAATCCAAACCCAAATTTTCCCAACTGCATAACTCCAGTACCCCTATTAAATCTCCACTAAATCCTAACAATCTTGTAACCCCATAACCTCAAAATCTGATCCCTAACTAATTCCCCACTAATTACTCCATTACAAATCTCCTAATTAAACCCTAACTAATTACCCCTCATCATCAGTTGTCTCTCTCTCTCATCTCCCTTCTTTTCTCCTTTCTTCTTCTTCTGGTTCCCGACCACCACACAATCCCTCATACCCTGACCTTCTTCCCCCTTCACCTCGACCCCGAATGCCACCATCATCAAAGCCTTCAAGACCCTCTGCCATCCTCATCGTGAGCATCCTGGCCCTCGCCCTCAACTGCTTGCCTCCCACAACCCGCAGCCCACACCCGAGTCCTCCTTGGTTGAGCCCCCGACCACCGAGGATCACCGCAGCCTCGACCATGCCCCCACTGCCGACCACAACGCCCTTTTGCTGCTCCCCCTCATCACCTTGCTCTCCACCGCAGCCTGCACCCCCGCATCCCCTCGACGGCCGGGAACAGCCTGCGATGCCTCCTCCTTCACCTCGACACACCTGCATCGACTGCCTCTCCCGACCACTGAACCACCTCGACGCCATTGCCACGACCGCCACCATCCCAATGCCTGGACCCTTCGCCCCTCATCATCACCTCGCCTTCCTCTGGCCTGCGCCGCTTGCTGCCATCTCCACCACTCTCCATCACCGTAGTCTCCAACTCTGCAACCCAAGACTCCACAAGCCAAGCCACCATCTCGACTGCCTTCATCTCCTTGTTGCCGACCACCCGCTACGCTTGTTGACTCAACCCCGGTGCCTCCCTGAGTGCCACCTGCACCTCACCATCCCGCCATCTTCCCGAAGCTCCCTCCAACCACCGACGACAGCTCCTTCCCCTCGCCATTGCCACAGTGCCACCTCGCTGCCACCTTGTTACCGCGACCAACCTGAACCACATGATGCCGCTGCAACCACCACCGAGCTTCACCGCAGCCGCCACCATTAACCCCAACAGCGAGCCCCCCTCACCGGCTCCCCTTGCTGCCTTCGCTCTGCCATCCTCGAAGTCGCAGCACCTTGCCAGACCCGATGCTCCTCCTGCAGCACTTCGACCTTGCCAGCACCCAACACCATCGCTGCCTGGCCCCGACATCCCCTAGCTGCATTTGCTCTTGCTGTTGTTGTCGTGTGTTCAAGCACCCGTCGCCGAGTCGCCTTGTTGCCGTGTGTTGTTGCTCTTGCTGTCGTCGTTGTTGTGCATCGATTCTCGTCACGCATTGTAATCATCATTCAGGCAAGTATCTTGTACATTTTTATTGTTCCGTACCAGCATTTTATATGACCTCCAACAATTAGTATTCATATTGATTATCATGATTGAAACCTGTTACCGTCCATGTTCATGAAAAATGTTCTTTATAAATTTCAATTGATTGAACCATCGTATTGTTCATGCTTTGTAATCTTGTCTTGATTAAATCAGTCGTTATATATTGAATCAAATCAATCCAGTTGTCTCTGTGATTCGATGCCCATCAAAAGATCGTAAACATCAATTTGTGTGCTCCCCCTGCTGTTTGTGCTAACTCGCAGCGATATTTTGACCTAGTTACACCTTAAATCAATTAGAACTTTATAGATCAGAGTTGTAGCCCCCTGAATCTAGTTTCCAGAACTTCTGACTGATCTAGAATCCGATATGTAGGATGTACTGATTTTAGTATTAATATGTTTTTAATTCCAAATTACTATTTTGAAGCATATCTTCTCGATTAACTAATTAAAATATCATGTTAACAGTGGAATAAAGTCTGGAAATTTATCAAGATGGTACTAGACATGATTAGGAGTCCCTTTATAATTTGTATAAGATTTTTAAATGATTTTACAGTTGATTTTTATATATAAGAACCTTACACTGAGTTGTTTCCTGCACAGTAGACCAGTAGAGAACTGTCTGGTTGACCTAGCTATTGTATCTCTAATGTGTCGTGTGAATATGCATCGGAATCGGCAGGGAGTCTAATTTCTAGAATTCCTGACGAAACTAATTTCGCTTTCCTGTAGGAAAGTGAGTTTTTGTACAGCAACGTATTGCTGTCCAGAACTTACATTGTTACGTTTTTGCATATAAACCTGTTATTTTATATATTTAATGAATTGAACTATGTATATTTCATGTATTGTCTAACCCTTGATACATCTTTGATCCTGTTCTGATACCGTTCCTATTGATTGCATGTCCAAGTTACCGATCATGTTACCGTTCGTATTCACCGATCATGTTTACTATTCATGTATATAGTAAAAACATAACAAGCCGAGGTGATAAAGGGAAAGACTTAGTAGTGGACAATATAGAAGACTGTACTCAGAAGGGGGCCCGTGTTTCCCGTGTTACATATTTACCGACCAAGTTCACTGATCAAGTTACCGACCAAATTCACCGATCAAGTTACCGACCAAGTTTACCAATCGAGTTTTATAGTCATGAGAAGACCCGAGTATATGATCTATAGAAATCACCACTATAGTCTAAACGTTCAGTTAATTGTATGCACCCGAACCTGTGGTATGAGTCACAGGATTGCGTGCATTAGATAGGACTAATAAAAGACTGATAGACTTAAGATTAACTTTGAGCACATGCATATTCTTGTTTACAAATTAAATGATTATGTTTACAAGTTTCATGATTTCTACTATATGTTACATGTTCTAGTTTACCAGTTACATGATTCCTGCTTATAAGTCAAGTTTATATGACCCCCATTTATATGTCGCATTTTCCTATTACATGGTTTGTTCTTTGTATACATGATTCCTTGTTTCCTGTTTTATCCTTGTTTTTATTTCATTTGTTTGTACTACTTGCGGCCCGTAACTTGCACTAACGGACATTTTCTTTCCCCCCAACTCTAGATGATGAATTTACAGGTAAAGGAGAAGAACTGCCAAAATGAATTAGCGATCAAGTATCTAAAAAATGGACATGATTTCTAGCCTGCATTATTTGTTTATATTGTGTTTCTCAGTTTCTATCCCTATCGCTACATACATTGTATTCCGGGCATTTTTTACCCGAAGTTTGTTTCTTCTGAATGTTGGTTATTTTGTGGTTACTGCATGAATCACTTATTTTATTCTTGTTTATGTGATTATATTTTGCCTGCGTGGTTGTGATTATATTCATGTTCTTGAGTTGATTTCTACAGCCTATGAATGATGTGTTTACATCATTCGCTGGGCCTTAGTCACGACCCCATATCTTATCGGGTTTTTTTGGAAGCGGGGCGTGACAGATACCATGTTGAACAATCCAATACTATTAAACTTCTTGGTATTCAGAGATACATAATGAAAAACATAGACCCATAAATAGACTATTAAACTTGGGCATAACGAAAGTCCTATATCATCCCACATATGGATAATATCAACCCACATATAAATTATTATCTGACATATTCCAATATCTAGCAAGGGGATCCAAGAGCTACTTCTGGAGTAGGCAGCGTTAAAGTAAATAGGAAATTTTATCCTTCACTAGTGAAGTGGAAATTTTCTAAAGACTAGCTAAAATTTAAAAATTTTAGAAGGAAGCTTTATAACAGAGGAAAGTGCTACCTTTCAAGAGAAAGAAAAATGATAGGCCAGGGATTATTAGGGGTGGCAATGGAGCGGGTTCGGGTCGTACTCATGTAAACACAGGTCCGGATCCATTTAAATTCCATTAGTCCAAACCCAGCCATATATTAATCGGACATAAATATATAAACCTAAGCCCATATATAAGATAACTTGGTCGGGCTCAGGTAGATCGAACTCTCTTCATAACACATATATGTCAATTTTTATTTGAAGGAATATACATATATATATCTAATCTCTACTACTATAATGGGAGAAGGCCTTAGTGTAATTTGTCCTTCTACCAACCCGTGCAACGCAAGTGCATAACTATTGTAAATAAGGTTTTAGATCAAATCTGAATTTTTACTTTTAAAAAATTATATTTATTAAGACGTGCATTGCACGTGTAAACTACTAGTAACTATCTAAATCACTAGCATAAAACCAGACAGGTAAGAAATATTTTAATTCCACAATTTAATTAGCATTGAGAATGAAACGACTAACGAGAGTCTTGGAAGAAGAATTTTGTTTACTAGTGAATGGATTCTAGAAAGTAATTGAAGTGTGTTAAAAGAAGAGTTGTATTTAATAATGCCTAATGAATAACATATTCGATAATTCAAAAGGATAATTCTTAGGCTTATGTCTAGAAAAAAAACTAATATACATAAGGTACAGGGGCCTATAAGGCTTAATATATCAAACCCGAATCATCCAATTTAATATATGGGCTCAAAAGCTAAAAGCCCAAGCCCGATTAGATATAACATTATTTCGGCCAAAGCCTGCTCCGACGCGGGTCAGACTCGGGTCGGGCTTGAGCCAATTGCCACCCTTAGAGCATCCACAATCGTTTGCTATATTTGCCAATTTCCCATTTTTAGCAAACAAGCTGCTGCAGTCGTTTGCTATTTTGCCATTTTTGGCAAAGTAGCTACAGTCGCTTCTTATTTTTGAGAAACGAAATTGCGATTTTCAAATTATAAGAAACGAGACAACATGTTTAGTCCCAATTTTTTTTCAATTTTTTAATGTGATCAGACGAGACAACATGTTTCGTCTGAACATTTTTTTTTTAAAAAAATGATCGGACGGTACAACATGTACCGTCTTGAAAAAAAATCAAAAAAAATGTTGAAACGAGACATGTTGTCTCGTCTCAAGCATTTTTGCTTGGGACGGGACAACATGTCCCGTCCAGCATAGGTGGCAGGGTTGTTTAGTGGTAGGTTAGTTTTTTTAATTAGGTTTAGGATGTTTTTAATTAGGTTTTAGATATTATTATATTAATTTATTTATTTAATTAACCTATTATAATATTTAATTACTAATTAATTAATTCTAAAGAATTTTTTTTAAAAAAGACAGAGACGAGACAACATGCTCTCAATTTTTTTAAAAAAAATTGCGGGACGGTACAACATGTACCGTCCCACGCAATATTTTTAAAAAAATTGAGAAGGACGAGACATGTTGTCTCGTCTCTTTCTTTTTTTTTAAATGCGCCATCGGACGATACAACATGTATCGTCTCACTATAAAAAAGAGAATATTATAGCAAACAACCACTGCCAACAATTTCGCTATTTGCTACTACTGTAGCTGCCATTTTTTTTTAAATGAGAAACACCATTGTGGATGCTCTTGGTGATTATACAGCTTTCAAACTAAGATAAAAACTTTATCACATAGGAACCTATGGAATTAGTGCTTCAAAATTATGATTCATTCCTCCATACATAAGTAGGATTTACAAATCAATTGGCAAGAACTCAAGTTTACTCAAGAATCAAGAGGTATGGTTAATGTACACCTCTTTTATAGAAAACAATAAAAATCCAATTTAATTTTGATTACTAAGAATCTTTGAATGGCTCCAGAAAATTTTCCAAACATAAACCACACCAAGGCCAGTATAACAGAATTATTAAAAAGTGATTAGAATATATACTTTTTCGAGCTAAAAACGTTAATAAAAGCATTATATAGACCTAAGGGAAAATGAACTATATACAACAATCCTACTCTAATAAAGCATAAGAATCCTTACCTCGTTATATATTTCAAGGTATGAAACCCGAAGAAGAAATTCTCGCCCAGGCGTCTGAAGTGTACAAGGAAAACATACAAGATTAAATTACAAAACAATGAAGCAAATTTTTAACTATATGAAGATACACTTACCTCTTGAATAATGCTAAATACATCTTTCACTGCCAAAGGAATAACTCCTGGAGATTTTTGTTCGCCCTAATATAAGAACAAAAGATATACAACATGAAAAAAAGATTGGATAAATCTGGCAAATAAAAATAAGGACGACCATAAATTTAAAAATATGATCTTTTGTTGAAAAGTTAATAGAACATGAAGACATTTAAACATGAATATCAGATGAGAAGTATAAATAAGTTGTGATTCAATAATTGTAGTAAGAGAGTAAAGCTTATCTCACAGGGATGCAAATGGATAATCTGGATCAATATCTGAACTGGATGCAGATATTGATATAAATATCTATATCCATTCGAACTCGGAAACAGATAAGGGGACCAATTCAACATTCTGAGAGGATACGGAATCAGAGCGGTCTAAATATTATGGCTCGGCTACCGATATCTGAAAGTATTATAATTATATCTGAAAGAAAAATATAAGTGAAATTATATATACTTTTCTTCATTTATACTTTTAAGTTAAAATTACAGCCTACAATTTTCTGTTATATATTTTATTTAATTATTATCATTTTTCTTCAACATCCATTATATATAATGTTTGTTTGATGTCTGAATTCATATCCATAATCGGTACACCTGTGGTCCTGTATGCTATCTGTATCCATATCCGAAATTGTGGACACGGATATGATATTCATTTTCCAACCCATATTAGTATCAATCACATTCTTCTTCAGAATGCGAATACGGATATGGTCCTGTATCCAATTTGTATCCAATCCGATCACATCCCTACTGTATCATCTATCTTAACATCCACTATATATATTAAGCGAATTCATCAACAACCCACAAATGTCATTAGTTTCAAAATGTCAGTAAGAGGGTCACAGGACAAAAAGACATCCTAACTTTATGTGTTTAACATAAATGGAAAGAAAGATCTCATATGCAGAAGACGACAACGTGCATATCTAAAAAGGACTACTTCAATAAGGGGGCGTTTGGTTCCTTGCAGGTGCAAATTGCAGTTGCAAGTGGAACTTTGAAATTTCTTTCATAGCTTTTTGACTCAATTACCCAAATATCCTCTAAAGTTTTGGAGGGAAATGATGATTGTTATATATAAAACAGATGTTATGTTAACAACTAAGGGATATTTTGGTAATTTGAGTCAAATGTTTTGGAGGGAAATTTTTACTTTTCACTTGCAAGGAACCAAACGCCCCCTAAATAAAAGTTTGGCCTTCAAAACATAAAACAGTTTGCATTCAAAGTTATACCTGGAAGAAAAAAAAACATATAAAAAGGGCCTTTGAGTTAACCTAAAATTAATAGACTTACATGCATTGTGTGCGTCTTTCCACTGCTAGTAACACCATAAGCAAATACTGTACCTGTGACAACCAACAAATTAATAACAATGAGCAGCTTTCATAATATGAGTAATAAGTGAGCACTTTCATCGTTAACAAAAGAGGAGGGAAGAATATCAATTAGAGAATAATTATTAAATAGTTTTATATATATAACACACCCAAATGTAACTTCTGCTTAAAATTTGGTTGGTCTTATTGTCACATTATGCTCTAGCTCTAACACACAGAACAACCACCAAATGATCTCAAATAAAAACATGTGTATCTAGGTTCGGGTTTGTTCCATAATTCACCTAAAAGATATGCAAAATAGGTTTTGGGATTCAATCTAAATCCCAAAACTTTTAGGGTTTTGTACCAACGTGATAAGATTTCTTCTTTATTTATTCTAAACGCAATAATTTTAGTTCAGATCATAAAACATCTAATTCTCATATTTTGTGCTAGTTTTTATTTACCTATAACTGTAAGGTTTTTAGATATAGACTAGATGACTGCATGTAATATGTCTACATGAGAATTAGTGTCTTACACATATATGCAACTCTTATAGAAGTACGGAGCACTAGTACACGATCAGTAACACATTAGTAAGTTTATCAATCGTGTTTACATAGTTAAGAATTAAGGATCATAAATAATATAATATTAAGGACATGCACTGTTTTTTAATGTGTTGAAGAATTTATTACGACTCTATAGTCAACAAATATATCCTTCGCACCCTTTTAAGGTCATTGATTCACCTATATTTTGATGGTTTATGATCACAGAATTTGATGCATCATTGATTGATTCACTTTTGACATGCGTTAATCTATCTTACAATACGATACATGATACGATATAAGATACAATATTCTGGGAAAACGATGTATTACGATTTGAGAACCATGTGTGGCATTATCTTCTGCTATGATTAGGAATCTTATTTATCCTAGGCACAATAATTATCACAATTTCAATGTTTTTTTTTGATCCATACAATTTCAATGTTGCTTCAAACTAAACAAATACTCCCGCTCTTTCAAAATATAAGTCATTCAAGCATTTTTTTTCCATAATATAAGTCACTTTAGGTTTTCGAGGAGATGTCTTGTCATTCTTAAATGTCCATGAATTAATTTTTATATGAGATTTCCAATTTTAACCTTATCCTTTTTTGTCAGAGAAGTAATAAAAAATTATACAGGAGGGCAAATAGGACTTACAATTGATGAGCTTCAGAACCATGAATATATAGTACTTTTACTCGATCCTAAGTTGTTTCTTAATAGTCTTGTTGAAACCTAGAATGACTTATATTTTGAAACGGAGGGAGTAAAATGAAAAGGCCCGTTTGTTTCCTCAAAGGGGGCCAACCAAACGCACCCCTCTCCATTATATTAGTACATATTATTGTCTAAAAGTGAAGACATATGTCAACATTCTAAACACAGATAGTATGTTTCTTCCAGATATACATAATGCTCAACAGAGGAATTATATTCCTACAATGAAAAGAAAAAGGTTTACCATTAATTCCCTTCATGGCACCACTTACAACATAATGAGCAGCAACATCATAGACATGCCGAGTGGTAGTTGCTGGCCCAAACACTCTATCTGCAGTGATAACAAAAGCGTGATATGTTAATGACAGATGTATGCTTGTAACAGATATTTTAAGAGAAGATAGATAATACTTGCAAATCAAACTACTAGACAATCTGAACAGATGAAACCACCATCCACATTGTAGACCTAATCAAAAGGCTAAAGACTACATTGATGATACCACAGTACTAAATGAATAGTCTAAATAATCAAGAGAAAATCAAGTCAGTCTTAGCTTCCCAAACTCCATCATTAATATTAGACACATAAACCTAGAAAACAAAGTTCCTGAAGCTAAGCCAAAAACTACATAAATTAAAATAAACAAACCGAATACAAGATTAGCAAAATATGGAAATAGTATTCCTGTCAAAATTTCAAGTAAGCATCTTCATAGAAATTCAATAGATAGGCCGCATAGTTTATCTAGCATTACATGTGCTAGGATAAAAGCTGCAACTAAAAGAAAAAGTATGTAGAAGTCATGATATGTAAACAGTGGTAGCAACCTTTCCAAAATAGACAAAAAGAAATGCTTCTCACTGAATTATCATCCAAAGTAGAAGAGAGTAAGAAACCAAGACAGGTCCAGGACAAAGCTAATCCCCATACAATATCATGTCAAACGCTTTACACATAAGTGGCTTTCTAAGAAGTAAATGTTTCATTTCAACTATTCATTATTGTCCTATAAGGTAATGAAACAGACTAGGAGAAAGCTTAATTGGCAAGGAACAAAATTTAATTACTTGTAAATCACTCAAACCAGTATGAAGGTGTGCTGAAGGAAAAAGATGTAGCAAGGGGGAAATATGCACTACGGGCAACCTCAAGTGCTGCTTTAAAGGAACCAACTAAAGGTATGTTCTTTTCAGAATAAATCTGCAGCCCAATTTTGGCAGATATAAGCATCAACTAGATTATCATTGAATTCATCAACTTAAGCACTTTAACATCAACTGATGTTCGATATGATATGGAGCACAAGGCTCCTAAAAGATTTGACAAAAGATTACAACCTCCAAATTTGACGAATTCCTAATCAGGTGAACATAGATAAGAGAGCGTATTGTCATAAACCATAAGGTCCAAAGAAGACCATATGTTGTCTTCAAAATTCTCTAAAATAAGATAAAGTCTAGAAAAGAAAAGATGTAGCTTCGACCATATATGTTGTCTTCAAAATTCTCTTAAACCAGATAAAGTCTAGAAAGATGATAGATTTACTAGAGAGACGGGGGGGGGGGGGGGATACAGACATATATTACAATACTGTTTAGCAGTGAAGCAAATATGAACATATTCGAAGAGGACATGTATTGGTTTCACATAGCTAATGATGTTTTTTCCACCCCAAGATTAGTAACACTCTATAATATTAGTAGAAGAGTTAGCTAATGTAAAAACTAGCTCTACTCTAGTCTTTAAAAAAAGAGGAAGTTGATTCCTCTTGAGAGATAAAGTTATTAATACTTCCAATAGGGTACAAAATTTTAACTGCAGTTTTTTCTGTAAAAACTCTTTTTTTTCTGAAGTGAAAAGGGTGAATAGAGAGGTAAAGAAGTTATGAGGAGTCGGCCACTATTTCTGTGGCCAAACACGACGTGAAGGTTAAGTATCATCCTTACCTACAACAAAGCATATGTAAGTCCTGCAGAAATTAGAAAACCCATGCAAGACAGAGCACAATAAAAGTTTATCTCCCCGTATAACTTGAAAGGCAAAACTCCAACTTGACATCATGCTAGACAGACCACAGGAAATTTCAAAAACCCATGCAATACTCCAACATTACATTATTACCTGCACAGATTTCCTAAATGATCCTTTAAATAAATTAGATTCTGGCCATTCACAAATCTGGAATGTAATTATTTAACATATGCTATATATACAGGTATGTGTAATGATATAATTTATTTATTTCTTTGAAAAGTAGATTATTGCCTGTATGCAGGTAGCCAGGTACGCATGCATGTATATATATACACGGAAAGTTTGATCAAACAATACCAAATGGAAAGTACATAATGTCATGTGTAACATAAGTTTTAATTGGAAAGATGATAAATGAAAAACAATACGGTACCATCAAACACGGTTTAAATCATCTAAAATACCTAGAGAAAAGGTTTTCCAACTTTCTTACTTATGCAGCATAGCTTTCCAATAGCTTGTAGTTTTACTTCAATGGCCTACAATATTCGGAATCGGATGCATCAAAACATATAATTATTTAGGTCAACTTTCCCACTTTGCGATTCTTAATCAGAAGACTCCCAAATATGGGTTTATACACATACTACTACTTTATAAATTCATTTTATAAGATGCCAATTAACCGGTAAATTGATTCAAGTCATTTTTTTTTGTTTTAGAATATGGAGCAGTAGATGTAATAGGTCTTAAATGAATAATTGTAAATTAAGTTATTCTTCCAAGATTTACTTTTCATTAAAATTTCAACCAAGGTTCAAAATCTCGGTATCGGGAACGGGCCGAATGGCATTGGTGTCGAAACGGCCAGATTGTCAGTATGGACAGGTGGATTTTTTAAAATGAAAATAATAATCGAATATTTTCTATTAATAAAATAAAATATTTTATTTCCCTTTTGCTTTATCTTTTGACCTTGCCTTGTTTTAGTTTTGAAAAAACAATTTATTCCTTTATAATTTCTAAGATCGGCAAAATCGTTCTCGATCAGTTAGATTCGGCCAAACACAAGTTTATCTTGGCTGATCCCGATCAATCCCCTTCCCCCCCCCCCCCCCCCCCCCCCGGCGAGGAAAAATTAGAAAAAAGCGAACTATCATGGTCGATTTGAATCGAGAATGGGTGATCCTTTAAAGTTAAACTATGATTTTAACCATAATTCTAATGTTAGGCCTTATCTTGAATATACACTTTTTGTCAACGCCAAAAGGTACGAACTAACACATTTTGCAATTCCTGGTTCACTCATTTCTCACAATCTCATTGATGAACGCATGGTCGACAAGCAGAGAGAGAATATGAATGTATTAACTTCTGATAAAGTTGCTTGTAGCATTTGAGCTAGTTTTTGGCAAATACTGCTACTGGTGTGTTAAGTTATAGTCGGACTTCAACAAGAAGGAGAGCACACAACCGCGCGCGGGGGGGGGGGGGGGGGGGGGGGGGGGATTAGTTCCAGTCAATTGAAGACGAGTTCAATCAACTAAAATTGATATAGATCTACAGCCCAATTTTCAGTCTACAGGTCTGAATGCGGTCTCCTCACGGGTTTTGGGTTTTGCAAAATACAGGGGAGTCAACTAGCCCTATGGGCAGCCAACTTACGCAATCTAAATTTAGGACGGATTATGTTTCCACCACTTCTTGGGAATTCAAAAGGGCTTGTACATATGTATTGGTTGCTTCAAAGTATAGCATAGATTCAAGAAAGGAACGCCAAGGGCATTCATTGAAAGTCTAAAGGGAGATTAACAACCTATTTTGTTAGAATACTAGATTTGCCCGTGGGCACGTGCCTACGGCACGTCTTCGGAACGATACATCATATGAAAGTATTGTAAACAGTAAAACAACAATTATGTAGCCAAGTTTGAATAGTAAAACAATAATTAGTTGTAAATAAAAGGCCATTTTTCCATTAGTATATGTTGAAAAATAATTATAAATGGGGGGTGTAAAATCCAACTTCTTAAAACTTTAAGTATGGAAAATGATGAAATTTAACTGTTGATGAGATATTTGGTATTTTCAATCTAACATGAGCATTAAAAAAAGCACAAAAAACCTGAAAATTTACAAACCTGAAATCTGAAAATATAAATTTCCGAGTAAATGGAGAGAGAATGAGAGAGAGAGAAAATAAATAAATAAATAAATAAATGAGTTGTTTTGGAATTTGAATTTGAGTTTTGGAGGGGGACTTTTGGGCAGGAAAATATGTTTTGTGAGGTTAGATCTGGACTATTGATTTCAGCCCTATTGAATGCGAGCCACTTGATAGCTTTCTTTGTATTTTATTATATAGATAAGTGTTTAACCTTCAAGCCCTGTAACAACTTTGAAACTCGTGTAATGGGAAGGTCTTTTACACGGTTCAGGGCAACCACGTTTACAATCCACAGATTACACATGAAATGTTGTTTAAAATAATATAAGAAATTCGATGTGTAAAGTCCATGTCTCAACAAAGATGGCCCTTAACCTGCAGGGGCTGCGTGTTAGAATGAAAGCGGTAAACCTCAACCCTCATGACAACTTTTGATTTCTAGTGTAATGGCGGGGTCTTCCACATATTTCAAGGGGAGATCTTGGAGACTTGTACTATGAACTTTGAAATCTTCTCTAGTGTCAATAAAATATTCTCTTCTCTTTCCCCAATCTTACTTTGTGTGGTGTAAAAGTTGTGTTTTTGGATTTTTCTTTTGGTGTCATAGGATATTTGAAATCCCATAAATTTCCTAACATGATGCAACACCATGCTATCGATATTGCAAAAACACTCGAATGTAGGAGACAAACAAGCTAAAAGGGTTCATTTATATGAATTGAAAATTGATTGAATTGAAGATATGGTGAGAAAGGAATTATGTCAAGTGGATGAGGTTATACAAGGACAAAAAGGTTGATTGTGCCAACTTGTATTATTGAAAAGGTGTTCATAAGTTGTTTACAGATTCTGAATACAAACCTCTTAATTAGCTTTGATGAGGAATTGATTTTCTCCAAGGATTGGATTTCAAATTTGGCGAGCTTGTTAATTCACTTGGTGGAGTGAATCAATCAAAGCGTGTATACTATATTTGAAGGATCCGTTAAGGGAGCTCGAAATTACCAAATAAGAAAAGCATTAAAAGGTTGAGAACAGTGCCTTGAGCAAGTGCAAGGCTTGTTGTGCCTGTTAATCTCTCCCATACTGAAACCAAGATGAAGAGGTGAAGGCTTGAAGCGAAGTTGAGAAAATCGGGCAAACAAACTAAAGTCTCTAGAAGCCCAAAACCCACAACCATACTAGAGTAAAAGGTATGTGTGCCCAATTAGACAATCAATTTTCCTAATATTGTGATATAATGACAAATATTTTGGGTTATTTTGAATGGAACCTTATTTGTATAGTTTTTCCATCATACACATATTATAGGACACTGATCAGATCATTGTGGTGGTGATTTACCATGGGAATGTGAGTAGGAGGAAAAGAGAGAACAATTATTTTCCTTCCATGTTGCTGTGATTCTTCAACATTAAGAAAATAACAAGTGACTTAAAAGAAGCGAACCACATTTCTTTGGTTTTTTCCATCTAGTCATTTTTGCTTCTTCCCATCATTTTTGGTACAGCCAATTGCAGCAAAAAAAATAATTAAAAAAATCTCTACCCGAAAGTAGCGCATAACCAGTAATACTTAATTGACTAATTCCGAGAAAATTTACCTATATCCGTACTCATGTGGTTACTAAAACCACTGTTTTAAATTTCCTCCGATACGGCCAAAATTTCGGCCGAAATTTCGTTTCGGCTAGCTTGCGATACGAAATCACATATTTTATACTTTACAACATTTTGGACCGAAATGTGTAGATTTCAGCCGAAATTACCGAAATATTGCCAAAATTGGCGAAATAGACACAAATGTTATTGTGAATATATTTAGAAACTTTGTTTTACTTTTTGCATATGTCTTTCAATATAAGATCTTAAGCTAAATAACATGAGAATTTCGTATCGCTATTGTTTGTATATATGCAAAGTCAAGTAAGTTTATTAACTAAAATATTTTTTCTAAATAATACAAATTCATATACTTATATTACATTCTCTTCTATATTATTGTTAAATTATGCGAAGATTTACCGTAATTGATCCGTGTCATTATTTACATTATACAGTATTTTATATGATAAATGACATGTAGGACATATAATATCTTATTTAGTAACAAAAAAAAATATTTATTGAGTATAGGAAATGAACATCCGATATGATCACATTTCCCCGAGTTCTCCTCTGATATCTCCGATCCGAGACGAAACACCGATTGCCGAGACGAGTCCGAAATGCGAGATTTAAAACCATGTGTGTGTATGAGGAATGTCTATTAAGTGTGTTTGAGACATGTACCTGTGTGTATATTATCAAACATGATTGAGCATGAGCGGATTAGGTCAAGCTTTAAGCTCGTACCTAGGTTACAAATACTAGTGTATGCACTCAAAGAGGATGGTAACTAATGAAGATCAAAGAAGTCAAGAATGAATGTCATGGTTGACATTTACATTATATTTATTAAATATTTTGATTGATAGTGAAATTTGGTAGGCCATGCTGGGCAATGAATCTTTAGGTATATGCCTAAAAGCATGTTTAATATTATTATCGCAAAACCTATTTCTGAAGCTAAGCTCACTTTCATACAAAAAGAAATCTATAGGGAGCAAGCATTAAAACTAATTCGAGCCAAGAAACACGACTAGCAAACATTTATTGTTTCTTTATAGAATACCAAAACTCAAGCTTGTGGGGCCGACTTGCCATCAAGGTTGGCTAACCCTTTCAGAGCGCCGTGACAACTTGTCCGTGACACCGGCCCAACATGAGCCAAAGTTACAAGCTCATTGCTACTCTTTAACATATTGACAATACCTACTTCTCCCCATTGTGATCATCCCCATTATGGTTACAATCCCTCATTTATCCTAGATCTTCACTTTCATCCTTTATTTTCCTTACAAAAATACTTATTCTATTGTTTTTGCAATCTTGGTAGAATGAATAAGTTGCATTTAGGCAAAAGGGGGCAGGCAATAAAAGAAGATAATGTAAGGCGAAAAGGAAGAAGAAGGTTTATTGGAAGAAATCCATACTAATAGTGAATTCTGATCCACATAAGGAATGTTTCTAGAATGATCTAATTTAGAAATGGAGTTATTAGTGGAAATGGTCATTCTGAAAAAATCTATACTTTTACCTAGAATTAGACATTATTTGAGGGTGAATATTGAAAAAAACCCCAAGTTTAAATATACAAGTTCATAACTTCAAAAAAATATGGTATATACGTATACAACTTATTAGTGATAGATATCATATCACTAATGAAAATCTAACACGTTCTAGCAGGTGCATTTTAATTCTAACATTTTAAAACAATTTTGAAAATTGATGATAATTATTATGCAAAATTGGATGTAGGGGCATGAGGCTCCTAGTTATTAGCATTATAAAGGAAAAAGCTTGCACATTGCATGTGCTAATAATATAGATGATGTGTATAAAGTACAAGGTATAAGTTATATAATAATTATAAGTATTTATACTATTAATATTAGGAAACAACCTTGGCCATAACTTGGTCCCGAAGCTCTTCCTGTGCTCATCCCAAGAGTTCTGTCATAGTTGTCAAATCAGGGTATATAACGTGTTCAATTTTATCCATATTTATCTTACTATATTGTAGAACAATTGCTTGAAAGTACATTGTATTGTGTGAAGAAGTGTTTTAGAAATATAGAAATTGTATTTGATGTGTATATAGGAGTGTGCATAGAGCGTCGGTGTTTGACAAAAGCACGTGATCACATGTTAGATGGTTTTGTCTAGGAGGTAGATTTTTTCAGAAGTCAAATGTGTATTCGTGAGAATTGCTTAATGGTATGTTGTAGTGTGTAAGAAAGTTTTTTTAGAAATATAGAAATTGCGTTTGATGTGTGTATGAGGAATGTCTATTAAGTGTGTTTGAGACATGTACCTGTGTGTATATTATCAAACATGATTGAGCATGAGCGGATTAGGTCAAGCTTTAAGCTCGTACCTAGGTTACAAATACTAGTGTATGCACTCAAAGAGGATGGTAACTAATGAAGATCAAAGAAGTCAAGAATGAATGTCATGGTTGACATTTACATTATATTTATTAAATATTTTGATTGATAGTGAAATTTGGTAGGCCATGCTGGGCAATGAATCTTTAGGTATATGCCTAAAAGCATGTTTAATATTATTATCGCAAAACCTATTTCTGAAGCTAAGCTCACTTTCATACAAAAAGAAATCTATAGGGAGCAAGCATTAAAACTAATTCGAGCCAAGAAACACGACTAGCAAACATTTATTGTTTCTTTATAGAATACCAAAACTCAAGCTTGTGGGGCCGACTTGCCATAAAGGTTGGCTAACCCTTTCAGAGCGCCGTGACAACTTGTCCGTGACACCGGCCCAACATGAGCCAAAGTTACAAGCTCATTGCTACTCTTTAACATATTGACAATACCTACTTCTCCCCATTGTGATCATCCCCATTATGGTTACAATCCCTCATTTATCCTAGATCTTCACTTTCATCCTTTATTTTCCTTACAAAAATACTTATTCTATTGTTTTTGCAATCTTGGTAGAATGAATAAGTTGCATTTAGGCAAAAGGGGGCAGGCAATAAAAGAAGATAATGTAAGGCGAAAAGGAAGAAGAAGGTTTATTGGAAGAAATCCATACTAATAGTGAATTCTGATCCACATAAGGAATGTTTCTAGAATGATCTAATTGAGAAATGGAGTTATTAGTGGAAATGGTCATTCTGAAAAAATTTATACTTTTACCTAGAATTAGACATTATTTGAGGGTGAATATTGAAAAAAACCCTAAGTTTAAATATACAAGTTCATAACTTCAAAAATATATGTTATATACGTATACAACTTATTAGTGATAGATATCATATCACTAATGAAAATCTAACACGTTCTAGCAGGTGCATTTTAATTCTAACATTTTAAAACAATTTTGAAAATTGATGATAATTATTATGCAAAATTGGATGTGGGGGCATGAGGCTCCTAGTTATTAGCATTATAAAGGAAAAAGCTTGCACATTGCATGTGCTAATAATATAGATGATGTGTATAAAGTACAAGGTATAAGTTATATAATAATTATAAGTATTTATACTATTAATATTAGGAAACAACCTTGGCCATAACTTGGTCCCGAAGCTCTTCCTGTGCTCATCCCAAGAGTTCTGTCATAGTTGTCAAATCAGGGTATATAACGTGTTCAGTTTTATCCATATTTATCTTACTATATTGTAGAACAATTGCTTGAAAGTACATTGTATTGTGTGAAGAAGTGTTTTAGAAATATAGAAATTGTATTTGATGTGTATATAGGAGTGTGCATAGAGCGTCGGTGTTTGACAAAAGCACGTGATCACATGTTAGATGGTTTTGTCTAGGAGGTAGATTTTTTCAGAAGTCAAATGTGTATTCGTGAGAATTGCTTAATGGTATGTTGTAGTGTGTAAGAAAGTTTTTTTAGAAATATAGAAATTGCGTTTGATGTGTGTATGAGGAATGTCTATTAAGTGTGTTTGAGACATGTACCTGTGTGTATATTATCAAACATGATTGAGCATGAGCGGATTAGGTCAAGCTTTAAGCTCGTACCTAGGTTACAAATACTAGTGTATGCACTCAAAGAGGATGGTAACTAATGAAGATCAAAGAAGTCAAGAATGAATGTCATGGTTGACATTTACATTATATTTATTAAATCTTTTGATTGATAGTGAAATTTGGTAGGCCATGCTCGGCAATGAATCTTTAGGTATATGCCTAAAAGCATGTTTAATATTATTATCGCAAAACCTATTTCTGAAGCTAAGCTCACTTTCATACAAAAAGAAATCTATAGGGAGCAAGCATTAAAACTAATTCGAGCCAAGAAACACGACTAGCAAACATTTATTGTTTCTTCATAGAATACCAAAACTCAAGCTTGTGGGGCCGACTTGCCATAAAGGTTGGCTAACCCTTTCAGAGCGCGGGCCAACATGAGCCAAGTTACAAGCTCATTGCTACTCTTTAACATATTGACAATACCTACTTCTCCCCATTGTGATCATCCCCATTATGGTTACAATCCCTCATTTATCCTAGATCTTCACTTTCATCCTTTATTTTCCTTACAAAAATACTTATTCTATTGTTTTTGCAATCTTGGTAGAATGAATAAGTTGCATTTAGGCAAAAGGGGGCAGGCAATAAAAGAAGATAATGTAAGGCGAAAAGGAAGAGGAAGGTTTATTGGAAGAAATCCATACTAATAGTGAATTCTGATCCACATAAGGAATGTTTCTAGAATGATCTAATTTAGAAATGGAGTTATTAGTGGAAATGGTCATTCTGAAAAAATTTATACTTTTACCTAGAATTAGACATTATTTGAGGGTGAATATTGAAAAAAACCCCAAGTTTAAATATACAAGTTCATAACTTCAAAAAAATATGGTATATACGTATACAACTTATTAGTGATAGATATCATATCACTAATGAAAATCTAACACGTTCTAGCAGGTGCATTTTAATTCTAACATTTTAAAATAATTTTGAAAATTGATGATAATTATTATGCAAAATTGGATGTAGGGGCATGAGGCTCCTAGTTATTAGCATTATAAAGGAAAAAGCTTGCACATTGCATGTGCTAATAATATAGATGATGTGTATAAAGTACAAGGTATAAGTTATATAATAATTATAAGTATTTATACTATTAATATTAGGAAACAACCTTGGCCATAACTTGGTCCCGAAGCTCGTCCTGTGCTCATCCCAAGAGTTCTGTCATAGTTGTCAAATCAGGGTATATAACATGTTCAATTTTATCCATATTTATCTTACTGTATTGTAGAACAATTCTCCACTTTGCAAATCTTTGTAAAAGTACTTACGAACACATGTAGTATTGTAATGAGGGCAAATTCAAAATATATTCCGATTGATAATCAAGGGTAACATGCTAACAATTTGTCAAACAACGTTAGAAACAACCTCGGCAGTCAAAATCGGCGATTATCGGCAATTAATCGCCGATTAATCGGTAATCGGAAGGTGGCCGATTATTTTTATAGCGATAATTGCGAAAGTGGCTTCCAGCGATAATATCACTATTATCGGCCGGTATTTATACTAATCGGCCGATATGCAAATAGTCCGATAAGCCGATTAATCGGGTCGTTTAAAAATGGGTATAATTTACCCTAAACCCGACCCGTTCCAATCATACCCGCAACTCCCCCTCTTCAATCGATCTCTCCCATTCCCACTCCAGTTCAATCCTTCATTCCTTCTAACCTAATTCCCAAATTCGAAAAACAGCTGCGTCCTTCTCCCTCCACCTCGACAGCGCCTCTCTTTCTCTTTCTTCGATAGCTTCGTCAGCGCCTCTATCGATTCTCTCTCCAAATCGTCGACATCGCCTCCTCTCTTCTCTCTCCTCCAAATCGATCGACAACGCCTCCTCTCTTCTCGGCAGCTCCTTTCTCTCTCTCTCCCCTCCAATTCGGCACCGACAACACCTTCGGCAGCGATGACAGCGGCAGGCAACTCAACTTCTGTGTTTGATTTTTTAAAAAAATTTTGCTGTTGCTGTTATTGATTTTTTTGTTGTTGATGTTATTGATAATTTGATGCTTTTGCTGTTGCTGTTCTTGATGCATTTACCATTCTTTTGCTGTTCTTGATGAATTTTTTCCACTGTTGATGAATTTACCATGCTTTTGTTGTTCTTGATCCTTAAAAGATACCATGCTTGCTATCTTTTAGTTTACCATGCTTGTTGTTCTTGTGTTGCTTATGATACAATATTTTCAAGTGAACATTTTCACTTGTTGGATGCTTGAACAACAACAAACTTCAAGCATCCAGCACATGGTTTTAAATCTCGCATTTCGGACTCGTCTCGGCAATCGGTGTTTCGTCTCGGATCGGAGATATCAGAGGAGAACTCGGGGAAATGTGATCATATCGGATGTTCATTTCTTATACTCAATAAATATTTTTTTTGTTACTAAATAAGATATTATATGTCCTACATGTCATTTATCATATAAAATACTGTATAATGTAAATAATGACACGGATCAATTACGGTAAATCTTCACATAATTTAACAATAATATAGAAGAGAATGTAATATAAGTATATGAATTTGTATTATTTAGAAAAAATATTTTAGTTAATAAACTTACTTGACTTTGTATATATACAAACAATAGCGATACGAAATTCTCACGTTATTTAGCTTAAGATCTTATATTGAAAGACATATGCAAAAAGTAAAACAAAGTTTTTAAATATATTCACAATAACATTTGTGTCTATTTCGCCAATTTCGGCAATATTTCGACTGATATTTCGGTAATTTCGGCTGAAATCTACACATTTCGGTCCAAAATATTGTAAAGTATAAAATATGTGATTTCGTATCGCAAGCTAGCCGAAACGAAATCTCGGCCGAAATTTTGGCCGTATCGGAGGAAATTTAAAACAGTGTACACACATCAAACGCAATTTCTATATTTCTAAAAAAACTTTCTTACACACTACAACATACCATTAAGCAATTCTCACGAATACACATTTGACTTCTGAAAAAATCTACCTCCTAGACAAAACCATCTAACAAGCGATCACGTGCTTTCGTCAAACACCGACGCTCTATGCACACTCCTATATACACATCAAAGACAATTTCTATATTTCTAAAACACTTCTTCACACAATACAATGTACTTTCAAGCAATTCTCATTAACATACACTCAACTTTCGATTTCATAAACAAACCTACCCTCTATAACAAAACCATATCAGTCACATGCTTTGCACGCCACTTCAATCAGAACACCCCATTCATACTCCGATTTACTTCGAACATAAGATCATAGAGAACTCTCCAACATGACAAAACTCGATTGGAGCATTGTCAATTACAAACATCATTTAATAGATGAACTATAAATGAATCACCAAAATTATTATTCCTTCTTTGATAGAACCGTACCCCACCCTAACTAGTTGGGAAAAAAACAATGTTATTGTTGTTGTTGTCGTCTTTTGATAGAACCGTCTAACTTTGTACTTTCAAACAAAATCATGAAAAATTAACGTGATCTCAAGTGCTCCCATAACTACTATAAACCTGGCTTATTGTGCACAGTTCTCACGAATATTCACTTGAACATCGAAACAATCTTCCTTCCACAACAGATCCATCAAACAGTTGCTTTTCACATCACGTAACAAACTCGATCAGATCATTACCAATAATTAAACTCAGCACTTCACTAACTAATATCTCCCATCATTCAATAGAGGAACTATAAATGATTCACCAAAATTAATAATCCTTGAAAATAAAATTAAACAAATTAATAATTTTAACAAAGAATTCACAGAGGTACCAACCAAAACCATAGGCGATCGCCGAGTTATACTCATTCCTCACCGTGCTATCCCCGTCCGCATACCACGCTATCTCATCCCCCTTCCCTATCTCCCTCGCACTTCAAAAATAATATTAATTAATTTATTAATTATTAATGAATCACCAAAATGACATCAGATGATTTAATAGACTCACTTAAGAGGCCGGAACCTAACAGTTACGATGACGTTCTCCTTCGCCTTGCTGACGTCAGCACGGTCCAGAGACGCCGTCGCCATCGCCGTCGGACTCGGAGAGAGCCGCGACGGCGGCCGCGAGGAAGAGGAGGACGACGGAGTGGACGGCCGAGCGAACGACGAAGTCGACGACGGAGTTAACGGCCGAGCCGGTGTTTTCGACGGCGGCGGCGGGGTGGGCGCTCGGCGGGATCGGAACGGCGAGATGCTCGATCTTGAACTCGAAGACTTCGACGCCATTTTCGAGGAGTTTCTTGGAATTTCTAGGGTTTTAAAAAAGAGGGAGGGAAGGGAGGAGGAAGGAGGTCACGTGCGGAGTAGTGCCGCCATCGGTTGAAGCGAGGAGAGGAGAAAATATAAGAAAAGGTAAGTGGATTTTAAATTGTGAGGTTTTGGCGGTGAGGTTACCGAAGGGTAGGAGGGGTGCACAGCACGTGCCTTTTTTTGTCTTTTTTTATAATCTAGTTGTTGGTGGGAAAAGTTTAAAAAAAATTAAAATGACTTTTTATTTTGTAGTACATTTTCCTCCAAATCTCGTGATCTTAAATCCCAAATCTCTCTCCAAATCTGAAGATCTTCACTCCCCTTCTCCTACCTTGCTCCATATCCTTCTCCTGTTTCCTCTTTTTCTCTCTGTCCTCCCAACCCTACATCTACTCTCTTGAAATACATGCAATCTGAATCTAAACATTCTGAAAAATAGAGATTTAAATATTTATAAAAGTTGAATAAATAGTCGAAAACTGCTGTAAAATAGATTGTGGAAAGTCAAGCCATGGCAATCGACCGACAGCTATAGTATAAACTACTGTGGTCGACTGTCATCGTCCAAAAGAACAAAAGAAACCCAAACTCGTTACAGTCGACCAACAAGTGCAGTATAATTCACTGCAGTCGACCGTTGCTGTTAAACGGCTACAGACTAGGCATGGCGGTCGACTGCCACTTCGCGTTCAAATGCGTTGCGGTCGACTGACATGTCGAGTATGCTACAACCAAAATTTTTACAATTCTTTCTAAAATGATATATGTATATATATATATGACTAATTACTTGGTTTCTTATGATAAAATTTACAATATAATAAGCACAATCTTATGATGACGAGAAATGCTAAAAATAACTAGTATTCAAATTTGTTTATTGTTCTTACACAATTCACTGATCGACAAACAAAAATCTTAGAAAGAAACTAGATTATTTATGATGCGGAAGGGTAGAATACATGATGCAGTTATTCATTACAAATATCACAAATCTTCCAACAATAACTAGTACACCTATATTTGAGTTAAAAAATAGAGAGAGAGAAATGTCCCGTTTGTTTTTAATAGTCATATGATGAATGTGCAAATAAATTTTAAATAATTTAATTTTACATATTTAGACTAATTTAGATGTGTAGATCAATGTGAACGGTTTAGATCGTCAATACGAAGGCGGGAAGGCCGTGTGCACACGAGTGCATACGGAGAACTAGCGCACAACGAAACATTTCTCTCTCTCTCTCTCTCTATTTACATAAAATAATAATTCTTTTAAAATACAAGGATTTTCATTCAGAGCCAGCTTACAGAAAGCTAGCAATCCCAATGGAGTATAACAAAATCCTACAATAGTTTTGTAATGAAAGACATACGCAAAGTGGCAAGTGGAAAATTTTGGTGATTGTTTATTCCTCCTGACAAACAAAAAACAACAGATGGCCACGCTTTATGTCCATCAGGTGTATGTAGGCTCAGGCTGTAGGATGTGTGCACTAATGTACATAGAGAAACGCAAAATGTTTAACGTGCTCCACAGCAATCTCTTGCAAAAACAATGAATTTTCTGACTCATTCTCCATGCATAACTGTTAACTTATGGACATTTTTAGCTTCTACTTGTCGGAAGTATTAGGAGGAACAAGTGTCCTCTTTTACATCTAGCACATAAAAATATCACTCCTTTTACACACTACAGTAATCAACTTTACTGGTATAAATAACTGAATAGTTCAATTGTTCAGAACAACTAAAATATCTACCACTCGGGTCTCATCACCAACCCGAAACCCAATAAACACCCGAATTCGTCACAACGTCTGTCTATGCAAGTCGGGTCATAGAAGTCATATGATCACAAAGACGTCCAATATCTTTCATAGAAATCATATGACCAAGCATTCATAAATTTTCATCCCCACTGAGTTGGCTCTCTATGTGGACCCCATCCAATACGAACAAGTGACATTGCCAACACAGCGACCTACGAGGCAGAGAACGAGAAAAGGGGGGGAACCATTGATGATGAGTGATTGGCATGCGGAAGCAAGATGGTGGCCGCCTTTTGTGTGGACCGGTGGCAGGGCCACTTTTTTGGACGTTGCTGTTGTTTGGGCGGAACGACAAATTTTGTAATTACTTGTAATTATTATTTTTTGGGACGGGATCTTTTTTTTTTCTTTTTATAAAAGATGACCGCGGTCATCGTTTCATTAACGATAATTAAAGAAACAGAGTAGTACAATAAAGACTGGAAAGCATAACCTACTAGTCACGAATACAACAATTGTCACATAACCGAAAAATCGTACATCAAAGTAGCACTAATAGCTTATAACCACAAAAGCCAACTACCACTGTCGCCCCCCGAGTGCCTGGAGGACGATCTTCCTTTGTCTTACCACTCTTACTATTCCCCAACACAGGTCCTCATCTTCTTCCTAGCCTCCGCCGCACCTGCCCAGTCATGAATAAGAAGAAAAATTTTATGCATTGAGGTTGGAAATCTATAGAAAATATTGCGGAAGTTAAGATCATTTCGTTCTGCCGCAGGTTCCACAAAGTTGTCGCGGTAGCTATATCCCAGACACGTTTATCTTCTAGCCTAATACGATCATCTCTAATGAACCCCCAAATGTCTGTGGTTGACCTAGGACTCTGAGAACAACCAAAACCCCTACAAACTACCTTCCAAGTTAGTGTAGCCTTAGGACAAGGGAAAAAAATGTGTTTGACGTCCTCTTATGCGTCTCGACAGCACTCGCACCTTACGTCTATATGCAAGTTTCTCTTTCTGAGATTTACTTTAGAAAGAATCGCATCGATGTGACCTAACCAGCAGAATACTTTGACTTTAAGGGGCACCTGAGCCCCCAGATGATGCATTCCTCTTTACATCTCAGACGTCCATCATTGATCCATTTATACATTGACGATACCGAGAAGATTTTTGATTCGTCCCTGTCCCACCATCTTTCATGTGCGCTATTATTCACCTGGGCCCCTTCTGCTTGGATAAGCCTGTTAAGCTCTTCGAACTGGGCTATACTCACCTGGCCCCCTTCGACAAGAACTATCTTGTATGGGATGAGTTTTCTCTTTTGATGGAGAACGAGGCTCATGGACCACATACGGATTCATGAACATCAATTCCCTTACTTTGATTGTATGTTTTATTAAAATCAGGGTCAGATCCAGGAATGAAAAGTGAGGAGGGCTGGGAAAAAAAATCGCACAAGGTAACATGCAAAATATATATGTGGTAGGGTAAAAATGGCCTGGGGCCCAACCAGGGCCCAGGACAGCTCTCGCTCAAAAACAAGAAAAAAAAACAATCCGGCTCGGCTTCGGACCACTACAGGCTCGGCACCGAGCCGCAAGTTCACCCCCACAGAACTGGTCTCCTCGCGTTCGGCGAGCCCCGATGGCCCTCGGCCTCCGATCCACGACAGCCCAACGGGCCGTCTGCCCAGCCTAGCAAGGAATGAGGATGACCTGGCACAACCTAGGCCATCCGATTCCCCCAGAGGCACAGGAGCCCCATGATCAGCCATGTCAGCTCCAAATACCACCTAGGGCTTTGCCACGTCAGCCCTATACCACTCTTGGCACTGCCACGTCCGCCCTAAACCCCCTGGGCCTCCTGCCACGTCAGGCCCATGGGCTTTCGGGTTCAGACCCGGCCCCCAAGCGGATCCAAACCCGGCTGGGATTTCCTATAAATACCAGACCCTCACCCACCTTTTCAGGTAATCAATCTTTTGCCACCCAAATTTTCCTAGTTACTGCTACTCTCTCACAGAGACTGACTAGATCGTTGGAAGGTCCACCACCGGGATAAACCCCGGTGTTTCAGGACCGTCTGCAGGTGCTCGAGGCGAGGCCATCCGAGCCGATCCTCAAGCGCCGAAGCGAGAGCCTCCCGCTCACCGTCCGGTACCGCACTCTTCCCTCATTACAAATTGAGTCCGAACTCACACCTGGTGCATCCACACTGCGACCAAAAATAAACCGCATCAATATATAAGGTTGTTATAGATACCAGAGAAGTAAAGTTGTTATAGATACTAGATAGAATAGAGTTGAGCTTGGGCCCAAAAAATTAAATAGAAGGCTCAAATATATATGTGGTGGGCTTCAAAATATATTTGGGGCGGGCTTTAAAAAATATTTTTTTTGGGGGGGGGGGGGGGGGGGGGGGGGGGGGGGGGGGGGGGGGGGGGGGGGGGGGGGGGGGATATATATTACAAACAAATGCCCAAATGTTGGGGGGGCTGTAGCATACCCCAGCCCCCCCTTGGATCCGCCCATGATTAAAATCTTTTTAATGAAGCGCGGGAAGTCTTAGGACCTACATTCATCGAGAATGGCTTTTGCAAGTACATGAACATATCCTGTAACGGATCCTTAAACATAGATGACAAAAGTGAGCCCCCCACTCTCCAACATTGGCTGAAACGGCACTGCGGCATCCACGATACATTGTTTGGAATTCTTTATTCTTGTATGAAGTCATCATTACAAATTGGTGCACAATGGTTGCAAAAAATGTTACAAAAATGATGCGAAATTGTTTGCACTTGAAAAGAAATTGCATTTTGTAACCATGAGATTAGTCAATCACTATTACAGATATTGAATATTATTTTATGTGGTCATCACCTGCAAATTTACAAGTCTGATATATTATCTATTTTACTAAAACCATGCTTATTGCCTCTGCATCTGCTTCTTTAATGATTTTAGTCATCTATAAAATCATCAATGATTTTATCTGTTCTAGTTACTCAGGTGTAGAAGTATAGCTATCTGCATCTAATTCCTTAAGCTTTTTTATCATCTTTAACACCCTAAATAGAAGCAGAAAGATGTAAAAGTTCTAACTTGATTGATAAACTATATTCATAGATTGACCGACAACTGAAAGTACAGAATAGAAACAACTCCAGCCAATTCTCAGCACTAATACTTGTTCCGTGCCCGTACACCACCAAAAACTCGTTTAGGCTTGAGAAAAAGATATATTATGATACTGTTTACACTCGGAAAAAATAAAATAAAACGAATCATAGTTTTAAAATGCCTCCTAATGCATTTACAAAGAGCATAAATGCTTAACTTAAGAAAATTGGGGCATAACATTGGATAAACTACTGCTGAAAGCAGCTACTCTGTCGACTTTCTTTATGTCTGGAATGACATATCAACTACAATAGGAAAAGATGACTGATCTTTGTACCAGCTAGTCCTGTAAAATTTACAGAGATATAGTTTAGAAATATGCAATTAAAAAATAGCAGATAAATGGCTTTCATTTAAGATCAAATTCAAATTAACATAATTTACAGAAAGAGCAATCGAAGACTAAATAATTTAGATTTTGCCGGTTTCCTACAAAAAGTTAAAAGAGATTTAAATGGAAAGCATAGAATACTAAGAATAAGACATACAAAAGAAGGATTAAATTACACCCATGAACACTGATGCAATTTACCCAGAAAAGCAAATCTGCAGCTAGATTGTGTTGCTTTTGTTTCTTTATAAGAAGATAATAGAAATGACTTAAATCCCTAAGTATAGTATGTCCTCATTGTTTAGTCATCAATAAGAAATCAAAACATAGAATAATTATGAGAAATGAACTCCTATCATTACTTTCTGTTTTAGATGCTAGCCCCTCAGATCGACGAATTAGCTCTTACATCATATTATATATTAAAGCAGTTAGCGAAGTATGTTCTTGATTTATCTGTTATATGGAGAAAGATAAAAGTATCTGCGAGTCAAGTTATACAAGCATATAACAAAATCGTCAAATCATGTCCTGGCATTTTTTTTTCCCCTTCATTTGTAGCTTAGCAATAAGCGGACTAAGTTCTTGAAATACTAGGTTTGCCCGTAAGCACGTGCCTAGCCACGTCTTCGGAACAATGCAGCATATGAAAATCCCTATAAACAGTAAAATATACTATACAATTCTTGACAGCTTCAAAGAGGAGGGGATAGATTTACTTTCCAGCATTTTGGATGCATGAATTTGAAACTTCCATCATGGAGTTTATGTAGCTCAAGTTTGAATAGTAAGACGACAATTAGTTGTAAATAAAAATCCATGTTTCCATCGGCAAATGTTGAAAAATAATTATAAATGGGGTGTAAAATCCAACTTCTTAGAACTTAGAGGGTGCAAAATGATGAAATTTAACTTTTGAAGAGATATTTACTACTTTTAGTGTAACTTTAGAGGTTAAAATTTACTCAAGCGAATATCTATTTAAATCTTCCATTGTATTTGAAATCAATTACGGACTCAGTGAAATTTTATACATGAGCAATCAAAAGAAGCATAAAAAATCTGAAAAACCTGGAAATTTACTAACCTGAAATGTGGAAATCTAAATTTTTGGGTATGTATAAAGAGAAATTCATTTAAATCTTCCATTGCTTCTAAAATCAATCAGGGAACTCAGCAGAATTTTCTACATGAGAAAATGTAAAAAATCTGGAAATTTACAAACATAAAATCTGAAAATCTAAATTTTTGGGTAAAGAGAGAGAGAGAGAGAGAGAATGAGAGAGAAAAATGAAAAAGTGAAGAGATGAGAGAGTATTAAAGTGATGATGATTTTTGTTTTGGGGGAAAAAATATAGTTTCAGAGGTTTTTTTTTTTTTTTTTTTTTTGGGGGGGGGGGGGGGGGGGGGGGGGGGGTGGGGGGGGGGGGATTTCTCTTGGGAGGGTGAACGCGAGTCATTGATTTTATTTCAATTTAAGGAGAGCCATTTGATGGTTTTTTTTTTTTTTGGGGGTGCAAATTGCCTTATGATTTTTTATATCGATTTGTTAAATAGAAAAGACAACATTCACAGAGTACAATTAATGTACATAAATGTATAACGGAAATTTCAAATCACATGTGTTATCTTTCTTTCTATTTTTCTTTTCTTTTCTGTTTCTCTTTGAAAAAAAATTCATAATTGAGGAAGTTGCATACCTTAAAAGTAATGATCTGAAGAGCCCTGATACGGATTTGTATAAAATGATAGTAGGCTATCGGAAGCGTCTAATTCCAGCAAGAGGTTATCATAGTTGCTCATGTTCTTGAGAGAATCAACCTCTTGTTTTTGCCAGTTTGCAAAATCATGAGCATTGTCATTTCCTCCTGTGCATGCGTTTGTTTCAATTCCAGAGCTTTGAAAACTCCCCAAATTAGTTATGATGGATTGATTAGAAGGAAGAACATCTAATAGCGATGAATGAGCAGAGCCCGAGCTGGAGTCAATGTTGTTCATGAGTTCACCGTTCTCTACTTCTCGTTGAGGTACTTCTATAGGGCCAGGGATATTGTCGTAGTTATCAAATATCCGTCCATTGGAATCTTCTAACATTGACGGGTAGACAGAATCCGAGCTGGAGTAGTTGTTCACTGTAACAAGTGGGTCGTTCAGATTGGCAGGAAGACTCTGTAGTGGCTGCACTTCACTTATTGGGACCATGTCGAAACAACTGCTTGCTGATTGAGTATCTGTCGCAGCTGTCGACTGAAAAGAGTTGAAAGGATGATTGGAAAAGAAATTAGAAGACTCCAAGGCACAATGATTCCGCATCTGAGAACTGAAGTATTTTAGAACTTGAGGATGTATCCGACCAGTTTGTCCATCTTTCATGTATCTCTTGACGCAGTTCTTGAATTTCTGATAACAAAAGAAAATGGGCAAAACTTGATTAGCTTTGGTAACCATTGCGTAGAGATTGAACGATTTTATATTGAAATCAGAGTTACATTATATAAGTAGGTAATTTTCAGTCCTGGGTAAGACTTTCATCAGAATATTTCTTACAGAAAAGAAATTAATTAGGATTACAAACCTGCAAATGACTCGCTATATTCCTGAAGTTCAAGTTATCGACTTTCATCAACTTCAGTATTTCCTTGGGGCCAGCATCTGCAATAAAAGATATCCAAGAATTAACAAACAAATTAATGGGAAAAACACGCAAACTCTTTTTTTTTTTTTTTGTAAGTTGTATATATTCATGATATAAGATTAGTTATTCTTACATAGGCCAATTTGGATAATGACTTGCAGAAACTTCTCCTCCAGATCAGTCGACCATTTTATTCGGGGTTTCTTGGACAACTCCTTCACTGTGTCTGTCTCATCTTCGCCAGTTTTTTTCTGCTTTCTTTTTCTCGTTTGTTTTCTGTCACTTATTTGGAAATTTTGATCAATCTTGTCCTTCTTTCGTAAGGAATACTGCCATAGGTTTCTGAGCTCTTCAATGCGAATAGGTTTGATTAAAAACGCACGAACCCCGTGCATTATTCCTCTCATTACAGCATCAGTGTCGAAATCAGAAGACATCACTGCATATATATGTTGTAGTCAGAGAAAATAAGTAAATCAATGCGACATATATGTAATTAATTAATAGTTGATCAAAATTACAAGCAGCACATACTCACAACTGGAAAATCGAGTACAGGGCCAATCTCTTGTAAGAACTGAAATCCATCTTTTTCAGGCATATCGACATCACATAACACAATATCGAAAGATGCCTTCTTCTCACGTAGAAGAACAAGAGCAGTTTCCGCAGAATTGCAAGTGGTAACTGTATCATATATAGCATTGTCAAGATTTGGTTAGATATTTGTTTCTTTCAGTTTGAAGTAAACATATATATATATAGAGCGGGGATCCATGCCTATTCTAAAGCAATTCCATTGTCAAAAATAATCTTTGAAAGATAATTTATACTAGAAAATTTCAAACAGAGATTAAAAGGTTGTAATGTCTATATAACAGGATGGAATTCTAAGGGATTCCAGCCAACGAAAAAATATATAAAAAAGCAGCAAGTTTGAACGAATTTGCCAGAAATATGCAGTAGAACTAACCGTTATATCGGAACTCTTGAAGAGTCTTCGCTATAAACATCAAACACGGCACAGTATCATCGACAACCAGTACTCTTAAACCTGCAAAAAACTCATCAGAGTTGGAGGTTGATTTCTCAGAACCTGTCTCCATTACTTCAACAAAGGAGTCAGAAATTTTTTTAGAGAGGAAGACTCAATATATGATATATAATGTAGGGTTTAAGGGGAGTTTTTAGGGTTAAGAATAGCACAGAATATATTGAGATATGTCTTTCTAAATTTGAGGGCATGAAGGCAGAATGACTATGTACGTAGGATGAGCGCACTGATGTACATAGAGAAAACCAAAATGTATAACGTACTCAGCAACTACCAAGATTTGGAACAAAGCCCAATCTAACAAAAGGGCCATACTTGGAGTAAGCCCACTAATTCATGTCAATCAAACAATAATCATCCCGTCACGATATGAAAGATGCTTGGTTTATTGCCATTGCGGCAACCACATGGGTGTTATGGCTAGATAGGAACAACTTTTATTTCCGTGCTTCATGTAATTCAATTTCTAGTAATCTTACTCATATCATGCATCTAATCTCCTTTTGGGCTACAGCTGCTGCCACAGGAGCAAGAGGGAGAATTGCAAGGGTTTTCCAGGTGGATGACTTTGACGACGAGGAGATAGAGTTCGGACCAACTCTGGACTGACGGATGGACAACCGCCACACCACTACATATTCTGTATCAGGCAGTAGTATTTTGTAGTTGTACTTTGGGTGTATTTTGGATGGTTGATGTTACCCATCCCCCAGGGTTTTGTTGGGGGTTATATTTTATTTCCTGTACTGCACTTTTATTTTCTCGAGACTTCGGGGTTGTTTATTAATCACTTATTAATGAAACAGGGTGGCATTATTCCACCTTTTCCTCAAAAAAAAAAAAAAAAAAAATATATCAAACACTTCAGATCTAAACCACAAACAACAGCCGCCTTTTTTGAGAAATTTAAAATCTGAGAACCAATTTCATTGTCATTTCCTAATAAAATCCGCAGTCAAACTCTCTCCCACCAAACAAAAAATTAAGGCACAACAACTAAATACCTAAAACACACCAACCCCACAATAGCCAATCGGGTCTCATCACCAACCCAAAACCCAATAAACACCTGAATCCGAATATTCAAACCCGAATTCGTCACAACTTTATGCAAGTCGGATCATATAAGTCCAGGACCAGCCCTGAGTTTTCAGGAGCCAAAATGAAAGACTCAAATAATTATTTTTTAGAACCCTTACTTACAATATACTTTTTTTACGTGCAAATTATGTATCTATATTTACCAAAAGAATACAAATTGGAGAGCTCCGAAAATTGTAAAAAAATTTAGGGCTGACACGCCGCCTCGTCCTAACCTGCCTCATGGTGGGAGCCGGCACTACATAAGTCAAATGACCACAATGTCTTCGGAGCATTCGTAACTTTTCATCCTCATTGGCTCTCCTAATAAGTGGCTTCTATGTGGACCCCATTCAATATGAAAAAGTGTTACTCATCTCGAATGACTTCTGCAAGTGCATGAACATATCCATATCCTGCAAGGGATCCTTAAACACCGACGACGAAAGTGGCCCCCCACTCTCGAACATTGGCTGAGAGTGCACGGCGGCATCCGTGATACTAATTGGACCTCCGAGAGCCCTCACCAACTCCCCCCATCCCAGCTGGCTCTCCACCTCCCTCTCTGAAAACTCCGGTGACAGCACGTGCTCCGAGCAGCTCGATTCCACATGCAATTTCGGAAGCGAGTCCGACGTGTCAAAGCAGAACATGTCATCACTCATCCGAGCAGGCGGCGGCATCATCGTGCCCTGCACGTGCGGCACCAATTCGGGTTTCTGATCTATACCGGGTCCGGGTCGCATCATCTTCGACCCGATTAGCTTCTTGTCCGCACCTCCACTTGGTCTCTCCCCACCGCCGCCTTTCTTTTTATAGATTCGGCACAGAACCCAATCGTCCAGCTGTCATCAACACGTGTCACAAAGTAATTCGTCAGCAAATTTAAAAGGCTAAATAAATTTCTAGACTAAAAAAGAAAGAAATATTTGTTTCACATTAAAAAGGTACGAATACGGATACGAAAATACATACTCTGAGACTGTTCTTCTTCCGCGCAGACCGGTCAACATTTGCGAGTCTGTACTCGTGCATGATCCAATTAGTCTTGTCGCCTTTGGGTGCTTTTCCGGCATAAAACACAAGAGCCTTCTTAATTGCCACCGGTTGAGGCGTCCCAACGGGTTTATCAGCTCCGGTCGCCTTCCAATAACCAGAACCCGCAGCCCGGTTCGGTCTTGACCCGTTCGGGTACTTTCTATCCCTTGGTGAGAAGAAGTACCGCTCCTTTTCTCCATACAAAGCCGACCCTGCAACAAAAATAGTAGCAATGTTACAATTCGGTACTGTAAATTACAGACAATTTTGCAAATAAGGACTTCAAATTCAATTGAACTTACCGGGAAGGTCCCATGGGTTGAATTTGTAAAGGTTAATTTCAGCGATGATCGGAACGGCTAACTGCAGCCCGGCGCATTTTCGACAGAGATAGTGCATGACGAGCTCCTCGTCGGTGGGGTGGAATCGGAATCCGGGGGGTAATTGCAAATCTCCCATTTTTTCCCCCTTTTCTTTTTTGCGAATTTGCTTGTCTTTGTTGTTTTTGTAATTTGGAATTTGTTTCTTATCTTTGAAGAAAGTTGGAACGTGGATCAATGGAAGTGAATTTATATAGAGGAGAGTTGGATATGGACACGTGCCCTCCGGAAGGTTTAAAGCAGAAGCGTGAATGTTCGCGCCAAAGTAGGGGAGCGAACTAGGACACGTGGCTAGGTAGCTTTAGAGTCCACTACGGGATTCTGTCACTGCTTGCGTCAGCTTTTTTTGGAGGGAAGCGCACGTTAGAGGTGATGCACCGCCGTCCTATTGGGGAGGAGAGCCACGTAAAGAAGGGTCACGTCAGGAGTTGGGGATAGGTATGGGAGTGACGTGGCCTATGTGGGGCCCGCGGATTTGGTGGCATTCGGTCTTATGCGGGGACAAGTAAGAACAGCTGTAATCGTTTAGACTCAAAATTCATATATTTGAATTTTTGAAATAGAAATTTTGAGTTGTACTCAAATTCAAAGTTTGAGTTCAATGGTGGATAATTTTTCACTTTTAAATCTTGACCGATGATTAGTCCAACACAATTTTTTAAAAAGAAAATTGTACGCATAGAAATACATAATAATTCTTATACGTCAATTCAATCTTATCCCTTGATCAAATAATCAAACCAATCGAAAGTAACTTTATATGCACAAATAATTATATAGGCTATATTCCATAGAGTAAAAAAAAAAGGGAAAACAAAATTTGGGGGGGGGAGGGGGCAAGTTGTTGCGTTCGTTCTGATTTTTTGTTTTGTTTTTTTTAAATTTCGTCGGACGCAAAATTAGAGTTGAGTGCACTCGAAACAAGGTGGTTAGAATGCTCCTCCCCCTCTTGAACCACATGGTCGAATTCAACAAGGTGGTTGATTGATTTGAGTGACATCTTCATGAGGTTCACATTTGATACAACATGTGCTTTGGTTCTTGGCGTAGATCCTGGATGTCTAGCATTTGATACAACATTTTATCCCTTCTCCTAGTTTCATTATTCAACAAAGCATTTGCAACATCTTCATATTTAACAGTATCCTTCCCATATAGTAAAGTAGTTGCTAAATGATCATAACTTTCAGGTAATGAATTCAACAGAATTAGGGCTTTATCTTCATCTTTAATTTGCTCATCCAAATTTAACAAATTAGCCAATAATTTATTAAATGATTCAACATGAGCGTTCATAGACATACCTTCCGTATAGGTGAAGCGAAAAAGTCTCTTCTTCAAATACAGCCGATTCTCCAAACTTTTCCTCATGTATTTGTCTCCGAGCTTCTTCCACAACTCCGCAGCAATGGTATCCCTCATCAAATCATACTTCTGAGCCTTTGCAATAAAGAGCCGAATAGTCCCACACGCAACTCGATTCAACTTCTTCCAATCTGCTTCGGACATATCCTTTGGTTTTTCTACTTCCAAAGCAACATCTTGTTCTTGTTGAACAAGAACATCCAACACCTCACATTGCCACATCCCGAAATTGTTTGTTCCATCAAATTTTTCAACTTCAAATTTTGCGTTGTGAATCGTTGTTCTAGAAGAACTTGATCCCACAACATCCTTGGTTGCATCTGCATCACCCGCCATCTCCCTCTAGGTCGAACCAACAGCTCTGATACCACTTGTTGTGCGCGGAATACAAAACTACTTAACCAATGCGGAATCAAAGAGAGAAACAGCGACAGAAAACACAGAAAAGCAAGCAACACAAGAACACAAGATTTACGTGGTTCGGCAAAACAATGCCTACATCCACAAGGGGCGGTTGGGGTTTCTTCTTGCTATTCTCAATAATGGGCAAAACAAAGTTTACAAGAGATGACGGCTGCAAAATCCGAATAAGGTGTTACGATTTACAAAATCCTAACGAGTGTATTTATAGGGAAACTATTGGGCCTTTTCGAATTGGGCCTATTCTGGATCCAAAACCCGTCGACAGTCGACTGGTCCAATTACCAGTCGACTGGTCTTGTTCAGGGCAGTCGACTGGGCAGTCGACTGCTGCTGCTGTATCCCAAGCCTTTGAAACTTCTCTGGACAGTCGCCTGATCCTCCAATTCAGTCGACTGATATACTGTAACTTTCATTTGCTGCAGATACTCCAAAATAATCTGAACCAGAATCGAGCCATTATCCTACAATCTCCACCTTGGCGAGATCTTCCAAGTATCCAACAATCTCCACCTTGGTGAAATCTTCCAAATAGCCCAAGCAATCTCCACAAATACTCCAAAACAACTGCTCATCACCAAATGCAACAAAAAAAAAAAACACCCAAACTCCACCTTAGTATGATATCACATACTAAACAAACCAATAGCAAAGCACTATCCCAACCGCCCATGCCAAATTATCAAACATGCAAAATATTAGCCAGGTTCATGCAATGCTTGAACTTGGCTGCCCCAACAACTTTGGTCAACATATCAGCAGGATTATCAACTGTTCCAATCTTCACCAAATGAATATCACCATCCTTTATCAAATCACGCACAAAATGATAACGGACATCAATATGTTTGGTCCTCGAATGATGAACTTGGTTCTTCGCTAAATGAATAGCACTCTGACTGTCACAGTGTACCTCCACCTTCTCCCGATGAATTCCCAAGCTCTTCAAAAGTCCATGAACCCAAATGGCTTCCTTCATGGCCTCAGCAACCGCCATGTATTCAGCCTCAGTAGTAGACAACGCTACAGTGGACTGCAAATTGGACTTCCAACTTATAGGTGCTCTAGCCATAGTAAACAAATAGCCTGTAGTAGACCGCCTCTTATCTAGATCACCTGCATAGTCTGAATCAACATAACCCACCAATAACCTGCTAATATTGTTATCCCTTTCAAACTTCAAACCCACATCTGTGGTGCCACTTATGTACCTCAAAATCCATTTAGCTGCTTGCCAATGCTCTTTGCCTGGATCATGCATATATCGACTAACCATACTCACCGCCTGAGAGATGTCTGGTCGAGTACAAACCATGGCATACATCAAACTGCCAACCACACTAGTGTAAGGTACATTAGCCATATACTGTCTCTCTTCATCTGTACTTGGAGACTGAGAAGCACTAATTCTGAAATGAGTGGCTAAGGGTGTACTGACTGGTTTAGTTTTCTCATCTATACCAAACCGTTTCAGCACCTTCAAAAGATATTGCTTCTGTGTCAAACTCACTATGCCCTTTGCCCTGTCTCTAGCTATCTCCATCCCAAGTATCTTCTTGGCTTCACCAAGATCCTTCATCTCGAACTCAGAACTCAGCTGATTCTTCAAATTTTGAATCTCCTTAGCATTTTTAGAGGCAATTAACATATCATCCACATATAATAACAGATATATGAAAGAACCATTCTGCAACTTCCTGAAGTAGACACAATGATCATACTCACTTCTGGAATATCCATGCACTTTCATAAACTGATCAAACCTCAAATACCACTGCCTTGGAGATTGCTTCAACCCATAGAGAGACTTCTTCAATTTGCAAACAAAACTTTCCTTCCCAGCAATTTTGAACCCATCTGGCTGCGACATATAAATTTCTTCATCTAGATCTCCATGTAAGAACGCAGTCTTCACATCCATCTGTGTCAATTCAAGATCAAACTGTGCTACCAAAGCTAACAAAATCCGAATAGAAGGATGCTTCACAACTGGAGAGAACACTTCATTATAGTCTATACCTTTCTGTTGAGCATACCCCTTTGCAACTAGTCTAGCCTTGAACCGAACACTGCCTTTTGGACCTTCTTTCTTCGTATACACCCACTTGCAACCAATTGCTTTCTTCCCCTTTGGTAGTTGCACTAGATCCCAAGTCTTATTCTTATGAAGAGAGTTCATCTCTTCATTCATAGCAACTTTCCAATCTGCATTTTCTGAACTTCTAGTGGCTTCTTTGAAGTTGGAGGGAACTTCATCATCCACAATGGGAAGAGCAAATGCAACTGTATCTGTAAAGCGAGACGGTCGTTTGATATCTCTTCTTTGCCTTCTTACTGCAATTGATTCTTCCTGCTGGATAGGAGCTTCTTCATCATTCTCAGTATCAACCACATCATCTTCATCTTGGACAGAAACAGGACTTTCAACTGACAACTTTTCTAACTCCACCTGTTGGAGAACTCTCCTACCAGTCGACTGGTTATTGCCAACAGTCGACTGTCCCGAGCTCCCGCTCTTCTGCTGTTCTAGACCACCAGTCGACTGCTCCTGTACACCAGTCGACTGTCCCGAGATTCTGCTACTCACCTGTTGGAGAACTGTCCCACTCTTCTGCTGCTCACCAGTCGACTGTCCTATACCACCAGTCGACTGTCCCGAGCTAATCATGCTGGTCTCATCAAAAGTCACATCTCTGCTGATTACTAACTTCTTCTGTTCTGGACACCACAACCTGTAACCTTTGACACCAGTACTAAAACCAACAAATATAGCCTTTTTGGCTCTTGCATCAAGTTTAGTTTCAGTTACATGAAAATAAGCAGGACAACCAAATATATGCAAAAAACTATAATCAGATGCAGGTTTACCACTCCATACCTCAATAGGCGTTTTGCCTTCAAGTGCTGCTGATGGTAAACGGTTGACAATGTGGCTTGCATATATAACAGCTTCTGCCCAAAATGTCTTCTTCAATCCAGACTGTGCTAACATACATCTCACCTTCTCAAGTAAGGTTCTGTTCATCCTTTCTGCAACCCCATTTTGCTGTGGAGTCTTCCTAACTGCGAAGTGCCTCTGGATCCCTTCATCTTCACACAATTTCAGAAACGGATCATTCTTGTATTCCCCTCCATTATCTGACCTCAGAACCTTAATCTTCCTACCAGTCTGATTTTCAACTTTCTTCTTCCAACTTGTGAACAATGTCAAAACTTCATCTTTGTGCTTCATGGTATATACCCAAACTCGTCTGGAGTAATCATCAACAAAAGTAACAAACCAGTGTCTACCACTCATAGAAGGTGTCTGAGTAGGGCCCCAAACATCTGTGTGCACATAATCGAGGATACCCTTTGTCTGATGTACAGCTGTACCAAATTTCACCCTAGTTTGCTTACCCAAAACACAATGTTCACAAAATTCCAACTTGCACCCTTTAGCATCTTTAAGCAACCCTTGCTTCACAAGCCCCTGCAAGGCCTTTTCTCCTGCATGCCCGAGTCGCATATGTCACAACCTAGTAGAGTCGGGAACAACCTGTTTAGGCCTTTCAGTTACACTGGCAGCCTCACCTAAATATGTTTTTCCCTGCAAGAAAAACAAGTTCCTTTTTCTTTGCCCTTTCATCACCACGAGTGATCCGCTAGTCACCTTCAGAATGCCACCTTCACTAGCAAATTTCAATCCACTGGCCTCCAAAGCACCTAGTGAAATCAGATTCTTTTTCAAATCTGGAACATACCATACATCTGAAAGCTCCCTAATAAGACCATCGTGCATTAGCAATTCAATCTTCCCGATTCCTACCTTCTTACAAGGCGCATCATTTCCCATCAAAACTACACCACCATCCATATACTCCAAAGAAGTAAACCACTCCTTTTTCCAAGACATATGATAGGAGGCTGCTATATCAAGAAACCATACTTCTTGATAAAGTGAGGGACTAGAAGCAAGTGCAAAAGAAAAATCCTCGCCACTATCTAAATTATCAACAGTCACATTTGCAGTCGAATTTCCCTTATTTCGTAGCTTTGGACAATCCTTTTTCCAATGCCCCCTTTCATGACAGAAAGCACATTCATCTTTGGCCGGTATTTTCCTGTCCTTCGAAACTCCTCTCGATTTGGAACGAGATTTGTTTCCCTTTTTTCCAGATTTGGACTCAGATCTGGTCTCAGTCCTGCCCCTTACAATCAATGCTTCAGAAGTTTCTCTATCAACCATTTTATCCCTTCTCCTAGTTTCATTATTCAACAAAGCATTTGCAACATCTTCATATTTAACAGTATCCTTTCCATATGGTAAAGTAGTTGCTAAATGATCATAACTTTCAGGTAATGAATTCAACAGAATTAGGGCTTTATCTTCATCTTTAATTTGCTCATCCAAATTTAACAAATCAGCCAATAATTTATTAAATGATTCAACATGAGCGTTCATAGACATACCTTCCGTATAGGTGAAGCGAAAAAGTCTCTTATTCAAATACAACCGATTCTCCAAACTTTTTCTCATGTATTTGTCTTCGAGCTTCTTCCACAACTCCGCAGCAATGGTATCCCTCATCAAATCATACTTCTGAGCCTTTGCAATAAAGAGCCGAATAGTCCCACACGCAACTCGATTCAACTTCTTCCAATCTACTTCGGACATATCCTTTGGTTTTTCTACTTCCAAAGCAACATCTTGTTCTTGTTGAACAAGAACATCCAACACCTCACATTGCCACATCCCGAAATTGTTTGTCCCATCAAATTTTTCAACTTCAAATTTTGCGTTGTGAATCGTTGTTCTAGAAGAACTTGATCCCACAACATCCTTGGTTGCATCTGCATCACCCGCCATCTCCCTCTAGGTCGAACCAACAGCTCTGATACCACTTGTTGTGTGCGGAATACAAAACTACTTAACCAATGCGGAATCAAAGAGAGAAACCGCGACAGAAAACACAGAAAAGCAAGCAACACAAGAACACAAGATTTACGTGGTTCGGCAAAACAATGCCTACATCCACAAGGGGCGGTTGGGGTTTCTTCTTGCTATTCTCAACAATGGGCAAAACAAAGTTTACAAGAGATGACGGCTACAAAATCCGAATAAGGTGTTACGATTTACAAAACCCTAACGGGTGTATTTATAGGGAAACTATTGGGCCTTTTCGAATTGGGCCTATTCTGGATCCAAAACCCGCCGACAGTCGACTGGTCTTGTTCAGGGCAGTCGACTGCTGCTGCTGTATCCCAAGCCTTTGAAACTTCTCTGGACAGTCGCCTGATCCTCCAATTCAGTCGACTGATATACTGTAACTTTTATTTGCTGCAGATACTCCAAAATAATCTGAGCCAGAATCGAGCCATTATCCTACAGTAAGTTTATACTGATAGTAACGGATACGGAATACTCATGAGTCTATAATTGGTGAATGATTAACCTAGAAAAGGTGTCTTGAGTGATGTGAGGGTAAAAGAGTTTACATCAGCTCAGAACTGGTGTTTTAAATTGATGAATGTGTATCTTATCTAAATACTCCCACCGAATCGATTTCAAAATATAAGTTATTTCATACTTTGTTTCTTTCAGCTAGTTTTTAAAATTGATGAGTATATTATTTTTTCTTTTCCTTTCAGCTTTTTAAAATAATAGACTACTAGATTTGCCCGTGGGCATGTACCTACGGCACGTTTTTGAAATGATACAAAACACAAAAAATCATGTAAACAGTAAAACAATAATTATGTAGCTCAAGTTTGAATAATATGACAATAATTAGTTATAAATAAAAGTCTATGTTTTCATTAGTATATGTTGTAAAATAATTATAAATGGAAGTATAAAATCTAACTTCTTAGAACTTAAAGTGTAAAAAATAATGAAATTTAATTGTTGAAGAGATATTTGCTATTAAAAATTCTGAAAATTTACAAAACCGAAATCTTAAAATCTAAATTTCTAAGTAAATAAAGAAAGAATGGAATAGAGAATTATATATAGAGAGAGAGAAAGAGAGAAATATGAAAAAGTAAAGAGAGAAGAGATAGATAGTAATAAAGTAATGAGTTTTTTAGGAGGAAAAATTTGGTTTTTGGATTTGAAATTTTGGAAGGAAAATGTGTTTTGTGAGGTTTGATATGGGCCTTTGATTTTGGGGGGATTGATTTTGAGGCGTGAGCCACTTGATAGCTTTCTTTGTAATTTATTATGAGTAATGCTAGAGCCACTACCAATTTCACTGCATTTCTCTTCACTACCTTAGGTGGCACACTCCAATAGGTAGGGGATGATAGAGTAGGTGGGAGAACTCTCCAATAGGAGCATGCCACCTAAGGTAGTGAAGGAAATGGTAGTGAAATTGGTAGTGGCTAAAGCATTACTCATTTATTATATAGATATGAGGACAAATGGATGAGAAGTGATTAAGGTGGCAAGCGAGCTGAGTATCTTGAAATTCAAGCCTGGCTCGTCAACTAATCGAGCTCCAGTTTTGACCGAATTCGAGCCGAGTAGCTCGCGAGCTTAGCCTAACAATTATAGTAAGCCCAAACTCGAACTTCGCTCGTTAAGCCATCAAGCTCGTCTCGAGCTGAGTGCTCGCAAGTAGCTGGGTACGTTTAGGGTCCTAGAAGTGATAAGAGTCTTGACTGATGCCACGTTCTCATCATGCAAAAAGTTCAAAGCTCTATCCTATGTTGGATGCTCCATCCTATGTATGTGAAGTTGAATTCTACAAGTGTTTACCAATTTGTGGTCTGTATGTGAAGCTGAATTCTACAAGTGTTTACCAATTTGTGGTTAGTTCGAAAGCAGGTTTTTGGATATTAAAAGAAAGATGCACATGACACCAAATGACACCAAATAGTGGAATAAGCCTAGTTGAGAGGTTCTTGTAATGGGCAAAACCAAAAAGAAAAATAAACATTACACAAGATTTTTAAATCAATTAATTAAGTGTAAAAATAGTTAGATAGGTGCGACAAATAGGTTGATGATTTCCTGCCGTCAGATATTCAAATTCACAAGACGAACATAAATTGTTTAAATGGAAAAGTCTTGGCTCGAATCTGGATTCGAGTCATCACTTAATTACCCACCCCACTCAATATCAATCAGGACATTGTATGTTGGTTAAGATGAATATAAATTAGTTACTTTGTTTCAATGAGCCCAACACTATAATAGCGAGTATTCAGATAATTCTCATGGTGTTAGAGCATTTGTAGTGGTTCCCTATATTTTCAAATTTTGAAAAATATAGTGAACAATCCACTGCAGTCGTTCCCTATATTTTTAATTTTTGGAAAAAAAAAATGAACATTAACCTTCTATGTCTTAGACGATATAGAAATTTTCCAAATATAGGAATCGGGAGATCATCATGCATCCGTTCTCAAAAAAAATTCTCGGCCGCAAGATGATCTTGCATCCGAGGAATTAAAAAAAATATTTAAAAAATAAAAAAAATGCAAGATGATTTTGCGTCCGATAAAAAAAATGTTTCGGACACAAGATCAATTTGTGTCAGATTAAAAAAATATATGAAGGAATTGGACGGAAAATGATTTTGCGACTGACAGAAGAAAAAAAACAACAAAAACCCAGAACGTACACAACACCTTGTTGCGTCACTGTTTTTTTTCCTCCTATTTTTTCTCTCTATGGAATATGTAGCCTATAGAATTATTTATGCATTTAAAGTTACTTTTATATTGATTTGATTATTTGATTAAAGGATGAGATTGAATGGACCTATAGGAATTATTATGTAGTCCTATGCGTACAGTGTTTTTTTTTAAAATTTGTGCTGGACTCAATTTTTTAAAAAAAATATTCAAGGGCAGAGATTCAAAAGCAAAAAGATCATCCACTGTTGGACTCAATTTTGGGTTTCAACGACTACCAGCCCAACTCAAAATTTTTATTTTTAAAATCCAAATATATAAATTTTGAGTCTAAACGACTGCAGTCTGCAGATGCTCTTAGCAAATAGAAATAAAATCTACTTTAAGATTTACATATAAGGCAACTATTTGAACTAATCATTAAGATACAAATAATAAAAATAATTTTTTACTTGCGCGATTGTCCTAATCCCACATTAACTTAGAAAATTTTGAACTCAGAAAATTATGAGGCTGAGATTTGGTATTGTGGAAACACCCAACAATATTGATGACATTCGGAAAAGTTGGAGACTGCGGAAAAGTTGGAGACTGAGATACATTAGAAAAAACAAACAAGGTTATGTGAGATATAATGGCAGCGGCTACTATGCATGCGCACCCTTTGGCTAGATAGAAATGATGTTTGCTTCCTTAACATTAATTGTAGATTTCATATGATGCTGCAGAAAATCTTAGTTCTAATAGATGCTTGGGTAGGTATAGCGGGGACAAGGAAGAGACTTCACATAAAGGGTGCGGAGTAGTTCATAGTGCGATGAGTGCAGTTACCTCTGTTCTCTCCGAGTTTTGTGCAGCAATTGATGGAGGTTACTGGTATTTTGTGCCAGATATATTATGCATTTTCTAGTGGATAGTATGTTTTTTATTTGTTCGAGTTACTGGACTATATTTGACTTTGTTAGTAATATTGGATAAACTTTTCATCAATAAAATCGGTTAATGTAGTCATTTTTATCTAAAATAAAATAAAATAAACATAATTCCATACTCTTTCCTCTGCCAAACAAGGTATAAATTTTTACCTTTTTAGCCTCCACCAATATTTCTACAAAACCCCATATTATATCTAAAATAGCATCCACCTCCCTCCAAATCAACAATTTATTATTTGATCTCACTGCCACATATAATTTATGCTGAAAACTTAATGTATTTTTTAATTTTCACTCTTTTACCCCTCCCCCCTCCCCCCTCCCCCTCAATATTTCTACAAAACTCCCAATTATATTCAAAATAGCATCCATCTCCCTCAAAATCTACAATTTATTACTTGGTCCCACTCACACGTTCAATTTATAGATGATCAATACAAAATTATACCTATTATTTTTTTATTTTTTTTGTCAATAGAACAATTTGTGAATTTGTTGTCAGTCACGCCACCCTGCGAAAAGTTCCTGCCTTCGTCCCTGGATACAAGACAAAAGAACATACAATACTTTGATGAGATAGCCAATGTTTGTTTTTCTTTAAAAGAGAAAAGTGACCTCATTACGCTTCATTAATAAGAAATTAATGATACAAGTTAGTACAGATATAGATACAAAACATATATTGTTCCTAAACGGAACAGTGGAGAACAATTACAAAACAAAGCCTACATCATCAACTAGTCCCTCACTAGCTAAACTTATAGACGCTGCCTCTGCAACCTGTTCTCCAAAATGTAGATGCTGCCTCCAAATTGTATTTGGATTCAGCAAAAGTCTAATTTGGAATTCAAAAACCTCTGAGATAACGCTCCACCCCGAAACTCCCTCCACGTTCCCCCAAACGTCCACATTGACAACAACCACAACCACCATCTCTTGCCAGCAAACTTACTCC